>CM037866.1:24690397-25890397 GCA_021292105.1 Anadara kagoshimensis
GTTTAGCAGAAAAATCAACGGTAATGGTACCATTTTTACAACTGATTATTGAAGTGTTTTTAATTTCCTTTCAAATAGTGTATAAATTAATGTACCTGTTATGTACAGAACTCACAATGGCGTCACAAAGTTAAGCAATTTAACATGGGACCCTATGGGAAAGGCCGAAGTGTTTAATGAGACCTATAAGCAAATACTTGAAATTGTCATGAAAATATATTTGAATTAAAAAAAAAAAAAAAAAAAAAATGAACATGAATGGATTTTTTCTGCCTTTTTCTTCTTTTTTTTTTAAGGAAAAAAATTATTTTCTTATTTTCTTGATCACACAGAAAACACCATCATTAAATTATTTCAGCATTAGAAGGCATAGTTTACAATGTGAAAAACAATAAAAAAAATTTTATATCCAGCACATGTTGAAGTGATCCCACATCTAACTCTATCCCAAAATGTCATTTCTAATTGATTTATGTCCCTATGATACATCTGGAGGTAGTTTATGATACAAATTTTTGGATATATCAAATTAAAGTTGAACTGAGGGACATTGATGGTTATATCAAATTAAAGTTACAGTGCAGAAGTTTAATTTTTAATTTTAGAAGTAAAGTTAAACTTATGGTCATTGCTACTAGCACCCCTACCCCTGCTAATTAGTTGTTCTTGTTAAATGTTGCTCAACATTGAATCAGCAATTTTTCAGCTATTCATGAAGATAATTACTTTACTAATCTCTATGGATTAATCTATGAACAAGTTTGTGTATGCATGTGAAGTGCAACTGTGTGTTATCCAATGCACAATCAGGGCAACTTTAAGGTGCTAGTTCACCAAGTCAGTACACCGCAGGCAAGCATACCACACCCCAGTCGCATTACACTGACACTGGGCCAACAGCAAGGAAAATTCACTTTCTCAAATGTGGTCTGAGTGGGACTCGAACTCACAACGGTAAAAGACCTTGGATTTGTAGACTGCATCTTATCCATTAAGCCACTGTGGCCTCTCACCCCAGGTAAGTGGACCAGTTATTAGAGTGACTGGTGATTTGAGTGGAGTAATGGTGTTTTATAGCCCAGTCAAGATTTTTTCACTTGTATCCTGGTGGTTAGTTCTGGATCATTGAGGAGAAACCATTTTTTCAGCAAGCAAATTTTCTCACACTATGTTCTGCTGTCATGTACTGTTTCACTACAGGAAATGACTTCCTCAGTTTTCCAGGTGGAAATTTGAACAAAAGAATTCCAGATATATTGCAAGTCTAGGCTTATCATTGCCCCCAGAAAGTTTTATGGCCATCATCACAATATTGTTGATAAATATGATGTCTCTATATTTGAAAATCTGAGGCCCCATAGTCTCATGTTCCTTTCAATCTCAATGTGCCCTTGTAGCTTACAGAACATCATATAAAATGAAAAAATAAAATGTTCAGCCCCTACCCTCTTTCTACCAACAATACCAGTGCCACAAAGAGAGTGGATGTAAAACTCCATTACTCCACTTTGCTCTTCCACATTTTTCAAACTAAAGACACTTTTTGGTATTCATCACACATGCAAACTCCAAGTTAAATTTTTTTTTTTTTTTCCCCAACCCCCCCCCCCCTTTCAATACAGGTGCTACAAAGAGATAATTGTTATGTAATTTGAATAATCCATCTGTTTTTAGAATCCCGTCTTTCATCGAGATTTATACCCTCAGACTCGGTGATGATAACCATATGTCAGAATTAAAATGTCATAAGTAAAACCAGTAAACACACATATTTATCAAAGTGCAAAGTCAGGTGGTACAAAGTACATCCCGATTCCACACAAATCATTCGTTTTTTAAAATTGTCATTAATTAATAAATCTTTGTTAATTTTATATAAACACTTGGTTCAATTGTGTACATACTTGTCAAAACTGAAACATCTTTGCTACAGACTTATAGGAGAGAGGGCTCAAAAAAGAATTTGGACGCTTTAACCACTCTGCCATTGAAGCTTCTGACTGCCTCAGTGGTAGAGCATTTGTCCTGGGTGGGAAGTCATGGGTTCAAACTGCGGTCAGATTGTACATAAGACTTTAAGTATGATATCTGCTTCCTTGCCTGATAACCACTGCAGTAGCTCAGTTAGTAGAGTGCTCGCTCCGTAAGTGGGAGGTTGTTGTTCGAACCCCGACGGGGTCTGACCCAAGACTTGAAAGTGGGTAGTGACATTTTTTTCACCAAGCACTTGGCATTAAGAAATGAAAGTTACGGTTCTTTTGGATGGGTGTTAAATAAAATTTGTATTTCCTCAAATCAGATAGAAAAACTAGTCTAATGTTAGATAAAACAATATACTGTTGCAGCTTGACCACTGTCCAGTTATTATATCATGTGGTCTAAATGGATTTATGACTTCTGTCCAGTGATGATGCATCATTAATTATTTCATCACCTGTACCAGATAAAAATAACCAATATCTCTCAACTCATCTCTGCTGACCACTGGTCATCTGCATCCTAAGTGCTCAGCTTAATGTCCATTCTGATGGCTAAATGACCCATGAGAAAACTGACCACAGACATAACACCTCATTGAGAAGATGATCAGTTTTTTCAATCAACAATTGCTGGAGAAAATCTTGGGTTTGTAATTTCTTTGTCCACTGACCATTAAAGTGGACTTTGGTCATTCTGAGGTCAAGATTGATTTCTACATCTGTCATTCTCAGAACAAATTTATGCATTTTGGTGATGTATTGGTTTTGAAGTGGTCAAATTTGGACAATACACTAAATTGGTTTGATGTCCGGCTATCTTATTTGTTTTAATAAATGGTCAGAGACTGGATTTTTGAAGTGGTCAAATTTGAACAATGCACTAAATTGGTTTTGGTGCTATAATATTTGTTTTGATAAATGACCAGAAGGCTGGACAATTGATTTGTTACCCTCAATTAATTAAGTCACCAAAAATAAACTGAATTTTATTTAATCATTTCATTTATTTATTTAATTTTTTTTAATAATGAAGTTTATATTAAATGTGGTATGGTGTTGTCCAGAAATTTAATTAATTTCAAGAAAGATCACAAAAAAGATATAAATAAGGCCGGGAAATTTAGCTTCAAATTCTAAACAAAACTGCATTGAAATATTATCACATATATGCATTGAGGCTCTGATTCAGGTTCTAAATCTGCAGATAACGAATTCAAATCATATCAGTAATCACTTTAAACCACTTGACTACTTATGTCTACAATTAACTTAAGATTGAGTTAATTTAAGTTATACTTAAGAAATTCACTTTTTAAAAATTGTTTGTTTATTATTTTTAAAGAACTGTTTCATTTTTAAAGTATTTGGTAAAAGAACAATGAGACAATACCCAAACATGTATAAAGGGAACCAGAAGTAATATTTCCTGAATGTCAAAAAATTAAATGGAGTTATCCCCCTTTGGCAGTGAACAATGCATGCATAGTCAAGGTTATGTCCTCAACAAATGTTTAAAATCCTTCCAAGAAATGTATATGTAGTTATCACATACCCATTTAATCTTACTATAGCAATACACTGTTTTTTCCAGCTATGTGATATGGAAGTCTGTATCACACGCGTGTGTGATACAACATTCCGTATCACCATAGTAGCCGGAACTCCTTTTAGGGGAATTCCCTTTTCCGACAACAATAATATGACGTCATTATGTGATACATAATGACAAAAATAATATGACGTCAATATGTAATACATACGTCATATTAAGTTGGGAGAATTTAATCGGGTTGGGAGAATCGCGGACGTTGTTAAATAATTTTGTAAAATCAATGTTTGTTTTTTAATTTTTTCCAGTGTTTACGATGGTATTAGTAAAATGTTAACCAATGATGCGTAAACGAAGAGTTATCTGTTGTTTTTAATTACTTCTTTAGCAGTTTTTCCAGTCAGATATCAGATTTTTCTAATCAGATCAAAAATCAATATGAAATACTGAGTTGATTGTGAATTCTTTGTCAGATTAAGCCAAAGAAAGCTTTTCATTTAGTTTTGTAGGGTATGTAATAAATACAAAACCACACATAAGTGGTTTTCTGACGTAGCTTGATCGCACTCGTTTATTGTGCGAACGCATACATTACACTCGTGCGCTCTGCGCACTCGTGTAATGTATACGTCCGCAAAATAAACTCGTGCGATCAGCTATGTCAGAAAACCACATATGAGTGGTTTTGCGTATGTATCCTTGAAATTTCATGCATGATAGATTATTGTCATTCATCATATAGGGTCCAAAAGGCTAGTACCATCTGTGACCACTGAAGGGTCAAAACTAAGCCAAATTATAAACTGACCAGTCCACAAGGGCTGAATCCCATCTGTGACCCCATACATCATTTTATTACAATTATATGTCATGCCTTAAAATTAATGATTTATTTTTATCTAATAATAAATGGTTTACATGGCAACAGATGTTGAAATGACAATAAAATGGATTTTTAAATAACATCAAATGTTCTAAAATAAACATCTTAACAATGCTCATTAACTTAAAACTTCAATGTTTCAAGATTACTGTAATCTTGTTTAAATTCATGCAAGTTTGTAGCCATAAGGTCACTTGTACAATTGTTACACTTGGAACTTTTTTCTATCAACAAGGGTTGAAAACTTGTATCAATAGATATTTGTTTTTCATCCTGTATTTTGTAATGCAAGGTCCTGGACCTTTTGTCGTTTATTTTTGACAGGTTCCACAATAAAACTTTGAAAGTCCAATGTCAACATTGAAGGGTCTTTGTGCAAAAAAAAAACCTGCAAGCCATTGGACTTATATAGTTTAAATTATAAAATATCATAATCAATAAATCTGTCCCAGATTTGAACCCCTGTGTATCCATTCACTTTTGTATAATTGAACCATACAAGGTTATAAGTGGTTTATTGAAAGTTGTTGAATTTTTCTGTAATTAGTTTTTTTAGAATTTAGAATTTTAGAATTTCAGGAACTAAGACAATATAGTTGTGCTGAATGTCCTTAAAAACCAAACACTATTTATTTATTTATTTTTAGGGGGGGGTTCTAATATGTTGATTTTTAGATAAAAGTGACATTTTCTACTTAATTTTGAATTCTGGATGGTAGAACTAACATAATAAAGTTTTCATTTTTACATCATTTCAGAACTGACATGATCCTGATGCAAGTAAAATAATCTCTACTAGGGTGTAAATCACAACTCCACCCATCCATCCATAATTCCATTCATGCGCTATCTATCCAATTTAAATTTTAATTTCAGGATGTCAAATTCAGGAAACATACACCCATTTGATTTTGAAATTTCAAGAATCAAAACACATGGACAAAACTTGTGACTTTCTGAAATTCAGCAATCACATTACATTGCACAATGCCATAAAGAGTTAGCTCCCTTACATCATAAATCGTAAGGACAGGAAAATCAGCTTACCTAATGTCTGTGTATAAGATGATAACTTTTTCTAGTAAGCTAATTTAAAATTTCCTTCAGTTGTTAAATACACTGATCTACAAAATAAAAAAAGAAATAATAAATTATTAAATCAATAAAATAATTAATTTATATTATTAATTAACATAATTAGAGCCTCCTGCTCTGTATCAAAATATTCTTCCTCATTTTGAATAAAAAATTTGATTTAACAAATATTCACAATTTTAAAACTCTTTTTCCATTAACTATCAATGCAATGTCTAGTTTTCCATAAGTTTAAAATCATAAGTACCGGTATCCAAATTTCTAAAGTTTTTGAAAATGTAGTCCTTTTTATAGAATTTTTCACAAATTTACTGAAACAGGTTACTCTATGAAGGCATTTCTCAGAAATTAGTCTCCAATTGCGAATTTTGGCAACAAGGAATGGAAACATGGAATATTATTAAAGATCACCTTACATCCATAGTTTTACTAATCAATTTCAAATTTTCACCTGTAAACATAAATATAGACGTAAAGAAATCTGATTTCATCTCCAGACAGCTGATTGTGATTAGTCAGAAACTGACATTACCGTAATCCTTCTATATATTCGGACCCTCTATGTTTTCGGACACCCCAATTTTGAAATTTCAATAATTTTCAAATTTCCTCCAATTTCGGACGGCATTTTTTTGCCTCTAAATCCGGACGCGATTTTGTTGGAATTCACCCGTAACAAGCAATACATATTGCTTATAATTAATATTGAATAAAAACATGAAGAAATGTTGTTGTTTTGTTGTTAATTTACATTAAAATTTGTTATTTTTATGTGTTTGTTGCGTTGTGTATTTGCGTGATGGACTCATGATTGTAACTTTGAGGACAAGTATTTTACGATGTATTTACGTTTTTAATGTAAGCTGAATATAGCCATACCTGTATTAAGTGTTTTAATATTCTTTGAAAGTGAAAGTTGATTGAAATTAAAAATCGTGGGTAAGAAACATCGTACGAGACCAGAAGTTCTGTCGGCACACAAATCCAACATCAAAGACATTTTTTCAGGAAGTGACGTTATCAATGAATTTCATTGGATGAGAAACTTGTGGAATCCCTTCTGATTCAGTGCATGTCAACTATGGGAATTCCCGATCCTCTGATACTTTCATTTGTCTAAAAACGGAAAGATGGACATTACGATGTATTTATTGTTTTTCCTAAGATTTAAATTGTTTGAAACGTGAGTTAAAACAATGTATTTGTAAACTATTGTGTTCTGTGAGTGATAACATAGATTTTTAAACAAAAGCTATATTGATCACGGCGAACCCCATTCATACATGTCCTGGTTCTTAATCGTACAAAATGTGGAATTTCTTGACTAAAAAATATTCTTGACCATTATTAATTATAAAATTTTGACCGTAGACAGTGACAGAAGACGAAGTGGGGTAACGGTGAACCTCAAACGGTGGGAACTACTGACAAAAATCACGCGATTTGCTTACAAAACATGGCGTCCTTCGATGTGTATTACACATTCGATCATGATTATTGGTCAACAAACACTTCAAAAAACGACTTTTTTGTGAAATAAACAACACAAAAGGTAATTTCAACATGAACTTTATTTGAAAATTGATATTATAGATGATATCCATGTGCGTATCGTCGTTGATAGTGTCTTGCATTACCGGGAGGGCCGCGAGACATATTATCGGCTCCTAAATATCGGACAACTCTAAATATTCGGACACCCCCATTTTTCCAAGTGTATAATTTTCATATTTCCTCTAAATTCCTGGACACTTGAAAATGAAATTATTAAAATTCGTCCGAATACATAGAAGGATTACGGTAATCACTATTGCACTACTAATACACACAGGTCGTTTATTTCACATAGAACAAGACAATGACAAAATCCCCTGATTTTTCCACGATTTTTTAAGTTATTTTATACATTTTCTATGATTTTGTATAAAAACACAACAAAATTTGTGAAAATAGTTCAAACATTTCTTATAGAACATGGCCCTAGATTAACAATCATTCTTTAGCTAAGATTTTCCTTAACTTAAATTTAGAAAATTTGTGTAATCTCTTTTTGTAACTACTGACAAATATTTTTATCTAAACTAAATGCAAATGTTTTAATCTAGAAATTATCTAAAATTCCTGAATATCTTGAAAATTAACAAAATTATAAAGATTTGAAATTTTGCGAGATTTAAGTTAAAGAAAATCTTAGCTAAGGAATGATTGTGAAATTGGAGCATGTTAAATCACAACACATCAAATCACAACACATCAAAGTTCATGTAACATGAAAAAATCATCCATTTCGTATTCTGATCCTTCACATACTAACTACCCAACAAGAAGTACCTTAAATTTCTGTATCCAGATTGAAAGATGTGTCTCCATTTTAAAACAGTGACATTAATAATTTTTTTATTATGAACTATCCAAAAACAGTCCACTGCATTGATTATTTCACTAGGCCGTATATATAGACCACTTTCTACTTAACAACAAGAAGTACCTTTACTTTCTGTGCTCCAACTTAAATATCTGTATCCGAACATGAATCCACACTATCATTTCTTAATTCAGCCTTTCCTATACTGACCACTGCAGACTAATTCTGCAAACTAGGCTAAACTGACCACTGGGTATTAAATAACAAGAAGTACCTTCACTTTCTGCATTTTAATATTTTCTTTTTTAAGACTGAACATGAATCCACACCAACTATTTCTTAATAAAACCTTTTCTCAAACTGTCCACTTCATACAACCCATACAGACCTTCACTAATTTGTCCATTTTAAGATTGAACATGAATCCCTCACTACCATTTTTAAATTATACCTTTCCTGTACTGACCACTACATGCAATGCCAAACTGACCACTACATTACTAAGCACAATCTTAAACAATGAATAACTTCCACTTTTTTTGTATTTCCTGATCAAAATATTTATCTTCTACTTTAGATAGATAACATCTGTCCTTTAGAAGAAATTTAAATAATGCTTGACCACTGGTCATCTTTATTAAGTCAGGTGGTCATCATCTCATTAAGTCAGGTAATTACTGGGATAATGAGATGGCCTTACAATGTCATAACACCTTAAACGTTATATAACACCTGTATTTAAATGACCATAATAAGGTCGGTCAGCTGTAAGTAAATGACCATCTTGACCATCTTGAATTTAAAATCTTTCTTTATCTGATGAATCAATGGAAGGTGACATGCATTTATGGTCATACATGTATTTGTAGAAACCTGCTGGTAAAAGCAAATGTGTGGAGTGGAGTGGTGTGGAGTTTTAGGCTCCAGTTAAAACTATTGAGGTAGTCAGTCCTTGGATAGTGAAGAAAACCGGAGTGCCAGGATAAAACCATAGAACCTTGGCACGCATAATTCTAAACTTTCTCACATTAGGGTCTGCCCAGAGTGGGATTTGAACATAAGTGGTGAGAGGCCTTGTAATCCACATTTCAGACCCCTCGGCCACTGAGACCGGAAAACGACATGCATTGTGAGGACCTCCCTCTACTAAAGTTTTAATTTTGATTGATAAAGCCTATAAATAGTGGAATTATTTTTGAAAATATTGTATGAGAAATAATTTGTCAACCATCCAAGCTACCCAACTTAAATTAATTTTCTGTGGCAGGACCACACATGGTCGCCACTCGGAAATTCTGAATGGGGGTATTCTATGGAAGTTACTATATATGTGTTGGTGTTCTAACCAAAGGTCAGTGGCTCAAGTTTCCTCTGCCATCCCAGAAATGACTGTTCAATATCCACAATATCCATATTTGGGGCATAAAAAACCCATTAACCCACTATATTCCCTACACAAGATGTAAATTATCAGTCCAATTGTTAATTCACAATAAATGTTATGTTTGAAGTCATTCAAATCAAATCATTTCTAGGTCTAAACAAGAAAATTGGACCCAATTTGTATCAAAACAATTTGGTTTTAAGCCAAATAAACAACTCTAGATCCAATATTATACTGGATCGACCCATAAATATATATATATATGTATCTATATCGTATGTATATATCTACAGTACAGACCTGTCGAAAGTTTAACACTGAACCAACGGACAGGAGTCAAAGAACGGCAGCCGAGTGACCGAGATATGGGTTACTAGTGGCTGAAAAGCTACCGAGAGAAATATAACATCTGTCCAGATTAATATAGCTAAGGAAGGACCAAAATCAGGGATTTATCAGGATCTTTTGGGAAAAGGCCCTTAACTAAAAATTGGGAAAAACTATCAACTTTTTGTTCATTTTGGGAAATCTTTGACATCATTTTTGATGTCATTAATGATTAAATCTAATGCTTTAAGTGTATTGAGTTGTTTGAAGATTGAGAAAAGCAGCCACATTTATGGCCAGACTTCAGCTATGTATCTGGTACAATTTTCTAATTGGGAATTTTCTCAGCCCTTTTGGGAAAAAATCGATGTTTTTTCCATTGGGAATAGGCCGTTGATAAATCCCTGGAAATAAATTGTCTCAGCCCTTTTTGGGAAAAAATCGATGTTTTTTCCATTGGGAATAGGCCGTTGATAAATCCCTGGAAATAAATTGTCGAATCGGCACTAATTCGTAAGCTTGGTGTTAAAACTTTCGACAGACCTATACTGTATATTAAGAGATAAAATAAATGCACTCTAGGGTCAACAATGAAATATAAACACGATGATGAAATGTCATCTTTTATGAAGACCGATCTGGTAAAATGATGGCTGATCTGGTTATTTTCTGTTTTCGGCATATTGATATTTTTCTTATTAATGGTAATTTGGATAAATGTATCGGGAAGTTTCGTTTTAACGCAGCAACAGCAGTACATGACAACAAAAGCTGATGTCCGCTTAAAGACCGAGTTCGAAACAAACTTGTAATTTACCACAAAGAAATTACTTCCCTACTAAAATTTTCTATATGATATATTATAGTAGTACATGTCAACAAGTAATAAGGTGCTCCATACATTGGCAGGATTTCTGACACATTGGACAAAGATCCGCTGACAGAGAGCTTCAAACAAACTTGTAATTTACTACAAAGAAATTGTTTCCCTACTAAAATTATCCATCTGATACAATAGTACATGTCAACAATTCATATGGTGCTCCATACACAATACAATGGCAGGGTTTCCTGACACATTGGACAAAGATCAGTAAAGAGAGAACTCGGAACAAATTTGTAATTTACTACAAGGAAATTATTCCCTTACTAAAATAATCTTTCTTAAATAAGGGTTCGAACCCCGGCCCGGCCGGGTCTGACCCAAGACTTTAAAGTGGGTAGTGACTGTTCTTTCGCCAAGCATTCGGCATTACAAAATGAAAGTCACGGTTCTTTCGGATGGGAACTTAAAATAAACGAGGTCCCGTGTCTTGGTAGACTTGGCACAATAAAGAACCCTGCTGTATAATGCCATCAGCGCAACGCACAGGCAAAATTTCTGCACCTTCGCCTATAGCTGGCGACATCTCGATATAAGTGGAATATTCTTGACTGGGACGTTAAACAACATTACTCAACTCTATCTTAAATAATAGTATCGTTGGACCCTTTGCATCACTATTAGTGAAGTGTCATCACTATATCACATTATCATAAGTATGAAGGTAGATTTATAACCTAAAACCATCATTCAGCACGATACATTACAGTGTGATGCAACATTTAAGCCTACATAAATTTGAAAGTGTGTAGGAACAGCTATTTCCTTGTATGGTTATGGCAACACACGACATTGCAATATGTTGCCAACAATAACTTCTCGATATCAAGGTCACACGCTCGACATAATCACATTAAATAGGTCAACAGATCGGTATACAATAGCCATAGGATAATTAACTTGGGAAATCCATGAATTTTATCGTACTATAAAAATCAACAGAAAACAATATGGATGAATAATTAATTTGGATATGGGGACATTAACAGAGATGAAGGTTTAGCTTTTATGTAAAAATCAACATATTAAAATAGTCCCCCTGGAAATCTAAAGACCACGCTTAGTTTCCTAAGTTATCAACTTTAGTGTAACTAAGTCACAATCAATTAACAATTAATTCTCCATTGTTTTATGATCAAGGCATAAATCAACCGAAGGACTATCCTTTGTAACCACCCCACCACCATTATAAGTTTTTTTCAAAGATTATTTTAAATAGAAATGTTACGAATGGCTTGAGTATTTGGAAAATTTCAGTCAAAAATAAAAATTTTAGGAGGGGGTTAATGTTTACAAATGGAAGTCCTTCCAATTCATCTTACAATGCACATTATCTTGTGTCAGACGGCACTGAAAAATTGAAGAATTTTTTAAATTACTACCGGTTTTATGAAAAAACTAACTAATTATAAAAATTTACTGGAACAGTAAGATCAGTGATGGGCCATTGAATTTTGGAAAGGGGGGTTCCAATTTGGTTGATGTGAAAGAGAGTGCTGAAGTATCATCAAGTTAGGGGAGGGGTTAAGGGAAAGCCCCAAAGAGCGTTAAATCCTGCAGTTTCCTGAAATCTAGGCAAGTGTTTCATAGTTAAGCATATAGGTTCATTTTCTAGAATGTATATCACCACTAAATTGTTCTTATGGAGAACGAGGATGGAGTGAGGCAACACCCAGAACACCCTCTTTCCCACCCCTCTTGGTCCATCAATGAAGATCATGCTTGCTCTCCCAAGTTAAGAATTTTAGCACCATTGGAAATCAATATGTGATTATTTCTGAATTATCTAAGCAATGAAAAATAATAATAAACATGTTACAAATATCTCGAGCCAGGGTGACATAAAAACAGTAACATCTATTTTTCACAGGTTTTATGCTGAAATTGACAAATTAAATCGACCCCACTGGAAATCTAAAGATGACGCTTGGTCTCATTACTTATCAACTTTAGTATATCAACTCCAAAAATCAATTTGTGATTATTTCTGAATTTTCCCAACAATGGAAATAAAATGTTAAAAATATCTTAGGTCAGCTTGACAGAAAAACAATAATACTGTTTTTTTAAGAAATTTATGTAAAAATCAAAGTCCCATCAGAAATCTAAAAGATTGTGTTTAGATTCCTAACTTATCAACTTTTAGTGCAGAAACTCGGAAATCAATTTCCAATCATTTCGAAATTGTCCAATCTACTTAGATTTTGATCGTGTTTTTATGAAAATATAAGGATCAAGATTATCCAAGTTAGGATGAGAGAAAAACAGTACTTTCTATTATTTTTGGTTTTTATGTAAAAATCAACATATTAAATGTTTCTTGGCCGAAATTCTAAAATTGTGTTGATAGTGAAAAAAGGTTAACACCATTTAAGCATAGTGATAATCCAAGATGTCCCACCACTGTGGGTGTGTTCATATTAGGATTTTTTTCAAGTAGAGTCATTTTCAAAACAAAATCCTCTAAAACGTCATAACATCAATATTTTTGCATTCATGTAATTCCCATTAAATCCTTTAAAAATGGGACCGTTTGGCAAAAAGAGATAATTGGTCCATGTCCCTCTTTTAGAATAAACACTAGTTATTTGGTTATCTGCCACACTGGGTGAGTGTACTAGCACTCTCAAGGTCACCAAAGGTACACACTAGAACATTGCAAACCAGAAACATTTGCACAAACTTGTACACCACAATGAAAATTTGTCCAATTTAAAGAAATTTCTTGCACAGAGACTGGTTAAATTGTAGGTAGTCTAACCTGCCTTAAAGGCCACTTCTATATCAGAGCCACCTGCTTATAAAGGCCAGTTGAATTGTATCCCAATTTTTCTTTATTCATATTATTTTAACCTGTATATATATACATACAACCTGCCTATAAAGGTCACTTTAACTGGTTCCCTTGGATGACCTTTATACACAGGTTTGACTGTATATAGATCTACTGGGGTACATAAATACACACAATATTTAGCTGAAAAAGGGAAGTAACTCATACATTGCAGAAATTAAAACAAAAAAATGACTTTAATCAGAGACAAGACTGTTAACAGAGGGTCTGACCTTCGATTGCACGAAAGCTTAATGAGTTTTAGAGCTGTGACATGCCTCAAGGTTAATATGGGGATAAATGAATCATTGTAAATGGGTCTACATTTTTATAAAACATCAGGTTTTTCATTTCCTGAAATAAATGTGCAATTAACATTTGGATTATTGATTCGTTAAGAAATATAAAAGCTTGATTAATTAAAGATATTTTTATTTTTTGATTGTTTTATCAATAATATGTATATCATAAGTTAAAAAATTAAATAGTCTCAACAAAGAAGTGGAACAAAAATTTTTAAAAATTCAAATTGAAATAACTGATTGAATAAGATTTTACAGTTCAATCAAGAATATTTTACTTATATCAAGACATCACCATCTATAGGTGATGTGGCAATTTTTTTTTACCTTTGCAGTGTGATTAGGGCAATGTGCAGGGAAGAGATGGTTTTTTTAATGTGCCATGCCTGCCACGACATAAGGCACCATTTTTTCCTGGTCTTTTGGTAAGGAAAATGCAAATTCTAACATGACCTGTGTATTCCTTATATGAAACATAGAGAGAGTCAGCCGTGGTATAACAAACGATATACCCATCACTGTTCCGTTTTAATGACGTACTCCCTTGCAAAGCCATCTCGTGATATATCCTTCTGCATGTGAACTCCGGCCCGTGTATTACTTGATGATATACCACGGGTAAATGTTGATTATTTCTTAATTAATTTTTAAATGCGGAGTGCTTGGCAAAAGAACAGTCACTACCTATTTTTCTACCAGGGTTTAAACACACTCCCTGCCACATGTAGAGTGAACACTTTACCACCGAGCAACCATAGTGGCTTGAAAATTTAGAAGCATTTAAGGTAAAATAGGAAAGAGCTCCATTTGTACCCTCAGTTGAAATCTGAAAATATTTCTAGTTTGCTAAAACAGTAATTTGGTCTAAATAAGCACCTGAAATAATTTAAAAAAGTAATTTGGAACATTTTCTGAAAAATGATTTTTCAAAAAAAAGCTTTATGTTATTATTTAGTAGGTGAAGTATATGAAAGGAAATCCTGATAATATTAAACAGGTGTTAATTTAATATATGAAAATTTTGCTTCATCATCATAAAAATAATGTATTATTTATTTTTTTAAACTTTACTTTTTAACAGGTGATTGAATTATTAGGAGTTTTACAGTCGTTTTATATACACTACCTACCATTGTCATCTTCATCACCAATTCATAACAGCATAGAGAGTTTCCAATTATTTTTTTGCTTAATAATTTCCTTTGAAACCATAACCTTTTTCCAGAAAACGAAAAAAATCTTACATCCTTTCCTGCTAATGTTCCACATTAATCCAATAAGAAGCAGAAGCAGACCATACACAATTTCCAAAAAAAATTTTCAGGCACAACTTTTGTGAATTTTTCCCCCAAAAAAATCCCTTTTTCCTAGAACAAGGATATCAATTCCATGGTTAAAACACACATTGGGAAAAAGAATGCATCAAGTATACATATGAAACCACATCAATATCATAGTAATCTTGATGAAACACAAAGTTCAATTTGTGAGAAAAAACTTTGTGAAAAAGAATGAATTAAATATTTTGCTTTCTTAAAAAAATCTGATCGATTCCAAGGTAATCTGATGAAATACAAAGTCCAATTTCTCCAGATTTTTTTCCCCAATTAGGGTTGTATATTAATTCCTTCAAGTTTCTTGTTTAATAATCCAGTCCACTTTGATAAAAAAAGAAAAGATTTTTTTTACCAATCACCAGGAAACCAATATTTTGAAGATTTGTTCCAGGAAACTTTGGATTTGCGATCCATTTGTTTATTTCCTAAGTCAGATTACTATACTCAAAAGTTCAATAAAATTTGGGATCCCTAGATCTATTTCCATTCGGTTAATCCTCAAGAAAATTAGTGATGAATCAATAAATTTTGTATTTTGTTCATCCATTCATTACAAACACTTCAAGACTTTTCCAAGAAATTTTATACATGTATTTACGAATCCAAATTCATACGTTTATTTCCAAAGAAGAAAGAGATCAGTGTGTTAATTCCGTCCATTTTATATTTCCAGATTTAAATCCATTTATTTATTTCCAAAGAAATGGATCAGTGTTAGTTTCACCATTTTTATTTGAAATCCAACTCCATTTATTTATTTCCAAAGAAAAGGATCAATGTTAATTTTGCCCATTTTAAATTTTGAGATCCAACTCCATTTGTTTATTTTCAAAGAAAAAGATCAATTCATTAATTTTGCCCATTTTGTATTTCGAGATCCAACTCCACTTGTTTATTTCCAAAAGAAACGGATCAGGTCGTTAATTTCGCCCATTCAATAGTACTAATTACGTTGTTGACAAAACACAAGGGGCATCAAACATCGAAATTGTAAAGCCAAATGCACGCTAAAATTGACACATGACATGTAATACTTCACATTTGCCATCCTAATCAACAACATTTCCGCGACTTCTGATCGGAGAGGCGAGGAATCGGCTGGATGTATATGATATCAAATGCTGTATACTTAGGCAGAGTAATAGCTATTATTGAGATGGCTATAAAGTCAATACCGCGTAGTTTGGTTTATCAATATTGCCTTATAAATATACAAATATTGCTATATATACTGATATAGCAGAAACTGTAACTTATAGAAGGATTTCTGTTAGATCTCGTATCTCGATATGTTTAAGATATAAGACTGTATTGAGAGACTTACGAAAATATACATGCATATACTGACTTATTTCATGTAAATATGTTCTCTTGACAGAAATGAAAATCTCAAAATGAAAAATATACAAAAAGAAATCCAAGTCTTGACATAAACAGCTGCTGGAACCTCTCCCATCATTCCCGTGGCCTCAACATACTAACTCACACCACACTTACGACTTAACAGACCTTGCAGCTCAATTTCCATTTCAAAATACAGTAACTGGCAAAAGAAAATGTTGTTTAACATTTCAAATTCTTGTCATCTGTTCCACCTTCAAATAAAACCCCCACCTCAAATTTACACAAAATGAATGTTGTATATTCTTTCACTTACATTGAGCAGGACTGTTCTGAGATGGTAGAAAAATTGCAATACTCACAGAAAACCAACAGCCTCATACTAGGATCTAATGGGGTACGATTCCGAGGCGCTGTGATATGTAACAGGTGCTTCAGACCACTTGGTCACGTAGGCAACACTGTACCAAAGATGTAGAAATAGATGGTATTTAAAACATGAATTTGCATCAGCATAAATAGCAAAAAACATATATAAAAAATGTAGACTTTCAAATATCATTTAGGTTTGGTCATTTAAATGGTATGAAATTGAGCTGATAAACTATTTCTTTTGAAACTGGTCCATTATAAAAGAAAAAATGATTCATTTTAAATATTTAATGCTGAAATATACATTCAGTAACTGATATACACAATATTTGTATGTCAAAAACATTTAGTAGGTAGGTAAAATGTCATATCTGTTAGATTTTATCAGCGCTTGAAAATGGAGTGGCAAAGGTTTTTTTTTTTAAATGTTCATATTTCAAAAAGGACAGGTTCAATCCTCAGACAAGGTACATGGTACATTGATTGTAGAGGAGTTTTGGTATTTTATGTCCCAGTTAAGATCATTGCACTTGTATTGAGATGTTTAGTTGTGGGATGGTGGAGGAAACCAGAGTTTCTGGAGTAAACTAATAACCTTTGGCAGCGATTACCAAGCTAAATGTTTTCCTTCAGAGATTTAAGCTCAAGCTAAGCAAGCTTAAATTACCCAGCTTATACAAGATTTTTCAATCTCATAGACAAGCTCAAAAATTAAAGATCAACTCTCAAACGGGACAATTGTCACTTTTTTAAGGAGAAAAATATGATTGATTACATACCATAGATACACGATCACTGTATTGCACAGTGGTCAAATGTAGATAGTCAAACCTGCCTATAAAGGTCACCCAAGGGAACCAGTAAAAGTGAGCTTTAATGGCAGATGGCCTTTATATAAAGATTCAAATAATATGAATAAAGAACAATCTGGATACAATTCTACTGGCCTCTTTAAACAGATGTCCCTCATATAAAGGTGGCCTTTAAGGTAGGTTGAACTGAACAAATCATTCAAAGGATATTAGTATTTTAAACCCATTAGTTAAAATTCAACAGCTATGTGCATTCATTTTCTAGCAATAAGTGTCTTACCTAGCATAAAGCTAACAAAAGTCAACAGTAAGGCTACATAAGTTCACATCTAGCCAACAAATTTCAACAACGAGTCTACTTAAGTCAATGACGAGGCTACTGAAATCAAAGACGAGCCCACTGATATAAACAATGATCAATTTCCTGATCAAAGTCATTACACTTATTTTATTCAGGAAGGGGATTTTTTAAAGAATATCCGTAAACACTATAACTACACCCACGAAATTTATTGTTAATTTTTTTCATGGGTTGGCTGGTTCAAGGTTGGATTTACTTGTTCGATGGTTGGTAGTTTGGCGCTTTATGCCCCAGGTAAGATTATTTCACTTATATCAAGGTGGCCAGTTGTTGAATAGTAGAGAAAACCAGATATTCAGAGCAAACATTTGGCAAGTTAAATGAAAAACTTCCCCACACTAAAATTCTTATCAGAGTAGGATTCAAACATAGACATCAAGAGGCTATGTGACCTGTAAACTATTGTTTTTGAACACTTGGCCACCAAAGCCCCTGTTGGTACTGGAAAACTTGAGGAAACTGGATCTCTGGGAAAAAGCTGTCAACATTAAGGAAATAGGAAACACTTTTTTCAAACATTGTTATGGTTAAAATATTAACAAATGTGTTGTATAAACGTGTTATTTATGTTGACTATAAAACAAAAAATGAAAGTTTGATTTTCCCAGCTGTTCACAGAAATAAACATAAAAAATATACATAAATAAAATGAAAATAAAAATTAATATCCAGAAATAAATATAAAATAATTTTTTATGTTAAAATTTACCATTTTGGTGCAGAAAAGCTGTGCATATTGCTATATGGTTTCTTATTCTAGTTGAGATGTTTAATTATATCGAGATGTCACCATCTAAAAAGGAGAATTTAGTGGAGTGAAGAAATTTCAGGTTGGAGTCAGGATTTTTTCACCAAGGTGTTCGGTTCATGGATGGTCAAGGAAACCGTAGTGTCCAGAGAAACCCAGCAACCTTTGGGAAGCAAAGTGACCATCTTCCTCACACTAGGACCTGTCCTTATTTGGATTGATTGAATGGGGTTTTAAATCCCAGTCAAGAATATTTCACTAATATGGAGACATCACCAGCTATAGATGAAATGGCAGGAAATTTTTACCTTTGTAGTTCGCTTGAAGCAATGTGCAGGGAGGGTTCTTTATTGTGCTATGCCTGCCGTGAAACGGGGGTATTGGTTTTTTACAGTCCTAATTTGGATTTGAACCTAGCCCACGAAAGGCACTGTGATCCATAACCAAGCACCTTAGACCACATTGCCACCAAGCCCCCTATATCACTATGATCTTGGATATTTGAATGTTCAAGTAACATTTTATTTATAAAACTAATCGTTATGCAACAAGACAATTGATGGATCGCCGGCCACACCGACAATGTTCCCACAAAGAACTGGCATGCTTAAATCACACACAAAAAAACGAAAACTCCATCTGAATTGTGTCTTTAAATGATGTCACTGACACTAGTACGTCATTAGTTGCCATGACGCTGCTTTGGTACCTTGATGGCGGCCAGTGTCAGAACATAAATGGCATGAGCGGAGAATGTTAATTATTAGTTAACAGGAAAAATTCCAGTAATACTGCACAACAATGCTTTTTGAAGTTAAGATAATGCATTCATAACTCTAAGAAGAAAATTATTGTTATTAAAAAAAAAACACCTACACCGACGATATGCATTGATGTTGAGTTGAACTCAATGATAAAATAAGAAAGAAAATAAAACAATTTATTGCCATGCAAAACTCTAATGAGGCTTTGTACCAGTCTACCTTCAGAACAACAGTGTACCAGTCTACCTTTAGAACATATTGTTATCTAATCATAAAAGCCGTAAAAAATTGTTATCACGATGGTGGAAAACTTTGAAGGCTTTGCACTGGTTATGGTAGAAAAACATAATCATGTAATTAACAAATAAAGATCAGAACTATCTGAAGTTAGGACGGAAAAATCAATCCGAAATTGATTGACGGCTTTATCTTTATTGTCTATTGATCCTGGTCATTCGGCCGAAATTAACAAGCTAGTTATTTTCAACATTTAATTGTTAAACCGTTAAACGCATGCTGTACGTGTGCATGCGTTAATAAGTTAATACACTCAAGCTCACCACAGATCTGGTACGATATGAAGCAATGATTCACGACATCAAGCAACGATTCGCGCTGAGTTCTAAAAGCTACATGTCACTAAATGTCAATTCATATGCACTTTGGTAAATCAAGTGAAAAAGTTTGTTCCAGTTGAAGAATATTATTTCACTTATATTGACACATAACCGCTAACTATATAGGCATGATTCATGCTGGGTTTTAATGGGTAAATGTTATTGAATGTCAATTTGTATTATATGTGGATTATTTATTTTGGACTAAATGGTATTTTAATTCCCATTAATTTTCTTATTTGCATGTTGTTTTGCATGACATCAGCGATTTTTAGCTGTAAGCAATATTAAAAAAGTTAAAGTCTGTCCCGAGCCATAGGCCCATCAGGCCGGAGCTTATCCCGGTTTCGGTGGCGTTAAGCGACTGAGAGTACAAGACTCTCCCCTGAATGGGACGCCGGTCCATCGCAGGGTTAACCCCCCCCCAGCATTTTGCTGGTACTCATTTATTTTTCAGCTGGGTGAACTGGAACAACGTGAAATCAAGTGTCTTGCTCAAGGACACAACACATCGCCCGGTCCAGGGATCGAACCCACGACCTTCAAATCATGAGTCCAACGCCTTAACCACTAGGCCACGCGCTTCCACGTAAGCAATATGCCACAATTTTATTTTACTTCAAACTTGAGCTAAATACAAGTTCATGTGGTAGGAGGTTGGTTGGACTCCTCGGATGCCTTACTAACTCATTACATTTCAGGTCTTGTCCTACCCCGAGATGTGGTGAACCAATGGGTTTGTCCCAGGGTAGAACATCTTGCTTTGATATGTGGTACCATAGTTGAAAAAGGAAGAAATGGGTACTAAGGGTCAGGCCCCGGTTTCACAATCATTCCTTAGCTAAGATTTTCCTTAACTTAAATCTTGCAAATTTTCAAATCTTTATGATTTTGTTAATTTTCAAGATATTCAGGAATTTAAGGTGTCATTTTTAAGATCACTTCTAAATTAAAACATTTGCGTTTATTTTTGACAAAAATATTCATCAGAAATTTCAAAAAGTGATTCCGAAAATTTGCTAAATTTAAGTTAAGGAAAATCTTAGCTAAGGAATGATTGTGAAACTGGGGTCAGACATGACACAGTGACCCATTTGCTCAATGGGTAGAGCATATTGCTGGTACTGTAGATCACTTTTGTTTCGCGAGAAATTTATTTTCGCGTAAATTCGCGACTTATCCCATTCGCGAATTCAAATATAACGCGAATATTTCTAGCAAACAGATATTTCTATGTTGACATACATATGTTGTATTCAATAATATTCCAAACGCGAATTCAAATGTTCGCGAATAAGGCCAAAATGGTCTTGACGCGAAATTTTCTACTCGCGAAAAATAAGTGATCTACAGTATTAGAAACAATCAAGTGGTTTGGTTGCCTATTTTTTTCATTTTCCAGTTATAAGTAGATGCATGACGTCTGTCCATTTTTACTGATCTACTTCAGTACATTTGAGCACTAGAACCAGAAAACTACAAAAAATATCTTAAGACCTATTTCTGGAAATGACTAACATTTATAAAACTTAATATAATCTATGCATTTATTGGATGTTAAAATTTATATCAGGAACGATTTGAAGTAGTTGGAACATGGTGACCGGTGACCAATGGCAATGTCATGTTAGTCTCAAATTCCATGTAAGCAGGAAACATAAAAAGTTGAATTTCAAAAATAAATTGCCATTACAGTTTCAAATTATCAATGGGTTTCTGACCATCAGGATATTGTAATTGCTTAAGTGCAGAGCACCAATATTTGTCTGAACCAACCGGATATTAGGGAAGCATTTACTGCGGATTATTACTGAATAATGTTTATGTAATTATACTATGCGGCGTTATTATCCATGGTAATGACCGTTACATCTCCAAACAAACTCCATGTTTATTGTAAACTAATTTCATGATTATGCATGCAAATAAATAACACTCAAATGAATATTGCATTTTTATGTTTATATAACGGTAAAATCAATGATTTTATGTAATCGTAATTATATCATTACAATGAATATTATAACTTGGATTATTTATTCAATTTTTCAATTTTTTTAATTAAATATATAACTTTTCAGCTGAAAAACATGCATTTGGTATTATAGCCAGTGCAATCAGTAATATGCCATAATTAAATGAATGAAATAAATCGTGTGCTTATTATGAATCAAAACTTCTCTCACTGCCTAGGCAGATTTGTTGATTCACTTTCCAGAGGTTAGTGGAATTTATCCAGGCATTCTGGTTTCCTCCATCATACCAGAACTGATGGCATCTATCACTGCCTGGGTTCAAATCCTACTCCGTCCATTACACATGTACCAAATCAACCAGTGAAAAACCTGAGCACAGAAAAGTTTTTCTTCATTTGCTGTCAGATCCTAGTGTAAGATCTTAAAAATTTGTAAATTAAATATACAAAGATTGGTGGATTTTAGGAATTCAGGTTTCCTCAACAATCACATACACATTATGGTAGCAATTCTTTTTAAACATGCAGACCAATTTTTGTTTATTTGATTCCAAATGGTAAAAGAGATTGTTAATATCTCGCAGTGCACTTAACTATAAACCTTTATGAACTTAATTTCATCTCAACATGCACTTTCTAAGAAAGCATGAAGCATGTTGTCTTGATAGACGACAGAATGAAAAATAAGATTACTAAAGTCTATGGAAATCTTAAAATACTTTTATAATGGAGCGAATCGCCTCTAACATACTTTTATAATAGAGGAAATTGTCTCCAACACACTTTCATAATAGAGGAAATGGACGCTAACACACTTTTATAACATGCGAAATTGTAAAACAATGTGACGGAACGTCTACCGACATGCCAAACATTATTGCATAAACCGTTACAAAAATTTCTTTAATTTGATATAACACCACAGACTCAAGAGACGGATTTCTGGTAGTAATTCGGCAAAATTTGTCTGAAAATCGCAGACAATTTACATAACACGTCTTCCTTATTTGGATCTGGTCTGTTGCAATCTGATTTTTCGTGATAGGTTTGCTATAAAGTATTTCGGTTTCTATGGAAATGCAGACAATTTACAAGTTTACAATTTTGCAGACAATTTTAACAAGTTTTAATAAGTTTTTTTTCCTCTGGATATATAAGTTTTTTTTATATATATATAATGAGTAAATAGTATAAAAATTTGACTAGATGTCTTTGTGACATGCAAATTCCATTATATAAACCATAATAGAAAATGCAATAATTTGACAAATTGCCATACATTATGTGACAAATTTTGTGTAGTAATTCAACTGAATTTGTTTGAAAAACCAGACCATTTATACAAAAATAACGGTTTTAGATATAGGCCTGTGAAATCTGATTTGTTCATAAAATAGATAAATAAAAAGTTTTTATATTCCCATGGCAACAAGATTTTCTTTTATTAATTCTGACTCATTGCTTACCATATACGTCAGAAAACAAAATGTCTTGTTTTTAAAAATTAATTTTTAATCAGTTTTGAAAGATAATTATATAATACAAAAGTTGATAAATCTTTTCAATTTTAAAATTTGAATTTTATTGAGTTTTAAAAATTAATCTGGTTTAAAATAAGAAACCTACAGTAAAACCCGCTATAGTGACTACCTATAAACACTTCTAAATCTATTATACTGTTACACAATGTACCAAGAAAACCAACAAAAAGAAAACCGGCAACTAGAGTCATCTAGGGCCAAACCCTTAATGCAGAGATGTCAAAATGCATTTATTTATTACAATAAGATGCTACTAACTCACATGAGAAACTACAAATAACCAGTACAAAAGTATTTTATGCTGGAACCAAAGAAGTTCACAAGGCAAGGTTAACATTGGCCCTTAAACAGGGGTTAAAAATTCCCAGAATCCTAGGTCTTGGACCTACTGATTTTTTATTTGGACCCTTGATATTTAAGCTATAAAAGTCTGATGGATCTGCCATTTTTACCAGGGTAATCCTACTTTTTTCTATATAATAACATAATTGCACATAAACCTAATTTTATTGAATATCAGACTTTTCAAACTTTATGCAGGATTTGCCAAACAGAAAGGCAAATGGTTTTGAACCTTCCATTTTAAAACATAATCTTGAGCCCCTGTTAAAGACTCTGAATTACTGATCGCTTTACTAAGTGGTGTATGGGGGAAAGAATAATGGAACTAAGAAGATAAACCCATCATACCTGTCACAACGGACTATAATATAGAGGCACCCTCAACGATTTGGAACTAATATAATTTATCCCCAGATAAAAATTGATATCCCTTTTTCCTGAAAATTTCTGAAAATCTGTAAATTCAATTAACCCCAATGTTCAAACATGGCCAATCTAATTAAAGGGAGATAATCCAATTAAGGGGAGGAGATATTCTTTTACGCCGACAAAACTGATTATCCTCAAGAGAAGTTCATTTTCGGACAATGAAATCATACTGCACAATGCCAGCATTTTTATAACGACACGAAGAGGGAATGAATTACTCATGTGTCACTAAAATAATTTTGTACATGGAATAATACCTTTATAAGTATGGCACCAATATTCTGTTATGTGAATTATTGTCAGCAAATGCTTGCTGTTAATCCAATTTATGTATAAGTGATTTGACCAAATGTAATATAAAAGGCTCTGATTAAATTGTAGACTATATTTCATATTACTGATGTGAAATGGACATCCGATGATGTACGTACATTTCGGCTTAATAGTTTTAGTGTTTTACACAACTGAAGCCAAATTGATGACAGTATCGTACATTTTACATAACAATTGTATGTAGAATATATTTGCTATATTTCAAACCACTAATGTGAAATGGACAACCAATGATGAACGTACATTTTGCTTAATAGATTTTCAATAGTTATACAAAACCGAAGCAAAATTGATAGCAATGTTGTACATTTTTTCATAAGCCATTGTATATAAATAGTTTCTGTATTTCAAACCACTAATGTGAAATGAACAACTGAAGATATATATACGTTTTGTTTAATAGATATTTAATAATTCTAGTATTTTAAACAACTTATGCGGAATTGATGAACATGTTGTATATTTTCTGTAAATAATTGTATGTAGAATATATTTGCTGCGTTTCATACCACTAATGTGAAATAGACAACTGATGATGTATGTACATTTTGTTTAAAAGTTGCTCAATAATTCTAGTATTTTAGACAACTAAAGCGAAATTGATGACTATGTTGTACAATTTTTGTAAACCATTATATGTTTATAGAAAAATATTTGCTGTATTTCATAAGGATGATGTGAAATGAACAAGAGATGATGTACATTTCATATAATAAATGCCAAAATGTAGTAACACTTCTGGTACATAATGGATTATTATGTATTGGGACTGAGCTAGTCCTGATTTTTGTTAGGTCATGTATACAGACAAACCTGTCAGGCAGGTTGGACTGTAGTAGATATAATAGAGTGATTTACTGCCAGACTTTCTGGTCCAGATCTTTTAGCCTTGTGGTAAAACGTTCGCTTTTCATCCAGGAGGACAGGTTTGATCCTTATCCAGGACACTTAGTGAGGGTGTGGATTTTTTAAGCGTTTCCTCCCTCCTTTACAATTATTTTGCATGCTCACATACTGTAAATATGTTATTATAAAAGTACTAATTTTAGCGTTTTCTGCAATGAAGCAAAAGCACTAATTTAAATTTACCACCAAATTTAAATAAGATCATTATGCACAAGTTAAACCAAACTTATTCAAATCCACATAAATTTATGTAAAAATTATAATTTCTGCCAAAATGAATATGCTTACAGTAATAGACATTTAATAGACTATTATAGTTCTATTACAGAGAGCTCACAATTGTTACGTACATTGGTATTTAAACAATATATCATATAGCTTCAAAAGACGGACCATAGAACTCAGAATTCAAAAAGAACTGTTTAATAGTTCTAGTATTCTATGAGACTGATGCAAAATTGATGATAATGTTGTTCATTTCCTGTGAACTATTATATATAGAAAATATATAATGTGAAATGAAGAATTGAACCCAGATAAACAAAGCCAGGTTACATTAATCAACTTACCGTATTTGTTTATGAGCATAATTCGGGCTCTCTCTCACTCTCCAAGTGAATTGCACCAGGGCCCTTGCAATTGTGAAAATAATGGTCATGATTGTGAAAAATACAGGTTTCAAAGCTAATATTGGCAAAGTGATGGTCAAAAAAGATTATGATTTGCAAACAGGGCAGAATATCGGCCCTATAAAAAAAACAACAACCCAACCCAGTGAGAGCTCTGATAACATGTATATTTTTGTGAATTAATTATTGTTGAAAAGATCAAAAATGTAAAATAGAATTTCTTAAAATTGAAACATATGGTTCTGTAACTATTGATCTGGTGATGATTCATTGGTTTTAATCAATATATTGAATTTGTGTTAATCACTGATTAAACTGATCAAGCTTCAAACAACTGTGTTCAGATGATGTACATTACACATAATAAATATTTCAATATTTATTCATGTAGTAAATACTGCTGGTATGCAATGGATGACATTTTCCACACCTCTGCACTCCTAGCATAATAAGCATTCTATAGCCCTTTAAACGAGTATAGCACTATCATGGACTGATTGATTATTTAATTTATTGATCAATTGATTGATTGGTTTCATGAATTTTTCGAAACCATGACCTCCCACATTGGGAGCGAGCACTTTATAAACTGAGATATCATAGTGGTTGCAGTACAGTGAAACCCCATATAAAGGCCACCCAAGGGAATGAGTAAAAGTGGTCTTTAAGAACAGATGGCCTTTACATACAGGTACAAATAATATTAATAAAGAGCAATTTGGGATACAATTCTACTGGCCTTTATAAGCAGGTGGCCTTTAAGGCAGGTTGGACCTTGTTACGGAAATGCTTTCAACTGTTCAATATATTTATATGAGACTATATATTACAAAGCTTTAAAAGATGGACAATCAAATTTAGGAATTGAACAGGACTGAGTTATGTTGAAACCATTTTTAAAAGGCCAAACCTAATAATACAGATTTTTATTTGATTTTTTGTATTACTTTATAAACTGTTCTGATTTTTGTTTTTTATGTTGCTAGTCAGGCTAAATAGCAGCAAAAATCAAATAAAATCAAATAAAGTAGAATAGAACATCTAAAGGAAGGAAAAAAGCATTTGTCAATAAAACAAATTCAATTTGAAATAAAGTGCTCATCATTTTATATTATACTTCAAACAGCCTTCAATTTTGTCTACTAAAATGGTGGCCGAATCAACTTGGAATTGTGTTTGGCGACCTAAAATTTGTAAATGGTGGCCAGCTTGTCCATTTGAACTTTTGTGACCAGAAAACGGATATTATTTCTGTATAACAGAATTTTCATGATATTGTTGCCATTTCAGGCAATATGATGGACACTTTGCATCATCATTATTGTTATTAATAGCACTGATGTATGTAAGTGATTGTAAGTGATTTTAAATATGTGCATTTGTGTTCTCCATAAGATGCCTTAATTTTCCTTCATTAAGAAGAAAAGATTGCCTGGCCACTTGGAATTTCCACTGGTCACCTGAAAATTTAAATTGGTGGCCAGCTGGCCACTTAGTTTTGAAACCCACTTTGAGGGCTGTCAAACATGAGCAAAGTTATTAAATTTCAGATTTTCCTCAGTCATCTATACTACCTTAATTGTTTTCAATTATCTTGAATTAAAACCACCAGGTTCCACATTGGGACCAACCTGTTTGTTGGTCACTTCCCACAATGGACACATACCTAAATACAGGGGTTCAAAATTCCCTGGGTCCGAGGCCCAGGACCTATTGATTTTACCTGGGACCCTTGATATTTAAATTGTAAAAGTCTGATGGACCTGCCATTTTTACCAGATTAATACTACTTTTTCAATGTGATAACATAATTGCACATGGATCTTTCAATATTGATATTGGACTTTTAAAACTTTATGCATAAAGAAAAAAAAGGTCCTGGATCTTCCATTACAAAACATAATTTTGAACCCTTGCTAAATGTAACAGGAGAGGCAAAATTACAGCAGGCCAAACTGGGACATAGGACCCCATACATTCAAGGTATTAGTATGATTTCAAGCTATCTATTGAGCAGTTTGCCAATGATTTCAGAAAGAAGCAATTATTAAATGATCACTTTCAAACATGGAAGAAAAAATTGACACAGCTTTTTTTTAATTTAACATTTTCTGTCATGAAAGGTATCAAATGATTTTTTCAAACACGGAAGAAAAAAATATAATTTTTTTTTTATTTAAAATGTTCTGCCATTAATGGAAATTTCAATGAAAAAAGCAAAGCTCCTTAGGGGTTTGAAAAAATAATGGCCGTATCAGCGACATTTTGGTATACATTATTTTGATTATTATAGATTATATCAGATTATGTCGAAGATATTAGGCTCAAATTGACGCCTTTCTTGGAAAAGCTGATTTTATCAGTTTCATTCAACAACAGCTTCCAGGAAGTATCCATGGAAAGTGGAAAATTTTGATGAAATTTGCGATATTATGAAATTAGTTGTTAATGAACTTATTCAGGAGAAAAAATCTGTCACAGGAAATTTTCATGATAACAAGAAACCTTTGAGCTCCTGCTTACTTAGTATAGCCGCACTTTTAACTTTAACTACTGACCTTAAATATCGAAAAATAAACAAGTTGGTAAAATTGAAAGTAGATGTCTAGCAGTACTAGCCAATGGGGCCTCCTACTGAACTTGCATACAAAATTTCAAGTGGTTGTGTTTTGTAGTAGCGTGGAAAACTTATAATTTTTTTTGTTTCGGATGGATGGACAGATTGAAAGACAGGTAAAGCAGTATTTTCCAATCTTCTTCAAAGCAGGGGTATAATATATATCTTGCGGGAAAAAACGTTTTCAGAGTTTTACGAGGTACCACAGAAAGACTTCCTTTGGTAACCCCCAACAACTAAATTCTAAATTTTTTTTGAAGAAATGTTCAAAAATGCTTAATAATTATTTGTCTTTTTTAGGCTTTTTCAGTTGAAATTAAAATTTTATTAGAGGGTTAAAATGACAGTCTTTCCAAATACCCCTTAACTTTCATTCTCTTTCCATTCAGCCTCTCAGACTGTTCAGGTATGGATGAGAGGGGGGGGGGGGGTTTAAAATCTTAAGTTATTGGTGAAAGAATAGTCACATCCTATTTTCAAGTCTTGGTTAGACCCAACTGGGATTCAAACCCTAACCTATTGCATATGCAGCGAGTACTCCAACAATTGTTCTAACATAGTAGTTTCTCAATCCAATAACCTCATTCCACCTACTCACTATCGTACAATGAAACTTAATTCATGAAAACAGCTGATATATTAATTAGCTAATAGCATCTGATGCATCATACTAAAAGATAATGTAACATATGCTCTAAAGGTGTTGCATTGAACAAATACTCCCTTTGCGGAAAAATGGATACATCTCATTCAAAACTGTTTGTATAGTAATTATATAACATGGCCAGGTATCAGATATTAGGTAATATAAAATAAAATGAAACTTCCCCATGGCTTTCACTTTCTCTCCCCCCCCCCCTTTTCCAATTTTCCAAATGCATCTTAGCCAGAAGATTTTGCTTATTAAGTGGTTGTTGATAAGGTAAAGGAGTGGAGAGTAATAATGGAGTTTAATGCCCAATTCAAGATTTTTTTTTTACGTAAAATGAAGGAATTAATTCTGGTTTGGTGGAGAAAACCAGAGTCCCTGGAGAAATACCACCAGCCTTTACATACTGACAAATTTTCTCACATTAAAATCTGTCCTGAATGGGATTTGAACCTAGGTGGTTAGAGGCACTGTGATCCATAGGTGTGGGATTTAGACCCCTCAACCACTGAGGTCACTATTAAGGAGGGAAAACATTTCCTACCAGAACTTGATTAAAAACAACAGAATTTCTATAAAAACATAATTATTACAGAAACTGAAACTTAAGCTTAGGCATTGCAATGGGACATATGTACATGTTTTATTTATCAACAATGGGTATAACATTTGGGGGCGGCTCATAAATAAGGATCAGCTACATCAGGTTTAAAATGTATCCCATGGCATTTCATTGCAATATATCATTTTACATTGGAACTTGTAAACAAGGCATGGGTCAATGGGTACCAATATAAGTGGAGTGGAGAAATGTTGTTTTACGACAGTCAAGATTCTTTCATTTACATTGAGGCAGTAAATTCTGAGATGGATGAGAAATCTAGAGTACCCAGAGAAAAAAAACCACCAAACTTTGTCAAGTCAACTGACAAATGTTTTAAACTAAGATCTACACTAGTGAGATTCGAACCTAGGCAATTAATCAAGAAAATAAAATGCTCACCAAAAAAAAAAAAAAATGGTAAGGAGACAAAAGCATAAGTGGCCTACATTTTTTAATTACATCATTGGAATCATGTACAATGTGTTTAAAAGTTGTGGAATGATGGGAACGTACTGCTGGTTTTGTCAAAAGTAGAACCGATTACGTGTTTTTTTAAATAACACAAAATTTGGTTGTGTCTTATACCCTGGTCAAGATTTTTTCACTAATATCAAGGCAGTTCTGGGATGGTGGAGAAAACCAGAGTACACAGAGAAAACAACTTAACTCTGGCAAACAAACTAAACATATTGTGATATGTACAGAATGGAATTTGAAAGTAGGCAATTAGAGACAATGTGATTTGTAAGACAAAACTGTAGACCACTTTGCAACCTTGGCAAATCAGTAGTTGCAACAATACACCACCAACCAACTCCACATCCATAATTTGGCAAATTGCAAGAGTACTAATTCAAAATGGTAGAAGAATAATTAAAAAATACATCATTTATTTATTTCCAAAATCTTGGCTAATACTTAAAACAACGTCCTGTCAACTCTGGATAATTATTCCCGCCATCTGATCATAAATATAATGGATCATTTATTAGTCTCATCCACCTTTACCGCCACAAAATAATACCCTTAATTAAGAATGATGAATGAAGCTTGACGGATATTAAATATTTTATGAGACCTCGTCACATGACATTTTGATGTCTGCCGAATTAGTGCTGATGCCAGGTTATGATGCCAAATAAGTGTCATATGCGTCTTGTCAAAGACAACCTGTTATTCCATAAAAGCAATCTTGTGAGTCTAGTCAAAACACCCAATTGACATATCGCCGGCCACGCCTTCTGTTTCGACATCATAGCACCAAAGCAGCGTCACAGCAACTAATGCCAGTGACATCATTAAATAGTACAATTCAGGCCGAGTTTTCATTCTTTTTGTGACGTCATTAAATGGTACAATTCAAAATGGTACCAAAATGGTTCACTTTGCTTAATTGACAGATCGCTGGCCATGCCCACAATGTTCCAACAAAGGCCCGGAATGCTTGAATTACACACAAAAAGAATGAAAACTCAGTCTGAATTGTGCCAATTAATTACGTCACTGACACTAGTGCATCATTAGTTGCTGTGGCACTGCTTTGGTACCGTGATGGCTGCCAGTGTTGGAAAATAAAAGGCATGACCAACGATATGTCAATTAATTGTTTTGTTTCAATATACAAGGTTACAGACAAATTGGTAGGAAAAACCAAAATGCAGTCAAGTGGTATTTTCAGCACTTCTGTCATATTCATAACCAGAGAAAAATCTCAATAATGACATTTTTTCCCATAATGCCTTGCAGGAATTTTTTTACACTTTAACAAAAATTGGTGAGAAAAACCTAAATGTAATCACTGCATCATGTTTTCATCAATTTCTAACATATTCAAAATGGGAGAAATTTCTTAATTTTTTCCCATAATGCTTTGCAACATTTTGTAAAACTTAAGTCTATGAACATTAACAAAATCGGTGAGTAAACCAAAATGCAATCACTGTATCATGTTTTCATCAACTTCTACCATATTCAAAATGGGGGAAAAAAATCGTAATGGCATTTTCCCCATAATGCCTTGCAGCATTTTGTGAAATTTTATGTTCTACAAACATTAACAAAATTGAACAGCAAAAGCTGACTGGATATTGGCAGGGAAAAAAGATTAAAACACAAAAATCAGAAAATGAAATCCTGACAATGTAGATTGATCACTGTGACACTTATATAGATAAATGAAGATGATATCAAATTATGTCGCAACAAACAAACGTGGCATCTGATTTTAATCGTTTTTGTTGATGAACAAGATCGTAAATTAATCCATTGACTTTCATCTAGCTATACAATACTAGTACTCAATGATGACATTGTCTAAATAATCAAAATATTGAAATTTATGGTTTTTCCCTTGTCAGACATGAATCAGGATTTTTTGGGGGAAAGGGGTTCTCCTTACAATGACTGTAAGCATGATTCACTAAAATAGAATATTTTTTTAATACATACTTTTAAATCTAAATACTGAAATTGCCAATTTTCTCTTTTTCAGACAAGATCTGTCTGAAATCTATGTTTTGAGTTGAATTTAATTTTTTTTTGTTTTGTGAGAGTCATTGACATGGCATGACGAATAAAAATATTCGCTGAAATGGGATTGAATTTTCCAATTCATATGAATGACCCCTTTCAAATCAATATTGTAAACATAATCTCAGATGCCTTTTAAATCTGATGTTAAAACTGTTTCCGATGTAATCTATTTTTTTGTTTTGTGAGGGCCATAGGCACAACGATTCTAACATTTTCGCTGAAATGGAATTGGATTTTCCCATTCATATGAGATAACACCTTTTAAACCTAAATCTCATTTTTTGTCTTGGGATGACCACACGCATGACAAATTTAAATCCTTAACTGAAACAAAGTAGGATTTACAAATTCATATTGGATGATGCCTTTTAAATAAAATGTTTAAATCTATGTTTCAGATGCAATCTCAATGTTTTGTCTTGTGATAACCTCACATAACCTCAAGCATGACAAATATAAAATTTGTACTGAAACAAAATTGGATTTTTTTATATTGGAAGAGTTGAGTTGAGTTGAGTAATGGTGTTTAATGTCCCAGTCAAGAAATTTCACTTATATTGAGATGCCGCCAGCTATAGGCAAACGTGCAGAAAATTTGCCTGGGTTGCACTAAGAGCATTAAACAGCAGGGTTCTTTATCTTGCCACACCTGCTGTGACACAGGACCTCATTTATTCATTTTGTAATACCGAGTGCTTGGCAAAATAACAGTCGCTACCCACTTTCAAGACTTGGATCACACCAGGTCGGTGTTCGAACCCATGACCTTCGATTTATGGAGTGAGCACTCTACTAACTAATTGGAAGACTCTTTTCAAAATCTTGTAATGATCGTAGGCATGACACACATAGAATTAACACTAAAATGAAATTGGATATTCAAATTCAAACTTCATGACACCTTTGAAATCAATATAGAAATTGAATGAATCAGACAAAGTCTTGTTTTTCGTCTTGTCATGACCATAAAAATGACAAATATAAAATTTCAATGCCAAAAAATTGGATTTTCATATTGTAAGGCACTTATCAAATCTTGTAATGATCGTAAGCATGACACACATAGAATCAACACTTAAAATGAAATTGGATATTTCAACTCATACTTCATGACACCTTTCAAATCGATATTGAAATTGAACGAATCAAGACAGTCTTGTTTTTCGTCTTGCTATGACCATAAGCATGACAAATATAAAATTTCCACTAAATTAGAATCTAATCTTCCCATTTATATTAGATGACACCTTTTAACTCAATATTGAAATTTATGTTTCAGACATACTTTTGGTTTCTGTCATGCGATGATGACCATAAGCATGACAAATAGAAACACATCACTAAAATGGATTTTGGATTTTTCTATGACGCCTTCTGAATCAACATTAAGTTGATTAAGTTATGGTGTTTAACGTCCAAGTCAAGAATATTTCAGTTATATCAAGACATTGCCAGCTATACACAATGCTAAGGCAACATTTCTATTTTAGGCGAAGGTGCAGAAATTTTGCCTGTGCCACCCCTACTGTGACACAGGACCTAATTTATTTTAAGTTCCCATCCGAAAAAAATGTGACTTTCATTTCATAATGCCGAGCACTTTCAAGTCTTGGGTCAGACCCAGTCGGGGTTTGAACCCACGACTTCCCATTTACAGAGCAATCGCTCTACCAACTGAGCTAGCACAATGGTCAATTTACATCGGAGTACATCTATCTGATGTTTCAGATGTAATTTCCTTATTTTTTGTCAAGTGATGGCGACCATAAGCATGACAAATACTAAATCAACACTGAAACAGAATTAGAATTGGACTACGCCTTTTAAATCAAACTTTAAAATCTTATTCGAACAATTACCAAATATAAAATTTCCATTGAAATATTGGATGACACCGTTTGAATCAAATATTAAAACCTATGTTTCAGAAATAATCACATTCTTGTCTTGTTACAGACCATAGGCATGACAAATATAAAATTTCCACTGAATTAGAATCTAATCTTTCCATTTATATTAGATGACACCTTTTAAATCAATATTGAAATTTATGTTTCAGACATACTTTTGGTTTCTGTCATGCGATGATGACCATAAGCATGACAAATAGAAACACGAAACGCATCACTAAAATGGATTTTGAATTTTTCTGTAACGCCTTCTGAATCAACATCCAGTTGATTAAGCTATGGTGTTTAATGTCCAAGTCAAGAATAGTTCACTTATATCGAGACATTACCAGTTATACAAAATGCTAAGGCAAAATTTTAGGCGAAGGTGCAGAAATTTTGCCTGTGCAACCCCTATTGTGTCAAGGGACCCAGTTTATTTTAAGCTCCAATCCGGAAAAAAACATGACTTTTAAATCTTAATACCATGTGCTTAGCAAAAGAACAGTCACTACCCACTTTTAAGTCTTGAGTCAGACCCGGTCAGTTTGAACCCACGACCTTCCACTTACAGAGCAAGCGCTATACCAACTGAGCTACCACAATAGTCAATTTACATCGGAGTACACCTATCTGATGTTTCAGATGTAATTTCCTTATTTTTTGTCAAGCGATGATGATCATAAGCATGACAAAATACAAAATTTTCCATTGAAATATTGAATGACACTGTTTCAATCAAATATTAAAACCTATGTTTCAGAAATAATCACATTCTTGTCTTGTTACAGACCACAAGCATGACAAATATAAAATTTCAACTGAAATATTGGATGACAGACACTTTTTCAATCAAATAACAAAACCTACGTTTTCAGACATAATCACACTTTTCCATCTCACTATGACCAAAGGCATGACAAATATAAAATTTCCACCGAAATATTTGATGACAGATACTCTTTTAATCAAATATTAATTAAAATTTATGTTTTTTTAGACACCTTGTGATGACCAAAGGCATGACAAATAAATTTTGTGCTAAAAATAGAAATGGGATTTTCCCATTATTCACAGGTCTACATGTACAGTCATTATAAGAATCGTCATTGTAAGAGAATTGGAATGTCATTATGTCAGCGTAGATACAATTATATTGATTTTTTTTTCAAATCAACGCCTACTGTATATTAACCAATATTCTGACCTCATTTTTCAAAGTGATTTCAGATTTCAGTTTTGTCATTTAATTGGTATCAAAGCATTTTTTTTTTTTTTTTTTTTATGTAAACGTAATTTTATTCTAATGTGAAAAATTTCCAGATGTCATGAAATCCTTAGTGATTTTGAACCAAGTATGTAAACATAGTAAAAATCACTATTGGTTTTATTCTGTTTGTAACTAAATCACTAGTGAAAACTATCCTTTGGAACAACTTTACCAGGGTAACCAATACTCTCCAAGATGTAGGGTACGACAACCAATTCTTATGATGCAAAACAAGAGGATAGAATCTTTTAAAATACAGATACACCTGTTATAACAACCGCCTCTGTATGAAGAAGACCATAGTGGTTTAAGGTCTCATATGTTGCATATTTCAACCCAAAAAGACTGCAAATAAAGACCATCATATTTCATAGGTAATATATTTCATATTTTAATGTTTATTATTTAATATTATTTCAGTAATTCTTAAGGGAAGAATCACTTTACAAGAAAAGTTCAGCATGAATGTCAATCAATTTTTAAAATATTCCAATTTTATCAAATATCTCCCACCCACCCTCCTTTAAATAAAAATTTGTAGCCCACATTTAACCTTGTCACTTCTAAATTAAGTGCTGATAAATGTTATTCAATTGGCAATTGCAGTTATTTTATCACATACTGGAGGCAATTAGACAATAAATGCAACTCTAATCAGTCAATTTAATTACACGACAGGGTACAAGTACTCCAAGATAGTTGAAATCAAAATTGTTCAGTTTTACGACACATTGGAAAAGATATTACAACAGCAATCAGTCATTTTAATTACATAAGGGTGTACAGGTTTTCCAAGATATTTGAAATGATTTTTTTTACTATTACGACACACCAAAAAAGATATTACAACAGCAATCAGTAATTTTAATTACGTAAGTATTCCATATTTAGAATCAATTTTTTTTTCACTTTTACGACACACCTGAAAAGATATTATAACCACAATCAGTCATTTTAATTATGTAAGTTGGTACAAGTATTTCAAGATACCATTATTTGAAATCAATTTTTTTTTTACTTTTACAACATATCCGAAAAGATATTACAAGCCTAATCAGTCATTTTAATTGCAAAAGAAAGGTTATTAAATCATAATAAAAATGTTTCACTTTTGCAATTTAACACAAGGATGCCAGGGTAGAAGGCATTCTTAAAAGCATAGTAAAATAAGGGTTTTATCATTAAGGGGGCTATAAATTAAGAGATTTATCAGGTAACGCTCAACCCAGAATTGAGCCACCCAGCAATCAAATTTGTTTTATTAGCCCTTGATTGTAATAAATTTGACTGTAATATTACATAATGTAATTAAGGTCCCCCCACATTAGCTGCATTCAAATTCTCCTTACCATATTTGCACAATAAAAACTTAACATTTTACAATTCAAAATCAATCAGTCAAATTGATGTTTTCTCTTAACCATATTTGCACAATAAAAACTTCACATTTTACAGTTCAAAATCAATCATTTAAATTACCGTTTCAGCTGTTTTTCACCATAAAAACTTGACATTTTATTGACCAAATTTCCAACATTAAAATTTATACAAAAACAAAGAAATTGTAAAAAAAAGACACTGACTCAGGAGACTGTAAAATAAATATCATCAGGGTGGAGGACTATGGTCTCATTGGTCGTTTTTGTGAAACCGTGTCCAGACTAAGGTCAGAAGTAAAATTTTAATCTCCAGGCAAGAGTTACTTGAAATCAAAGGTCTTAATTGCTTTCATGTTGATGTTTTCACATAAGCTGGTTTTGTCTTTACCATATTTGCACAATTGAAACTAAACAAATTATTGGTTATATATCCATAAGTGAAACAAAGATTTAAAAAAAAAAAAATCAAGCTTTTCAAATCCCAGGTGCATGATTTCAAAGATCTTGAAACCGTACAAGCAGCAAATAGGTACAGTTCTTGTGTAGTACTTTTCAATGCATTACTTCATGAAAATTTAAAAGTAGTAAAAGACACAGTATTACTGCTTCAACTGTTACTGCTTAGAAGAGGTGAAATACTGTTTGTTTTAGGCATTTTTTTTTACTCAACAACTGGTCAACCATCACTGCAGTAGCTCAGTTGGTAGAGTGCTTGCTCTGTAAGTGGGAGGTCGTGGGTTCGAACCCTGACCGGGTCTGACCCAAGACTTGAAAGTGGGAAGTGACTGTTCTTTCGCCAAGCACCCGGCATTACGAAATGAAAGTCACGGTTCTTTCGGATGGGAACTTAAAATAAACGAGGTCCCGTGTCACGGTGGGCTTGGCATGCTAAAAAACCCTGCTGTATAATGCCATCAAGGCAACACACAGGCAAAATTTCTGCACCTTCACCTATAGCTGGCGACGTCTCGATATAAGTGAAATATTTTTGACTGGGATGTTAAACACCATTACTCACTCACTCACAACTGGTCAACCGGTCTTTTTGGAAACAAAATTCACTCAGTCAATATATATACATGTATATACACTAGGAAAATGCTAATTTTATCAAAAAAAAGCATTACTATAATGAGGTTGCAACAAATTGTGCTATGGTGTTTTAGATGAAAGTTGTTGTGTTTTTTAAATGTGGCCCTCTGAAAAAATCATAGTTTGAATAGTGTAATTTCTAAGAACCAATATTCACTAAGAATTTAACAAATAAAACAAAATCTCTGGAAAAAAATTGAAAAAAGCTGCAACTTACCTGAATGGAGCTCCAATTGCACAAGAATTACTATTAACAACAAATTTTACAAATCCAATCAAAGGTGTTATAATCCTAAACACAAAATCCTCCACTTCTACAAATCTTCTTCCTCCTCAAAAATTTGTCTTAATCTGTTATTCTAACACTTCATCAAAGATAAACAAATATCAAAGAAACTAAACAAACAAACAGCTCAGACTGGCTGATGTCTTTATAAAAATCCAGATAATAAACAATTTATAATTCCAGTTAATCTGTGTCTGGTAAATCTTGTAAAATTAACTTGAACCTCTTCAATTTGTTTAAAATGTCGCTGTCCTTAATTTTCATCAATTTTTGGACATTACCTCTTCACTCTAACACAGGATGCTGTATTTCTTCAATATTGTGTAATGATCACATTCCTTAATTTCTTTATCGATTTTCGGACATCACCTTTTCAATTCTTTTTAAAAAATGATCAGGTTTCTTTATTCATGAACAATTTTCTTAGATGATCTCTTTAATTTTGTGTAATTATCAAGTTCTCAATTCTTCACCATTTTCCAAACAGCAAACCAATTCAATCTTGTGAAACTAACATGGTCCACAATTCCATATCACACAATTCCTGATCAACTGCTAGACCATGTATCCCTTCAATCTAGTGAAACTAACTTGGTCCTTATTAATTTTCCTGATCGATTTCTGGACATTGGACGTCTTCATTACCTGTAAGGAGACAAATAAAAATTAAGGTTTAAAATCAAACCCCTTTTTATGTCCGTTTAATTAACATGCTCGGTAATTCTTGATCAATGGCTCGACAATCAAACCCCCTTATTACCTGGAGAAAACAAATGAAAAGAAAAGTTTACAAGCAATTTGAGATCAAACCCCTACAATCTTGTATAATTAAGTGTTCAAATAATTCGTAATCATTGGCTGGACTTTATACCCCCTTCATTACTTAAAATAAGACAGTTTATGAACCCTTCCATTACCTGGAGAAAGACAAATGAAAGCAACGTTTTACGAGCCCCGATAACGGGCTATTAAGTCACAATAAGATGGGTTTCTTTAATGGGTATATTTAATTATCCCGGTGTAATTTTTGACAAGTATGCATTAAATTCAACACAGCCATAAAGATCCTTGTAATTTTGTTACCACTCAGAAAACTGGACCTTTTGTTTTGGGGTAATAAATTTAACAGGATTTTCTCTTTTCCGTCTTTCTGTGATTTGAATTTGAGACTTTGTGTATCGTTTGAGGATAATCAAGAAAATATTTTCAAATTTGTACTCTATGAACTTTTTCAATCAGTGTTCATTCTAGAAGGGGTCATGGGGTCTGTATTCCTGATGTTGTTAAATGACCCCAACTGTTAAGGGCTTAGTGGGCCATTTTTTACATTACCTGAATGCTTGGTCCCTTATTTTTCAACATGGCCCCACTCTTAAAGGCATTGTGGGCCATTTTTAATATAACATAAATGCAGCAATATTGATGCCATGGTGTTTTAAAAGGTTTCTGAAAATGGCCCTATCTGAAAAATTCTACATTGATCACTGCTAAATATAGACTTTCCTGAATATCTATCTAAATTTAAAATAAATAAAATAAATAAATAAATAAATAAATAAAAAACAACAAAAATACCAATTATTTCATTCATTAACATAAAGTATTGTCATAAATTAAATTAATGAATAATTGATTATGTTGCCCAGCAATACATAATTGTAAAAATTTAGGAAACATCATAAAATTGCAAAGCTTCTAATTAACATCAATGAACTATAAACCTGAATAATTAATCAGGAAGCATACCAGTGTGTAATTGTGAAATTTCACACTTTTTTTGCCCTTTTTCTTTAGATTTAACACCTTTCTCCCTTTGCTTTTGATTCTGACACCTTTTTCCTTTTTCCCTTTAAATTAAGTCCAATTTATGTAACTAAACAAGACTAAAGTTGTAAAAGTTATTGTTAACAAAGTGCTCTGACTAATGAATTGTAAAATTCTTTACACCTTTTTATTTTTAGGAGTCTTGATAGGATTAACAGTCATTCACAATGCTTTTGGAAAGTATCTCCCTTTAATTTTACTTTTACCAAACTAATTCACAAATTGTAAAATATCTGTAAAATTCTCAATGCCTCTTTATCTTTATGGGCCTATCTACAATATAGTTGGCTCATTTTGGATTAACAGGTCCTCACAATTCCTTTGAAGATTATCTCCCTTTTAAAAATTTCTTTAACAAACTATTTCACAAATTTTGTAAACTTTTCAACAACTTTTTAAATTTCTATAACATGCAAGGTAAAAAAAATGTTTGTATTCATGTTTTTATTCAATCTTACATATACAATCACAATGTACATAGATATCAATAATAACATTAAAAATATGACACATTACATTGTCTACAAAATTCTTCAATAAATCCTTTTTTTAAGTATAATTTGACTTTTTTTTTTTTTTGGGGGGGGGGGGGGGGGGGAGGGGGTGGGGGTTACAAAAATATGGTAAAAATTGTCTTTTAGTCAAACAGACAGTATTCAGACTATTTGAATGTCATTGGCCTTGTTGCCTTTTTTGATTTAGAAAACCAAAAAACTGACAACTTTCTCGAAATAGGAGTGTGAATTAAACCCAGGTAGTGAAAAGCACTGTGATCAGTGTACAAGTGGTTTAGGCAACTCTGTCACCGACTCTCTTCATAGGCATTGGCCACTATGCCACCCGCCCCATCCCACCCCTATCACCCTCCCACCCTTTGCATTAAATCAAACCTTAAGTTCAAAAGGATGGCAAAGAAGAAAAGCTGCGAAAAACTTACAATTTCAAATTAGATATTGAAGGTATCTTTATGCGAATTCTCTTACAAGTAGCCCCATTTACACACTTTACAGTATTCCAAACTCTTTCTTATCTTAATTTTCTGAATGTTGAGTTTTGTGTTTTAGCGATAGAAATTTACTTTTAACTGTTAACAAAAATCCTTCTTTGTAGTCACTTTACCAAATCAACTAAAACTGATAATTTAAAAAAAAAAATGTTACATGCAGAAAATTAAGTTGCAGTTATATAATCACATGAAAGAAGCAAACCTACCAATTTTACGCTTCACACGACTTTAACACAAAGCTGAAACGTAATAAAAGAAATGAAGTTATAAGACTTGTTACTTAAAATAAACGAAAGAAAAGGAAACGTTAATGTTGAATGAACTTAGGTTCAATCTTCAAACAGAAAATCTGTGGATTTTTTCTTTGGTTTTCCTTTTCTACAAAGATTTTTAAAAGCAAAGAAAACACTTGCTAACTTTCTTTAGAAAAAAAAAGTTTTGAAGTCAAAGAAAGCACTTTTCTTGGTTTAAAAGGAAAAGTTTTTTATACAAATTAAACCTGTTGCACAGGTAAACAAAGGTGTAAATATGAGGTAATTTATGACAGGTACTGAAAATGTATTAAGTTTTAAAACATCTGGTTGAAAAGGATGATGAAAATGTTTTAAAATCTTATGCAATTTAGCGTTAAATTTTAATAAAGTACTTAAAAATAAAGGCTATTTTTGAGAAAAAAAATATGTAAGTAACTTAAACATTAAAAACAGTTTTAAGCTTTTAGAGTTAAGAAAAATTCATAATTAAAGAAATTGTATTAGGAATCCTTGAAATTGTTATTAGAATAATCAGTGGTTTTCTTTGAACACTCTGTTTTCCTCTACCGTATAAGAACTGACTGACTCAATATAAATGAAAGAATATTGACTAAGACATAAAACACTGTTAATATAGTATATATTCCAATGAAATTCAACTCAACTTGGAAGAATAGATATTTAGTATAGTGATTTTTCTTGGATTCAATGTGGGCAGAATTTCCCTCAAGTTTGATATACAAATAAGGACATATCCTTACGATAAAGACTATTAGCAAGACCAATGGGATATAGACTACATAGGCACATGGTCCATATACAGTTTTTCTTTTTGGACAGGTGGTCTTTATAGAGGCAATTGCTATAAGTGTTACTGTATTAATTCACATATTAATTTACAAACAGTACTGATTGGATGAAATAATTCAGTCATCTTATCAGACTTATCCTTTAATCCATCTATCACCTTAATCCATGGACAGGTGGTCTTTATAGAGGCAATAGCTATAAGTGTTACTGTATTAATTCACATATTAATTTACAAACAGTACTGATTGGATGAAATAATTCAGTCATCTTATCAGACTATCCTTTAATCCATCTATCACCTTAATTCATGGACAGGTGGTCTTTATACAGGCAATTGCTATAAGTGTTACTGTATAAATTCACATATTAATTTACAAACAGTACTGATTGGATGAAATAATTCAGCCATGGTATCAGTCTATCTATTAATCCATCTATCACCTTAATCCATGGACAGGTGGTCTTTATAGAGGCAGTTTCTATAAGTGTTACTGTATAAATTCACATATTAATTTACAAACAGTTCTGATTGGATGAAATAATTCAGTCATCTTATCTGTCTATCTCTTAATCCATCTCTCTATCACCTTTATCTCGCTTAATCCTACTTACCATGTGTTTGAAGTTTTTTAAAGTTTTTAAATCAATTCACAAATAAGTTGTAAGTTTGCCACTTAATTTGTTATGTTTGCCATTTTATCTGTTTAGTTTGCCTCTTTATTTGTTTGGATTGCTACTTCAGAAATAAATCCACCTTTGATTAAACCCACGATAATCCTTTGATTGAATTTGGATTAAATCTATTAAAGATGAAACATATTCTGTAATAATATAGCCTACCTTTCCATTCATGGTAACAATTGGCTACTAATTTGTGAGAAATTCTTTCAAAAACCTGTATTTTTTTTTTTTAGCAAATTAGTGAAATAAATACTTTAAAAGAACTATATTTTCATAAAGTTTAGAAATGTGGCTTCTAATTATTTTATATTTCTAGAAAGCTAGCAGTAGAAAAATACTTCAAAAAATGTTGCAAGATACAGCATGGAACGCAAGTGTATCACACTGGAAGAATATTTACCTGGTCAGAAGAATATCTACCTGGCCAAAATCAATCACAACTAATCATAGAAATTCAAAGTCTCGGTGACAGTCTCTGGATACTCTCATATAAAAATAGGTACACATCCAAACCAGTTAAACTGTAACAATAAATATTTTACATTTTTTGGACATTTATCAGTTTTTATTTTTTCTACAAACTGTTAATTAAGGTTAAATCCTCCCCATTAGGTTACTATGACTTCCTGTCACTTATTTATTTCCTCCCTGCCCTCCCTGTGACATTAATCCCCCTTACATAACCCTCACCTTTGTCATAAATTCACACCTGTAATTAGCATCCTTTCCCTCACCTGTCAAGCTTATCACCTGTGTTAGGCAATATGACTGTCACTTTTACCCCACTGTATGGTAAGGTGTTTTAATTCCTATTTACCTACACCCCACCCCCACCTTCTGAATCCCTCCCTTAATCCATCATCGCTAAGTCAAGGTGATTTTAATTACCAACTACTGGTATTTTCTGAATTACCCCTCCCGACTCCCCCCTGGAGACACAACCCTCACCTGAATCCCCCTCATTAAAGCTAAGGTGAAAAAAGTACTGTTACAATTTTTAGATACAATGAATGGAATAAAGGTTCATTAAACAAAATTTAAAAGTGACAGTAGGTTTAAATTTTCAAATCCTTTCTGAATTCCCCCTCTCCACTCCCCCTGGAGTCACAACCCTAACCTGAATCCCCCATTTAAAAGGTGAAAAAAGTACTGATACAATAAATGGCTGTAATGGTTCATTAAACAAAATTTAAAAGTGAAAGTAGGATATGTTTTCTGTGCCCATGAGGTATATGGTAGGGGTGTTACATTAAAACATTTAATCATATTGTCCCCCACCTTTAATTACGATGTCCCCCATTACCTAAGTACAGTTCCACATTTTTATATTTTGATACCTAAGGAACTGTGGACTATTGGACATGTAATGTGAAATTGATGATGCCATTGTAAATTTTGCAACAAAATTTGTGGTAATGTTACAATTTAACTATTTTTATAAATTTAATAAAATGTCAGATTGGAACATCTAGAAATATATGACTCAGATTATGAAACTTAATGGTTAACATAGCATATCTAAAAGAAATGGAAAAAAATTGATGTTCCATTATAGAACAATCCAATCGTAATATAGAAAACAAAAATTTGAATGCAATAAATAAAACATGGCTTAGTATGTTTTAGTTATTAGGGTGATTTCACCTTTACCATTTTTGTAATAACCCAGTGTCGATGCTTCAAAAATATAACTTAAAGTGAAAATCTAATAATTTTTTATCCAAGAGCCTTTTTTGCATATGTATGGTCATTTGCATGTACACTCCATTAAAACTTTAATATTGACTGAAAAAGCCGATTTTGGTACTGAATTATGGGTAAGAAAAAGTTCTGGATAAATTCACTTAAATTTACAGTTTTTGAAAATTCTCAGATAATGGACAGGTCTTAAATCTTTTATGTAACCCTAGGGCTGTGATCCAAGATCAAACATGCAACTTCCCACCTACAAATAAAATAATTTACCCACTGATCCACAAACAGAACTTAAACGAGTCTAGCACTTTTCCCACTAAGCCACAGATAGAACTCAAATCAACCACTTCACTCACTACAAAACTGAAAGAACTAAATCTAACACTTTACCCATTGAGCCACTGATAAAACTTCCTGCAAAACAAGCAATTTATCCACTAAGCCACTGACATAACTTCCTGCAAAAAAAACCATTTACCCATTGAGCCACTGATAAAATTTCCTATAAATCATATCCTTTACCCACTGAGCCACCGGCAGAACTCCCTGCAAATCTAACACTTTACCCACTAAGCCACTGACAAAACTTCCTGCAAATTACATACTTTACCCACTGTGCAGCTGACATTACATCCTTCAAACCAATTGTTACCGAATTCAATTTCCTACCAAGAAACTGACAAACACACTTAAATTTACACTTTTGTAAATAAATTAAATCCCTTAATCATTAATGCACCCTGTGGTATTGACCAAACCTTTCGCTTACAAATAAAGCGTTTTACCAACTAGGCCACTTAGAGGGTTTCCTATCAAGGATCTGATAAAAGCACTTAAATTTGCACCTTTGTAATTAAAATTAATTCGTTAATCATTATTTACCTGATTTTTATCGACAGGTAAGGTATTGATTAGCAGTCGTTTTACAGAAAATATCGCCGATCAATATCACAGAACCAATAATGCAGGATCAATCTAAAACACCATTCATACCTCCTTTACGTAATACAAATATGTTTTTAATAGAGTCAACTTTGAATGTCAAAGACAGCCTTACATTATGTAATCACTCCTATGAAAGGAAACCCAGGTCAGATTTTCATTCACAATCCCAAGCCATTCCACAGGATGTAGAATTATTGAGTTCCACAGGATGTGGCTCTTGCAATTTTGCAATAAAAATTCATGTTGGAGTTGTTTTGAGTAATGGTGTTTAACGTTCCAGTCAAGAATATTTCACTTATATCAAGATATCCCAAGCTATAGGTGAAGATGCATAATTTTTGCCTGTGTGTTGTGCTGATGTTATGATACAGCAGGGGTCTTTATTGTGCCAAGCCTACTGTGACAAGGGACCTTGTGTATTTTAATTTCCCATCCAAAAGAACTGTGACTTTCATTTCGTAATGATGAGTACTTGGCAAAAGAACAGTCACTACCTACTTTCAAGTCTTGGGTCAGACCCCGCCAGGGTTCAAACCACGACCTCTCACTTACAAAGGGATCACAGTGGCACTTCATATTATATTACATGCAAAAATAACAAAATTTCCAAAAACAACACCTGTACATGTGAAAAGGAAATGCATTAAATGAATGCGACCAAGTTGATGTCATCCTTATCGACTCCTCAAAAGGATTTTGATGAAATCACTTATAAAAGGCTGTTACACAACGCTGGATTCCTATGGAGTGAGAAACAAAAACCTCAAAATTCCACATAAATAAACTAATCAGTCAATCAATTATTTCCTCCACATGTTACCAGTTTCCAGGATCACTTCACCATGTGTTACCTTAAATTTTCTGGATTATCTCCCTTTGTAAAGGTCAAATGCTACTAAGGAAACTCAAACTAAGCATCAGGTAGTTCACAATAATTCAAAAAAACTTATCCCAAAAATTTGAAATTAAAAAAATTCTCGAAAAATTTGAAATTTAAAAAATTCACCTTAAACCCATAAATATTTTAAAAAGTACAAGAATTTTTTAAATTTCAAATTTTTGGTATAAGGAAGATCTTTTTGTTCTTAGAATATCCGTTTTCCGTTTTTGTCAAAACTTAAAATATTGCCAAAATTTCTCAGACTTAAGTTACGAAACATCTTATTTAAGGAATAATTGTGAAACTTGGGACCAGAATCTATAGGTCAATAAGGTCAATAAGTGGCAGGGCATCTTGTCCCCATTACATGTATTAACAACAAATGGAATTTTTCTTGCTAATATTTAAAACCACTTAAAAGCACAGCAACTCTCCTGAGTGGTCAAATCCTAAATGCGATGCTCTTTAAACTTACTTACTTAGTCCTCGACGTGCTGGGAGCACATAAGGCCTTCTTAAAGGACAATAAAAACTCAGATCCAGTCAGAATTTAAAAAGGTGTTATTTGAGTGCAAGTATTGAAGGAAATTGTTCAAGTATGGAAGCAAATTGAATCAATCTACAATTTACTCTACGCCATTCCCAAACCTCGGTTAACAGAATTGTTAGTAAAATCTGGTTCCGACACCAAATCCCAAAATGATTATAGAGGAAGATTGTCAACTATAAGCTTTGGGAATCACTAATGCACTTTAAATGATTGGATTCAAATACAAGATATTTCTAAAAGTAAACATTTTTTCTTGATAGAAAAATTACATTTGTAAGGATATTTGCCATCTAAGGTGGTATTCTTGTTTCAATACACTAATACAGTAAAACCAGCAAAAGTGACAACCTCTATTAAAGACCAACTGTCCATGGAGACAAAAAAAATAAAATCTCTATAAAAACAACCTGATCATTAACATGTAAGAACATCATCGTGAGGTCCTTTAGCTTTACATTTCAAGCCTCTATATAAAGAGCACCTGTCTATTAAGACCAGTGTTCTAATACTCCTTTGCTGTATGCTACAACTAAAACAAAAAATCTATATTGATCACCTCTTTATAAATATCACCCGCCTCAAAATTCACACAAGTCCAGTCAATCCAGGTCTTTACTGGTTTTACTATTGCTTTTACCTATGACAATGATCAAGCTTCTTCAATAAAACATGATCCTTGTCTCATTTCAAGGAATCATAGATATATTGAATCAGATAACAGCCACCTTAGTTATGTCTACACTGCTATTACCGTGTATTCAGTGATATATACTTATGATTAATAATAAACTGTGAATGACAAAATTATAAAAATACCAATAACTTGTAGGAGTGTTAATAAATTGAAAGGTTGAGTCAATATATTGTGATGATATGTGTTGTGGTATATTTGCGTAAAAAAACCTGTATATTTAGAATACCTATGGGATTGGATTAGGAGTGAATTAATGTTTTGGGGCTTTTAGTGGGTTTCATATAGAGGGTTGCTTATTGGTTTTTCCATCACATCAGCAGTTTTTCTGCTATTGGTGGTGATTTTACATTGAGGAATTAACAGTTCCCTACTATGTATATATTTATAATAAAATAATTTTAATAAAATTAACAAAAAGGTATTTCAATAGGTGTTATTTTCACTTATTTGTATACCAGTATCAACAATACATGCTTACTTGTTCATAAGATGACCCTCTATATAAAGTCAACCTGTCTATTAAGTCCACTTTTGCTCAGTTCCCTGGGTGGACTTTATACTGTATATACAATGTATATGACATATGATGTCATTAGGAATATCACTTCCAGTTAAAATAACAATTGATTGATTGATTGTTTGTTTGATTAATTGATTGACTGATCAGGGTATTACATCCTAGTTAAGAGTATTTCACTTATATCAAGAGGTCACCAGCTATATGTGAAGTGGCAGAAATGTTGACCTTTGCAGGATGCCAAGGACAATGTGCAGGGAGGGTTCTTTCATGTGCCTCGTCTGCTGAACTCGGGGCATAGGTTTTTAAAGTCTCTTTTCAAAGGACCTTGCAACAGTCACTACCTATATGCAAGTCTTGATCAGATTCGGCCAAGATTCAAACCCACAACCTCCCATTAGGAGGGAGTACTCTAGCAACTAAAATATGGTAGTGGTAGTGTAAATACAGACTATCAATCATGTTTAACATGTTAAGATTGACGATATTCTATGGAAACCAAGAATGTACTTACTGCAAAGTGGGAAATTTTCACAAGAATCACCATTTCAAGATATTTGTATATTTATATCTACACTTGTTCAGATGATGGTAAGTGCAGATTTAAGAGATATATTAAAGTTAAATAATTTAAAATAGTTTTATTTTCCAGGCTTTTAACTTTCAAAAATTTACACAAAAACAAAATGAATATGAAATACATGTATTCACAATTTACAATAGTGATTTTACCAATTATAGCCAGGCACAACTATTAGAACAATGCCAAGCTTTAATCAAAATCATTAGATTTTTCTAAACAAAAATAAATAAATTTCCAATTTAGGTTGTCACATATACATTGACATTTGCAATAAAATGTTGTAATTTAAAACCTAAATTTTAAAGCTAGCACATTAAAAGATGACATATATAATTTAACTAGACAACTAAAACCCAAATCAATATCATAAAACAATTGTAACAGCAGGGAGCATGAACAAACTGTCATTAGGCATCTTATGAGGATTATACCATTTATATCGAGATGTCACCAGCTATGACAGGGAGTGAGAAAAAGCTATCATGTAATGAGGATTATATCACCTATATCAAGATGTCACCAGTTATGGAAGAAAGCGAAAAGAACCTAGATGTCACCAGCTAATGCAGGGAGAGTGAAAGAGCTGTCATTACACATCTAGTGAGGATCATATCACTTATATTGAGATGTCATCAGCTAAAACAATTGACAGGGAGTGAGAATGAAAAGAGAATTATATCACTTATATCAGCATGTCATCAGCTATTGCAGGGAGCGTGAAAGAAGTCATGATTATATCACTAATATGGAAATGTCACCATTTATGACAAGAAGCATTAAAGAGCTGTCCTTAAAGTCATGATTATGTCACTTATATCGAGATGTCACCAGCTATGACAAGAAAAACTGTCATTACATATCTAGTGAGATTTATATTAATTATATCCCTAAAGAACAGTCAATTTTCAATTCTTAGTCGGACCCCGGCCAGGGTTCAAATCCCAACCTCCCTCATACAAAGCCAGCACTCTACTAGTAAATTGAGCTACTGTAGTGATATCAAACACTATGGACAATTGCTTTACTAACTAGCTTCTACACCTATCAGTTGTATATCTTTCATATTATTTTGCACGCATCACAATAAAAAGTAGTAAAAACATGATTACAAGATTTTAACAAAAAGACGGAAGATGTGCACAGAACACCTGGATAGGAAGCTTAAGTTTGATTTTTTACTGCCTCTATTTTAATTCTATTAAAATTTAAATCCTTTTTATGCATTAATTTAGTCCTTTGTGAAAGATGCAAAATACTACTCAAGCTTTATGAAATGTTGGTACTTAGGAAACTTCTTTATATCTAATAAACACCAAGTTCAAACTAAACTTTCTAAATTAACACACTAATAAATAAACTGCCTTTCAGTCAGGCCAACATCAATTTTATTCTACTTTTAATCTAGAACTGATCTATTCTGTATAAGTAACAGCATCTTGACTAGGGTGTAAAACATTATTATTACTCCACCACCCTACAACTGATTGTCTCAATATAAGTGAAAGATTCTTGACTGGTGGTATGAAACATCATTACTCTACTCAATATCCCCTAAAACTGACTGTCTCGATATAAGTGAAAGAATCTTGACTGAGTGTGTAAAACATCATTACTCTACCCAATATCCCCTAAAACTGACCATCTCGATATAAGTGAAAGAATCAGAATCATGACTGGGGTATTAAACACTATTACTCTATTCAACACCACCTCCCCAAAACTGATAGTCCCGATATAAGTTAATGAATCTTGACTGGGGATGTAAAACACCATTTCTACACTCGTTATGCCACTCTATATCTAGGCATTAATTCTGTTCTTAATTTTTTCCAAGTATGGACCACCTCAATACATGTAAAAGAATCTTGAGTAGGTTGTAAAATATCATTAATCAACTCAACCACCCAAGATTAACCATCTCGATATAAGTGAATGAATCTTGACTGGAGGGTAAAACACAACTACACTACTCTACTCAATTTCCCCCAAAACTGACTTTCTCACTAAAGCTAATGAATCTTGACTGGGGTGTAACACTCATTACTCTTCTCAACTCCCCTCTTCATCTAAACATTATTAATTTTATTCCTACTCAACACAATTTTTTCATAAAAATACACTTTAAATAAATGCCTACTGTAATTACACCAATAAAATATATATACAACATTAAGACTACTGTTAAAATTTCTTGAAAAACTAAGTTTGAACATTTTAACATAATAAGAAAATTATCATCACTTACCTATCCATGTCAACAACACTCACTAGATATATAATATATATAAGCCACACACTATCTTGTTTCACTTTTAAAAATATATCCAGGCCATCAGGAAACAGAATTTTAAATAAAATAGAAAGTTTTAAATCCAAACCCCGTTTTTTGTGTTTTTTCTATCAAAGTGTTAAAGTAAGTTAAAATTGTCTATTAAGCTGACACAGAAACAGTAAGATCCTTATTCGGATCCAGACAAAAATATATAATATAATGTGTTTAAAAGGCGGGATGTTATTATTCATTGAGAGCTCACCTTTATGAATAAAACGCGCCATGTGTTGCCATCGTTTATTGATTACCATATTACCTATACTGTGCAGTCATATATACTGACTCAGTCTCTGCCAAACGAACTCGCGTGTGCGTTTAAGCTCGCTGGGTTTGGACATTATAATCTTTATGTTGGACTAAATTAATCAATTTTCTGATCAAAATTAATAAAAGATGTATTAATACCGTCCTCTTAATAATCAATTTTGATGGTTTATTATTGCTGGACCACAGCTATCTTTTTTACCCAAATTTTCAGCAAAAAATTTAATACAGTAAAACCTCTATTCACCACCACCATTTGTTCTGTGTTTTTAAAAGAGTTTGATGATCAATTAAGGGAGGGTTATAAAGATTTCCCTCATAATAATTATTATGATTATATATTATTGCTACACCAGGCCAAGTTTTCCCCCATTTTTCATCAAAACATATTCAAGTTAAACCTGGATTCATCATTACCAATAGTTCAACCTCTGATTTGGGCATTATAAAATGGTTTGGAAATTGACAGAGGGTTATTAAGAATCTTTTTAATACATGTAATCAATTCTGATGGTTTATTATTTCTGTTTTTTTACCATTTTCCCAATTTTTTCCCATTAAAACCTTTAATTTTGTGTTCTAAAAGGTTTTGAAGGAGGGCTAGAAAGAACACTCTTAATAATCAGTTCTGACGGCTTATTGTTGCCAGACCAGGGCTAAGTTTTTCCCCATTTTTCAACAAAAACTTATTACAGTAGAACCTTAATTCACCACCACCATTTGTTCTACCTCTAATTTTTGTGTTATAAAAGGGTTATTTGACTTACAAATAAAGATTGAGGAGGGTTATAATTAACACTCTTAATAATAAGTTCTGATGGTATATTATTGTTGTACTAGGGTAAACTTTTTTCCCCATTTTCAGCAAAAAACTCAATACAGTAAAACCTCAATTCACCACAACCATTGGTTTTACCTCTGATATTGGCCTCATAAAAGGTTTTATGGTAGGGTTATGAAGGACCCTCTTAATATTCAATTCTGATGGTTAATTATTGCAGGACCAGGGCTAAAATCTTTCCCCAATTTTCAGCAAAAATTACAGTAAAAAACCTCAATTCATCACTACCATTATTTTTCTAGGTTTTTAAAAGAGTTTGATTATAAATTGAGGGGAGGGGTATAAAGAACCCTTTCAATAAATCAGTTCTGATGGTTTAATATTCCTGGATCAGGGGTAAATTTTTACCCATTTTCAGCAAAAAATAACAAAATAACTCCAGAGCTTTCACTGGGTCATTTTTTGAGGATGATATTCTGCCTCACTTACAATTCAAAATGTTATGGTTTTTCACAATCACTTTGTCAATTATCACAGTTTTGGCATTTTAATTTGTTATGCCAGATTCAGACATTTTTTTTATAAAAAACAGTTTGGTAATAAGATGATGAAAGGTTGTTAAGAAAGATATAGCATAAATGGATTTTGGATCTTCAAAAATGGGGCAATTAGAAATGTGGCAAAGGGCATAACAATGAGATTTACTGTGGTGATAAGCAAGTCTTGAAGGTGGTAAATTTATGGCGGCTTTTTAATAAGGTTTTACTGTACATGTTGTTGTCTTAATAATATTGTTTTGTCCTTTCCTGCTAGTATTATGAAGGTCACGGTTTTTTATATATCCAAACTGCTTCAGATATGTACTAAATGTGGGAAAAATGTCACCAATCTGAATTCCTGAAGGTACCAGTAAAAAATATAGAAAAATACAGCAAATATAAGAGGTTTTTCAAATTATATAAGAAAATATAGGAAATGGTCAAAATTATAGGATTATAGGAAAATATGGGAATGGTAGGACCGCTGCAACCTAGATCTAGAAGTGGTGCTTCAAAAATAGGTAACCCTGAATAATTAATAAGCCATAGTTAAGCTGATTTGCCGATTAGCTAGAATAAGGATAAATACTGAATTGACAGTCTAGACTTATTTCCGTGACATGAATTTACTTATTAAAGCGTAACTTCTATGGCTATAGATTGGAACTTTATGTCCGTAAAAGACCAAATTGGCGATAAAATTCATCAGAATTCTGGTCACTTGTAGGTATTCACAGAATGTATGTATCTACATAGGTAATGCCTTCTATAGTGGCTGACCATGGAATTTCAATATTCAGTTATCTTTCAAAGGGCCATAACTCTTGCAGTCATCTTGAAACTAATTTGAAAACCAAATCACCCCAGCCAAGAGTATCAAACCATTTCAGTTCTGTATGTTATAAAATGTACTTTTTCTAACTGCAATAACAATTTTTGTTAAGTAAAAATAATAATTAAAAAAAAACAAAAAAAAAAAAAAAACAGAAAAATAAAGAATGTGGTTTGCCAATGTACCATGTGATACACCATAATGTTTCCATGTAACAATTATTCCACCGAAGATGGAGTTGCTTCAAATGGGGTCACTCTGGGAAATTTTGACGTAGATGTTTTCCAAAATGTTCTGCACAAACGTTAAAGGGTATGCTGGTAACTGAATTAACATAACTCTTGTAGAAATTTTCCAACTATTTTTTTATACTCTTTGATGCTTAGAGACCAAATTAGACATATACTGGTTAAACAGAGAATAAATTCTTTAAGACTTATGAATAAGTTGGACATATCTAAAATTTTGCAATATATAACAGTAAACTGTATATCTAGAAGGTCAATATTTTTATCTTACAGAAGAATCCAGGAAAAGTGACAACTAAAAAATCCATTTATAACATATTTAGCCGATGATGCGGACATCATCTAAATTTTTGCAACGGATTAACATTTTACTGTTTATCTAGAAAGTCAATATTTTTACCTAACAGAAGCATCAGAAGAATCTGGGAAAGTGACAACTATTTTGTCCGTTTATAACAACATATTTAGAGGATGATGACAGCTGTTTAGAATGTAAGAATGTCTTTATTATTCATTGCTTACCGAGCCGTTAGTTTTTATAAGGTATAGAAATTAAAAAGTAAGCTGTTTCCATGATTTTTACAAGTAAATAATTTCCTGACTAATCAACCAATGACGAAGATAACAAAAAGGCTATAAATGGACCTTTAAGCTCACCTGGACACAAGGTTTGAATTTATAAAAAACAAAGATAAGTAAGCTGGTTCCATGTTTTTAACATGTGACTAATCAACCAATGACGAAGATAACAAAAAGGCTATAAATGGGCCTTTATGCTCATCTGGTTGCTGAGTAATGTTCTATAAAAATAAGTAAAAGTAAGCCATTTGGATGATATTTAACAAATAAATAACTCCATGACTAATCAACCAATGAAACTGATAACAACAAGGCTATAAATGGGCCTTTATGCTCACCTGGATGCAAGGATTAGTTTTATAAAAAATAAATATAAGTAAGCCATTTTGATAATATTTAACAAATAAATAACTCCATGACTAATCAACCAATGAAAAAGATAACAAAAAGTCAAAAGGCTTTATAAATGGGCCATTATGCTTAACTGGAGATGAAGCGTAATGGACTATTATAATTCATATGTAAACGGAACAACATTCAACAAACTAATCCTCTAATGTTATTTACAGTATGCATGCTAACCATTTCTATATATATATATATCACAATTTGGTTTTAAATTTCATTTTAAAAACAAATCATATATATTAACAGCTCAAAACCATTTGTAAAAAACACTTTATTTTTTTTTTAAATCCTGAATTCAAACGTTATCCGCAAGTTTTAAGATTTCTAATATTTTACAAAAATCATATGTATCAAGATTAAAACATTGGTAAAAAAATTTAATGATTTAAAAAGCTACGCACCAGATTAAAAATATAGTGAATTATTTCTTTTTTTTTACATAAAAGGATTAAAATTCTACTAAAATATATCCAGCATCCAGTACAGCACCATAAATCCTTTATTTTTTGTAGAAAATTTTCTATTCTCGATTCCAGGAAAAATAGACCTGTCAAATTACGGAATATTAATGTTCTCTGCTGTTGAGGCTAATATAACTATGTACAATTACACAAGCTTGTTGATAGCAGCTCTCGATCAAAAATTTTCCATTAATTAATTGATAGGGAACCTGTCTATTACAAATGTCTATCCCATGATGCCTCAGGGCTGTTTTCGTTAAACATCATTATGGCAGGCTATATGGAAGTAAAAATCTCCATTGATAATAATTATACAAGGATGAAATTGTTAGGTGTAATTTTTTTCTGAAATTGACATGTGATATGCCAGAATTTTGAATTTGTCCTCTTTGTTTTTCCACATGAAATAACAAAAAAATAAGGACCAAGTTAGATATATTGCTGCTAACAATGTACTGAGGGGATGTTTGGAAAATCCCATTTTGAAGACATGACATGCCTAAATTTGCATTTGTTTTTCCTAAGAATACAGGTTTTTAGAATATTCTAAATTGGGAAATTACCCTGAAAATTGTCATTTCATACTTTTATTTCAGTGTTGTCAGATAATTGTCAGTGCAAATGAAAGTAAATTATATCAAATTATTTCTATTTTTTCTTTTCTTTTTTTTTTTTTTGGGGGGGGGGGTCTGGCATGTTATTGTTTTTACAAATCTACAAGAAAATGAAATGAAAACAAAAATTTCCTAATTTACAGTATGGAAATGACAGAAAGTGTGACAAATAAACCACATGTATAAACTTTAACTTGTGATATGTGCAAATTATGGCATTGTCATATAGTCAACATCTAACAAATCGACAATGAACATTGGTGTAGAAACAAGCGGAATAAATGTTCAAAACAGATTTTTTTAAAGAAAGGACCCCAGTGGTCAAGTGGCCCTTAAGCTCACATTTACAGATGACAATGCTTTCTAACTATCCAGGTTAGAATCCCACTGCAACATATCCTAGTGTGAACACTCTGGTTTCCTTAACCATCACAGAACTGATCACCTCAATATAAGTGAAAGATTCATGACTCTGGCATAAAACAACATTCTTCCATTTTACTCCCTACCAGAGGTCCGGAAACGTGTCTTACTGTCTATTTCTTTTGTTTTCCAGTCTGAATCATAATAACTTTCTTTAAACGTGTGTTTGTTTAATAAGTGCATGATTGTAACTGTGTTGATTACGGAAGCCATAACGAGTGTCGGTCAAGGGTGACGGTTTGTTATCAAAGAGGTTCCACGCGGGGTGTTGAAAATTGCCTACTACGCGCTTCGTAACTGTTGCTTTATTAATAAATACAGAAATGCGATAAAATTTTATTTTAATAAAAGTTTAAGCATTAATATCTTTCATTCACATAAATATATTGGAACCTCGTCAAGCCGTTCCCGTTATATCATGATTCGTGATACCTGAATTCCTATTTAGAACCTCTCGCCATAATTCTAATTACAATTCGTGTATCTTCGGAAAACGAAAGTTCACGATTGTTAGTAAACAATATGGCGGACGTGCAGTATCAAGCATCGTGGACAGTAACGCATATTGATAATAACAGCATATCGCGGAAGCTTAGAAAAAGTCTTAGATTTTACCTAATACACAACAATCAACATCGTGATCTAATAACGCACATGGATTAAAATTGGCAAATCGGGCAGATCAAAAAATTAAAAAATTTATTTGGTTAGTTTGACAAAATAAACCACAACATGCACGCATAGACAGCCCTGTGCCGACGACCTTTTTTTTTTTTTGGCTTGTACAAAAAATGTCCGACGGGCCGGACCAAAGTTTCCGAGGCCCTGCTCCCTACACAAAATAAACACTTGTTTTCCAATTCAACTAAGTCTAAAATGAACTGCAAGGATCTGCCTATTATCTCAACACAAGATAAGTATGGCAAAGTGAAAGAACTCTTCCTACACATTGCCCTAAGCTAACTGCAAAGGTCACCATTTCTGCTAAACTCGATCTCGATATAAGTGCATATTCTTGACTGGGACTCTATTCAATCAATCGACACAAGGCAAGACTAAACCAGCCTCAAAGGATTAATATCAAACCTAACAAGGAAATGATATTGTTAATATTTTATTATCGGAATAAATTTTAAATTAAATATCTCGTTATTGACTTACGATAAAAGTGTGTTTCAACGATGCTTAAATATGAGTACAGTCTACCTGTAGAATAATAACGAAGTTGCTAACAATGAATTTTTGGGTATAACGAACTGATCTCACAAGTCCCGATTTTTAAAAAAGAAGAGAGAACTAACTGATTCGGCTGATGAGATCAGTCCAGCCAGGAAAAAAATAAGAACGTGTTTATTTTGACAAAAAAGGCACTGGTGGTAATTGTTTAGGTGAACCCAATTTTAACTCCAATACAGAAAACTGTTAAATAATTCCTTGATAAATTTTATTTATATCTCGGTTTCACCATGCATCTCGGCAATAACGAAATTCTGATATAACGAACTACTAGACCAGAGAAATTAGTTATTTGCGAGGTAGATTGTAAAATGTATATAAGAAAATAGCAATTGGTAGTTTTTTTGGTTGTGACAAGATGTGTACACATAAATGTGAATTTATAAAGGCAGCTTTTTTCCATTATACAGTCAAACCTGTCTATAGAGACCACCTAAGGAAACCAGTAAAAGTGGCCTTTATGGGTGGGTGACCTTTATATATAGATTAAAAAAAATATGAATAAAGAACAATTGGGATACAAATCTACTGGTCTTTATAAGCAGTTAGCCATTATATAGAGGTGGCTTTTAAGGCAGGTTGGACTATAATATTAAATTAATTATTCCATAATTTACTTGCAATTAAAGTGTGTTTTTGATAAAAGTGCATTTCCATGCAGTTATATTAAATATCCGATATTTCACTTACAATTAAAATGTATTTTAACAAAATACATAATGCAAATTTATATCCGTAAATTTTCCCCATCGTTGCAACAAAGTTAAATTAAATACCCAATAATTTACTTATGATCAAAGTATATTTTACCAATGTTTAAATACATGCATGCACTTGTAAATAAGGTGAATTTATATCGGCAGCTTTTGTTTCATTGCTGCGACAAAATAAGATTAAATTTCCCATAATTCACTTATGATAAAAAACAAGTTTCAACAATGCACAGATAAATGTGTACAATAATGTGAATTTATATCAGCGATTTTTTTCCATTGTTGTAACAAAGCTAGATTAAAAATCCGATCATTCATTTATAATAAAATTGTATTAACGAAAAAAGCACGTTTCCACAATTTTCAAATACACATATTTGTCAAATAAGAGAATTGATAAAATCTGCTTTTTTCCCGAAAGTTGTAACAACGTTAGGATTAAATGTCCAACAATTCAGCCTGATTACCGTACAACAAAAGCATGTTTCCACAATTTACAAATACATGTACATGCATATAATGTTAAGTTATATAGATCGCTTTTTTTTACCTCAATATTGCAAAAGTTAGATTAAATATCCCATAATTCACTTACAATTAAAAGCATGTTTTCACAATTTTAAAAATACATGTACATGTTTATAATGTGAATTTACATAGGTAGCTATTCTTTCGTTGCAACAGAGTTAGATTAAATATCCAATAATTCACTTACAATAAAAAGCGTGTTTTTGTAATTTTCAAATTTATGTACATTTCTACAATTTGAATACGGTAAGTATCGGTGGCTTTTTTCCCCTGATATTTCAACATTGTTAAATAACATACCCCATAAGTCACTTATAATAAAAGTGTGCTTACGATAAAAAGCCTGTTTCAACAAATTTCAAATTATTTATACAATTTGAATAAGTATCGGTAGCTTTTTTCAGATACAGCGACAAAGTTAGATTAAACATCCCATAATTCATTCATCAATGAAATGGTGTTTCAACAAACTTCAAATGCATGTACATCTATACAATGTGAATATGTCGTTAACTTTGTTCCGATATTGCAAAGCACAACATTAGATTAAATTTCCCATAATTCACTTAACGATAAAAGGACAAAAAGGATGTCTAAACAATGTTCAAATATATAATATAAATATAGAATGTTTATTTTTCGTGTTTGAAGTAGGTTTAATTATTGACTCAGCCATTACAGGAAGAGATGTTCAATATTAGGTTCTCTTACTAAACCGCTGATATGGATCCGTTTATACACAATATTTATACTAGGATATACACTGAAATTAATTACAGCAAGTTGTTCAATAAATATTGGTATTGGTACTATCATAGCACTTCAACTACTTAAGGCCAGTTGGTATACATAAACTTTTTTAACTTGTATTACAAAAGAATTCCACTAACATCAACCACTTACAAACTTTTATTCTGGATGCCTTAGTGGCACCACTCACCTCCTGGACTCAAATACCACATATGCAGATCCTAGAAAGTTAGTTCGCTTCCCGAAGTTCGGCGGTTTCTTCAGGCACTGTGTTCTTTAATTATTGACTAGGCCTTTACAGGAAGAGATGCTCAATGTTAGGTACTCTTACTATTATTAAAACTGCTGATATGGACCACTTCCTAGCTCAGTTGGTAGAGCGCTTGCTTCGTAAGTGGGAGGTCGTGGGTTCGTACCCCGGCCGGGTCTGACCCAAGACTTAAAAGTGGGTAGTGACTGTTCTTTCGCCATACACTCGGCATTACAAAATGAAAGTCACGGTTCTTTCGGATGGGAACTTAAAATAAACGAGGTCCCATGTCTTGTTAGGCTTGGCACGATAAAGAACCCTGCTGTATAATGCCATCTGCGCACACACAAGCAAAATTTCTGCACCTTCGACTATAGCTGGTGACATCTCAATATAAGTGAAATATTTTTGTTTTTGTCTGGGATGTTAAACACCATTACTCAACTCCATTCATATACATGATATTGATATGACTATAGGATATACATTGGGATTAATTACAGAGAGTTGATACTACTACTACATTTCTACTTAAGGGCGCTAGGTATACTTAAATTTTTTTAACTTCTAATACAGAAGAGTTCCACAAACATCAACCACTTACAAACTTGTATTCTGAATTCCTCAGTGGCTGAGTAACCTAACACACAGGGTTACTGAACACTGCACCTCTCACTGGATTGGTTCAAATACCGCTTGGGCAGATCCTAGAAAGTCTGTTAGTTCGCTTCCAGAAGTTCTGCGGTTGTCTTCAGGCACTGTGTACTTTATTATTGACTCAGCCTTTACAGGAAGAGATGCTCAATGTTAGATACTCTTACTGATAAAACCGCTGATATGGATCCGTTCATATATGACTATAGGATATATACATTGGGATTAATTACAGAGAGTTGATACTACTACTACATTTCTACTTAAGGGTGCTAGGTATACTTATTTTTTTTAAATTTCTTTTACAGAAGAGTTCCACAAGCATCAACCACTTACAAACTTGTATTCTGGATTGCTCAGTGGCTGAGTGCCCTAAAACACTACTGCAGCTTTCACACCTTGGGATCAAATACTACTTGGACAGATCCTATATACTTTGTTAGTTCGCTTCCATAAGTTTTGCGGTTTTCTTAAGGCACTGTGTACTTTAATTATGGACTCTGCCATTACAGGAAGGGGTTCAATATTAGGTACTTTTATTGTTATGGATTGGTTCAAACACAATATCTACTCTACTAGGATACACTGCAATTAATAACCGGGAGCTGTTTAATAATATTGATACTACTTACTAAGGATAGTTGGTATAGTTAAACTTCTATAACTTCTATTACAGAAGAGTTCTGCAATCTTAAATCACCAACAAACTTGTATGCATTCAATTCTATTCTGGGGGCATCAGTGGCCAAGTGGTCTAAAGCACATGTTTAAGGATCACACAGCACCTCTCACCTCTAGGTTCAAATCCTGTTCTGGCAGATCATAAGTGAGAAAGTCTGTAAGTTTGTTATTGAAGGACGGTGGTTTTCTCTGGGCACTCTGTTTTTCTCCAGTACCAATATTCACCATAACCATTACTTCCATGATGTACAAGCTACTTCACTTATACTGCGAAACATCCAGTGTGTTATTGCACCCTGGCAGGTTTATGAGTTTACATAACATTTTTTATCAAATATTTATCAAATTTTCACACACACACACACACACACACACACGATAATATGGAAATTACAAAAGATACCGAAAGCACAAAAAAAAAAAAAAAAATCAAATCAAACATTCCTACAAATAAGCCTTGCATGAATTTATATATACATGTATGAAAAATATATCATAATGCTGAAAATGTATCTTGTATCAATAATAATAATTCTGAAATAAAGTATAATACCCTAAATAAACATGAATCTTAAATGTATATATAAGCAATGTTGGACTATCAGGAATTATGAAATATCAAATATTGGACTAACAGGAATACACCAACTAAATTCCCATGTAACCAGCAAGTTAACCAATCGTTAAGCATTAAACTTCTATGAATGGTGACAAATTCAGTGCTTTTACTATATTCCTATTTAAAGGTAAATACCAATTCATGTACCCAAACACTTGGTATTTAATTTGAAATCAAATATTGTATTTTATTAAATGATTAATTAAATTGTCAAGCAATTAATCCTGAAAATGTAGAAAAAATGTGAAAGTTGACAAATAAACTATTTGTTTTAGTTTGTTTAACTGCCATACACAAAACGGTTGTTATAGTCTTTGGTTAAGTCTTAGTCAGGAATATCACCTGACATCCGAGCACTCTGCCAACTGAACAACTATTTAATTGTTTCTCCATTGTTCTGATTTTCATTATCAATTACCAGAAACAAAGAATAAATACTGAAGTGTGGGAGAATCGATAACTAAAAAGCAAACAGCTAACAGCTCAATATTAAGACAACAAATCGGTCTGGAAATGGAAAAAATAGCTTTGTAAAACAGCTCAATATTAAAACAGGAAATGGCTATGTAAACAATGAAAATTAAATAGGTAATCTGATTTTTTATAAATCTTTATTTAAAAGACAGTGTCAAATTAATATATTGTTTGTAGAAGGAATATTAGAGTGATGTTTTTATGCTCTAACCAAGATACTGTTACTTATGCCGAGGCAGTCTATATTGGGATGGTGGGGGAAACCAGAGTGCCTTTAGAAAACACTGGCCATGGGAAAGCAAAGTTTTAATTAACAGGCATAAGTTTCACAATCTTCCTTAAAAAAATTTCTTTCTTATTTTTTTAAAGGTTTTCAGAAATTTTAAGGCATTATTTTGAAGATCATTTTAAGCTTTCGTTAAATGTATTATTCAAGTTCTTATTGGACAAAAAAGTGCTCTGTTACCCAACTTGGTTATAACTCTGGTTGTGACTTGTATGCACAAGAGTTGAGCTGAGTAATGGTGTTTAACAGCCCAGTCAAGAATATTTCACTTACATCGAGACATCGCCAGCTATAAGTGAAGGTGCAGAAATTTTGCCTGTGCGTCGCGCTGATGGCATTATACAGCAGGGTTCTTAAGCGTGCCAAGCCCACTGTGACACGGGACCTCGTTTATTTTAAGTTCCCATTCGAAAGAACCCTGACTTTCATTTCCTAATGCCGAGTGCTTGGCGAAAGAACAGTGACTACCCACTTTCAAGTCTTGGGTCAGACGCAGCCGTGGATCGAACCCACGACCTCCCACTTACAGAGCGAGCACTCTACCAACTGAGCTACCGCAGTGGTTGTGTGTACAAGAGGTATAAAACTATGAGGACCCTTAGATCACTCAACCAAGACAAATGCCACCAACATATGAATGACGAAATATTGCAAACTACAGATAGCAAATATAATGTGTAATTAATTTGTTTTTAAAAGGACAGCATGAAATTGACGAACACAATGTAAAACAATGGCTTGGCATATTTATATAATGAAAAAAAAAATATCGGAAAAATAATTTGATAAATTTCTTTTTAAACAAGCCATATGAAATAAATGAGAACAATGGGAAACAATGACACCACATATTGATATATAGAACAGCCAATGGTATATTAACAAGCCCAATACATTAAAACATATACAATGTATTGGAAAATATAATTTGTAATAAATCTCTTTTAAAACGGATCACATGAAATTAACGTGAACAATGTGAAACAATGGCAGGGTAATACAGCCAAACAGCTCAGTAAACAAAAAAATATATCGTAGGATATTGTTTGCAATAATTTTCTTTTTAAAAGAGACCACATGAAATTAGCAAGAACAATGCAAAACAATGGTGGGGCATATTGATATAAACAACAGCTCAATATACAAAAAACATGTATTATTTCTAGGAAAATATAATTTGTAATAAATCTCTTTTTAAATGGACCACATGAAATTAACGTGAACAATATGAAACCATGGCAGGGCAATACAGCCAAGCACACACAAACAGCTTAGTACACAAACAATATATATCAGAGAATATGATTTGTAATAAATTTCTTGTTCAAGGGACAATTTGGAATTACTGTGAACAATGCAGAACATATTGATATAAACAAAAGCTCAATACATTAAAACATATATCGTTTATCGGAAAATATAATTTGTAATAAATTTCTTTTTAAAAGGGACAACATGAAATTAATGACTTGTTTGAAAAAGGATGAAATTGACTAATTATATTCCGAGTTTATGATCAATATCTTTTGTTGTATTGCACTTCCATTATTTATTTTACAATTTGATACGGCATTTTTATTATTACCATGTTTACAGTAAATGAAAAACCATCAATAAGAAATATTGTATAGGTAAACAACATTGACCTGTCCGTTTAACCTTTGGTTTAAATATTCATAATGGACGAGTAAATTCAAGAAATAGGGATCATGCCTGTATATTTCATATACCTGATGTGAACACTAATCATGGACAATGTGTAGATATATTAACTGCGAATCCTAACACTACCCAGGTATTTGGTGGACCCTCCTGTATAAATATTCCTAATGAAAGGTCAAACGGACAGGTCAATCAAAGTTGTTTACCTATATTTCTATGTCTTGTTATCGGCGTTTAAAAGCACTGGAACGGAAAATGGAATAGGAAATCATGTTCCGTAGAAATATTATATTTTTATCATGTAATGGGGCATTTTTAAAGCACCGTTGTGGAAATTGGAATTACATCATTTATTCAAAAACAAAAATATAATGTCGTAGAAATACTGTATTTTTATCATGTAATGGAGCATTTTAAAGCACCCTTCTGGAAATTGAAATTACATAACATTTATTCAAAAACAAAAATCTAATGTCTTAGAAATACTGAATTTTATATTGTGTAATGGGGCGTTTTTAAAGCACCATGGTGGAAAATGGAATTTGAAAAAATTATGCATCCAAAACAAAAAATTTAATGTCCAGGAGTTACCGGTAAATTTGATGCAGTTTTATGGTTATTCATGAAAATGTGAAATAAATATTGTAGTCCTTATCTTCTGAGAGTTTCTTCAATCATCTGTGTGGGAAATGGAATGAAAAGAGTTGTCAATACTAAAGTCATTCATATATTGCAACAGTACATTTAATTTAATTTAATTTTTTTATTGCAATTGACGAAAATATAAAATAAATATATATTGTTTTTTTCCTCATGGAAACATAAAATTAATATTATAATCTTTGTCTTCTGGGAGTTTTTTAAAGCATCTGTGTGGAAAATGGAATTGATAAAGAGTTCTCAAAATCGGGCATAAAATGCAACAGTACATTTAACTTGATGTAAGTTTATGGAAATGTGAAACAAATATTGTACTGTTTTTGCCTCGTTGTAAGTTTTTTAAAGCATCTGTGTGGAAAATGGAATTGATAAAGAGTCCTCAGAATCGGGGATAAAATGCAACAGTACATTTAAGGATGTAATTTTATGGAAATTAAAGAGAATGTGAAACAAATATTGTATTGTTTTTGCCTCGTTTTTTAAAGCATCTGTGTGGAAAATGTAACTGAGTCAAAGTCGGTCATTAAATGCAACAGTACATTAAATTTGATTACAATTTATGAAAATATGAAAGATATATATATTGCAGTCTCCAATTCCTTCAAGAGTTTTTTTAAAGCATCTGTATGGAAAATATAGAATAGAAAGCATGATATAATCACATGTCAAGCATAAAATGCAACAATACATTTAATCTGATGCAATTTTATGGCATTTTGTGAAAATTTATAACAAATGTTGTATGTGTTGTAAGTCAAAATTAGTGATTTAAGTACAATCCACCTGCCTTAGAGACCACCTCTATATAAGGGCCACCTGCTTATAAAGACCAGTAGAATTGTATCCCAATTGTTCTTTATTCATATTATTTGAACCTGTATATAAAGGTCATCTCTATTTAAGAACCACCTGCTTTTAAAGGCCAGTAAAAATGTATTCCAATTGTTTTTTATTTATATTATTTGAACCTGTATATAAAGGTCAACTGTCCATAAAATCCATGTTTACTGTTTTTTTAGGTGGCTTTATAGACAGGCTTGACTGTATTGTGATTTCATGATGGACCATGTCATTAATATACCCCAAACACTGTGAAGACACATAGCTCAGCACAGTGGTCAACAGCATACATACTATAAACACTCTTGTGAAAGAGCTCTCCACTGAACACAGTGGTCAACAAACAAGAAAATTGAAGCAGGACATATAGAGATCTTCTTGACAGAAAAAAACCCTCAAAATATAAGAACATCATAATCTATGTCACTTATTATGGGTGAAGTTGCAAAAAATTTTACCTTTGCAATGAAACTATGAAGAATTTAAAGCCGCCGGGCCAGCAGTATAAAAGGAAATGGAAGGAGCCTAATTTGATAATGTCTCAGTTTCTTGCACCTTTCATGACAGGGCAAGATTTTTTTCAGTAACTGTTGTCAGGAATTTTTCTTAGTTTTAATTTTTTGGCATGCAAACTTATCTGAATGTGTTGCGCATCATGACAAAAAATTATTCTTTTTTATTTTATTAACACAGTCATGGACATATTTTCAATGTTTCATTCCAAGAACTCAAGAGTAGGTTCAGCAAATGAATGAACAACACTGGAGTTTTAGCCCACAACTTTCCATTTGGAGAGCCAGCAACATAGCTGCCAATCAAATCTGATCTAGACATAATCAAAAACAAACATACTAATCCATGTCCGAATCACAATCCAGAAGCAAAGTAAAAACTTTGGAACTGACAAGTTAGGTTAGACATGTGAACGTCTACCAGGGAAGTGAGGCCGGGTGCTCCGGAAAGGTAAGCACCTCCTGTTTAGCTAGCTACACCTGCCACTTGTCTAATCAAAATTGTGTGAAAGGAACATGGAACTATGAGACGTCAGATATGTCCAGGACAATCCTGGACACAGAGACATCAAACTTATCAACAATACTGTACATATTAATCAAATCATTCAAGTCGTATTTCCTTATATGTGAAAAATGTATTCTATTACGCTCATGACACCAAGTAGCCTTAATCCAGTCCAAATCCTGAAAAATGATATTTTCGGATTTATTTTCGGATTTTTCAGTAATCAAAAACCAATATTTCATCTCGAATTAACTTCTCATACAGACAAACTAAGTCTGATTACCTGTGCTTACCTGTGAGTACCTGTCTGATCAAAAAGTAAAATCAGGTAAATTAATGAATTTTAAGTCCGACTAAATTAAGGATACCAGATACTTCAAATTAAAGACACATTATCCATGTTTTGCACATTCAAAGTTAGATGTAATTTCAGAATGTAATTTAAAACCTAATTGTAATAACGATCACCATTTATATGTTATTTATTGCAACTTATTTTTAAAAAAATCAAAGTTAATTTCAATTGTGGAATAAAACCACTGCAGTTGCTCAGTTGGTAAAGTGCTCGCTCTGTAAGTGGAAGGTCGTAGGTTTGAACCATCACCAGGTCTGACCAAGACTTAAAAGTGGGTAGTGACTTTTCTTTCACCAAGCACTTGACATTATAATTGAAAGTAACGGTTCTTTTGGATGGGAACTTAAAATAAATAGGGTACTGTGTCACGATAAGCATTATACGATAAAGAACCCTGCTGTATAATGCCATCAGCACAACATACAGACAAAATTTCTGCAATTTTGCCTATAGCTGGTGACATCTGGATATAAGTGAAATATTCTTGATTGGGACTTTAAACACCATTACTCAACTTAATTGTGGAATAGAGTTGAGTTGAGTAATGGTGTTTAATGTCACAGTCAAGAATATTTGACTTATATCGAGACGTTGCCAGCTATAGGTGAAGGTGCAGAAATTTTGTCTGTATGTTGTGCTGGTGGCATTATACAGCAGGGTTCTTTAGCGTGCCAAGCCCATCGTGACACGGGACCTCGTTTATTTTAAGTCTCCATCCGAAAGAACCGCAACTTTTATTTTGTAATGCCAAGTGCTTGGCGAAAGAATAATCACTTCCCACTTTCAAGTCTTGGGTCAGACCTGGCCAGGGATCAAACCCACGACCTCCCACTTACGGAGCGAGCACTCTACCAACTGAGCTACCACAGTGGTTAATTGTGGAATAGAGTGGAGAGGATCAGTAATGGTGTATTACATTCTAGGTACTTTTAATGATGAAGAAGGGGTCAGTCTTTGGACAGAGGAAACCAGAGTTCCAGAAGAAAATCAAAGACCCAGGGATTTATGAAGGGCCTATTTAGGGCCGAATTCGGCCCCAATCCCAATGGGAAAAACATTGATTTTTTCCCAAAAGGGCTGAGAAAATTCCCAATTAGAAAATCGTACCAGATACATAGCTGAAGTCTGGTGATAAATGTGGCTGCTTTTCTCAATCTTCAATCAACTCAATACACTAAAAGCATTAGGTTTAATCATTAATGACATCAAAAATGATGTCAAAGTTTTCCCAAATTGAGCAAAAAGTTGATAGTTTTTCCCAATTTTTAGTTTAGGGCCTTTTCCCAAAAGACCCTGATAAATCCCTGAGACCTTCTGCAAGTGAACAGACAAATTTTCTCAAACTAGCAGGGATTCAAAATCCCCCAAGGTCCGATGTAAAGGACCTATTGATTTTACATTGGAACCCTTGATATTAAAATTGTAATAGCCTGATGGACCTTTTTACAAGCACGATATTGCTCATTCTTTATGATATAACCCAATTGTTATACCCCCCCCCCCCCCCGCTTAAAAAGTGGGGGGTATATAGAGATAGGGGTGTCCATCCGTGTGTCCGTCTTTTTGTTACACCCTAGGGTACCTATCTCTAATCTGCAACTCCTCCTAAACCCTTTAATGGATTTATACCCCCTGCTTAAAAAGTGGGGGGTATATAGTGATAGGGGTGTCCGTCCATGTGGCCGTCTTTTCGTTACACCTTAGGATACCTATCTCTTATCCACAACTCCTCCTAAACCCTTCAATGGATTTTCATGAAACTTTCACACAATTTTTGTGATATAATGTAGATGTGCACCCCCTATTTAAAAATTTGATCGGATGGATTTTTGGGAGCGGGGGTATTTTTTCTGAGCTTGTGGCTCACAGTTTTTCTAGTTTACTTAAGTTAAAACTTAAATAATCAACATGTCCCTGTGTTCTATCATCCAATAATGCATAGGGCCCTACATGCTCATGCACATGCGACAGAATGAATCACTGGACGGCTTTGTTACAACGCATTTGGTAACAAAAACGCATTTGGTAACAAAAATTTAAACAACTTCTAGAAATAAAATACACGGCATCTGAGTGTCATTCGGAGTTGTAGATATGACAAATAGTAGATATCTGATGAGATATCACCAAAAACAAAGAGATATCCAACTTTTCCCGAAAACGCATTTGGTAACAAAAGTATGTTCGACCTGAAACGCATTTGGTAACAAAAATTTAAACAACTTCTAGAAATAAAATACACGGCATCTGAGTGTCAGTCGGAGTTGTAGATATGAAAAACAGTAGATATCTGATGAGATATTACCAAAATTTAACAGATATCCAACTTTTCCCGAAAACGCATTTGGTAACAAAAGTATGTTGAACGTGAAACGCATTTGGTAACAAAAATTTGAACAACTTCTAGAAATAAAATACACAGTATCTGAGTGTCATTCGGAGTTGTAGATATGACAAATAGTAGATATCTGATGAGATATCACCAAAAACAAAGAGATATCCAACTTTTCCCGAAAACGCATTTGGTAACAAAAGTATGTTCGACCTGAAACGCATTTGGTAACAAAAATTAAACAACTTCTAGAAATAAAATACACAGTATCTGAGTGTCAGTCAGAGTTGTAATATGAAAAATAGTAGATATCTGATGAGATATCACCAAAATTTAACAGATATCCAACTTTTCCCGAAAACGCATTTGGTAACAAAAGTATGTTCGACCTGAAACGCATTTGGTAACAAAAATTTAAACAACTTCTAGAATAAAATACACGGCATCTGAGTGTCATCGGAGTTGTAGATATGACAAATAGTAGATATCTGATGAGATATCACCAAAAAAAGAGATATCCAACTTTTCCCGAAAACGCATTTGGTAACAAAAGTATGTTCGACCTGAAACGCATTTGGTAACAAAAATTTAAACAACTTCTAGAAATAAAATACACAGTATCTAAGTGTCAGTCGAGTTGTAATATGAAAATAGTAGATATCTGATGAGATATCACCAAAATTTAACAGATATCCAACTTTTCCCGAAAACGCATTTGGTAACAAAAGTATGTTCAACGTGAAACGCATTTGGTAACAAAAATTTAAACAACTTCTAGAATAAAATACACGGCATCTGAGTGTCATCGGAGTTGTAGATATGACAAATAGTAGATATCTGATGAGATATCACCAAAAAAAGATATCCAACTTTTCCCGAAAACGCATTTGGTAACAAAAGTATGTTCACGTGAAACGCATTTGGTAACAAAAATTTAAACAACTTCTAGAAATAAAATACACAGTATCTAAGTGTCAGTCGAGTTGTAGATATGAAAAATAGTAGATATCTGATGAGATATCACCAAAATTTAACAGATATCCAACTTTTCCCGAAAACGCATTTGGTAACAAAAGTATGTTCGACCTGAAACGCATTTGGTAACAAAAATTTAAACAACTTCTAGAAATAAAATACACATCTAAGTGTCAGTCGAGTTGTAGATATGAAAAATAGTAGATATCTGATGAGATATCACCAAAATTTAACAGATATCCAACTTTTCCCGAAAACGCATTTGGTAACAAAAGTATGTTCAACGTGAAACGCATTTGGTAACAAAAATTTGAACAACTTCTAGAAATAAAATACACAGTATCTGAGTGTCAGATACACTGTACAATATAATTATCTTCTATAAATGGAATACACTGCCCAGGAATACCAGCGGGAGGTGTTGATATTATATCAGATTGTTTCCTGTAAGACATTGGTAACAAAAATGTTGGATGGCAATTGTTTCTGTTAATTTTGTCCTTAAAATTGATAACCATGTTAGGATAAAGCAAAATGCACCCGTAGATCAATTTCTGGAACCTGAGACAAACAAGACTAAAAGTCAGCTATTTAGAAGCCATTTGGATGTATAGGCATTTTTAAACATGTAACACACACAACATTCTTTCTTAATTCTTTTAAGGTTAAGATGACTGAGCTTTGGTTGTCGAAACGAATTTGATGTTTTCTGTTTCGGTCGCTTTTTCTAATATCAAGGATTGCCGTTGTACCTTTTTGTACCTTTTGTTTTGACATTGTGTTTAGACAAACTCAGAAACTGGTTAATGTAATCTGGTTTTCGGTTTATTTCATTAATATAAATTAAAATTTCATTAGACATTCAAATTAGCTATTATTTAGATCTCAACTGGTTCAACTTAATTTCAAACTCACCAAAAAGAAAGACTACTTATCCTAACTTTTTCACAGAGCATTTATCTTCTCCCTCATTTTGATTTTTTCTTTGCTTTAGTTATTCCTTTTTATTTACTAAATTAATTTCTTTCTATTTGTCAGTAAACATTTTTTGAAATTCTTATTATATCCACAGCTCAATCGACCTTTATCGTTCTTGTTCGCTATTCCACTTTTTTAATTCAACTAAACTATTTACGGCCTATATCTAGCTTAAAAAAGATGAAAAGAAATAATTTTCTACTGTGTTTATCTAAATTTTGAAAGCACTCCTTATATCCGCACTTCTCCTTTGCATGTACCTCTCCACATTTCTATTATGTTACTTTTTGCTCTTGCAATCAATGTCTTGTCAATGTTCCCAGCTATGTTTAGTAACGTTTTTACCTGCTATTCGTGCTCATCTAGCAAACGAAGTTTTCTGGAGAGCCAAACGTATCTATGAAGGAAGATATAGGAAAATGCAACCTTAGCAGTCACTAATATTGTTTTCATTATATTTGCTGTAAATACCCCTGATGGTTGTTTTAAGACATGAAGCCATTATCTAATGGATATTTTATATAATATATAAGTTTGTATTTGATGGTAATGTTTCCTGTCTCCCAGGACCTACCAAATCTGGCTAAAAAGAAATCGACATTCGACTGATGCAGAAAATATAAATGGCAATATATATATATAATAATAAAAAGGTTCTGAAACAGTGTTTGGACTCTACTGCAATATTTGTTGTATCATTCTATGTATACATGTCAAAGGTTTGTGAATTCTTTAATTACATGAAAAGAAAAATGTTTCCAAGATCTGGTTAATATATTCAATTTTTTGTTTCATATAAAATGAAACAAGAATTTGAATGTATATTCGATCGATCTGCCCCAAAATGTTACGTATTGGCTTTATTTTATGTGTGTGTGTGTGTGTGTGTGTGTGTGTGTGTGTGTGTTTTGTTTTTAACATTCTTTCAAGACATGACTATTACGTGTACATAATGTACAAATTATAATTTTATAAGATTATTTTTGTTGTAACCGGTTAGATAACATAATCATAACGTGTATACATTATCTTGAACTAGTAAGGGCTAAAACATCTTTTCTCATCACAATAATGATAATTTATAAACACCATTCCAATTCTTAACCAAACCCATAACATGTTTTCAATTTTATTTGCAATGTTAAGAAAGTTTGTCACACGAACCGTGTATTGATTTGGGGATGTTTCTCATTTTTCATCAATCCCAAAGTGGTTAGCCACAAGAGTCAAATCGTTAGAGTAAATACACCTCCAAACTGCTAAATGATTATGTTTGAACACTTGCCTCTTGTTGTTTCTGCAGTATGAGTTGCGGTTAGTGTCTGGTGCATCAAATTGTGCAATAAACCACCACTCACTGCTTACTGAAACTTTAAGTTCTTGCTAAAATAGAAAGTAGGCAATATTTTGTTGTACTACAATGAAATGATACCATCATCATAGTTACATATAGTAATTATATATTTTCTATATCAGTTATACTAACTAATGTTACTGAAGATGATAACCTTCAGACTTTATTTAAAAAAAAGCAAAATTAGAAAATAATTTTGTTATTAGTAAATAATTTTACTCTTGTAAGCTGTCGAAAGTACTTAAGCATTAAGTTGTACACACTTTTACTCTTTTCGGGGGTAATTACATATACAAGAAAAGTTCATACAAATAATACTGTGATATACAAGTTACAGTCATTCCAATGTTTCCATACCACTATGATTTGTTCAAAATTACAACCGGCTATGTGCCTGTTATTATGTCTATAGATAAATTCAGAAAATTTATATAACCCCCTAACAAAAGTGATTATAACACTAGTAACGTCCTGCTTATCTGGTAGGTGGGTGTATCGTGTATATTTTGTATATATGTTATAAAAAAAAAACAAAAAAAAAAAAAAAAAAAAAAAAAAAACCAGACAGGAAGGAAACTGGTTAAATTGTTTAATTCCAGTCTGCATTAGGTATGATTGAACAAAAGTTTAACGGACAATGATTAAACATTTTATTCAGCTTTATCTGAATATAAGCTTAAAAAATGACTGTGATGTCAATAGCCCGTCAACCAGGACCGTACTTAAACAAAATTGACATCACTTTTTCTTAAACTTGATCTGCAAAATATCACTGCGACCTTTTTTTGTAGTCTTACAGAAAAAAAATTTTCTGGAATCATTTTCTAAAGCTGTTAGTTAGCTTTTCCAATAATATTGGGAAAATACAATGTATATGGCAACTAATTCCAGCTCGTAAATAACTGCCTACTCGATATACATAGAAAAAGAACTGGACACAGAACAGCATTAAAAGAAACCAACAAGAGACCCATGGGCCTTAACGATCACCTGATGCAGAGTACATATCTTATGCAGAGGTTCAATGGTCAATGACATTAATAAAAGAGAATATCAAAATTTTCAGCAGTAAGGGCAAATAATATGCAAGTATTTTTGCAAATTAATTATAATAATTATTATATAAGTATGCTATATATAACATATCTAAAGTCTAGCTACAATATGTTATTTATAAACAGCTAAAACATCTATATATTAAAATATGCATTAGGCCAATACCTACAATATTCTAAGATACATGCCTATACAAAAAGTTTATAATTTTTTAGATAATTAACCATTTAAGTATTTGTTCGTGTCTCTGACCTTGACCTTTGAACCCATGACCTTTATTTATATATCAAAATGATCGTTAGGCCAAATACCTACAATATTCCAATATACATTCCTATACAAAAAGTTTATAGTTTTTGAGATAATTGACCATTTAAATATTCGTTTGCATCTATGACCTTGACCTTTGAACCTATGACCTTTATTCATATATCAAAATGACCGTTAGGCCAATACCTACAATATTCCAATATACGTGCCTATACAAAAAGTTTATAGATAAGATATATTGACCAATACATTAATTTTAGTGATTTTCCTCTTAAGTACCTTGCCATTTCCCCATTTTGGCCTCAACAGTTATGATTTGTGCAAATCTGAAACAGGTGCCCTACGTATGTTTCACATGAAATATCTATGCTATATCTCTTGTAAGTTCAGAGGAGATGATTTTTAAAGATTTTCACAATTTCCCACTTTATAGGGCCCCAAGGGGACATAATCCTTTTATTTGTGCAAATCTGAAAGACCTTAACCTAGGCATCATAATCACTAAGTTTCATCAAATTTGGCTTAGTAGTTTTAGAGGAGATATTAAAATGTACAAAGTTAACGCACGACGGACGACGGACGGTGAACCATTGCAATAGCTCATCTGAGCTTTCAGCTCAGGTGAGCTAAAAATGTAGATTATGTTAAAAAGGTTTCCAAACTTCCGATTCAGAGAATGTTTTGGCAGTACAACGCGCGTTCTTTTGCAACATACAAATGAAATGTACAAATGACTTCAATAAGTTTTCGTTAATCATTTAATCGGAATAACATCTTTGACACCCAATTTTGACTTCTCTTTGAAACAACTGAACAGATATCAATGATATTTGTTCTGAAGTATATATAGGCTGGTGTAGTTCAGATTTATTCGTGGTGTTGCTACGGTTACCATAACTAAGACAAGGTGATCTAAGAAGCAAAATCATTTTCTCTCCGTAACCGATAATGGAAAAATATGATGTTGCATTAACCTCTGAAGGTTTTACCCTTTGGAAATATTCGGTAGAAAAATGGGTACCACGTCTTTGTGTGAATTTCGTAAAATGGCTTCTAATTATGACAGTTTACATCAGGTTTCAATTTTTACTTTCTTTTGAAATGACCTTCAAAATGGGTCGAAGTAAGATGTAAATAGCTGAAAATTGCTATGTCTTCAAAACTGGATCAAGGTAATGGCTTTGCTTGGTATGTGCGCTTTTGTTTCCATTTTAGCTTATAATTGGGAACATTTCAAAGAATCTAAAACAAACATACTCATCCATGTCCAAATCACAATCCAGAAGCAAAGTAAAAACTTTGGAACTGACAAGTCAGGTTAGACACGTGAACTTCCACCAGGGAAGTGAGGTCGGGTGCGTCGGAAGGGTAAGCACCTTCTGTTTAGCTAGCTACACCCGCCATTTGTAATCAAAATTGTGTGTGAACATGGAACTATGAGACGTCAAAAATATCCAGGGCAATCCTGATCACAGAGACATCAAACTTATCAACAATACTGTCATGACGTCATAAGACTTTTTGAGGGCCTTCATAAGCCTAGGCTTGCAAGAGGATATACCTAAGATCAAAGGTCAATGCCATGACCTACTTTGCCATTTAAGCCTTTAATTGCTCTGTCTTGTCTATATGTAAAAATTTTGACATGATTTCTTTTATTTCAATTTTGATGTTTCCTATAATGGAGTCAGGATTAAAGGTTAAAGTCGGGAAAAGTTGGATATCTCTTTGTTTTTGGTGATATCTCATCAGATATCTACTATTTGTCATATCTACAACTCCGACTGACACTCAGATGCCGTGTATTTTATTTCTAGAAGTTGTTTAAATTTTTGTTACCAAATGCGTTTCACGTTGAACATACTTTTGTTACCAAATGCGTTTTCGGGAAAAGTTGGATATCTCTTTGTTTTTGGTGATATCTCATCAGATATCTACTATTTGTCATATCTACAACTCCGAATGACACTCAGATACTGTGTATTTTATTTCTAGAAGTTGTTTAAATTTTTGTTACCAAATGCGTTTCACGTTGAACATAATTTTGTTACCAAATGCGTTTTCGGGAAAAGTTGGATATCTGTTAAATTTTGGTATATCTCATCAGATATCTACTGTTTTTCATATCTACAACTCCGACTGACACTCAGATGCCGTGTATTTTATTTCTAGAAGTTGTTTAAATTTTTGTTACCAAATGCGTTTCAGGTCGAACATACTTTTGTTACCAAATGCGTTTTCGGGAAAAGTTGGATATCTCTTTGTTTTGGTGATATCTCATCAGATATCTACTATTTGTCATATCTACAACTCCGAATGACACTCAGATGCCGTGTATTTTATTTCTAGAAGTTGTTTAAATTTTTGTTACCAAATGCGTTTCAGTTGAACATACTTTTGTTACCAAATGCGTTTTCGGGAAAAGTTGGATATCTGTTAAATTTTGGTATATCTCATCAGATATCTACTGTTTTTCATATCTACAACTCCGACTGACACTCAGATGCCGTGTATTTTATTTCTAGAAGTTGTTTAAATTTTTGTTACCAAATGCGTTTCAGGTCGAACATACTTTTGTTACCAAATGCGTTTTCGGGAAAAGTTGGATATCTCTTTGTTTTTGGTGATATCTCATCAGATATCTACTATTTGTCATATCTACAACTCCGAATGACACTCAGATGCCGTGTATTTTATTTCTAGAAGTTGTTTAAATTTTTGTTACCAAATGCGTTTCACGTTGAACATACTTTTGTTACCAAATGCGTTTTCGGGAAAAGTTGGATATCTGTTAAATTTTGGTGATATCTCATCAGATATCTACTATTTTCATATTACAACTCTGACTGACACTTAGATACTGTGTATTTTATTTCTAGAAGTTGTTTAAATTTTTGTTACCAAATGCGTTTCAGGTCGAACATACTTTTGTTACCAAATGCGTTTTCGGGAAAAGTTGGATATCTCTTTTTTTTGGTGATATCTTATCAGATATCTACTATTTGTCATATCTACAACTCCGAATGACACTCAGATGCCGTGTATTTATATTCTAGAAGTTGTTTAAATTTTTGTTACCAAATGCGTTTCACGTTGAACATACTTTTGTTACCAAATGCGTTTTCGGGAAAAGTTGGATATCTGTTAAATTTTGGTGATATCTCATCAGATATCTACTATTTTTCATATTACAACTCTGACTGACACTTAGATACTGTGTATTTTATTTCTAGAAGTTGTTTAAATTTTTGTTACCAAATGCGTTTCAGGTCGAACATACTTTTGTTACCAAATGCGTTTTCGGGAAAAGTTGGATATCTCTTTTTTGGTGATATCTCATCAGATATTACTATTTGTCATATCTACAACTCCGAATGACACTCAGATGCCGTGTATTTTATTCTAGAAGTTGTTTAAATTTTTGTTACCAAATGCGTTTCACGTTGAACATACTTTTGTTACCAAATGCGTTTTCGGGAAAAGTTGGATATCTGTTAAATTTTGGTGATATCTCATCAGATATCTACTATTTTTCATATTACAACTCTGACTGACACTTAGATACTGTGTATTTTATTTCTAGAAGTTGTTTAAATTTTTGTTACCAAATGCGTTTCAGGTCAAATACTTTTGTTACCAAATGCGTTTTCGGGAAAAGTTGGATATCTGTTAAATTTTGGTGATATCTCATCAGATATCTACTATTTTCATATCTACAACTCTGACTGACACTCAGATACTGTGTATTTTATTTCTAGAAGTTGTTTAAGTTTTTGTTACCAAATGCGTTTCAGGTCGAACATACTTTTGTTACCAAATGCGTTTTCGGGAAAAGTTAAATATCTCTTTGTTTTTGGTGATATCTCATCAGATATCTACTATTTGTCATATCTACAACTCCGAATGACACTCAGATACTGTGTATTTTATTTCTAGAAGTTGTTTAAATTTTTGTTACCAAATGCGTTTCACGTTGAACATACTTTTGTTACCAAATGCGTTTTCGGGAAAAGTTGGATATCTGTTAAATTTTGGTATATCTCATCAGATATCTACTGTTTTTCATATCTACAACTCCGACTGACACTCAGATGCCGTGTATTTTATTTCTAGAAGTTGTTTAAATTTTTGTTACCAAATGCGTTTCAGGTCGAACATACTTTTGTTACCAAATGCGTTTTCGGGAAAAGTTGGATATCTCTTTGTTTTGGTGATATCTCATCAGATATCTACTATTTGTCATATCTACAACTCCGAATGACACTCAGATGCCGTGTATTTTATTTCTAGAAGTTGTTTAAATTTTTGTTACCAAATGCGTTTCACGTTGAACATACTTTTGTTACCAAATGCGTTTTCGGGAAAAGTTGGATATCTGTTAAATTTTGGTGATATCTCATCAGATATCTACTATTTTTCATATTTACAACTCTGACTGACACTTAGATACTGTGTATTTTATTTCTAGAAGTTGTTTAAATTTTTGTTACCAAATGCGTTTCAGGTCGAACATACTTTTGTTACCAAATGCGTTTTCGGGAAAAGTTGGATATCTCTTTTTTTTGGTGATATCTTATCAGATATCTACTATTTGTCATATCTACAACTCCGAATGACACTCAGATGCCGTGTATTTTATATCTAGAAGTTGTTTAAATTTTTGTTACCAAATGCGTTTCACGTTGAACATACTTTTGTTACCAAATGCGTTTTCGGGAAAAGTTGGATATCTGTTAAATTTTGGTGATATCTCATCAGATATCTACTATTTTTCATATTACAACTCTGACTGACACTTAGATACTGTGTATTTTATTTCTAGAAGTTGTTTAAATTTTTGTTACCAAATGCGTTTCAGGTCGAACATACTTTTGTTACCAAATGCGTTTTCGGGAAAAGTTGGATATCTCTTTTTTTGGTGATATCTCATCAGATATTACTATTTGTCATATCTACAACTCCGAATGACACTCAGATGCCGTGTATTTTATATCTAGAAGTTGTTTAAATTTTTGTTACCAAATGCGTTTCACGTTGAACATACTTTTGTTACCAAATGCGTTTTCGGGAAAAGTTGGATATCTGTTAAATTTTGGTGATATCTCATCAGATATCTACTATTTTTCATATTACAACTCTGACTGACACTCAGATACTGTGTATTTTATTTCTAGAAGTTGTTTAAATTTTTGTTACCAAATGCGTTTCAGGTCGAACATACTTTTGTTACCAAATGCGTTTTCGGGAAAAGTTAAATATCTCTTTGTTTTTGGTGATATCTCATCAGATATCTACTATTTGTCATATCTACAACTCCGAATGACACTCAGATACTGTGTATTTTATTTCTAGAAGTTGTTCAAATTTTTGTTACCAAATGCGTTTCACGTTGAACATACTTTTGTTACCAAATGCGTTTTCGGGAAAAGTTGGATATCTGTTAAATTTTGGTGATATCTCATCAGATATCTACTATTTTTCATATTTACAACTCTGACTGACACTTAGATACTGTGTATTTTATTTCTAGAAGTTGTTTAAATTTTTGTTACCAAATGCGTTTCAGGTCAAACATACTTTTGTTACCAAATGCGTTTTCGGGAAAAGTTGGATATCTGTTAAATTTTAGTGATATCTCATCAGATATCTACTATTTTTCATATCTACAACTCTGACTGACACTCAGATACTGTGTATTTTATTTCTAGAAGTTGTTTAAGTTTTTGTTACCAAATGCGTTTCAGGTCGAACATACTTTTGTTACCAAATGCGTTTTCGGGAAAAGTTAAATATCTCTTTGTTTTTGGTGATATCTCATCAGATATCTACTATTTGTCATATCTACAACTCCGAATGACACTCAGATACTGTGTATTTTATTTCTAGAAGTTGTTCAAATTTTTGTTACCAAATGCGTTTCACGTTGAACATACTTTTGTTACCAAATGCGTTTTCGGGAAAAGTTGGATATCTGTTAAATTTTGGTAATATCTCATCAGATATCTACTGTTTTTCATATCTACAACTCCGACTGACACTCAGATGCCGTGTATTTTATTTCTAGAAGTTGTTTAAATTTTTGTTACCAAATGCGTTTCAGGTCGAACATACTTTTGTTACCAAATGCGTTTTCGGGAAAAGTTGGATATCTCTTTGTTTTTGGTGATATCTCATCAGATATCTACTATTTGTCATATCTACAACTCCGAATGACACTCAGATGCCGTGTATTTTATTTCTAGAAGTTGTTTAAATTTTTGTTACCAAATGCGTTTCACGTTGAACATACTTTTGTTACCAAATGCGTTTTCGGGAAAAGTTGGATATCTGTTAAATTTTGGTGATATCTCATCAGATATCTACTATTTTTCATATTTACAACTCTGACTGACACTTAGATACTGTGTATTTTATTTCTAGAAGTTGTTTAAATTTTTGTTACCAAATGCGTTTCAGGTCGAACATACTTTTGTTACCAAATGCGTTTTCGGGAAAAGTTGGATATCTCTTTTTTTGGTGATATCTTATCAGATATCTACTATTTGTCATATCTACAACTCCGAATGACACTCAGATGCCGTGTATTTTATATCTAGAAGTTGTTTAAATTTTTGTTACCAAATGCGTTTCACGTTGAACATACTTTTGTTACCAAATGCGTTTTCGGGAAAAGTTGGATATCTGTTAAATTTTGGTGATATCTCATCAGATATCTACTATTTTTCATATTTACAACTCTGACTGACACTTAGATACTGTGTATTTTATTTCTAGAAGTTGTTTAAATTTTTGTTACCAAATGCGTTTCAGGTCGAACATACTTTTGTTACCAAATGCGTTTTCGGGAAAAGTTGGATATCTCTTTTTTTGGTGATATCTCATCAGATATTTACTATTTGTCATATCTACAACTCCGAATGACACTCAGATGCCGTGTATTTTATATCTAGAAGTTGTTTAAATTTTTGTTACCAAATGCGTTTCACGTTGAACATACTTTTGTTACCAAATGCGTTTTCGGGAAAAGTTGGATATCTGTTAAATTTTGGTGATATCTCATCAGATATCTACTATTTTTCATATTTACAACTCTGACTGACACTCAGATACTGTGTATTTTATTTCTAGAAGTTGTTTAAGTTTTTGTTACCAAATGCGTTTCAGGTCGAACATACTTTTGTTACCAAATGCGTTTTCGGGAAAAGTTAAATATCTCTTTGTTTTTGGTGATATCTCATCAGATATCTACTATTTGTCATATCTACAACTCCGAATGACACTCAGATACTGTGTATTTTATTTCTAGAAGTTGTTCAAATTTTTGTTACCAAATGCGTTTCACGTTGAACATACTTTTGTTACCAAATGCGTTTTCGGGAAAAGTTGGATATCTGTTAAATTTTGGTAATATCTCATCAGATATCTACTGTTTTTCATATCTACAACTCCGACTGACACTCAGATGCCGTGTATTTTATTTCTAGAAGTTGTTTAAATTTTTGTTACCAAATGCGTTTCAGGTCGAACATACTTTTGTTACCAAATGCGTTTTCGGGAAAAGTTGGATATCTCTTTGTTTTTGGTGATATCTCATCAGATATCTACTATTTGTCATATCTACAACTCCGAATGACACTCAGATGCCGTGTATTTTATTTCTAGAAGTTGTTTAAATTTTTGTTACCAAATGCGTTTTTGTTACCAAATGCGTTGTAACACGGCTTTGCTAAATCATGATTTATTTCGCTGTTGCATGTGTACTACAGCCATTGTTGGACAATAAAACATGTGGAAATTTTTATTACCGTAATTTTTTTAAATAAAAAAACATATGCAACCTTAACTAACCCCAAAGTGCATGGACAAAAAAAATTTATGCGCTTAATATATGATTGGTAGGTTGGCTGAAATGAGGTTTTACATCCAACTCAAAAATCTTTCACTTATATTGAGGGGGGGGGGGAGGGGTCAGTTCAGGAAACTAAAGTATCCAAAGACCTTCTGCCAAGCTAATTCTCACACTAGCTCATTGGAAGTTTGGCGGCGGCAAGAAGTGCTGACCCATAAACATCAGCATTTATACCACTTAGACACAGAAGCGCCGCCCCTGACTAAGAGAAACTAGAAAAACTGTGAGCCATACCCCCCGTTCCCAAAAATCCATCGTATCAAATTTTTAAATAGGAGGTGCACATCTACATTATATCACAAAGATTGTGTGAAAGTTTCATGAAAATCCATTGAAGGATTTAGAAAGAGTTGCGGATAAGAGATAGGTACCCTAAGGTGTAACGGAAGGATGGACGGACGGACACAAGGACAGACACCCCTATCACTATATACCCCCACTTTTTAAGCAGGGGGGGGGTATAATAAATCAGGCAATCCTTCATCATTGCATTAGACAAAAAATTCTTCCCATACTTATTATGTATTGGATCACAAATTGTCTGGCATTGACATCTAATTTCTTTATCTATATAAATATTTTCATAGGCCATCAAATGTCTAAACTGAAACATATCTTAATTTCAGTGTGTCCAAACTGACAAGCGAAGACAGTTATTTAGTTATTCAAATATACTAGAACATTATTGGCTATTTTTCATGAAAACCATATAATGCTACTATATAAACACAATCAGTTCATTACATGTCAGACTATACTGATGTGTGAAGATTTTTGTCCAATGTCCAGCAATTACTAAACTGACCGGTCAAAAAAAATAAAATATCAGTGATGCTATAAAATATATCTTAATTAGTGATGTCCTGGAGTTTTCTAAACTGATATGTTAGATGTATGTCCAATGTCTAGCAATTTCTAAACTGACCGGTCAAAAAAATAAGTCATCTCGAGGCTATGAAAATATATCTTAATTAGTGATATGCTGGAATTGATAGGGAAAGACAGTAATAATAAAAAATAACATCAAGGCTAAAAATCAAATCTATAAAAAAAATATAGGCACAAACACATTTAATATATTTGATGGGCATTGCAGCTAAAGACAGTAATAATAAAAAATAACACCATTAACATGAAGGCTAAAAATCAAATTGATCAGAGATATACGGGCATGTTTTTGAATTATTTGATGTGCAATGCTAGATGATAAAATATAGCAATACATCAACTACATCTTAACTCTAGATGTCACAAACCGATGGAGATTGATTGATTGATTGATTGAATGTTTTTTTTTGTTCCATTCAAGAATATTTCACTTATATCGAGATGTCACCAGCTATTAATGAATTGGCATGATTTTTTACCTTTGCCATGTGTTTATGAGCAATTGGCATGGAGCCTTATTTAGTGGTACCACAATATTGGGCATTGGGTTCGAAAGGCTCTTCTGAAGGACCCCAAAACTGATAGAGATTCTTACGAGAGTTAATAATAAAGCTAATAAAGTTAATAATGAATATAATTTAAGACCATCATAACTGTACAACAATCATTTATAAAAATATCTTATTTTTTCATTCCAAACTGAAATTCTTTAAAAAATAATTCCACCATTGTCAAAGTTATAATCTTGAGTGGAGTGGAATACTGATATTTTATGTCAGAGTTATGATTCTGTCAATTACATTGGAGGTGGGGGTTTCTGGAATGGTGGAGGAAACCAGAGTGCCCGGAGAAAACCAATCAACTTTTGGCAAGCTAAGTTTTATTAACAGGCCCAATCATGGGATATAAATGAGAAAAAAAAACTTACTTTTAAATGTCCCAAACTGACAAAGATAAAATTAAGAAAAATATGACAGTAATAGGACAAAGTCAATCACCAAGATCTGAAGGCTAAAATCATATCCATCAGAAATTTCAATCATGGTATCAAAATATTATATTTTTTCATTCCAAACTGAAATTCTTTAAAAATAATCCCACCATTGTCAAAGTTATAATCTTGAGTGGAGTGGAATAATAATATTTTATGCCAAAGTCATGATTCTTTCAATTACATGGAAGGGTTCAGTTCTGGAATAGTGGAGGAAACCAGAGTGCCCAGAGAAAACCAACCAACTTTCAGCAAGCAAAGTTTTATTTACAGGCCCAGTCATGGGCTATACATAATGAAAATATGAATAGTAAGCAAATAAAATCTTACTTTTAAATGTCCCAAACTAACAAAGATAAAATTAAGAAAAATATGACAGTAATAGGACAAAGTCAATCACCAAGAACGGAAGGCTAAAATCATATCCATCAGAAATTTCAATAATGGTATCAAAATATTATATTTTTTCATTCCAAACTGAAATTCTTTAAAAATAATCCCACCATTGTCAAAGTTATAATCTTGAGTGGAGTGGAATAATAATATTTTATGCCAAAGTCATGATTCTTTCAATTACATGGGAGGTGGGGGGTTCTGGAATGGTGGAGGAAAGCAGAGTGCCCGGAGAAAGTTTTATTAACAGGCCCAGTCATGGGATATACATGATGAAAATATGAATAGTAAGAGAAAAAAATCTTACTTTTAAATGTCCCAAACTAACAAAGATAAAATTAAGAAAAATATGACAGTAATAGGACAAAGTCAATCACCAAGAACGGAAGGCTAAAATCATATCCATCAGAAATTTCAATCATGGTATCAAAATGATGAAATATCTACTTAGAATTATTAATCTTCTAGCCGCCATCAATCATGAAATTGATTTGCAATCCTATATCTTAACAAGCTGATTTTTACTGATGAGAGGACGAGCAAACTTCAACTCCTGATTTTACAACGGACTTAGAAAACTTGTCTTGTTGGTCTGAATTCGAAAATACATTTGTCTTCTGGTTTCACTCTTTTTTTTACTCTAATTTTACAACAGAGGTTGAGAAAACTTGACTTGACTGAATTATAAGTTATAACACATAATATGCAGACTGATTTCAAACTATTTTAAACTCTAATTTTATGAGAGATGGAGGAAACTTGACTTTGGTTCATACATGAAAATGTATAAGAACAAATGATTGCTGGTTGCATTGATTATGCTCTTTTTACTCTAATTGAGAGAGAGAGAGAGAGAGAGAGAGAGTCGAGAGAGAGAGAGACGTGGCCAAATTAGAACACACAAGTGCCAACTGCTTTCAAACTCTCTTTTCACACTGATTTTACCAGAGGAAACTGAATTTTCTGGTCCATCTGAACACACACCGTTTTTACAGAGTTTATGGTCATAAAAAATTTGCATAATTTATGCAACTTACAAAATACACAAAGTAAGCTATAGAATAAGAATAGTGCTTGCAATAACAGCCAGTCTAACAGTCCCAAACTGGTAGTTTTTTTGTGAAGGATTTGGTTACTTTTTTAATAGTCAACAATATACCACAAACCATCTGCATTTAAAACATAGACAAATACCATAAATACAGTGCTCCAAGCAGGTTTTGAAAACTGGTAGCCACATGGCTAATGATTCAAAAATTTCAGTAGCCATTTCAAAATTTTTGTCGCCAGGAAAAATTCTTGGTGGCCAAACCTTATAAATTCTTTCTATCACACCGCCCGTCGCTACTACCGATTGAATGGTTTAGCGAGATCCTCGGATTGGTCCCACCATGGTAGGCAACTTTTAAGGCGGAGCGATGAGAAGACAATCAAACTTGATCATTTAGATGAAGTAAAAGTCGTAACAAAACCCAAATCAAAAAGTGATTTTTGCCGTTTGGCTGTCATTATGCAAAATTAGATCACGGTCAGTTATGCGCTTTAAACTATAAAGTTACCTGCTTTGATTCAAGCGCTTTTAAGATATTATTGATGGCGAGACTATTTGTCAGGTTGGGTGACGGGTCATGAACAAAATTTCCGGATTTCCCGATTTTTAGTGGCCAAATTCAAAAAAATTATTTGACATAATGGCGATCGTCTGACAATTTGTAGTCGCAAAATCCGATTTTTGGTCGCAAATTTCGAGTATTTACTAGGCTACTTGGAGCACTGAAATAACTCGCTAAATGTAGCATAATTACTACATACATTGGTGAATGATAAAATGTACTTTCGATTGCAGGGTTCTTCTGTGAAAGGAGGGATTTATAGAAAAACCAACCAACAATGGCCCCCGATTCCACTACAGGTGAGTATTCTAATCAAGTGTCAATTTTATTAAAACCGGAAAGAACAAGTCCTGAAGAAGCTAAATTAATTGATAACTTTAATGTCTCATTATCTTACTTCCAACTATTAAGCCAAAATGGACAGTGTCCAGGCAGCCAATACTAGTTTTCAAATAGATGAGCAAAAATAACCATTGTCCAGGCAGTCAACAGTTTTCAAATAAATTAAACCAATATGACCATTGTCTAGGCAGCCAACAGTTTTTAAATAATGAGACCAAAATGACCCATGTACAAGCCAGCAGTTTAGAAATATTTAATTAAGACTAAATGAAGTAAAACGACCACAGTCTAAGAATATTAAATTCCGACACAGCACTGCAGAAATATTGGTTAATAAATATCAATACACATAACAGTTTCACTCAGTTCAATGAACAAGTAACAAATTCCCATCAATTTTCTCTGTACGGAACATTCATTACTATCACCTTATAACAAAACTGACCTTAGGGGGGCTCGACATGAGTTCATTTAAGAAAACGAGTCCCCCCTAAACCCAATATATTACTATCAATCATTCTCATCTATATTCCCCGAAAATCAATTCCTCGTTGGCGGCGTTAATTCTCGGACAATATTTGCTCGCCGAGACAAAAACATCAATACTCTGTGTGGGGTATGAAAATGAAGATTGTGTTGTGTTATATGGGTAAAGGAAAATCGGGGAAAAAAGTGTTATGTTGGGTTTTTTGGTATAATTAAAAACATACATAATATAAGACTTTAAAGTTGCAAAATATAAACTTGTGATGAACTTGTTTCATGATGAAAGACCCTCACTTTTCCCAGAGTTGATGGATTTAATATCTATTTGGACTTTTAACTAAAAGTGTGTGCATATGTGTGTGTGTGTGTGTGTATGTGTGTGTGTGTGTGTGTGTGTGTGTGTGTGTGTGTGTGTTTTTCTTGTTTTGTATGGCTGTTTTATTACACAGTCAAACCTGTGTTAAAGGCCACCTCTATACAAGGACCACCTGCTTTTAAAGGCCAATACAATATTATCCCAGTTGTTCTTTATTCATGTTACATCATAACCTGTCTATAAAGGCCACCTGCCCATAAAGGTCACGTTTACTGGTTCCCTTAGGTCACCTTTATAGACAGGTTTGACTGTACTTGTATTATGTCATGTTCTTAGTTACTTTTGATGTTAACAAGTTCACTAAAAAAAATTCTGTTGCAAATTTTTTCTTCAATCTAAATTTATAGAGAAAATTTTATAAATAATATTGAATAATTATAAATAATTTTGTATTTCTTCCTTGATGCAAGCAAGGCCTGCTTTGAAAGCATGTGCCAAATGATTTGATTATGCTTTAGAGTAGTGTACCAAAAGATTTCACTTTAAATGGTCAAAGTTACGATGTTGGTGGTGGAAATTTTGAAAGCCAAAGTGGCAACAAATAGTTAAACAATGGTAGCAAAATCAAAGTTTTAGTGACCATGGCACCTATTTTAGTTGCAACTTTGAGTTTGAGAGTACAGCCCTCAAAGTTGGTTTCAAAACTAAGTGGCCAGCTGGCTACCAATTTAAATTTTCAGGTGGCCATTGGAAATTCCAAGTGGCCATGCAATCTTTTCTTCCAAATGAAGGAAAATTAAGGCATCTTTTAGGTATGGAGAACAAAAATGCTCATTCTTAAAACTGACTTACAATTACTTACATACATCAGTGTTATTAATAACAATAATGATGATATAAAGTGCCCATTTTATTGCTTGAAATGATAACAGTATCCTGAACATTCTGTAACACAGAAATAATAACTGTTCTCTGGTCACAAAATTTCAAATTTGAAGTGGACAGACTGGCCACCATTTACAAATTTTAGGTCACCAGACACAATTTCAGGTCAATTTGGCCACCATTTTAGCAGACAAAATTTAAGGCTGTGGAGCCTATTTTAGTCGCAACTCCGAGTTTGAGCCCTGTCTAGTGTAGCACAATATCAGTATCACTACAAATATGAAATAAATTAAGAAAGAAAAAAGAACCAAGACAAATTTTCATCTTGATGCCGTTAGCTTCGGTAAAAAGAAAAACGGTTTATTTATTGCAATACCAGTCAGCTGCTTTCTCAGATACCGAGATACGAATCAAAACACAATACCGAGATAACAGGGCTTTATACAGTTTGATCATTATTGGAATTTTGTTTACAGCGAGATGGTAAATATTGAGAGTGAGAGCAATCGCCGAAGAACATCCTTAACAATTATAGCATTGATTCTGAAGACTTCTCTAAAATACTTTGCAGAAGATATTTTTCAATGATTTCAAGACTTTGCAGCAGATATGTTTCATAATTTAAAGAATCCTCTTAAATATATTTTGCAGTGGATATTTTCATGATTTAAGGAATTCTCTAAAATACTTTCTAGATTGATATTTTTCATTATTTATTTTCTTATTTAATCAAGTAAATTTTATTTATTTTGTTTTATATACATAACACATAACAAAAAGTGTTTACAAATTGTAATTGGAAATTTTGTTTACGGTGGTTGTAAACATTAAGATCATTCTTCCAAGATCAATTCTTTAATGATTACTATTGCGATACTTTTAAGTTCTGAATATTGGTGGGTTGTTTTTAAAATTTACATTGGGATAAATATTTTTTTACCATTTTTATTTACTTATTTATTTTATAGGCAAACAACACTGACCTGGCCGCTTGACATAATATTTTGATTTGTGAATGGGACAGAATATCAGCTGCAAAACCGTCCCAGCGAAAGCCCTGAACTGCTAGATGATGTTAAAAACAGACACTGTGCAATCATTACCTAACATATACAATCTGAAATCAGGGTGAAATCAGATTTAGATACATTTTCCACAACTAATAAGATTTCAACAGTAAAATACAAATAAAATAAAATTAAAATTGATAAAATATGTTGCATAAGTTTTTTTTGTTTTATTTGAATTGCCTACTTATCAAATAAAGTTATCGGTAAAAAATCAATCAAGACCACATAAATCTATTGGATAAATTCTGACAGGACATGTTTGCATCGTAAACTTTCTTTATCAGGAAAAGCTGATCAACTGATTGACTCATTAAAATTTTGCCTGAAGGTTAATTTATTATGCAATACTTGATAAAAAAATGAGAAGCTGACCAATGGATTAATGGTAATGTTGTTAAATGTTGCTTATAGTCGCATCACCTATTTTTCAGCTATTCGCGACGAGAACTACTTTATCAATGTCTATGGATTAATCTATGATTCGCGATGAGAACTTCTTTATCAATCTCTATGGATTAATCCATGAACAAGTTTGTGTATGCATGTGATATGTGAGTGATTTTATGGTCTGCCTTTACCAGCGTGCATTCAGGATGACTTTAAGGTGCTAGGTCACCAAATCAGTATGCTGCAGACAAGCGTACCACTCCTCCAGTCACATTATACTGACACCGGGTGAAAGGCCAACGGCAAGGAATATGAACTTTTCCACATGTGGTCCGAGCAAGAATCAAACTCACAGTAGTGAGATACCCTGGATTTGTAGACTGATGTCTTATCCAGTAGGCCACAGAGGCCAGCCAATGGATTTATTAATTGACAGAGTGATTAACTGATTAACATTTGATTCTAATATTGAGTAAAATAGAGAAATGGGTGTTCTTCGCACTAGCCAACATTCTTCCATTTATAAAGAGGCTTTCTTTTCTTTGATGGTGGAGGAAAATGGAGTGCCAGGGAAAGCAAACAGAGACAGTGAGTGAGTGAGTTATTGTTTAAAGCCGCATCAGCAATATTGCAGCTACTTGCGGCTAGTACAACACAGTTAACTGGGGCAAAAAACACTGTTATTCCATTGATACTATGTCTGTCACTTATTGGATAGTGAATATACCGCTGCCTGTAGAAAACTACCCACCTTTTGGCAAGCAAACTGACAAACGCTCACACATTAGAATCCTGCATAAATGTTATGGGCCATTATTATGTGGTATGCTGATAAACACCACCGTAATATTAACAATTTAAATTATTAAGCATGATTTAGAAAGAAAATATTTATTCACCGTTTTTAAGAACTTTTCAAAATCCATAAAGAGTTGAAATTTCCTGGAAAAGCTCTCATTAGAGAAAGAATTACTATGATACATTCGCAAAACAAACACACTGGTATAAATAATTCACTAGCGTATTACTGTAACATTTCCTAAGCTTTATTTGTTCAAATAGTACATTATTTATTTATTAGTAAATCATGCAGAGCATGACAAATCCAAAATAAAATCCTATTTTCTGCTCTCTTATTCAAGTAACAAGATCAGGGAGAGTTCATTATTACCTTAATGCAATGGGTAGTGCACATCTTAATGAGAAACCCTAACAGATTATCCCCAAAGGGGAATTCGCACATTTCAATTTCCTTCAAAGATTCCATTGATGACATATCGGTTTATTTGGTATTCACCAAAACTTGGAGGAAAAAACACTTAATTACATCTTATTTAACGACTCCTGGTACAAAAAAACATGATGATTTTTTCACATTTTTACAACTGATTTTTGTAATAATATTGATTCCAATATCTAATCACTCTTGTCTACATAATAATTCTGTCTGTGTTACCGTACCTGTAATACTCTATCTATAACAGGGCCTCAGCAGCCAACATGTGGCCTAAAAAGAGTGCTTACGGATCACATAGCGCTTCTTGCCGCCTTCGCTTGAATCCCAATTGGGATAGATCATTGTCTGAGAAAGTTTGTCAATCAGCTTGCTGAAGGTCAATGGTTTTCTAAGGGCACTCCTGTTTCCTCAGATATTCCTGAACTGAACTCCTCGTTATTAGTAAATTAATATCTAATAATTCTGTCTATGTTACTTTGTAATTTTCTATCTACGGAACCACTGCGGTAGCTCAGTTGGTAGCGTGCTCGCTCCGTAAGTGGGAGGTCGTGGGTTCGAACCCCAGCCGCGTCCAACCCAAGACTTAAAAGTGGGTAGTGACTGTTCTTTTGCCAAGCACTCTGCATTACGAAATGAAAGTCACGATTCTTTCGAATGGGAACTTAAAATAAACGAGGTCCCGTGTCTTGGTAGGCTTGGCATGATAAAGAACCCTGCTGTAAAATGCCATCAGCGCAACGCACAGGCAAAATTTCTGCACCTTTGCCTATAGCTGGCGACGTCTCGATATAAGTGAAATATTCTTGACTGAGACGTTAAACACCATTACTCACTCACTCACTCACTCTATCTACGGCAGAGCCTAAGTGGCCGATTGGATTAAAGCACATGTTAGCTCTCTCACTTCCTACGTTCTTGACATTATTCGTAGTCAAAGTTCAATCTTGTAATATTCTCCCATCTAAAACCAGCACTATATTTATTTTTTTTTACTATCAAACATCCATTTTCTTTGCCATATTACTTCAGACAGTGGCCGTAATAATCGGCTCATCTAACAACAAGTAATTTTAACATGTCGTTTAATTATACACTCATATCGGCATAAAAGAAAATGGGAATCGCTGCGGAATGACCCCTCTCAAATGTCAGTCAGCAAATTTTATGGTTCTTGGTATCAGTAATGACCTTGTTCTTCGGGAAAATTAATTTGACAGAAAACACTTTCGCTACATGCGTTGTTTTATGACCATTCCGCGCCTGACCACGAGACAAATTTTATGGATTAATCAAATGATGAACCAATTGATTTCTCATCAAAATCTAATAAATATATTCCTTACTTATGATAAAGAAACCAAAAATGATGGAAGAGAATTATCAATAAACATCAAAACCTCATTATAATGCAGTGGTGAACCCAGAAGAGGGATTCTGGGGGTCTGAACTTATATATTTTTTTTATTTCTCTCCTGTGCCCCTCCCCTAATTGCCCATATACAGTAAATCCTTGTTATATTGTCTCTTAATAACTTTGCTACCTCTATTATTTCCACATTGCAGGAAAATCTCATTACAATACCCTTGGATAAATGCCACCTCACCTTTTTGCCTTAGTACAGTATAATCTTGTTGTAAGGTTTCTTTTAATGTTGTAAATGAATTTAATTTTGCGTGTATTCATTTTCGCGGTATAAGAAATTAAGACATATCCGCGTAGTTAAATTTCCACTTTTTTGAAATATGCACCTAAACACAATGAGCAAAATAAATTTTCACTCGCTATTAATTTTCATGTAAAACAAGCGACCGCGAAATAAGCGAAAATTTGTACATCGTGAAAATAAATACGTTTACAGTAACTCTGCTATATCATTTATTGCCACACTATTTCTAAAAGTTTTTCTTGGTTTTTCTTTTAAACCTCCCTCAATTTATTTTATTCAAATTTCAAATTTGCCAGAAGAAAGCTAGAGAAATCTTCAGTGAGAAATAATTGTGAAACGGGCTCAGATGGTAAAATTTTGATGACCTATTTAATATTCTTGGCCTCTTTGGAAGTGTATAATGTAAATCTGATACCAAAGACTAAACAGAGTAGAGTATTAAAGGTCCAGTCAAGATTATTTCTGAGTTTACATCAAAGTGGCCAGTTCTGAGATGGTGGAGTAAACTGGATTACCCTGAATAAACCACCAACTTCAACAAGCAAACTAACAGACTTTCTCACAGCAGGGTCTGCCGAAGTGAGAATAAAGCTTAAAGATTGTCAATTTGCAGTGATCTATAAGACATTCGTGTTTAGACCGCTTTGCAACAATAACTAAAAATATTTATGCAGGCTAACAAAATAACATCACCCAGCAAAAGCAATATTCTTCAAAGGAAAGGAAGGACAAACGGCCATGAATGGCTTGGCAACAATAACTAAAAACATTTATGCAGGCTAACAAAATAACATCACCCAGCAAAAGCAATATTCTTCAAAGGAAAGGAAGGACAAACGGCCATAAAGGGCTTGGCAACAATAACTAAAAACATTTATGCAGGCTAACAAAATAACATCACCCAGCAAAAGCAATATTCTTTAAAGGAAAGGAAGGACATAAACGGCCATGAATGGCTTGGCAACAATAACTAAAAATATTTATGCAGGCTAACAAAATAACATCACCCAGCAAAAGCAATATTCTTCAAAGGAAAGGAAGGACAAACGGCCATGAATGGCTTGGCAACAATAACTAAAAACATTTATGCAGGCTAACAAAATAACATCACCCAGCAAAAGCAATATTCTTCAAAGGAAAGGAAGGACAAACGGCCATGAATGGCTTGGCAACAATAACTAAAAACATTTATGCAGGCTAACAAAATAACATCACCCAGCAAAAGCAATATTCTTCAAAGGAAAGGAAGGACAAACGGCCATGAATGGCTTGGCAACAATAACTAAAAACATTTATGCAGTCTAACAAAATAACATCACCCAGCAAAAGCAAAATTCTTCAAAGGAAAGGAAGGACAAACGGCCATGAATGGCTTGGCAACAATAACTAAAAACATTTATGCAGGCTAACAAAATAACATCACCCAGCAAAAGCAAAATTCTTCAAAGGAAAGGAAGGACAAACGGCCATGAATGGCTTGGCAACAATAACTAAAAACATTTATGCAGGCTAACAAAATAACATCACCCAGCAAAAGCAAAATTCTTCAAAGGAAAGGAAGGACAAACGGCCATGAACGGCTTGGCAACAATAACTAAAAACATTTACGCAGGCTAACAAAATAACATCACCCAGCAAAAGCAATATTCTTCAAAGGAAAGGAAGGACATAAACGGCCATGAACGGCTTGGCAACAATAACTAAAAACATTTACGCAGGCTAGCAAAACATACATTACTCAGCAAAAACAATATTCATCAAAGGAAGTAGAGGACAAAAGGGCTATAAAGACACATTTGTGTATTGCATACTGCCAAGATTTTTATCTATGACAAGTTTTCATGTCAAAACATCATAACTTGAAAATTTTAACATTTCATGTAGGAGTGCCCTGAACAAACCAAAAACTTTACCAAGAAAACTGATAACTTTTTGATACCAGGGTTTGTCCGATAATATTCAAACTATAAATGTGAGAGGAGCTGCTTTAACTTAGCTGTTAGTTTTGAACAAATTGGCAGCAATGGCTGATAACATTAGCTCAAGCTGATGAAAAAAATTCAACCAGCAAAAGCAATATTCTTCAAAGGAAGTGGAGGACATAAACGGCCATAAAGACACATTTGTGTATTGCATACTGCCATGATTTTTATCTACGACAAGTTGTCACGTCAAAACATCGCAACTTGAAAATGCAGCTATTTATGCAGCCCTGAAAAAAACCACAAAATTCATCAAGAAAACTGATAACTTTCTGACACCAGGGTTTGTCCGAGTAATATTCAAACTATAAATTGTGAGAGGAGCTGCGTTACATAAGCTATTAGTTTTGGACCAATTGGCAGCAATGGCTGATAACATTAGCTCAAGCTGATGAAAAAAATTCAACCAGCAAAAGCAATATACTTCAAAGGAAGTGGAGGACATAAACGGCCATAAAGACACATTTGTGAATTGCATACTGCCATGATTTTTATCTACGACAAGTTGTCACGTCAAAACATTGTAACTTGAAAATTCAACTTTTAATGATGGAGTACCCTGAAAAAAACACAAACTTCAACAAGAAAACTGAAAACTTTTTGACACCAGGGTTTGTCCGAGAAATATTCAAACTACAAATTGTGAGAGGAGCTGTGTTACCTAAGTTGTTAGTTTTGGACAAATTGGCAGCAATGGCTGGACATAAACGGCCATAAAGACACATTTGTGAATTGCATACTGCCATGAGTTTTATCTACGACAAGTTGTCACGTCAAAACATTGTAACTTGATAATTTTAACATTTCATGTAGGAGTACCCCGAAAAAAAAGACAAACTTCAATGAGAAAACTGATAACTTCTCACACCAGAGTTTGTCCGAAAAATATTCAAACCATAAGAGGTGCTGCATTCCATAGACCATTCGTGTTGGACCGCTTCGCAGCAATGGCTGATGGCATTTGCTCCAGCTGATGAAAAAAATTCAACCAACAAAAGCAATATTCTTCAAAGGAAGTGGAAGACAAATCTGTAAAGGGGATTATTTTCATGGGTGAAAAATTCGCAATTTCTGAAATCTGGCATTTTGCACGAGTAATTTTCACGTAAGATATAAATGGGTATATATTCTATATATTATGATATATTAATCTGCATGGTAGACATTTTCACAAGGGTAAAATTTTCGTGGTAACTTCTGTAGTGTGAAATAAGCAAAACATTGCACCCACGCGGAAATTTCCCTTTTTACAGTACACATTTGTGTATATGCAACATTGCTCTGGCTATCAACCAGCGAAAGCAATATTCTTTAAAAGAAGTAGAGGACAAAAGGCCTATAAAGACACATTTGTGAATTGCATATTGCCATGATTTTTATCTATGACAAGTTGTCATGTCAAAAGGTCGTAACTTGAAAATGCAATTAATGAAAGATTGGTACCATCAAAGACAAAATATATTTATGTTACGAATAAATAACAAGTGATCTGCAAGATCGACACTACGACAGAAAAACGACCGCTGACCAACTTAATACAACAAATGGGTTTTACATGATTATGATCTACCAGATGTATTAATTAATGGGAAAACGTCATCGTCACTTCAAAAACGCGGAAAATGCATCAAAATCCATTTCAAAATTACTCTATCTAAATTTTTAACACCATTAAGATAACTAGCATAAAAAACGTATTTTCACATAAAATTTTTCAAAATTGGTCCATTTGAATTTTCATGTTATTAAGATAACGAGAGGAAAAAAATGGCTGTTTTATGCAAAAAATTTTCTAAATTGGTTTTGTTTTAAATCGATAATGCTGAAAATCAACATTGATAACGAGCTTGTTTTAGCGATACATAATAAAAATAAGTATTATCGGCCATAATTGCCTCCATAAGGGCAATTCTAATCCCATTATTAAAATCAAAATCGTTTTTTTAATTTCTTGTTAAAACGATTCATTCTGAAAAGGTTATAAAATGGACACATGAAAGCGGTGTAAATTTCACTCCGTTGGGACCGAAACTAATACAAGCTTCCGAGTATTTGATGACCGTTTTACTCATTCCAGGGCCAATAAAGTGAATTTTTATTTCTTTTATAGTACCAGAGATGACAATTATTCTTCAACAACGAGAGTAATTTGTTTCATTTAATAGTTAATTTAAGTGTACAAAAACCCTTTGTTTGATTTTATAAACAAGTGATATTTTTATAAGATTTTTTTTTATAAAAAAACAGATTTAGTAAAAACTTGTTACAATGCCCTTTAGATAATTTTGTCATTTCACTTATCGCCACAATATTTTAAAATTTCAAGCGAATTTCATTAATGTTTTTTCTTTACAAATCTACATCAATATATCACCAAACACCTTTAACCAAAATCTGAACAAACTACAGTGATTTTGTTTGCTTAAAATTACTACTGAATAAAGGTAGTTTCCCCTGGGAATAAATGACTAAATTTTCCCAATTTGAACACTAAAATCCCCAAACAACAGTGATATACTAGATATTTTCACAATATAACATCTTTGCAGTGAGGCTTCTAAGCTATTGCAAGCAGGTCACTATGCAGTTAACTATATTTCAGAGCTTCAAATATGCAATGGTGTGCTTATTCAAATTTATGATACTCAGTGGTAAAGTAAAATTAAGGTGGTAAAGTAAAATTAAGGTGGTAAAGTAAAATTAAGGTGGTAAAGTAAAATTAAGGAGGTAAAAGTAAAATTAAGGAGGTAAATTGATTTAAAGCACAAAATTATGGAACACAGCACCTCTCACTACTAAAGTGCAAATTCCACTCAGTTAGATTCTATCTAATTAGAAAGTTTGTCAGTTTGCTTAATAAAGGTCAATGATTGTCTCTGGTATCTTGAATGTATTTGTGAATGCATTTTGACTTTAACAACAAATACAAGATGCTTTCACTTAAATCAAGGCAGTCAATTTAATCAAGATGAAAACTAGAATATCTAGAGAAAATCTTTGGTAAGTGAACTCACAAACTTCCTCCACTAACTCTGGTTTTCTTCAGTTTCAGAACTGATACCTCAATTATTGAGTAAATTAGCTATAGTGATTCTTAAACATCGTTCATTTACCACTGTGGTAGCTCAGATGGGAGTGCTTGCTCCATAAGTGGGAGGGCGTGGGTTCGATCCCCAGTCTGACCCAAGACTTGAAAGTAGGTAGTGACTGTTCTTTCGCCAGGCACTCGGCATTAGGAAATAAAAGCCATGGTTCTTTTGGATGAGAACTTAAAATAAACAAGTTCCCTTGTCACGGTGTGCTTGGCACAATAAAGAACCCTGCTGCATAATGGCATCAGCGCAACCTACAAGCAAAATTTTTGCATCTTGGCCTATAGCTGGTGACATCTCGATAAAGGTAAAATATTCTTGACTGGGAGGTAAAACACCATTACTCAACTCAACTCTTTAACATCATTCCATTATCTGTAGACAATATACAACAGGACATATTTCAAAAAAGGAAAACCCTCATCCATGAAGTCAAAGCAAGACAGTATAACTTTGATATAGCTGGGGACATCTGAATTAAATCATATTATGATATTAAAACTCAGTTTATGCAATCAGACTGAATGAACTTCACATATAACTAAAACAATTTTAATTTTCTTAATGTTCTAATTATAACTAAGTCATAGCATAAAATAAATCTGCCAGCGATATTTCACCGCAGAAATCCGCTTTGAGGTAAATCATAAATTCAGAATCGTTGAAATTATTTATAGCCTGCCATGTTACAAACAACCAATACTAATCCAGTACAAATTTTACGACATCCATAAATATGTATCAAAATTTTACGATCACCAAGATGTTGCGATATGACGCACGAGAAGCCGTTTGTCCCGAGATAGTTAGCGTCCCGATTTTTTATATTAAAAATCAATAATTCTTATATCAAAAAACAACATAATTGAATTAAGTGTCAAACTAAATTATGAAAAGAACAACTCGTAATTACTGTTTTATATGTTGTCGGTCAATATGAGCGTTTATATCGCTATGAAATATACGTCAACAGTTTGTTGATTTCATTTTATATTTAAAACATGAAATGAACGACTGCAACAAGTCAGTTATCTGTTTATAAAACATCTTAGATTACAAGGAGAAAAATGTTGAAGTTTTCCGCATCAAATCTTTACAGTATTTTAAAATTACTGTAAACATCTTTTGCGCTGTACTAATTTATGTTTATTTCGTGGTTGTTTGTTTCGCGTGAAAATTAATACCAAGCGAAAACTCTATTATGCTTATAGTGTTATAGTGCATATTTCAAAATCGCGAAAATTTAACTACACAGATATGTCTAAATTACCTATACTGAAAAAATAAATACACACAAAATTGAATACGGTTACAGTATTTGAATTCAATGACAGAAGGGGCCCTTGAGCCATTGGCCCCAAAATAAAAATTACTGTCCCCTACAATACTGTCTAAGGGTCAATCATGACCCATCAATTTAGTGAAGATTTCCACATAAAATCTTTACACTATTTTACCATTATCTAAATTAAACGACAGAAAGGACTATTGAGCCATTGGCCCCAAAATAGAAATAAAAATGTCCCCAATACTGTCTTATAATGGCCCAATGGTGACCTGTTGTTTTAGTGATATACAGCAGTAAGTCAGTTGTCCTTTAAACAAACATCATAAGATTATTGGGAGAAAACTTGTAAAGTTTGCACATCAACCTTCAGTGTTTTACTGGTAAAGTTTGCACATCAAATTTAACAATATTTTGCCATCATTTAAATAAATGAGTCAATTGTGTACATCTGCACTGCAAGCTTGTTGTTACATGATGCAAAATGATACAAACAGCCTACTAAACATTTAAATCAAATTGTTTTAAAATACCGTATATTTCCGTATATACGTCGCCCAAGTAGATACGTCGCACCCCCACCCCAGGCCAGCAAGCCCAGTATTTTCTAAAGGTCGTCTACATACGTCGCAGCCAAAAATTTGCAAGAGAAAATTCAAGATTTGCTCGGCAAGAGCCATTGATTTTCAATTCCATGAATAAAGAAACAAAAGCTTTTACCGGTGTTATTTATTATTTTTCTTCTTAATAAATATTGTTTGAATAGCTTGTGTAAATTAAACATGTATGTAGATATTATTTTTTACATGTATGGATACAAACGATGTATATTGCTTGAATAAAACATGTACTTTTTGGCTCCCAATCATGAGATCGGTTAATTCACATGTTGTTGTCACCGACAAAGGAAGTCAAAGTTTGATCATGCGCAGAGGTTGCGATATGTATTGCATGATTTGTTTAAGCAAGGGGGTCGCTTATAGCGTTATTAGACTCATGTTTCAGATTTTATAATACTGGACTGTCGGTATTATGTTAAAGTTGACGATCTATTGCTTACCGGGGGGTAAATATCGCCATTTTATATTGTTCAGAATGACATGTTGTTTTACATTCGAGAGTATTGGTCAATAACTAGGACGACCTCCGGTTGTTTGAACTTTTGTGAAAAAATAATTTGTATTCATTTTTGTTGCATTTAAAATCTAAACATGTCGTTGGAATTGCAAATTAAATTTTATTAATATCCCGATCAGCGATTGTCCAATCCTGACATTTTTTACTCAAACCGACAGATACGAAAGTGCCGTATGACCTCTGACATAGGAATATATAATTAGTGTTTGTAATGGCGGCGCTTTCTTCTTCAATATATAAACATAGGTACCAGAAAACATGGACGATTATATCAATGGATAAGTTATCGGGAATGGCTTCAATCATTAAACAAACAAGACACACGCGAGGTGTTACCGGGAGGACTTGATTATTTAAAGTTAATTACAGGTGACCAGGTATTTACTTCTTTGCCGACGGCTATTCTGTTACACGTGACAACTTGGAAATGGGACTCATACTTACCTTAATTAATTAATTATTTGTTTATTTCAAAGACTTTATTGGTCAAATTTAATAATAAAAAAATATATCACATATAATAATAATAATAATATCAAAAATACAATAAAGAGCAAAATTTACTTTCAACTAGAAAATTACCTTCCGGTTTGTCGATCTTCTAAAATGCCTTGAAAATTCGAGTCGGATTATCAAAATATTTTAATGTCGGCTAGTTAAGTCGCATTGCATTTTAAAATTTTAAAATTTAGTGAAAAAGTTGCGACGTATCTATCGAAATATACGGTACCAGAATTGATTAGATTTAACAACTTTAATTTAAATTTTATTGATTTCAATTTGACAAGTGTCTAAAACATTTTTTCTACATATTATCGGAGCACGTAATCAAATGAACTTCATCACTGTTTTATAGATCTATTATTATTTATATTATTTATTTATTATTTATATTTTATTATTATTATTTTATTTCAGGAAAGTGGAGTAAATTGGAGTTAAAAAGTTTAACAACCTAGGCAGTCAAGATTTCTTCACTTATAAAAAAAAATGGTCAGTTCTCGGAAAGTGGAGGAAACTGGATTGCCTGGAGAACTGACAAGCTGAAAATCTTGACTGGGGCATTCCAATCCACTTATGAATCTATAGTATTCCGAAGTGGCTGTCTAGTGCTGTAAAATTAATACTGGTATGATATGTAATGGGATATCGAATTGTCATTATATCCAGGCACTCTAGTGACCACCTCAATATAAATGACAGAATCTTGACTAGGGCATTAAACTTCACAATTCCACTCAAAACTGGTGAATCTAAAGCAAGAAAATATCAAATTGTCATTATTATTGAAAATTTAAACAGCGAAACAAACCATTCATGCACTGTAGACTTTTATATTCACAATGAATATTAGATTTTAAACGACAACGACAGAAAATCAATGGTCTAAAATTGGATCATAATTCAACAAACAAATTTAACAATAAAACAATATATACAAAAGTTATAGTACAAACAAGAAATAAATTACGAAAAAATTGTCTTTTTTTCTCAATACAAAACCCCCCAAAAACAACTTGATGCCGAACTAAGGAAGATGATTCATCCTCCTTGTATATCTAAATCAAATTTCCCGTCGATAATTCCAACGAGAATTGGGTGATCAGAGAAATTCACAGACAGGATATCACGTAAATTGTTTACTAACGATACAACTCAATTAGATTACGTATTGTTACGGACGCATATTGAATAACGAAAAACTTCAAACGGTGATTTTTTAACATTTAAATAAAAAATATTTGATTAATGTCAAAATTGTTTTAACTGAATTAATATGTACAAGTAAATATCTATGAAGAAGTCAATCTCCCACGTGAGCCCTCCATTGTAATGTTTTCATTGGACGGCATCTGGGATATCTCAAACCTTATTACGAAATATGGAACAAAATATATATGTTTTGTTGATTTGAAAACTGATCACTTTGGCTAAATTGTCAGTGCAAGTTTGGTTTACTTTGTAGCTTTTGTTTTTTTTTTTTTTCTTAAGACTGATTGATTCAATGGGGTTTTATATCCTGACTAATAATATTTCACTTATATCAAGACATCACCAGCTACAAGAGAAGTGGCAGAAAACTTAATCTTTGCAGTATCCTCAGAGCAAAGTGCAGGGAGGGTTTGCTAATGTGAAACACCTAATGTGACAAAGAGCATTGGTTTTTAAGGTCGCTTCCATAGGACCCTGTGACTTATATTTCCAAACCAGGGATTTATCAGGGTCTTTTGGGAAAAGGCCCTAAACTAAAAATTGAGAAAAAGTTTCAACTGTTTGCTCATTTTGGGAAAACTTCGACATTATGTCAGAAGTCGGTTTACTCACGACCTCAGGAAGCCTTTGATGTAGAAGTGGGATTTTCATCTTGCTTTGCAGATGTTTTTTTCAGATAATCTAGAATCTTTTACTTGATTTTGCTGATTGGGGGGCTTTCACAAATTTACTTTTGTTTTCATTTAAAAACAACACAATTTCCTACTTGGGAATTTTCTCAGCTGATTTTGGGAAAAAATTAATGTTTTTTTCATTGGGAATGGGGCCGAATTTCGGCCCTAAATAGGCCCTTGATGAATCCCTGCAAATACTGACTTATTATATTTCTAAATGCCGAGTGCTTGGCAGAGGAACAGTAACTACCTATTATACAGTCTTGGTCAGACCCCAACTAGGTTTGACACAGAGTATGGATTTTTAAGATCTCTTTCAAATGACTCAATGACTGCCATTTCTAAATGTCATGTGTTTAGCAAAAGAATATTCACTACCACCTATTTTCAAGTCTTGGTCAGCACCCGTCCAGCTTTAAACCCCCACCTTCCACATGCAGTGTGAGCACTTTACCAACTAAGCTACCAAAGTGATTTCTTTCCTTCAGAGTTTTTGTTTGTACTTCAAACCCCTTGTTTGCATTTTTTTGTAAAGCATTAAGTCTCTAAAACTGGAAACCATTACATAATTTTTATGACATCTGGAAAATTTCAAACTTTGTTTTGTATTACCATTATATAAAAATTGTATACATGTTGAGTCATAACACAATCATTATTCTAGATCTGGCAAAATTCAAATTTGTTTGAGTTCCAATTGTTTATTATTTGTTTTCAACAGTTTTGGGCTGCAATGGAAACCTTTGGGGATATTTTAGCTTTATAATATTTCATGGTGTCTGGAAATTTCAAAACTCATAAACTTTCATTCATGCAATTGTTTTGGCATTAAGATGAAATTTGTACCAAGACTAAAGGTTCATTGGATCGTCTCAATAATGTGACTGAGTTGAGGAGAGAAATGACTTTTTAGGTCATACTAAAGACTTTTTATCTTTAATTGAGAAAAGAAATTCAGTGAAGAAAACCAGAGTGCCCATAGAAAACCACTAAACTTTTGAAAGCTAACTAATAAAACTTTTTTTCCAAATAATATCTGTCCAGAGTAGGATTCAAACCACTGAAGCAAGAGGTACTTTAAACCACTCAGCCACAGAGCCAGTAATTTTACACTCTCCTCCTCCTCAATATCACACCTATGAAGGTTGTTAGTTCTAGCTGAGATAGTGGATGATTCTAGAGCACCTAAAGAAACCATCGACCTTGGCAATACCGATAATGGCAAAACAAACTTAAAAACTTCTTAACACTAGTATCTGCCAAAATGCCAGAATGAACTGAGGCAGTGAGAGGCATTTTGAGTTATATAATTATGACATGTAATCAAAAACAAACTTACAAAAATCACAGTTCCAAAGCAAAGTAAAAACTACGAAACAAGCAAATCAAGTAAAACAAGTAATCTTCTTCCAGGGAAAGGAGGCTGGGTGCTCCAGAAGGGTAAGAAATTACAGAAATAAAATACAAAATGTACTCAAGTCATCACAGTTTTACTCTATCAGAAAATCAAAAAGGACACTTACCTTATCTCATGGATAAAAATTCAGAATTTAACTGTTCCAATTTGTCAACGCTATTTATATACGGCTATTCAATACCCTCATTTAATGTAACAAAAATAAACGGTTTAAATTTTAATATTTATTAATTACAGATAGTTGGAGAAGACACTGAAATATCACACCTGAATGACTTGTCTGCATTTGTTACATAAAAACAGGATAGGTATATGCAATTTACCTATAAAATTCACAGGTGATATATTTTTAATTCATTTTTTTATTCCGAAAGATTAAAAAATTAAGGACTTAAGAAAATATTAATATCAATGCAATTTACCTATAAAATTCAGAGGTGATAGGTTTTAAATTCAAATTTTTATTTCAGAAAAAAAAATTAAAAATCACATTTATTGATATCGTGGTGGGTTGTGTTTTGAAATTAAAGAAATAATAGGCTAACAACAATGACCTGTCTGTTTGAACTTTAACTTAAATGTTTATCATTGACCAGTATGTTTATGTGTAGGGAACACAGTTGTTTATTTCATCTACTGACAGGGTTCATACAGATATTTGGACTCCAAATTTAAGGACTTTTTAGGGTTTTTTCAGGGTCTTATTTGCAAATTTAAGGCCTAAACAGAGGGACAATTTTAGCAAAAAATACTAGTGCAAAGGTAACTCAATCAAACGTGTCCATAATAACGACATGTGATGTGGAGGTTGAAGTTGGGCGTTCAGTTGAGCCAGGTACCTTTAAATTGCAAATTTCAATGTAACATTAATTAATTATTTATTTATATCAGTCTATTTGCAACCACTTAATAGCGAGATACAGACACCCAACTGGTCAAAATTCAAGGGCTTTTTAAGGCCTTCAGGATAAATTCAAGGGCTTTTTAGGGTCAAACTCGTTTTTAGGGTCTTTTTAGGGCAAACCTCAAAATTTAAGGACTTTTCCAGGCCTATACGAACCCTGACTGGGTATCTAATTGCAAACATACATTGTTTTTGTATGAAATGTGAATCCTAACACTACCCATGTATTATGTGGATCCTCTTATATGAAATTTACAAATGAAAGGTCAAGAGGACAGGCCAATGTTGTTTGCCTATACCAAGTTTTAAGAAGATAGGTGTTGTGTTGTGTTGTAGTTAAGTTTTGACTCGATAAGAGATTGAAAATTAAAACTTTAATTAAAAATTAAACATTCAAATTACCGAAATCAATATTTCATAATGACAGTGGTACTGTTTTTACATGTTTGAAACAAAATTCAAAGAAATTTGATCTGTCAATCAAATGTTAATAGAATCAAATTTCATTATCAACTACCTTGTAATTTATACAAGATTTCAGTATATAGATTTTAAAATTTATGTTTCGACTTGCTAGAAAAAAAAATAAAAACTACCGAGCATTAAATTTTGGTTTAAGATAACATTTTTAATTTTGAAGATTTAAATTTCACAATCTACATTCATGTCGATACAGTTTCATATGTATTAATTTTCGAATGACGACACATGCCAAAGTTAGATATACTAAATTTTATAAACCTTATATTGAGATGTCACCAGCCAAAGAGGGAGGAAGTTAAAGATATATGTCTATATGTTACTGTAGAGTTTTGTGAGAACTTTCATTTTAAGTTATCTGGTATTTCTTTATAAGTCAGTCTCCATTTATTTCCATACCCTTTTATTTCTGACAGAACAAATAGTAGAAATGGATGTGAAGTTTTTACTGTATTTGACCTTGACCTTTCGTTATCTGTGCTGCATAATCCATCTACACTGAGTGCTAAAAAAACCAAAAACTTGTCAAAGGTTATCCAAACAATTCTAGGGTGGTTCGTCTACTGAATTTAGGACAAAAATTTTAGTAAAAAATTTTCCAATAATGTCAATTTTACATTTTCATTAGTTTTTATCCCTTAAATAGGACAAAATGATGTTTTCCCCTAATTCCATACTTCCAGTACCAAAAACAGCCCTATATTCAGTTCAGGGGGAGGTCAGTTAAAACAGGTTTTACTTTACACCCCCTCAGTCTCTATCGTTTAAATCGACAAGCCAAGACCTCATAAATTTTAATTCACAAAACTGTGTTATATCATGAATCCACTCTCGACAATAAAAACCAGAGATAACCTTTATCTCAATTAATAAATGCCTCTCCGTGTTTATAAATTTTTAATTTTAACGACTGACATCGGCGATTGAGTTCATCAGTTTTACCGAGATACAAATCATTTCGAGATAAGTGCATTTCAAGTCACGAACATGGTTCAGCGGGCTGTCTTCTCCGCTGTGCGATTCTTTGTATCAATAATGCAAGAGACATGTTCTCGCTGTTTCGGATCAGTGATCCCAATCGACAATGTTATTACAAAATAGGTTTATTACAATTCACCTGCACAAGCATGTACCAGGTAAATAATGATATATTAAAAACATTAAAAAAAATTTAAAAAACAAGAGCTGCCGGAAAAATGATGCACCATGCCTATTGTAAGAATCACTGTTTTTGTGACAGTGAATTATGCTTTATTCTTAGAAAATTCAATAAACTTGAACAATGTTAGATATTGTTCACTCGTAACTGAAAATCTGTATGTGCATCCACGATTGCCATAAAGATATTCTGTAGAAAAGAAAATGTTGGCACTATGGGGATTTTACATGCAGAAATGGCAGTATTTACACCAGAAGTGATGTCCTTGGGGATGTTTTACGTCATCAGCATGTAAAATCTCCATAGCGCCAACATTTTACATTTGTTGATCACAGATTGGCATACAGATTTCCTGTTACAACTAGGTACAATAAAGTGAAACAAAATATAGATCTTTTTTTCAAGTTTATTTAATATTCTATGAGGGAAAAAAGCGTAATTCACCCTCACAAACAGAGTGACTTGAACAGTAGATATCTGGACAAAAACCAAATAAATATCTAACACAGAAAACTGATGCTGATGTTTGATGATTGTTTATTTCTTAACTGAAATATTTTTAAACTGATTATCATAAAAAAGTAAAAAAATTTCCTTGGTGTGTAAACAAAAAACACCATCACTCCAGTCTTCAGTCCCAAAAAAACATTTGCTGTAAAACACACAGTTTTATTCTTGGTCTCATTACAATTTAACCCAGGCAGGGGTTCAAAATTCCCTGGGTCCGAGGTCTGGGACCTATTGATTTTACCTTGGGACCATTGATATTTAAATTGTAAAAGTCCGATGGACCTGCCATTTTTACCAGAATAATTCTACTTTTTCAATATAATTACATAATTGCACATGAATCATTCAATGTTAACATTGGATTTTCAACACTTTATGTGGGACCTGCCAAAAATAAAGGCAAAAGGACCTGGACCTTCCATTACAAAACATAATTTTGAACCCCTGACCCAGGCCTAGATGGCCAAGTGCTCTAAAGCCCCTTTAACTGTCTAGGTTTGAATTTCACTCAAGCAGATCCTAGAGCAAGACAGTTTGTCAGTATCCCTTGCTGAAGGTTGGTAGTGTTCTTCAAGTACTTTAGTTACCCCCAACATTCCAGAACTGACCATCTCAATATAAGTGGAAAGGTAAACACCATTATTCCACATCATTATTTAATCATATTAGATTGATCAGCAATAAACTCTAAGAAGTGGTGATTCCCGTAACAGAATTCCAACATTATTAGTACATATTCATTAAAAATTTAAAATTAGAATACCAGAAATTGTCACATTGTCCTATAATTGGTCAATATTTTAGTTATTTATACTGTGCTTAGAGCAAAGTTTCAATATGATATCTAGTGATTTTGCTTTGCTAAATTTACTACAAAATAAAGGTACTGGTAGTTTCACATAGGGAAAAATGATTAAAAATTCCCAATTTACGGTAACCATTAAAATTCCCAAATGATTGCGATATACTAGCATACTACATTATTTGACCTTACCCTCAAAATAAATTCAAATATTGTCACAATACAGCGTCTTTGCCTTGAGGAACCTAGCTATTACAAGCATGTCATAATGTGGTTTGCTATATTTTGGAACTTCAATTTTCCCACTCTTAAAAGCTGAAGGCAGTTTTTTTTTTTAAGTAACAGAATCAACGATATCTTTCACAAGAGCTGCTGTAAGAATAATCGATGCACCCTACATAAGACATCTAGCACTTTAGAAACCTTAAAAAATGTCTAACATCGAATACTGATGCTGAATACAAACCAAATGGTAATTATTATAAAACTAATCCACAAATCCACCAACCTATCTGTAAGCAATAATTTTATCCCATATAAAGGTGGGTCTGGAGAATGTAAATTTATAAATTTCACAATAAAATATATCTGGCAAAACAACAAACATGTTTTTATGGATAAAACATTATTCATGGATAAATTGTACCTATAAAATAATTATTAATCAAGACACCCGTTTCACAAAAAAAAATTATACTTGAAGGTAACAATTCATTGGAGATAAAATAAATTGTAACACATCCACTGCACCACCATCTGTAACACAATATAAATTTCTTGGAGACGTTCGATTCATAAGACTATAGTATAGCTGTAGTCATTGTACTACATTTGCTATTTATATACAGCTAAATTATTAATAATACACAAATGTGCCAGTATGTACCAGGTATATTACACAATGCGCCATGAAAAAATTGTTAAAAAAAAAAAAATAAATAAAAAAATGGTAATAAAAGTTTTACCTTTAACATAAAAAATACACAGCCTAAATCTTCAGGTGTTAAACATGCTAATGTACCTCTTTGTAATACCGTATGTATATTTCATTTCTATAGTAACCACATAACCTATATCACAATTTCTCTTTTTATTGAATAAACACAGATAAATGCATTTCCTGGTTTCTATGCAATATTTAAAGAAAAACCTTTATTTGAACAAAATGTAAACATTCTATTTTTAAATATTTATGAATATTCATATTCCAGGTGTTTTCCCCCCCAACCTATTATATAAAATTTTGGCGGCAGTCAGCTGTTTGATAGTGTTGTACCAGGTTTTTGTGGCTAAATGTAAAATATGGACTGGGTTTCCATGTTAAAACTAGATTGAGAGGATTGATAACTGGTTTTACTAGGACATGAAAGAAAATTCACAACCTACTCAGACTACAATCATGTGCATTTTCACAAAAATGTTCAAAATGGATTGATTCATCCATTTTTTCAGACCTTGGGGCTTTTCCTAAAACAAAAATTGGGAATTTTCAAATTGACCTAATTGGGAAAATTATTAAAACTCTAAATCTGGCTTTCATCATTAGGAAACGGATACAATTTAATTCCATAAAACCAAAACAGGGAGAAAGTTTGACTGAATCAGGAATTTTTCCTCTTTTTGGGAAAAAATTATCCATTTTTTGCAATGTGAATGCCTCCCAGTTTCGACAGTTCATATAAGGCAGGAAAAACCCTCAGTCAAAATAAATGTTTTAGGGAAAGATAAAACTAGAACTCTTGAGAGCCAAATACCTCCCGCCACCAACATTTAAAGTTTTCCTGTGACCTTGACCTTTCTTATATGACCTTGGTTCAAGGTCATCATGACACACCTTTGGACCATGAAGATTATTCATGTGAAGTTTTATGAGTCATGGGCCGGACACGGACGGGCAGACAGACATGGTGATTCCTATATACCCCCTCTGAAACTATTTGTGTGTGTGGGGGGGGGGGGTATAAAAATGGAAGTCTTTTTTCCCAAAAACTAATAGTCTAATCCAGTCAACATTTTACACTTTGCCTGATTAAAGGGGGACCGCTAACTGGGAGGAGGACAGGTGTAACATGTGGTCACACAAAACAACGGCACACTTCTGTCACGCTCGACTTACCTTTAATCCTTAAATAATGGCAATCTGTTCAGGCCTTAAATTATCTCTGAAAAAGTAGAAAATTATGTATGAAAAAGTAGAAGATTATTATCATAAAAGCATTTATCCAACACTTGATATTTTTAACTACAGTTTTTATGTGTTAAAATAGGAGTAATTTCCCTCCAAAAATTATTTTTACAACCCTCATTTTGACAACCAATAACTTCATTTTTAGTTGTTAAAAGAAATATAAAAATCTAATTTTACCCATCATTTATGTGGACAGAATTATTGCATTTCACACTTTCATAACAGGCCAAAAATTTAGTATTTCCGCTTACACTCTTAGAAAAATTAGGGCCATTTTGGAGGGTTTATTAGCTACCCAGACAGCTACACTCTTCCATTATTTTTAAGTTTCATTTTTTCTTGCATGCAAAAATTCTCATAAAAAATCCCCTTGATGGATTACAATTGGTCACAATCGCAAATCTGCCACTTTTGAGGACCAAACTGGCCACACAACTGTTACAGGAAGCAGAGAAAATGCAAGGTTGGAGCAGTAATTGTGCCTCCGACCTCCACACTATAAGCAAATGGTCTACCAACACTGCTACCGAATGTGCTACCAATGGAATTGCTCAACCACATATCAAGGTCTCAACATAAAGTGAAAGTAACTCGGTTGATAAAGCATTTGTCTATAGGATGTGTGTGATCTGACTCTGTTCAGTAGTGAAAACCAACCTACCTCTTTTCCCCTAGTACAAGCCTTATTCTTAAGAACAATAAACATTTTCTTTAACTTTATAATAGAAGTTTTAATTTCAAATCAATTAAACAGATTCAATAAAATAAACCTAACCAAAAAAAAACATTTTCCCATGCAAAATCTAAAAAAAAATTTCAAGACAAGTGTTTTAAAATTTGACACTTAACTAAATGACCCTATAAATAAACATTTAGAATTAAAATACAAACTTTTTGTTAAAATTCACAAGGTTTTTACTTTCAGTTAAATATAAACTACCTGTAATTAATTTTATGTTTTTAAATAATTTGCTTTTTTTTAAATCTAATACCTCATTAAGTGCCTGTAAAAAATAAAGTCTGTCTAAATTATTCAATTAAATACAACTTGATTACATTTTCACAATTCACTTTTAAAATTGATATAAATTTAAACGCTTTGTATGACAGGTTCTCATGACCCAATTCAGTTACACTTAGCCACATGGTTAGTTAAAAGTTGTTTTATCAGGGGTTCAAAATTCCCCAGGTCCAAGGACTGGGACCTATTAGTTTTACATTCTGACCCTTGATACTCATATTGTAAAAGTTTGAAGGTTAATACTAATACTACTAATACATGGGCCTTTCAATGATGATACTGGACTTTCAAAACTTTCAAACTTGAATGATGTGGAGCCTGTCAAAAATAAAGACAAAATATCCTGGACCTTCTATTACAAAATTTGACAGTCCTTTTGAATCAAACATTTTAAATTTTAATCTAAGGACTAAATTCAATATTCAGACTCTAGTAAACACTGTATTTTTCAAATTTCCAGACAAGAGTTAATTTAAACTGAAAAGTCAACATTTTAAATTTTTAATTTTCCTACTTAATACTTTTGAAACTGCGAGCAGCAGTCAACATACAGTACAGACCTGTCCAAAGTTTAACACTAAGAGAGTTGAGTAATGTTGTTTAATGTCACAGTCAAGAATATTTCATTTATATCGAGACATTGCCAGCTATAGGCGAAGATGCAGAAATTTTGCCTATGTGTTGCACTGATGGCATTATACAACAGGGTTCTTTATCATGCCAAACCCACCGTGACATTGGACCTGGTTTATTTGAATTCCCATGCGAAAAAACTGTGACTTTCATTTCCTAATGCTGAGTGATTGGAGAAAGAACAGTCACTACCCATTTTGAAGTCTTGGGTCAGACCCGGTCGGGGCTCGAACCCACGACTTCCCACTTTCGGAGCGAGCACTCTACCAACTGAGCTAACGCAGTGGTTAACATTAAGATGACAAATTGTTACCAAATCAACATCTCAGCTCAGTCCCTTGTTAGTTTATCTCAACAACTTTTCAATAGCTGCTTTAATTTATTTCTCTTTGTCAACTTTTCATCCATTAGTTATCCCTGTCTCCATCACTCAGCAGCTGAAACCATATTGTACACATCCTATAGCTGCGTGCTTTATCACCTGAGCCACTTGTATTTTATTTATTGTGAGATCAATGAGTTTTCTACAAATGTGACAGAATCAGTAGCTAGTAAGAAAGATCAGTGGATAGATCATTCTAATTAGTATATTGAGAAGGTCCTTTAAGTATCAACTCCTTTTTGTTAGCTCTGGTTAAACTTTTTACAGGTCTATACTGTATTTTAATTTTTCAATTTTCTTACTAAAATCAATTTTACTCACCACGAAGTCAACATTTAAATTTTTAATCAGCTGACTGCATTTAGTCTGAACTTTAAAGTTTATTTTTCAAGGCTTTATTTTCTCCCCAACATATGATCATTTTCCCAAACTTTATTAAGAAAACCAGACAAACAAACTTGTGTTTACATTGTTGACTTTACTTCATCAATACATGAATAAACTGTTTTTGTAAATAGAAGAAACAGCTATTTAAATTTGTTTAAAGAAATTAAAAGTGTCCGCAGCTGGCGAAGTATAAAAGTTCTGAAAGAGTTGTATCATTATTATTGACTAGCCTCATACTTCATAAAAATTGGTTATTTAACTGTGTCTATTTAAAAAAAATTTAAGGGACCTCCAGGACTGGCTACTGGTCAACTGAGACCTTATAAAATGGACCATACTTCATAGAGATGTTATTTAAATGTGTCCATTTTTCAAAAACAAATTTTAGAGACCTTCAGGACTGGCTACTGGTCAACTGAAAGATTATAAAATGGACCATACTTCATAGAGATGTTATTTAAATGTGTCCATTTAAAAACAAATTTTAGGGACCTCCAGGACTGGCTACTGGTCAACTGAGAGCTTATAAAATGGACCATACTTCATAGAGATGTTATTTAAATATGTCTATTTAAAAACAAATTTTAGGGACCTCCAGGACTGGCTACTGGTCAACTGAGACCTTATAAAATGGACCATACTTCATAGAGATGTTATTTAAATGTGTCCATTTTTCAAAAACAAATTTTAGGGACCTCCAGGACTGGCTACTGGTCAACTGAGACCTTATAAAATGGACCATACTTCATAGAGATGTTATTTAAATGTGTCCATTTTTCAAAAACAAATTTTAGGGACCTCCAGGACTGGCTACTGGTCAACTGAGAGCTTATAAAATGGACCATACTTCATAGAGATGTTATTTAAATGTGTCCATTTTTCAAAAACAAATTTTAGGGACCTCCAGGACTGGCTACTGGTCAACTGAGAGCTTATAAAATGGACCATACTTCATAGAGATGTTATTTAAATGTGTCCATTTTTCAAAAACAAATTTTAGGGACCTCCAGGACTGGCTACTGGTCAACTGAGAGCTTATAAAATGGACCATACTTCATAGAGATGTTATTTAAATGTGTCCATTTTTCAAAAACAAATTTTAGGGACCTCCAGGACTGGCTACTGGTCAACTGAGAGCTTATAAAATGGACCATACTTCATAGAGATGTTTATTTAACTGCCCATTATAAAGCAGACCTTTTTATGGACCTTCTGGACCATTGATCCTATTCCAAGGAAATGTCCCTTCAAAATGGTTTTTGTATGTAAGGGTGCTCATTTTTCATATTTTTCATATACTGTATTATAAGAAAAGATATGAGCGGTAGGAAACTTTCGCCATTTTGACTTTCTTAACTACTTTGTTGTTAGAAATTTTAAAGGTTCCGACTGTACTAAAAATAACTGAATGAAATAAATAATTTTCGCCAAGAAGATATATTCGCGGTAAAAGTGTCACCATGAAAATCGCTAATATTTCTTCCTCGCTAATGTTTCTTCTTATAATACAGTATAACAATGTTGTTTTAGATCTATTAAGATGGGCTTGTTAATTTTTTTCAAAGAAATACATTTCTACACTAAGAAATGCTTAACATAAATAAATAAATAAATAAATAAATACAACTTTTTATCACAATGATATTAAATTGAATACCAATTTAAATTCCAGGCAGATAAAGAAATAATTTTCAAAAGGTTGGACACAGCTTCCAAATAAAGCCAAATTGATTGATTGAATGGATTTACATACCAGCAAAGAATATTTCACTTATATTGAGGTGTCACCGAATGACTCTGTGACTTTCATTTCTTAATGACAAGTGCCTGGTTAAAGAACAATCTCAATTTTCAAGCCTTGGTCACACCTGGTAGGTGTTCGATCCCACAACCTCTGACATACAAGTAAGCACTCTACCAACAGAGCTACTGTAGTGGTTCAAATAAAACCTGACATTACCTTAATGATGTATATCAGTCCCCTTGTCACAATATATCCAAAAATGATGTAACAACACTCATAATTCATTTATAATACAAGAATCAGTAAAACATTATGCAGTCAAAACTCAAAACAGTAATTTCATTATTAGTACCTCTGGTATCAAAAATAACCAATCAGGTGAAGAAAATTTAAAAAAAAAAAAAAAAAAAAAAAAAAAAAAACCACCACTACACATATATGATGACATCGGAAAAAAATTTAGGGCTCTCTTACTACTTCAGACAATAAATTGATGACAGTCAAAACATTTCCCTTTACTTACTGTTTATTTATTTAAAACAGAGGAAATTAAAAAAAAAAAATTAATTAAAAATTCAATATTTACTTACAGTGCAGGCTTGTAAAAACAAATTAGTACCAGCTGATTTCCAAAATAAATAATCCAATAAAAAAAGTCACCATAAAAAACTTGACATAAAAGTTAATTACTAGTATGCATTGTATATATACCCTCTTCACAATATACACCCAGTAATAATACACAAACAACACACAGTCATTTCCTATTCATCTTAAAATTGATTTTAAACAACTGTTATTTAAATATCACAAAACACTAGCATCAAATTCTGCGAACAAAAAAATCCTCATCAAATTCTAATGATCATATTCAGATGCACTCAAGCCTATCATCACAGTTAGCGATTAATGATTGACGAAATTTTCTATCCTACAGTAAATCTCGAAACGCTGATCAATAGTAGGATCCTGTTAGTGGGCAGTTCTCCTTTTTTTTGTCCATACCACTATGGTAGCTCAGTTGGCAGTGTCCTCACTCTGTATTTGACCGTAGCTTGATTGGCAGAATCCTCACTGCTCGCTCTGTGTGAAGGTAGGGGTTCGACACCTGGCTGTGGTCTGACCAAGACTTGAAAATTGTAAGTGACTGTTTTTTCACCACACACTTTGCATTAGAAATTTATGTTTTGGGGTTCTTCGGAACAATTATTGCCTTCAAGAACCCTACCTCAACAGATTTAGTGCACTGGAAAGGTAAGAATTTCTGCCACTTCACCTAAAACTGGCGAAATCTTGATATTGGTAAAATATTCTTGACTGGGATGTAAAACCCTTTTCAATTCAGCAATCCTTTTTTGTTCAACACCTTTTTTAAGGACAAAAAATCAAAACTGTACATGCCATCCATAAATAACAATACAAATCTACCTTTCCACCTCTGTATAAGGATCTTCTGCTTTTAAAGGCCCAAGTTGCTCTTAATTCATATTATATTCAACATATCAAATTTCACAAATTTCATTCATAAAATTGAAATATTGAAATTTTTGCATTATTTAAGAAATATCTAAATATTTTTGAATTAAATATGCTGTCTCTTGAAAATCAGTTTTCTTATATCTTTAGGGGGGGGGGGGGGGCTAGATGTGAGTACAACACACTGAGACAAAGATATCTAGCACTCTTATTTAAATGAACTATCTCTTCCAAGGTGCAAGAATATTATTACTGGTATACTCATGCAATATAAATTAATTAAGACTTTCAGAGTTTTTCCTCTCAGGCAGGCATGCAGTAAGCTAACCACAAGGAGAAATTGACAAAATTCTATAAACATGTACATGTATCATATTCATCATCACTGGAATTTCAGACTTGACTGATTATCTGACATACTTCAGACACCAGTTAAAGACAAACACACTTATTCTGACACCTTTTAAGGACAGTTCTTTAATTAAGAAGTTTTGAGTCATTCTTCTCTTGCAGGTAGGCACAGAGCATGCTAACCACAAGGAGAAATTGATAAAATTCCAGGGTTCGTACAGACATTTGGACTCCAAATTTAAGGACTTTTAAGGGTCTTTTCGGGGTCTTATTTGAAAATTTAAGGCATAATCAGAGGGACAATTTTAGCAAAAAATATTGATGTAAAGGCAATTAAATCAATAAAACAATTGCTTACGTGTCCATAGTAACGACACTTGAAGTGGGGGTTGAAGTTTGGCATTTGGTTGGGCAAGGTACCTTTAAATTGCCCATTTCAACGTAACTTATTTATTAATTTATTTATATCAGTCTATTTGAAACCACTTAATATCAAAATACAAACATCCAACTGGCCAAATTCAAGGGCTTTTTAGGGCCTTCAGGATAAATTCAAGGGCTTTTTAGGGTCAGACTCGTTTGTAGGGTCTTTTTAGGGCAAACCTCAAAATTTAAGGACCTTTCCAGGCCTGTACGAACCCTGAATTCTGTAAACATGTACATGTATCAGCTTCATCACTAGAATTCGACTTATTGTCCAACACACTTGAAATTCAACACACTTGTTTTGACATCTTTTAATGTGGTTCTTTAATTTAGAGGATTTAGGTGTCTTTCTTCTAAGGCAGGCAAGGAGTGGGCTAACCACAAGGGAGAAATTGACAACAAGTACATTTATCTACATGTAGTTCATCATCACAGCTGGACCTCAGACCCAACCTAATGACCAACACACTTCGGGCTGCCTTATTTTATCCAGCACTTCAGATCTGCCATATTGTCCAACACACTTCTGACCCTGCCTTAATGACCAACACACTTCAGAACTGTCTTAATGACAGACACACTTCAGACCTGCATTAATGACCAACACACTTATTCGACACCTTATAAGGACAGCTCTCCAATTATGAAGAATTGTCCTGAGTAGCCATTCTCACCTGTATGCATGTTGGTGGTATGTTTCATTGTCAAACTACTATGAAATAAATCCAGGCTGACAAAAATCACGGACTTAAATGTACATTTCATTGTTACGAGCTGATCAATAGCACCAAACCTCGGTTGTCCTAACACACACATTTGATACTTTTGAAGGACAACAGTATAATTAAGATGCATTGCCTTGAGTGGTTTTTCTCACCTGCATGCATGTTAGTCGCATGTTCTGTCAAGAATCTGCGGAAAAGTTAATTAATGATTTATGTAAAGAGCATTTTTATAGACATTTATTTGATTAATAAGATTCTTAGTACAGAGCTTGAGGTTTCAAGGTGTGACAAGAAACGATGGTTATTAATTTAAACCTGCAGGGGTCTTGGGATAACAGAAGCCAAGAATATTCATTTAAGACCACAGGACAGGTTCTAATGATTGGCAATTTTCCTTACAGAAAATATCCAATTAAAATCATTCTTTAATATATATCAAAATTGAAATTCTTGTATGATTTATGCTATTATTTTAATTAACTAATTATTAATTTTACAGAAAATTTTTTTTTTCTGTGAATGATACTTCAGAAAAATCCCAAAAGAGTGGAATTTTGATGTTTAATGCCCGTTCAAAGATTACTCAACTTATATATTTATATATTGGGGTAATTAGTTCAAGGATGTTGATGAAAACTGGAGTATTCCCTCACCCCACCCCATCCCCCCCACCCCCAAAAAACAAAAAAAACTGATCTTTGGCAAGTGACAAACTTCCTTCCATTACACTAGAACATGCCTGAATGGGAGTCACTTATAGACAGTGAGATAGACTGTGATATGTAAGCACGGATGACGAGATAGATGGCAATGGCTCAGGTGAGCTAAAAAGTTAATCGTTTTCAAGATATATTGAAAAATACATTAATTGTAGTAATTTTCTCCTTAAGGACCTTTCCATTCATCCCTTTGGGGCCAACAACACAGCTTTGTGCAAATTTGAAACTAGGTGTCCTAAGAATGTTACATGAAATACATCTAAGGTATGTCCATAAGAGAACTTTCTCAATTTCAAATTTTCACAATTTCCCTCTTCATCATATCCCAAGGGGACACAATTCCTTCATTTGTGCAAATCTGAAAGCCCTTCAAACAAGCATGATACAGTCCGACCTGCCTCAGGGTTCGTACAGACATTTGGACTCTAAATTTAAGGACTTTTTAGGGTCTTTTCAGGGTCTCATTTGCAAATTTAAGGTCTAATCAGAGGGACAATTTTTTTAAGAAAAACATTGGTGCAAAGACAATTAAATCAATAAAACAATTACTTACATGTCCATAGTAAGGACACTTGAAGTTGGGGTTGTTTTGGGTTTTTCAAGAGGGCCAGGTACCTTTTTAATCGCTCATTTCAATGTAACTTATTTATTTTTTTATCAGTCTATTTACAAATACCTAATTAGCAAAATTCAAGGGATTTTTATGGCCTTCAAGATAAATTCAAGGGCTTTTTAGGGTCAGGCTTGTTTTTAGGGTCTTTTTAGGGCAAACCTCAAAATTTAAGGACTTTTCCAAGCCTGTACGAACCCTGTGCCTTAAAGGCCACCTCTATATAATGGTCACCTACTCATAAAGGCCAGTAGAATTGTATCCATATTATTCATATTATTTAAACCTGTATATAAAGGCCACAAGGCAATATCTGGTAATAGCCCCCTAGGGGGCTATTTCTTTTTGACCAAAAACAACCTGCCAAAATTTGTTACTTTTTAGCGTATCTATTTGATCTTGATCACTCGGACGCTTTGTTTAAATGTAATCTATAAATGACACTATACAAGACAGTTGGATAAAAAACATCACGGTATAAAATTCGTGAACAGGTAAAACACACCTGGAAATGAGTCTTCTCTCGCTCTATATATAATCCGGTAATAGCCCCCTCTACATGTAAAAATACACGTTTTTCCCATAGAGAGGGGGCTATAACCGGATTATATATATAGCGATGAAAACTCTTTCCAAGTGTTTAAAATGAACGTTTTATAGTTTTATTGCGTCTATTACGGAATAAAATGCATGAAAAACACTAGAAATGAGTCTTCTCTCGCTATATATATAATCCGGTAATAGCCCCCTCTACATGGTAAAATAAGCGTTTTTCCCATAGAGAGGGGGCTATAACCGGATTATATATATAGCGACGAAAACTCTATCCAAGTGTTTTAAATGAACATTTTATAGTTTTATTCCGTGTATTACGGAATAAAATGCATAAAAACACTTGGAATGAGTCTTCTCTCGCTCTATATATAATCCGGTAATAGCCCCCTCTCTATGGGAAAAACGTGTATTTTTACATGTAGAGGGGGCTATTACCGGATTATATATATAGCGATGAAAACTCTTTCCAAGTGTTTAAAGTGAACGTTTTATAGTTTTATTGCGTCTATTACGGAATAAAATGCATGAAAAACACTAGAAATGAGTCTTTTCTCGCTATATATATAATCCGGTAATAGCCCCCTCTACATGGTAAAATAAGCGTTTTTCCCATAGAGAGGGGGCTATAACCGGATTATATATATAGCGACGAAAACTCTATCCAAGTGTTTTAAATGAACATTTTATAGTTTTATTCCGTGTATTACGGAATAAAATGCATAAAAACACTTGGAATGAGTCTTCTCTCGCTCTATATCTAATCCGGTAATAGCCCCCTCTCTATGGGAAAAACGTGTATTTTTACATGTAGAGGGGGCTATAACCGGATTATATATAGAGCGAGAGAAGACTCATTTCTAGTGTTTTTCATGCATTTTATTCCGTAATACACGGAATAAAACTATAAAACGTTCATTTTAAACACTTGGAAAGAGTTTTCATCGCTATATATATAATCCGGTAATAGCCCCCTCTCTATGGGAAAAACGTGTATTTTTACATGTAGAGGGGGCTATAACCGGATAATATATAGAGCGAGAGAAGACTCATTTCCGTTTTACACAGAATAAAACTATAAAACGTTCATTTTAAACACTTGGAAAGAGTTTTCATCGCTATATATATAATCCGGTAATAGTCCCCTCTCTATGGGAAAAACGTGTATTTTTACATGTAGAGGGGGCTATAACCGGATTATATATAGAGCGAGAGAAGACTCATTTCTAGTGTTTTTCATGCATTTTATTCCGTTTTACACGAAATAAAACTATAAAACGTTCATTTTAAACACTTGGAAAGAGTTTTCATCGCTATATATATAATCCGGTTATAGCCCCCTCTCTATGGGAAAAACGTGTATTTTTACATGTAGAGGGGGCTATTACCGGATTACTGTAAATGTACTTATTTTCGCGCAATCAAATTTTAGCGCAAATGCTGTGTTGTCACTAATTTGCGCAATCTTTAATTAGCGCACTCAGCTCACGGGAAGTGCCCAAATCAATTTCTACATGTACAGGTAAGCCTATATTTATAAACACATTTATTCGCGGTAATCATAAATTAGCGGAATTTGTCTAGCGCCAAAACCGCTAAAATAAGACTACCGCTAAATAAAGTACATTTACAGTATATATATAGTCCGGTCAAAGCCCCCTTTACTTAAAAATGCTTATTTCTTTGCGTTTACCCCCCAAAAAATTCCATGCCCCATTTTATATGTAGATGTCCCCAAAGAAAACCCTTTCAGACAGTAGGATAGAAAGAATCACGGAATTAAAGCTGTGAAACACTTTGAAACAGTTTTCTCTCGCTATATATATAATCCGGTAATAGCCCCCTCTCTATGGGAAAAACGTGTATTTTTACATGTAGAGGGGGCTATAACCGGATTATATATATAGCGATGAAAACTCTTTCCAAGTGTTTAAAATGAACGTTTTATAGTTTTATTCCATGTATTTCGACAGAAAGTTCAGTGTTTATACATGTACACACTTGGATCATGTCTATGTAGAGTAATTGTGACCGGATTAGTAGGTTGTGACCGTTTTTTTATTTCAAGCGTCTCAACGACCCAGATCTTAACCAACCCATTGATTTCCTTAGTTTTTTTCTATGAAAAAGAAATAGCCCCCTAGGGGGCTATAACCGGATATTGCCGGCCACAAAACCCACCTTACAAAAACCACCTGTCTTATAACAGCACCTGCCTTACAAAACCCGCCTGCCTTATGACACCCACCTGTCTTACAAAAACCACTTGTCTTATAACACCACCTGCCTTACAAAACCCACCTGTCTTATGACACCAACCTGGCTTACAAAACCCACCTGTCTTATAAAATGTAACAGAAAGTAATCTATAAGACCATTTTGGTGGTTACATATATTATACAGGTGTTACTATGTTGTCATTAATCTGTTAAAAATGTACAGTTAGATCAAAAGCTTATCAAACTTGGTGAGCACACATTCAGGTCTCATACCTAAATACCTACAGACCTTCTAGCAGGGTCATTATACATTTACAAACAAAAAGTTCTATTCTTGATTCTGATTGGCTCACTTAATCTAACCTGGAATAATATTGGTTCAATTTTGAAATTCTTTGTTTGTTTCATTTTTCTGAAGGAATTTGTCAGTGTATGTGTGTGCAAAGCTAAAGATAAATATTCTGTCTATTTTGGACAAAGATTTGCAGTTGAAAAGCTCAAAGAAAGAAATAAAAAAGGTAAGAGTATTTTTCTATATCAGAAATTTAGAAAACAAGAGATTGGGGTTGGGGGGTTGGTTGACTGTAAGATTCAAAACTTAAAAAAAAGAGGGGGGGGGGGTTGTGATATGTTAAAACTTTGCCTGATTTAAATTCCAGATTTATATTGTAAAGTTGATGTAAATTATCATCTTAGTGTAGTCGACCAAGCTACATAGGTGTCTGGGCAGCTATGGGTAGTTGACCAAGCTCCATAGGTGTCTGGGTAGCCATGTGTAGTTGACCAAGCTCTATAGGTGTCTGGGTAGCTAAATGTAATCGACTAAGCTCCATAGGTGTCTGGGTAGCTATGTGTAGTCGAACAAGCTCCATAGGTGGCTGGGTAGCTAAGTCAGTAGAGCATCCAACTAGTATTGGGAAGTTTCCAGATTTGAGTCCTAGTTTGGACAATGCATTTTTTTTTCTATTTTCAGTAACATTTGGGGGCTCATCTGGCCCTGGAAAGTGGCTCACTAACAGGTTGATCATAGGGTAGATTGGTTGGTTGATTGTTACTTAATGTCGCATTATCAATTTTTCAGCTATTCGCGACAAGAACTATTTTATTAATCGTTATGGATCAATCTATGAACAAGTTTGTGTATGCATGTGAAGTGCGAGTGTTGTATGGTCTGCCTTGTACTAGTGCACACTCAGGGCAACTTTAATGTGCTAGCTCACCAAGTCAGTATGCTGCAGACAAGCCTACCACTCCCCCAGTCACATTATACTGACACCAGGTGAACCAGTAAAGACCAACAACATGAACAATTCACTTTCCTACATGTGGTCTGAGCAAATTCAAACTCACAGTGGTAAGAGACCCTGGATTTCTATACTGACATCTTATCCATTAGGCCACTGCAGCCAGTTAGTTTTGATTCGAGCTAGTTGGAAAAAAGGGGGATTGTGGCAGACTATGGTGGATAGGAAGCTGGTTGGCTCAGTGGGTAGAGCATCCCACTAGTATTGGGAAGGTCCTAGGTTAAAGTCCTGGACCCAGCTGTTCCAAGCTTGATTAATTTAATCAGTGATCAGCGCGAATTTAAAACATCAATAAAACTTAACATATCATTATTGAATCAAAAGTTTTAAGACATTTTGTTTCAATTTGATGTAATTCTATTCACTTTTCGTGCTTTAAAAAAACATTGACAAAATAATTGATACAATGCAAAAAAAAATTAAAAAATTTTTGACTGAACATGCTTCAAACAACTGGGCACTGGTTTGACTGCTGATTTGTTTTATTTCCTGTTTCTTGTCTTATTTAAGGAAAAATTTAGGCCATTCCAAAAATTACTACAGTCGAACCCGGTTAATCCCATAGGCTCCGTGATTCAAAATTCTATGCGATTAACCGATATATGCGATTAACCGATAAGCAAGAATATCCGATGTGTCGGGACTCGAGACGCATGCTGGGGGGGGGGTCTACATCTACAGTTGTCATAAAGTACATTGTACTTGTAAATAATTTCAGAATAAGTAACATGTCTACACTTCTTGTTTTAAACAAAAAGAAAGATGATAATCCCGAGAATAAAATAATTTAAAAAGTGTTTGTTGTTGTCGTTTTTTAGCCACGAGTTGAATAGAATACAAAAACTTGATAACTTCCGGTTTGATAGTATTACTAAGAAGTGTAACATGTGCTCGATAATGTGTAAATAAAACGGCATCTACATCAAGTTATTAAAACGATATTTTTTTAATAATTTTATTAAGTTATAATAATTTTTAAGTTGTAAAATAAAAAACTTAGGAAAAATTCCATGAAAATAAATTCCGTCTATTGGTGAAGCAACTGAACTTTTTGTTAGTTTCTTCTTTTTTCGGATCACCATCAAAGATCGTGATTAACAACATTAGAACTTTTTCTAATTTTAATTGCAGTTTTTATTCCAATCGTTGTTATTTTAATAATCAAAGTGTTGTCTCCTGTGATCATAGAATAATCCCCGATGTTTACTTTACTATCATTGGTTTCAGTTTCTTAACCTACCACTGTTTTTTTAACAATTAAAATTATATCTGACATATGTCACTGAAGTTACTGTTTGTATCGGAATATTTACACAATTAAAACTTCAAACAGCTCTAAATGGCTAATCGGAATGACCTATTGTAAATAAGTTAAACACCTGTGAGTTCTGTTAGGTTTTGTGTCATCGGCGATACACATTTTAGTAAATTCCCGATAAGGGAGACAAACCAATAAAATATTCAAAATGGCGACTGCTTTACTGGAGTACCGCGATATTTCAGAAAGAAGGAAAAAATACAAAACACAAACAAGTAAACACAATTTATACAACATAATTTATTCATTAAATACAAAGGTTCTTCTACGTCTGTATAATAAACATATTTGACACTTTCCCTTGATAACGGTGACGATCTTGGATTTGTCACAAAACCTGGAAATGAAATCAAGTGCACATCGTATTTTGAAGAAAAATTATGATATTTTTTTTTAAATCCTAGGGTTTTGGGATCGGGTCGGGAAATTTTCTATGCGATTAACCGGAGTTGGGCATTTTTGGCTATGCAATTATGCGGGTAATTTTCAATAGAATAAATAAGAAATGGTTTTGGATTTCAAAATCCTATGCGATTAACCGATTTATGCGATTATCCGATATGCAATTAAGTGGTTTCGACTGTATAACAATATTAGGTTATTTTTATGTTTTCATTTGAGTTTAGGTTGATTCCAGCACACTCCTCGGGGTTTAATTTTATGTATTTTATCTGGTGTTTTGATTATAAGCTGTTTAACATGCAATTACTATTTATAACATTATAATGTAATAAAAACTGACTTCTAGTTTTAAACAGTCTAGACAGTTGCTGCTATAGAACCACTTGCCCCAGTTTCACAATCATTTCTCAACTAAGATTTTCTAGAAAAATTGGATCTTTGGATAAACATTTTGCATAAAACTAATACAAATGTTATAATCTTGAATTCAAAATAACACTGTGAACTGATATTCAAAATAACACTGTAAATTGATATTCAAAATAACACTGTAAATTTCTTAATACCTTAACAATTAACAAAATTATGTTGGTATAAAATTTACCAGATTTAAGTTAAAGAAAATCTTAGTTAAGAAACAATTGTAAAACTAGGACCAAAAATCATAAAGAGGGAACTTAAACTTAATAGTATTTTTAACACAGTCACATCAAGATCCAGTTGTTCAAAGCTTGATTAGCTTAATCAATAATAAACACAGATTTAAAATATCAATAAAATCACCATATCATCATTAAACCTATAGATGTGCTTCAATTTGTATAAATTTTATTCACTTATGATATTTTCAACATTAATTTAACAACAGATTTGAAATTATGTGTTACAGTCACACCTGTCTATAAAGGCCACCCAAGGGAACCAGTTAAATTGACTTTGTGGACAGGTGGCTTTTATATACAGGTTCAAATAATATGAATAAAGAACAAGTTGGATACAATTTTACTGGCCTCTTTAAGCAGGTGGCCCGTATATAGAGGTGCAGGTTGGACTGTATTTAAATTTTGACTAATCAATTGATTAAACTAATCACAAGGTTCATACAGATATTTGGACTCCAAATTTAAGGACTTTTTAGGGTCTTTTCAGGGTCTGATTTGCAAATTTAAGGCCTAATCAGAGGGACAATTTTATAAGAAAAACATTGGTGCAAAGACAATTAAATCAATAAAACAATTACTTACATGTCCGTAGTACGACACAAAGTGGGGGTTGATTTTGTTTTTGGGTGTTCAGGAGGGCCAGGTACCTTTAAATTGCTCATTTCAATGTAACTTATTTATTTATTTTGATCAGTCTATTTACAACCATTTAATATCAACACCTAATTTGCAAAATTCAAAGGCTTTTTAGGGCCTTCAGGATAAATTCAAGGGCTTTTTAGGGTCAGACTTGTTTTTAGGGTCTCTTTAGGGCAAACCTCAAAATTTAAGGACTTTTCTAGGCCTGTACAAACTCTATAATCAGTATCAGGCTTCGAACAGCTGACCCTTGGTCTCTTTCCAGTCTTGATTTGACTGATAAAGTGCAGAGATGTGATTAGTAGTTTTGCCTGGCTTAATTAATTTTTTCCGTGTTATTTGTACTTGGTCATTTACACCAAATCACAACTACTGCATACACATAATTTTAATACCATGGTTTTTGTTTATTTAGGTTATCACAAGACAACACAACTGTGTATGGGTTCAATCACTTTCAAAAAGTTGGGCAGATATATCCACCAGATCATGGGATAAAATATTCCTGAGATTAACGAAACCACAGACACAAAGGTATACAGTTATAAAACTTATTTTTACCGACAGTCCAGTACAATTGAGCTTTTTTAACTTCTATGTTAATTTCATAGAAGAGTTCCATGACCTTCATACACTTATATAAGATTACATTTCTATATACAGTCAATCCTGCTTTAAAGGCCACCTCTTTATACGAATCATCTGTAAAAAAATTATTCCTAACACTCTTATTCATTTGAACCTGTATATATGCAGGGCTCTCTCTCTCTCTCACATTTGTGAATGGGGCCAGGGCCCTTTCAGTTGTAAAAATAATGGCAAAAATTGTGAAAAATGTGATAGGAAACTCCAAATATACTGGCTTTACAGCTGAAATTTTCAAAACTGTGAAAATTGGCAAAGTGATTGTGAAAAAACCATAAGAATTGAATTGTGAAGGGGCAGAATATCGGCCCCAAAAGTGGCCCAGGGAAAGCTCTGATATGCGGCACATGTCCATAAAATCCACTTTTACTTGTTCTCTTTGTGTGGCTTTTCAACGACAGATTTGACTGTATTAAATAAATTGTACTGAAATTAATGAATTTTAGAGATGAAAATTCTCTACCGAAACAAATCCATCAGTCTTAATAAAACAAATCCATCAGGCTTACTGAAACAAATCCACCAGTCTTACTAATGAAACAAATCTAAGTATATCAAATGTTCTTGAGATGCCAGTTTTTTGCTAAATGTCAGTGGTTAACTCTGGTTTCCGTCACCATCTCAAAACTGAATGAACATCATTAATACAAGTGTAATTTCCTTGACTAGAGCGTAAAACACCTTTACTTAACTCCACTTAAAATGGACACTAGAATTGTACTTGAAGATCCAGTTATTTTCAGACCTTTACTCTCACAAATTTGTTGCAGTATTATGACATATTATTTTAACTCGCGTTTCAATAAACCAACCACTGTGGTAGCTCAGTTGGTAGAGTGCTCGCTCCGAAGTGGGAGGTTGTGGGTTCGAACTCTGACTGTGTCTGACCCAAGACTTGAAAGTGGGTAGTGACTGTTCTTTCGCCAAGCACTCGGCATTACGAAATGAAAGTCACGGTTCTTTCCGATGGGAACTAAAAATAACCCAGGTCCCGTGTCACGGTGGGCTTGGCATGCTAAAGAACCCTGCTGTATAATGGCATCAGTGCAACGCACAGGCAGAATTTCTGCACTTTCGCCTACAGCTGGCAACGTCTCGATATAAGTGAAATATTCTTCACTGGAACGTTTAAACACCATAACTCAATTCAACTCGACGTTTCAATCAACAAAAATTATATAGCATAGACAAAGTATATAGAAAAATAATGATTACCTGTTGCTCAAGTGAAATTTTAATTTGAGCTAGATTTAAATTGTGATTTAATGCAAAACTACATTTTCACTAATATAGCTGGATCTTGGGTATAATAACAAAATGATATCTAGTCGTCCAAGTACTTTTCACAGTACCATCCAAATATACAATACCATTGTCAAGGTCAGATTCAGAGACTTTCACTTTATGAAATGGGATTCTATTACTGTATGACTACTGCAGTAGCTCAGTTGGTAGAGTGCTCGCTCCATAAGTGGAAGGTTGTGGGTTCAAACCAGGTCTGACCTAAGACTTGAAAGTGGGTAGTGACTGTTCTTTCGCCAAGCACTCGGCATTACGAAATGAAAGTCACGGTTCTTTCGGATGGTAGCTTAAACGAGGTCCCGTGTCACGGTAGGCTTGGCACGCTAAAGAACCCTGCTGTATAATGCCATAAGGGCAACACACAGGGCCAAAATTTCTGCACCTTCGCCTATAGCTGGGGATGTCTCGATAAAAGTGAAATATTCTTGACTTTGACGTTAAACACCATTACTCAACTCTATTACTGTATGAGAAGAAACATTCGGGAGGATAAAAAATTCACAATTTTCACGGTGACACTTATAACGCGAATATATCTTCACTGCGAAAATTATTTATTTCCTTTGATTCACTTCCCTTACAGTTGGAACCACAAAAATTTCTTACCTTGAAAAAGTTTAGAAGATTATATCCAGTGATTTTGTTACAGTTTTTAAAAACTACCTTCCGCCTTTTAAGTTTGGAAAATTTGAAATACATCGAACTGCATAATGACATGCTTGCAATAGCTTAGGATCCTCATTGAAAAGATGTTATATTGTAACATTGTGAGCAAGGACAACCAGATTTAATTTGCTAGAATATTATTGTTGTTTTGGGGACTTGGTCCAAGTGGGAGAATTTGGACATTTTTTTCCAGGGGAAATCACCTTTATATGGTAGTAATTTTGGGCAAACAAAATCACTGATAACCGCGGAAATTTTCCACCGCTAATATTTCTTGTTATACAGTGGTACAAACACATTACAATATAATATGAACTATGTATTGTGATAATCAATCAGAAACCAAGTGAAGCTGTTTTATTTGTATATTGTTACACCTCTAGCTCTTATACAATTTTCTTCATTTATACATCATATTGACAAGGGAAAACTGCAGATCGTATTTACTTTATTTCGAAGCTGATATCTATATACCTTGGTAACTTTTTGAAATACTCAAAGTTGAAAACATGAAATATTTAACCCAGGTAGATACAATCCTTCCAGATGGCTGTCTAAGGTTAAATTTGTCTACAAGCAGCCTTGTGAATACCTGTACTATCTACAGATGGTAATTAAAAATTGACAAAGATCAAGGTCTTGAAAAGTATGACATCTTAGGATGTATGGGTGGTAATAATAAAGATTGGGATTAACGAAGACACAGATTGTGTCCAAGTCCCGGAGAGTATGGCATGAGGTATGAATAGTAATAAAGATTGGGATAGACGAAGACACAAATTGTGTCCAAGTCCCAGAGTGTATGACATGAAGTATAAATGGTAATAAAGATTGGGATAAACGAAGACACGAATTGTGTCCGAGTCCTGAAGAGTATGACATGAGGTATGAATGGTAATAAAGATTGGGATTGACAAAGACACAAATTGTGTCCAAGTCCCGGAGAGTATGACATGAGGTATGAATGGTAATAAAGATTGGGATTAACAAAGACACAAATTGTGTCCAAGTCCCGGAGAGTATGAAATAAAGAACGGGATTAAACCCATCAATAATTTTGGGTCCCTGGTAGAATGAAATTAGTTTTGCAGTGTGAGTATATAGACAATTCCCAACTGTGATGTGCTCTATAAAGAGACATTCAGAGTAAAAGGTTCCTGTTTCACAATTCCAGCTAACACAGATTTTCTTTAATATTACTGAATTGTGGCCATCTAAGTTCATGGTACTTCATATTAAAACAGCCAAAAAAGTTAAATAAAATACACTAATCAGTATTTTTGATTAAGATCAGTTTTCACTCCTATTCAAACCACAAATTAAACTTCAATTGAAACTTTATTTTACAAAACATTTTTTGGAGCCAAGGGCTTCTATTAACAACATGTATATTCATATTTAAGGAAATCTTACTATAAAAGGCAAGATTGTGAAACTGGGACAAATTTCAAAATTCTTGATTAAAGATTTTGAAGAAGTGTACATTCCCTTCAAACAAACTTTGGCCTAGGTGGCTAAGTGGTTTATTATATTGGCCCACAAATTGCAGTGCCTCTTCTCTTCTCGGATTAAGTCAAACCCACCCTTTCAGGCACACGGTATTTGAGGGCTAATGTCTAAACCACTCATTCACTATGGTCACCTAAAAAAGTACCTACACAAGCTACTAGAATGGGAGATGAACAATACAGTAAAACCAGCCATAACAACCACACCCATATTAAGACCACCTTCCATATTTCCCCTGGATGGTCTTTATATATAGATTTTACTGTACATTGACACACCCACCCCCCACCTCGATGGTCTTTATATACACAGATTTCAATGAATTATGATCAATATCCAAGGAAACTGAAAAATTAAAGTTCTTATATGAAGGTTTTGGTGATATACCTATTTTATTTAACACTGTGAACTTTTTTTAAACTTGTGGACTCATGGGATTGTAAATTTGTGGCTGTTAATTTTAAAGCTTATCTGCACATAGTGAAGAGAATATTAAGGTCATTTTTTTTAATTTTCAAGGTCATAGCAACTGCATTAAAAACTTTCAATAAAAGGATTTTTTTAGATTATTTCGAAGGAATTTCATCAGACTCAACTTAAAAATATACATAGCTTATCAATAACAGTCAAGGTCATTTACAACTGTACACTTGATTGGTAAAAGTCACATTTGATTGACAAAAGTCAAGGTCATTTAGAAATACAGTTGATTGATAAGGGTCAAGGTAATTTAGAACTACATAGTTGATTGATAAAAACCAAAGTCATTGAGAAATCTACACTACACAGTTGATTGACAAAAGTCAAGGTCATTTAGAACTGTACAGTTGATTGACAAAAGTCAAGGTCATTTGGAACTGTATGGTTGATTGACAAAAGTCAAGGTCATTTAGAACTGTACATTTGATTGATAAACAATGTTAAGGTACATTTAGGTCATTTGTATATTTTGGTGAACTATATGTGCAGATGATGTTTTTTTAGTAAATTGTTACATCAAAATGAATTATCTCTATTGTATTGTAGGTCCTTATTATTTTTGTGAAGACTTTCAATTCATTGTCTAAAATAAAATTGTTTTTGTTTTTGCTAAAAGTTTCAAATTTGGTCAATTAATAGGTCTGAGACCCTTTACCATTCAACTGAACATGTACAATTGTAAAATGGAAAACATTTTTTGATCTTGGAATTTTCCTCAAATCGTACAATGGAATGCTAATCTACCGAAGGCATATTTCTTAAATGTTTGATGAATTCCCCATTCCATATAAGTGAAATAATTTTGATTGGCCCAAGTTACACAATCATTCCTTAAATAAGATTTTTCCTTAACTTAAAAATGCACAATTTCAATTTTTACTTTGTTATATTTCGGAATTTAAGGTGTCATTTTGTAGAACACTTCTAGCTTAAAACACTAGTGTTTAGTTTTGTCAAAAATATTCATTAGTAGTCTTAAAAAAAGATTACAAAAAATCAAATTTAAGGAATGTCTTAGTTAAGGAATGATTGTGAACTGGAGCCTGGGACAAAAATTCTAAAATTTCATTAATTAAATCCTAGTTAAGAATAATTCACTTATATTGAGATATTACCAGCTATAACAATCACATACTTAAATGATTTGATATCTGTGAAAAGGTTATTCACTTACATCGAAAAGTCACCAGCTAAGCAATTTCACATAAGTGTAATACACTTACACTGAGATGCTACCAGCTAAATCAAGACAGCATGTTGCAATAAAGATAATTCAGCTGAAATGCCACCAGCCACAACAAAGGTAAGTTCTGACAAAGGGGTGGAACAGGGTAGGGTTGGGAAGGGTGGAGGAAGGGGGAAGGTAGGGAAATGGGGGGTAAGGGAACGGGGTAGGGGTAAGGGAACAGGGGTAGGGAAAGGGAGGGGTAGGGGAGGGGACGGGGGTAAGGGGAGGGGAGGGAATGGGGGTGAGGGAAGGGGGAAAGGGAGGGGGAAAGGGAGGGGGAGGGAATAGGGGAAGGGAGGGAACAGGGGGTAGGGGTAAAGGGGAGGGGAGGGAAGGGGAAAGGGAGGGAATGGGGTAGGGAAAGGGAGGGAACGGGGTAGGGAAAGGGGGTAATGGGAAGGGAGGGATCAGGAAGGGAGGGAACAAAGGGGTAAGAGGGAGGGAATGGGGGGAAGGAAAGGTGAGAAAGGAGGGAGTGAAAGGAGGTAAGGGAGGGAACAGGGGGTAAGGGAAAGGGAGGGAAGGGGGAAGGGAGGAAAAGGGGGTAAGGAAAGGGGAGGGGAAGGGAGAGAGGGAGGGAAAGGGGGTAAGGGAGGAAGCAGGGGTAAGGGGAAGGAACAGGGGGTAAGGGAAAGGGAGGGAACAGGAGGTAAGGGGAAGGGAAAGGGAGGAAACAGGGGTAAGTGGAATGGAGGAAAAGGGGGTAAGGGGAATGGAGAGAATGGGGGTAAGAAAAAGGGAGGGAACAGGGTAAGGGTAAGGGAGGGAAAGGGGAAAGAGGGAAATAGGGTAAGGGAGGGAAAGGGGCTTTGGGAAATTGGGGAAAAGGAAGGGAGTGGAAGGGTAGGAAATGCCTTAAAATGAAGGGGTAAGGGTAAGAGAGGGAAAGAGGTGAAGGCATGGGAAGGGGAAAGGAAGGAAAAGTGAAGGGAGGGGGAGGGGTAAAATAGAGGAAGGGAAATTGGGCAAGGAAAAAGGAGGGAAGGGGAGGAAAAGGGGTAAGGGTAGTTTGGGGAGTCGAATTGGGAGTCATAGGTGTTAAGGGGGATTAAGAATTGTTTAAGGTGAGTTATTGGAGATAGAGACAGAGGGTCAATTGGTGTTAGAGGTGGTTAAGGGGCATAATGAGGGTTAAAGAAGTTAAGGTGTGTTACAGAAATTATAGGGAGTTAATGAGGTTAATAGGAGTTGTGGGGTTAAGAGAAGTTATGGGAGTTAATGAATGTAAGGGAAGTTACAGGGAGTCAAGGGGAGTTAAAGATAATTGATGGGAGTTATTGGGGTTAAAGAGGAGTCAAGGGGATTAAGGAACTAAGGAAGCTAAGGAGAGTTAAGGAGAGTTATGGAAATTATGGGGAGTTATTGGAGAAATGATAGGATTAACTTCAGTTGTTGGGATAAGGGAAGTTATGGGGTTAAAGAAAGTTATGGGGAGTTGAGGGTGTTTAGGGGTTAAAGATAATTAATGGGGATAAGTTGAAATATGACTGTTGAGGTTGGGAATTAAGGGAGTGTTTGTTAATCTAAATGCTGTAAATGTATTTATTTTAATGTGTGTAATTTAGCACATTATAATTTGAGTGAATTCATGTGAACTTGAATTGGCCATAATTTCGTAGATCACCTTGTGCCCTATGAATGAATTTTGGTGGTAGATTTAATCAGTGCTACATATTACCACAGAAATTGCAAATATTAGTTCAGTAATCATAAAAATTTGAATATTCATAATTTTTTTCAGTTTAAAATGATTATCATAATTTGAACTTCATTCACAATTTCCACCAGTGTTGCATATTTCAATAGAGATTTAAAAGTAGGGGTGGGTATCACAGAAAAAGCATGATATGATATGTATCACGATACAAGGGTCACGATACAATACGTATCACAATATTTCACAGTCATAAAAAATCAGGTTATACTTCCCGTGATTAGTGAAAGACAACTGGAGACAAGTCTGGAAGAGCAGTTTTATCTTTGTATTTTTCAGTTGCTAGAAACTTAAAGCAGGTTAAGCAATATTAATTTTTAAAGACAAGGTAGGTATACATCCGGATGGTGCTGCTAAATGTGCTGAATATATGTTGTATTACCGTAAAGTCTCCAATATAAGGCTACTCAGGGGAGGGATTTCCTGTCATTTTAGACGATTCCGGGCGATCCCACACCTATAAGACGACCATAATTTTCAATCAAGACCATTCCGAAAACGGTATTTGAAGCTACCAATCAGACTAAATTTTCTCAAGAATTTCAACAATGGAAAAGCAAAATAATGCCAGACAGTGGCTTTAAAATTGGAAGGTACATTTACCAATTTAAATTCTGAGTCGGTCATGATTTTTACTTCAATAAAGAGTTCCTTCAAAAAGAAATAACTCCATTTTATCAAAACGATGTATCCTGATCCTGATCACGTTTGCCCATGTATCATATTGTCTACATAACGATGGGATTCACTGGTGCATCAGTGAATCATCTCACCACTACCCCTACATCACCTTGACCTAGTTATGGTAACCATGGCAATGCCATGGAAAAATTTAAATTGCACAGGCCCATATAAACTTTTGACCAGGTTTCATTGAAATCTGTCTGGTATTTTCAGAGGAGAATTTCGAAAATAGGTGTTAACAACGCTCACATGCATGCACAAAAATGCACACACACATGCACACACACAAGTACACATGCTGCGCTATGCCATAAGCTCAAATAACCTTCAGTCAGGTGAGCTTAAAATGTTTTCCAAAACAATCCTCACAAACATAAAGGGGTATTGATCATGTGGTACACTGGTGAACCTCATTTTACTTAAGAGTAACCAAGAAAATAATTACATAAATTTCCTGCAAACTTTAAACGAAAAATTAAAACAATAGCACCAACTCTCAAACAGATGTCATTAATAAGCATTTCAAAAGTCATCAGGAAAATAAAGCAGCTTGCCTGAAGTTTTTTATTTAAGCAAAAACTTTTTATTTAACAATTGGCACCAGGCCCCGATTTCACAATCACTCCTTAGCTAAGATTTTCCTTAACTTAAATCTGGCAAAATTTCAAATCTATATAATTTTGCTGATTTTCAAGATATGCAGGAAATGAATGTGTCATTTTCAAGATCACCATTTGCATTTAGTTTTGACAAAAATATTCATCAGTATTTTCAAAAAGAGATTACCAAAATTTTCCAGATTTAAGTTAAGGAAAATCTTAACCAAGGAGTGATTGTGAAACCATGGTCAGCACTCCCACTTAAGGAGTAATGGCATCAGCGTTCCTGTATTTCAAACGAGCAGTTTTAAAAAAAAATAGATTTACTAAAATTGCACCCAACTGTGAACTTGTACCAAAAAAGTATGTACTGAACGTGTACCAAAATATAATGTACTGAACGCATCAGAAAATAATATACTGAAATTGTACCAAAAGTATGTACTGAAATTGTACCAAAATATGTACTGGGAAACTTGTACCAAAAGTAGTATGTACTGAAATTGTACCAAAATATAACATACTGAAATTGCACCAAAATATTATGTACTGAACATACCAAAATATAATGTACTGAAATTGTAGAACAATTTGTACCGGGGAACTTGTACCAAAATATAATGTACTGAACGTACCAAAATATAATGTACTGAAATTGTAGAACAATTTGTACCGGGGAACTTGTACCAAAATATAATGTACTGAACGTACCAAAATATAATGTACTGAAATTGTAGAACAATTTGTACCGGTGAACTTGTACCAAAATATAATGTACTGAACGTACCAAAATATAATAAATTGGACACACTAAAAGTATACGTGTACACTGAAATTGTACTAAAATATACATGTATACCAAAAACATACCGAAAATATGTACTGAAATTACACCAAAATATTATGCACTGAACACTATATAAATGTGAGTAAACTTACCAAAATGAGGATATCGCATGTTGACAGCTTCCCAGACACAGAAAAATTAATGAAGAATCTGTAATTACTTGATCAATAACTCAAATACAACTAGCCTGCTTTGAGGATCAATGAAATCCAATTCTTCAAAACTTCCGTAAAAAAATGTTCGTCAAAGTTAGCTAATTAAAATGATATTCAAAATTAGCTGATTAAAATATCCCAAAATAGGCACCATTAAAACTTAATATGAAAATGTGTTTTACATAGCTATGTATCTTGGAATCTTTGATCTTGTATTAGATCTCAACGACCCCGCGACCAAAAAACGTCAATATACAAGCATGTGAAATAAACATTTGCTGTGATCAGCCGGTACACTAATGAGGGTGTACTCAGAATGGTGAATATCAATAAAACCATTAATATCCCATACAAAAAAGGTATTAATATTTTGTTTTCAACATGTGTATATAATATAAAATTATCTACCAAACAGAGTCTAAAATATTAACTATAAATTCATTATTCGTTGTTCGGCAGTATGAAAACGGTCATTATTGAGACACCGTTATTCATTATCGACGCATCGTTTTTCGAAATGAGTTGAGTATTAATTAACACTGCTTTTATAATCACGCTCGACTTCATTGATTAATTATTTATTTCCCAGAGACCAAATTCTGAAATCATTAGCACTCCATTTTATGTTTTTCAGTCAATATTGACTCCTTATGTTTTTCTAAATTTTTAAACATCATTATTTTCAAACTTGTGTATTTGCAAATAAAATTAATGAAATTATCTTTATTATTTCAATAAATTGGATAATAAACTTTTTTCAAATCTTAATTTTTTATTGTGTAAAGTAAACTTTCATTACTGTTGTCCGATGTTAATATTTATCATGTTCAATATAGCCTAATAGACGTTCAGCTGGTTTATTTTGATGATTTGTTTGAAAATTAATTAAGAGTTTTTATATTCGAACAAAAACTCTTCTTTTTTTGAACATAGGTCTTTTTTGAGTGATATTAGCAAATCTGCAACCTCCAAGTCAAATTAGTTGTGTGATGGTGTTTTACCTATACCAAGATGGTTAATTTGCAATCATCCCCTAGATAGAAGAGAAAATCAGTGCCTGCAGAAACCACCAAACTTTAGAAAACTAACACACTTTCTCTCAAATAGAGCCACTTAATGTGTTTTAAAACCAGAACAGTGGCATGTGCTGTTTTCCACAAAAAGCACATTTCACCACTTTTAATAGGATCCTGAAAAGAGAAAGGGAGGTTGGGTTGGGTGAGGGAGGGTGGGTCCCTTTCTCCATAGAAGAAGAACAGAAATGTCCAAATATTAAAATCACCCCTTGCAGTTAAGAAATGCTCTATGCTTACTTTCTTTTTACCACAGCTCCCACACCTCTGAGGAGGTAACCACCACTGAGTTGGTAGAGTACTCGCTCTGTATATTGAAAGTCGTGGGTTCGAACCCCAACCATGTCTGACCCAAGACTTGAAAGTGGGTAGTGATTGTTCTTTCACAAAGCACTAAGCATTACAAAATGAAAGTCACGGTTCTTTCGAATGGGAACTTAAAATAAATGAGGTCCCCTGTTACCCTGCTGTATAATGCCACAAGCACAACACACAGACAAAATTTTCTGCACCTTCCTCTATAGCTGGCAACGCCTTGATATCAGTGAAATATTCTTGATTGGGATCTTAAACACCATTACTCAACTCAACTCTGAGGAGGTAACCTAAATACTGTTTATACCTTTGAAAAATTGTTTTAAAGAGTTTAATCTACAAATTTCTAGAAGGTGCCATTTTCAAAACCTTTTGTCTAAAACACCATAAGATCATACTTTTTTCCCTTGAAGTAATGTTAAATATGGCAAACTAAGACCTTAATAATGGGGTCATTTGGCAAAATAAAGGATCAATGGCCCTCATGGCTCCTTCTAGAATGAACACCGATTTGCATTTTTCCCCTAAGGGATAGTAGTTTTCAAGACTCAACTTCTACATCCAGTGAGTGGTGCATGGTCATAAATTGACCCTGTCAAAAACAAATTCAACATCCATAAACGGAAGTTCATAAAATACAATATTTTTCCTCATTTTACTGACAATACTCCATCATTGGAATTTTTATGTGATTACTCTCGCAGTTTGAGCTGCAACTGATCAGTCCATTAACACTATTAATATGGCCGACGATATTAAATAGCAAAACACTAATGAAGTGATAACACATTCTCTTCCAATTCAAACACCTAAATCAAAACCTCAAAAGGACATTGATGCAACTGTGAGCAAATAAATCAAATCAATGTTTGAAAAGTGTCCCGTCTTGGCTCAAAACAAAGAAACAAAAGACCTTCAGGGTCTCCCATATCCCTGGAAGCAGACGGCAAAATTAAACCAATTCACACCACACAAACAATTATTACGCCAAAACTATCAGATTGCTACAAATTCAAATCAAAGGAATTCGTCTGGAATCCCTGGTGAAGAAACACAATCGGACATTCTTTAATGTTCCGATTTTTTTCTTTCTCAATGTTCAGAATACACAATACAACAGATGGGATCTTTTTTGTCATCCATTATCAAATTTGAATTTTTTTCCAATTAAGCAACAAATACATGCAAAATTTTTGTACAAATATTGAAGTACATTAATTAATTGTTTCATTTTTTCTATGAAATACAATACAAACATTTAACAGTTCACAATTAGGGATTAATTGAAAATAAATTATGGCCAACTTCAAAAATGGACAGCCATATTGAACAACAAATTTTGCTCAAATGGAAAAATTCTGTTAGCGATTTTCTTTGATATTGAATATCGCCCAATAATTAAAAATGGAAAAAAAATGGCCAGAGTGTTCAAGAAATTTGATCAAGTGGTTATTCCTGATAGCATTCTTTTGAAATCAACTATGGCCGACACTTTAAATGGCACTGGAGGGCCATGCTGAACAACAGATTTTGATCAAATATTCTTATTTCTTTTGAAATCTGACCAACAATAGTTTTAAATGTCCTGAATGAAATATGATACACCATTTATAGCCCATTTGTGGAGTGAGCTAGCTGTCAAAATGGCTTTTAATTAACTAAATTAATCTGAACTAATTAATAATTCTGCATCTGTTTCTTTTCATAACATATCTGTCTGTATCCAGGACAATAGGTCTGCATGTAAAATGTTGGTTAAAATTCAAAGTCCCTCCTGACCCTAAAGGACCTCGTTGGTCCTTCAATATTCAATCTAGGATTTTTCCGAGAGGAAAATTTTCAAAAATTTTCGTCCAAAATGCCTCACTAAGGCCTTAGCAATGGGGTCATTTGGGAAAATAAGGGCTCAATAGCACCAATGGTTCCTTCTTGAATGAACATGTGTTCAAGTCCCCTCCAGTCCCTAAAGGACCTGGTCCCCAGTTTTACAATCATTTTTAACTAAGATTTTATGTTTGTTAAAATTCAAAGTTCTTTTAGACCCAAAAGAACCTGGCCCTGGTTTCACAATCATTTTTTAACCAAGACTTTTTTTAACTTAAATCTGGCAAAATCCATACTTTAATAGTTTGTAAATTATTTGTGTTTGGGAGTTTAAATCGTTTACCAGTACATATTAATTTCTTGCAAATGGGAAATTTTGTGCTTAAAGTCCCTTAGATGGATTTTAATATGGCCAAACAATTGACAGTCCATCAATGCAAAAGGCCTAAATGGCCATAAAACAGTGAAAGAAAGTGAAACAATTTGAGGTTGGACCAGGTATGGATGGAACCCAAGACCTCCCACACTTTAAGAGTGCTCTACAAACTGAGCTACTGGATACACATCACATATAATCATAATTTTTCAAACAATTAACAAAAGGGGAAGAAACAAGCAAATTTAGTTATCAAGATCCCCCTACCAGTGGCTACTTTTTGTGATTTGCACTTATGTTCAAAAGGCCATATATCCCAGGGAAATGATCAAACCAACTCTGGTTAATGATATGGGGAATTCCTATCAATGATGATACTTTACATGAAGTTTTGTAAAATAGTGCTTCATAGTTTTGGAGAATTACAAGTAATGTTTGGATAGTCCTTGAAACGGAGGGACTATCGTTAATTATTATATTCCTCTTTCTTTGAAAGGTGGGGGATCAAAGGAGGAGGAAATGTGCAGGGTCTGACAGAATGAAACAAAACACAGGAACTCCAGCACTAAAAGAGAGTGCTGTACCAACTGAGATACTTAAACACTACAAATGTAATTATAATTTGTAAAGCATAATGCATTACTTAATCAAGAGATTTCATTGATTTTTTAGCTTTCACCAAGTAAGAAAAAACAGGAGAATGGCAATTTATTTTGACAAAATAATGACCGTAGACAATTTTATGTTGACAAATATTTGAGTAATTTTTAGATTAGAAGCCATTTTATGCAGTAGTAAGCTATTTCAAATCAATTCTCTGCAGTATAATTTCATCAAGTTTGGAGAAAAATAATTAAAACTAACAGGGAAATTTGATGAAAATGTATACATGTGGCTGGGTTTTTGTGAGAAATTATACCTCCATTACTAGCAGTGATTTTGTTATGTTATATAATTTATAAATACAAATGTACAGTGAAACTTCATTATAACGCCCCTCGATAACAATACCATATCACTTATCGCAACAGTACATGTATATTGAAATTTCAAAACAATGCTTGTTTTCACTAAATCGTTTGTAAAGACAATGACTCCACTTCAATGAAGAACAAGAAATCTGTGAGCTACGGCTCACTTAGTATACCCCTGCTTTTAACTTCAACCATTGATTGTAAATGTCGAAACATAAACTACCGGTAAGTCAGTAAACAGGAAGTAGATGTATGGCAGAATTGAAATTATGGCATGGAATCTCATACTGGACTCGCAAACAAAATTTCTAGACTAGTAGCTGCTGAGAAAATTGTTATGGAAATTTTTGTTTCGGAAAGAAAGACAGTGGTAAACCAGTATACCCCCTCTTCTTGAAGCAGGGATGTCAAACACATGTGAAAGGTAGGCCCTTCATAGAAAGGATGTTATATTGTGAAGATGCTTGTGGTTGAGGAGTGTTGGACAACTGTGCTTATTCATGTAAATATTTTGATCTTGCTCAGTGGTAAAGTACTCATTTCGAATGTGGGAGGTCCTGGGTTCAAACCCAGGGCAGGTCTGACCAAGACTTGAAAATAGGTAGTGACTGTTCTTTCACCAATCACTCAGCATTTAAAAATAAAAGTCATGAGGGTCTATGGAAAGAGACGTTAAAAACCGATGCCCCAGGTCATGGTAGGTGAAGTACGTTAGGGAACCCTCTCTGCACATTTTCCTAAGCACACTGCAAAGGTCAAAACTTCTGCCACTTCACCTATGTATATCTGGTGACATCTCAATGTAATTGAAATATTCTTGACTGGGATGCAAAACTCCATTCAATCAATCAATCAATTAATTATTGTTTTTGGAATTTCAGGTGGCCAAGGTGGGAAGTTTTAGTTGCTGTTATCCAAGGGGAAACTACTTAGTTGAAGCAGGGACATTTTTTTTAAATCGGCTAATGAATTTACCGACACTAGTTTTTGTTTTGGTGAGAAGTGGATTTTACTCTTTGTTTAAATGGCACTAGGTTATAATATTACAGCCAAATAATTGGCCAAGAATAAATAAAATATTACAGGCAAATGAATGACCGAAAATAAAACAAGAGGCCCATGGGCCTTATACACTCACCTGATAACTAATGGCTAGCTGATAGATTTAAAGTAAATGTAAATACTAAACCCCAATGACTTTTTTCTTTACATCAAAATGATCATTGTATCAATACCTACAACATTCTAATATACATGCCTATACAAAACGTTTATAGTTTTCAAGATAATTAACCATTTCAGTATTGTTTTACATCTGTGACCTTGACCTTTAAACCCATGACCTTTTTCTATACATCGAAATGATTGTTGTATCAATACCTACAACATTCTAATATACATGCATATACAAAAAGTTTATAGTTTTCAAGATAATTAACCATTTCAGTATTGCTTTGCATCTGTGACCTTGACCTTTGAACCCATGACCATTTACTATACATCAAAATGATGGTCGTATCAATACCTACAACATTCTAATATACATGCCTATACAAAAAGTTTATAGTTTTCAAGATAATTAACCATTTTGGTATTGTTTTGCATCTGTGACCTTGACCTTTGAACCAATGACCTTTTTCTATACATCAAAATGATCGTTGTATCAATGCCTACAACATTCTAATATACATGCCTATACAAAAAGTTTATAGTTTTCGAGATAATAAACCATTTCAGTATTGATTCACATCTGTGACCTTGACCTTTGAACCCATGACCTTTTTCTATACATCAAAATGATTGTTGTATCAATACCTACAACATTCTAATATAAATGCCTATACAAAAAGTTTATAGTTTTCATGATAATTAACCATTTCGGTATTGTTTCGTATCTGTGACCTTGACCTTTTAACCCATGACCTTTTTCTATACATCAAAATGATCGTTGTATCAATACCTACAACATTCTTATATACATGCCTATACAAATAGTTTATAGTTTTCGAGATAATTAACCATTTAGGTGTTGTTTCGCATCTGTGACCTTGACCTTTGAACCCATGACCTTTTCTATACATCAAAATGATTGTTGTATCAATACCTACAACATTCTAATATACATGCCTATACAAAAAGTTTATAGTTTTCGAGATAATTAACCATTTGGGTATTGTTTCGCATCTGTGACCTTGACCTTTGAACCCATGACCTTTTTTATACATCAAAATGACCGTTGTATCAATATCTACAACATACTAATATAAATGCCTATACAAAAAGTTTATAGTTTTCGAGATAATTAACCATTTCTGTATTGTTTCGCATCTGTGACCTTGACCTTTGAACCCATGACCTTTTTCTATACATCAAAATGATCGTTGTATCAATACCTACAACATTCTAATATACATGACTATACAAAAAGTTTATAGTTTTCGAGATAATAATTATAATCAGAGGTAAAAAAAATTAGGTCACGACCTTCACAATTGACCTTGACCTCATTTTGAAGATACTAACAAGAAGATGTCAAAACTGAAAACCCCATGTCATTATCTGGTCAAGTAGTCAAGTTATAACAATTTGAAGCTATATTACGATTTTTTCAAAATTAAAACGCAAAAACGCGTAACCCATTTTTCAACCGAATTTCACGAAATGAACAAACTACAGGCTTAAGACCCTAGAGAAGCCAAATATCACATCAGATTTTTTCTCCCATCATCAGTTTCAGAGAAGAAGATTTTTCAAGATTTTTGCACCCCTAGGTCACTGTGACCTAGTTTTGGTAGCCATGGCAACGCCATGAACAAATCTAAATTGCACCGATCCAGACATGCTTCTGACCAAGTCTCGTTGAAATCTGCCAAGTACTTTCAGAGGAGAAGTCGAAAATGTGTGTTAACGACGCACGCACGCACACACGCACGCACGCACACACATACACATGCCGCACCATATCATAAGCTCACATGACCTTTGGTCAGGTGAGCTAATAAAATGGCCAAATGATTCAGATTGACCAAAATAAATGAACGAATTGCTGTAACAGCAGGTGCAAAAATTTACTAATTAGTACAAAATGACTCTATTTTAGAAGCCCTGTACTAATTATTTAGAAAAATTGTCAACTTCAATGATAATTATAAAGTTGTTTTATATTACAACTATATTGGAACCCCCCATGGGAGGGGAGAAAATTGGGTAGTTAAAATACACCACAGAAAATATGGAAACAGATAAAATCTGGACAGGTCAGCAGTATTAACTGGTCAGATGATAGTTGACTTTATGGTCAAGAAGTAGTGGGAGGCTGGGTGTAGGTTGTTCAATTACATTTGCCCAGATCAGAAAAAATCAAAATGGGACAAGCATGCGTTTATTTATTTATTTATTTATTTATTTATTTATTCATTTTTTTGTCATAGTGACAAGTTGACCTTTTCACTGTACATAAGGATGCAAGTTAAAAATATAGCAGATATTGATTGGGTAAATAGTTATTTCAAAAAAAGAATGCAAGAGCCTTTTGCCCAAGTGAGCCAAAAAAGTGGGATATCATAGCTTTAGGTGTCTAGTCTCATGAAAAAACCAATGTGGTAGCTCAGTTGGTAGAGTGCTCGCTCTGTAAGTGGAAGGTCTTGGGTTCAAGCCCCGACCTGGTCTGACCCAAGACTTGAAAGTGGTAGTGACTGTTCTTTCCCCAAGCACTCTGCATTAAAAAATGAAAGTCACGGTTATTTTCGGATGGGAACTTGAAATAAACGACAAGGTCCCGTGTAAAAAAAAGAATTGGCATGATAAAGAACCATGCTGTATAATGCCATCATCGCAACGCACAGGCAAAATTTCTTCACCTTCGCCTATAGCTGGCGACGTCTTGATATAAGTGAAATATTCTTCAATGGGATGTTTAACACCATTACTCAACTCAATTTAACTGTCATGAAAAACATTATAAACATTGTATTTATATTTACATTTACATACCTATGATCTCATTCTACTACATTTTATTGGAAAAAATGGTTTTAAGACTTAATACTGGGCAAAACAAAAATATTGATTATACATATTTTACAGTATAGTTCCGAAAACAACACTGACCTGTCTGTTTGACCTTTAACTAAATATTTTTTACGGACCAGAACATGTATAAGAGTTGAGTTGAGTAATAGTGTTTAACATCCCAGTCAAGAATATTTCACTTATATCAAGACATCACCAGCTATAGACGATGGTGCAGAAATTTTGCCTGTGTGTTGCGCTGATGGCATTATACTTAAGGGTTCTTTAGCGTGCCAAGTCCACCATGACATGGGATCTCGTTTATTTTAAGTTCCCATCCAAAAGATCTGTGACTTTCATTTTTGTAATGCCACGTGCTTGGAGAAAGAACAGTCACTACCAAGTCTTGGGTCAGACTACATGTCCCATGTTTTAAGTGGATCATCGTACATGTATATGAATATTTCCAATGAAAGGTCAAGTGAACAGGTCAATGTTGTTTGCCTCTGACATTGCATCTTTATCTGATTGATAAAGGCAGTTTATGACATATTAAAGCAGACATCGGAAACTCTCCAGGGCAGACAAATCTAATCGTTTTTTTATCCAATATAATGGTATCTTACAATCATCGTGGTAGAATATTAAAATATATATACAGTATAGACAATCTTAAATAAACAAACAACATCAGAGAGAGAAAAAAAACACAACAATTGTTAAGATGTTTTTGTCCGACGACATACAGTCATGGATTTTTTTTATTATTTCATCTATTTTATTGGCAGAAAGCCATTGTTGTCAAATCGGGGGAAAAAATTATCCATACAATAGAAAAATTGGCAAAAGACGCAGATGTCCTTTGTAACTTGAGTTTTAGAAATAAAAACCATGGTGTCTTTCAGAAGACCTTAAAAACGGATGCCCAATATCACGGTAGGCATGACATATTTAAAGAATCCTTCCTGCACATTGCCCTGAGAGCATTACAGGGGTCAAAATCTCTGCCACTACACCTATAGCAATTTCTGACATGGATGTAACACCCCATTTAATAACTCAATCAATTAATTCTCTAGTCATCAGTGTTGGTGAATTACTGGTACTTCTTGAAGCATTTCTGACTTTTTTTTCTGGAGTCTATATAAAACATAAGTGTTCAGAAAAGCTTGTGTAACAGGAAAGAGGAAAAATGCAGAAGCCAAATGGGGACCCCAACCCAGGACCTTCCCAATACTAGAAGGGGGCTCTAACGATTGAGCTTATCACCACTTGTCGAGTCTGGCCCCGCCACATTCCTTCCTTCCTTTTTTCAATTCAACTCCCTTGAATTGAAACCACCAGGTTCCACCCTTGGTTCAGCCTGCTACTTGGCCACTTTCCAGGGTCAGACAAGCCCCCTAAAGTAACAGGGAAGGGGAAAATGTAGCAGCCAAACAGGGACTTAAACCTGGGACCTTCCCAATATAAACAGGACACTCTATCAATTGAGCTTATCAGCCACCTGTTGATCCCGGCTCGACATACTTGGCATCTTCCAGAATTTTTTCATATTTTTGGCCAACATTTCTGTTTTTCTATCAAGGAGTTGAGATATGTTGTCTCATCAGTTCAGGGAGTAACTGCAGAAAACCATGACCTTTAGCAACCAAAGTGACAAACTTTCTTGCACTATGATTTATTTGCCAGTGTTAAATTCAAATTGAGAAAGTGAGAGACATGGTGATCGAAAAGCCCAGAATTTTGGACAACTCCCACAGAGGTCTTTTCTAACCAGGCTAAGAGGTGAAGCCAATTATTATTATAAACATTCAAAATAGTGACTAACCGGACTAATTCTAGTAAGCCTTTTGGATTATAATTATGCAAGTTACAAAACATTTTCCAATTCCATTTTACCAAATATTATGACCTAATGAAGTACAATAAACACAGCACAATTAAATTTCAGATTGTAATAGAATAATGGTTGGTGTTTTACATCCCAGTCAAGATTTTTTTGATTTGCATAAAGATAATTAATTTTGATTAGTGGGGAAAACTGGATTGTCCAAAAATAATCATTAACATTTAGCATGTGAACTGACTAGGATCTTCTGCAAGTGGGATTCAAACCGAGGTGGTGACAGAAACTGATCTTTAGCTGCTGCTTATAAATCCATAACCAAAGGAACAGATTCAAATGTTTTGCTCTGAGAGATTAATGAAAATTTTGGCTAATTACAGAAAGCTGAAAAGTTGTAGATACAAAGGTAAACAACATGTAACCAATCACACAGTGAAACAATGATAATTTAAAATACATTTAATACTTAGTTATGCGAGATATAAATGCAACCTTGATTTTATCAAAGAAAATCTTAAAACCACAAATAATAAACTGATGATTTATATTATTTGTAAAACCATCATCAGTTTATTTCACTGGTTACTTTTGCAGCTTGACATCTTTATTTAAAGGTATAAACTATTTTAAATCTCTTTTTTACCTGTCAATCTACCTATTGATTAAGATAATCCATTAAGACAGGTAACATAAGGTTTAATACCTGTAATATAATTGTGTAGCCGATAAAAATCCAGCGATAAAAATCAGCCATCTAGCCGGATGTTTTGATCCCAGAATTTTAGTACCAATATATCGAAAAAGTTCTCTCTTTATTAAACCACCTAAACGTTTTATTGCCAGTAACAACAAATTTTTACTTTCTATATTCCATGTCCTAAATGTTGTAGTACCATTATAACAAAACTTTCACTCTTTTCCTAAGGCCAAACAAAATAATATGTGTGTTTCAGGTTTCATTTTAGAAAGAAACAAGGTTCAGTAGGTATTTTACATCTATTATTTCTGAAAATATTTTGCTCATTAGCAAGGCAAATACTTTGCAAACTGAGAGGAAATAACGAAAGAGAAAAGTACATGTACTGTAAACTTATCAATTTTCAGTGTACTGATTTTTGCTTATTTTGCGGTCGTTTGTTTTGCGCAAAAAATTAATACTAAGCGAAAATTATATTATGCTTATTGTTTTATAGTGCATATTTAAAAAAAGGCAAAAAATTTAACTAAGCGGATATGTCTAAATTTTCTAAACTGCAAAAATAAAAACTCATGAAATCAAATAAGTTTACAGTAATACAAGATCTACTAACACTCATATACATGTAAGAACTTATCCTAAATATCTTTATAATTGTTGTCTTGATGCATGTTTTTTACAGAAATGTTCTGTTGTATATTAAAGATGAAACAGGAAATTTGTCAAAATGATGAGGGGGAAAAAAATTAAGGGTCGGCTTAACTTAAATACGGTTGGTCAGGAAACCAAAACAAACATTTTTTTGTTTGGCCTAAGCATTGTAAATGGGTGAGGTGAATTTAAAGATTCCGATCAATTTTTTTGTCAATTTTTGAGATTTATTGTTGCTGACGACAACGTTAAACAAACCGATTACAGATCATATCTTTTCGCAGTTTATGCTATTATGTCAATTAAACTTTTGCTTGGTCTGTAAGTTTACTTTCTCTTGTAGCCGCCCTTGAATTGATTTCCGATATCCACCTGTCATGAATTGATTCCCGATATCCACTTCACGTCAAGATAACAGTAAATCATTGGTTTATAGATAAATTTTATTTGCACCTGCTTGTCCTGATTTTTAAAAAAAATTCTCTTATTTCATAAGTTGCAGTAAATTTACTACATTTTCAGAAATGCTATATAAGAAAACTTTCACAGTAAACTTTCGCCGTTTTTATCTTCTAAACTATTTCGCAGTAGGGGAAAGTGTACTTGCTCACCACCCAGAAGACAAGGTTGGATCATCAGTCCAGGCACTCTTTGAGGAAGTTTATGCTTTCCAAGTATTTCCTCTCTTCACTCACAGTGAATCTTGAGCCTACACATAAAACAGAACACAAACAGCAAGCAACACACATCTCACTACTGCCTTGCAGACGTGAACCCAGGAACTTTGGAAATGGGGGGGGAGGGGGTAATTTTATTCCTGGTAGTAGAAGAATGTGCTCAGGAATCAAGGGCCATACTTCCAAGAAAATTTTCAAAATGTAGTATAACATCCTGCAATTTCCTCTTATCTGAGCAAGTGATACACACATACAAAATATCATGGACATAAATAAAGGAAAGGGATTCCAACCCCTGAATCCCCCACCCCACCATGAAAAAAAACAAGATTCCAATGTTCAATTAGACAAATATCAGCCTAAAACTACTCATCAAATAACAATGAAGAAACGTCCATATTTCAAGAAAATACTTTAACAAACTCCTGTTTCAATGGATTTCAAGCCATTAGCTCAGCCATCGACATATTGTAGTTGCCTTGTTAACTTATAGCCCAGAAGGTTGGGTTCAATCTCAGTCTGAAAAACTCAATGAAAAAAAGAAGATTCTTTTCTAGGTTTTCTTTCTACTTTTACAGTTTCAATGAATCTTGGACCTACAACAGCAACACATAAACAGTCTTAAAAGTTCTTAATTTTTCGTAATTTTGAGACATTTTCATATTAAATTTAGAATTTCCAGACAAAATTCTGAATAAAGATTAAAGTGTTCAGAAAAGTTCAGACACATTTTAGAATAAGAAAAATTCATCATGATTTCAAAAAAATTCAGACAAAATTCTGAATTTGGGTTTCATGAAGACTACCTCAATCTTGTCTTGGTAACCACACCCTCCCCTCCTCCATTGGTACAAGACAAAAAAAAAAGAGATTCCAACATTCAATTAGCCAATATCGAAGTATTTCAGCCTGAAACTACTCATCAAATAACAATGAAGAAACTGCCATATTTCAAGAAAATCACTTTAACGAACTCCTGTCTCAATGGATCTCGAGCCATTAGCTCAGGCCATCAACATAACGTAGTAATGCACAATTAATTAAGACCTGGGATTCAACTCTCGGTTAATTGCCGGCATCACAAATTAGCTATGTTTTTGTAGAATGACAAATTTCAGTAAATAGAAAGTGTAGTAATGACACTGAAACAGTTATTACTGAAAGAAAAAATCTTCCATAATTGATTTTTTACGAGAACACGGATAAAAAAACGCTGGTAGGGGCTAATAAAAATCGTCAACAAAGGAATGTGATGGGTTTCAGTTTTATCAAATTATTTTTAACAGGCATGTGGAATTGATGGGTACACTGAAATCAAAATCTATGAGGTTGTGATTCATTTTTCAATTTGTCGGGAAAAAACGATCGCAATTTAAATTGACTGCATCTGGTGTCATTGGACAAAAAAGCCGGATTTCTGTACATAAGATCAATAAATCGTCATTATATCTTAGAAATTGAAGTTTTGAATACAAGAAAAATGATATGATTTTAGAAAATGGGGAATTTGATTGAGAAAATTTCCGTTTATGACAAGTGATATGATCTATGATTAATTATATTGCCTGTCTTATAGTTTTTTTTATATGTGTCAATTTCACTGGACACTCAAGATCACTATTTGAAATCTTGATATATTTTTATCAACTAGGGATGATTAAGAAATAGACTGGTAAAAAAATGTACATATTTATTTCATAAAAAAGCAAATCAATACATCAAAAACTAAAGAATAAACATTATCGACAAATTTGCATCAGTTCCATGAAGGGTTTCATTATTGGCTTTGTATTTTACAATTACAGCCCAACCTGACTTTATCAAATTCCACCTCTACATAAGGACCACCTGCTTATAAAGGCCAGTAGAATTGTATCCCAATTGTTTTTTATTCATATTATTTGAACCTGTACATAAAGGCCATCTGCCCATAAAGGCCACTTTTACTGGTTCCCTTGGATTGGCTTTATAGACAGGTTTGACTGTACCACCTGCCCATAAAGACCACTTATACTTGTTCCCTTGGATGGCCTTTATAGACAGGTTTGACTGCACAACACTGTCAATAAATGTGCTTTCAGGAAAACTGAACTGGTTTTCTATCTGTGATGTCACTATGTGAAATCATGATATATCAAATTTGAATGGGATGATTAACAAATAGACTGATAAATTGCTAGAGCAGTAAACTTTCATTATTCCTAGTTGTATACACAACGTTAACTCTTTTTGAATTTTACACTGGAATAAGTACTGCATTTTTTATATTTTAAAGAAATATTTTTTTCCGACTGTAGGGGCTCAAACGCACACCCTTTGACACCAATTCGCCTAGCATAAGACATCGTTTGAGCAAGTGTTTTTAAGACTCGTCTCTGATGCGCAATTGGTTAGGTCGTGGGTCATTCTTATGCTAGTTGAGTTGGTAAAATTATATGCATTTATTTTATAACTTAAAGCTAAGCAATATATGTGTATATCAGAAACTAAAGAATAAACATTATTGACAAATTTGTAATAGATTAGTCTTCCAAATAAGCACTGGACTGTCCTATAGTCTGAGGTCAGTATACTTGCTTGTCTTGGTTTTTTGCACATGTCAATTTCACCAAACACTCAAATCACTATTCAAAATAGATACATCAAATTTGTCAGACTGATTTACAAATTGACTGATAAAAATATGGGTATTTACTTTATAATAAAATATGTGTGTATATCAGATCTTAAAGAATTTTAGGGATTTTCTGGCTGTTTTTGAGAAAAGGACCTTGGAATGGAATTGGATAAAATCAACCATCAAATCAACATTTTGGAAAAAAAAAGCAAAAAGAAGATTTTATGAGTTACTCATTTTGACATCTTTAAATAATACATGTGTACATGTAATCAGTGGAAAATATGGTGGGATTTTGTCAATTTTTCCCTGATTTCTATGCAGAACCAATTTGGGGGTTTATACCTACAAAACTGGGAAAAATGTGCACTTTTTGACATTGGGAATGGGTCCTTTTTACTGAGGGGCCAGAAAAATCCGTGATTTTGTGTCAGTTCCATGAAGGGTTTCATTATCTGCTTTGTATTTTAAATTACAACACTAGTCAACTACGCTTCTATGAAAAAATCACTATTATAGCTCAGCCCAGTGCTGACTCCATTTGTGGGTTGCCAGGGTTCTTTCACCGAGCACTCACCATTTAGAAATGAAAGTCGCACGTTCCTTTAGAGGAGACCTTAAAATTGATGTCCCCAATCTTGGTATAAGTGGAACCCTCCATGTGTATTGCTGTGGGTAAACTGCAAAAGTAAAAATAAAAGTTCTGCGACCACCTAAAGCTGGTGGCGCCTTGACATAAAGAAATATTCTGAACTACTAGGATGTAAAATTCCATCCAATCAATCAATCAATCAATCAATCAATCAATCAAAAACAAAAATTTAGACTTCCATTAAGCAACTGGATTTGTCTATCTGCAGTGATTTGGTTTGCCTAAAATTACTACAGAATAAAGGTAGTTTCCCCTGGGGAAATGACTAAATTTTCCTAATTTGACCATTAAAAGTCCCAAATCAACTCCGATATGCTAGCAATTTAGATTTAGTTGTCCTTACCCTCAAAATGCTAGATATTGTTTCAATATAACATGTTTGCAATGAGGATCCCAAAATACTGCAAACATGTCATTATGCATTATTGATATATTTCAGAACTTATTAAAAAGATGCTTTGTCAGTTCAAACAACATTTGGAAATTGCTTGAGAGTAATTAAAGCAAAGGTTGGGTGGAATCTTGCTTTATACCAGCACTAGAATGAAGTAGGAACACTGGTCTGCCACAAAAGCCGAGACAAAACATCAACTATGTTTAAGGATGTAAATAACATCTAATCAATCAATCAATCAAATCAATTAATCAATACAAAATATTTAGACTTCCATCAAGAAACTGGCTTTGTCTATCTGTGATGTCATGATCAGTCATTCCAGAAGTAGTTTTTGTAAGGTCCGTCAATTGAGAAAAAGATGCTTTGTCAGTTCAAACAACATTTGAACATTTGGAAATTGTGAGAGAGTAATTAAAGTGTAGGCTTGAAGGAGTCTTGCTTTAAACCAGCAATAGAATGAAGTAGGAACACTGGTCTGCCACAAAAACCAAACGCAAAACATCAGCTATGTTTAAGGATGTAAATAACATCTAATCAATCAATCAAATCAATTAATCAATCAATCAATACAAAACATTTAGACTTCCATCAAGCAACAGGATATGTCTATCTGTGATGTCATGATCAGTCATTCCAGAAGTATTTCATGATCAGTCATTCCAGAAGTAGTTTTTGTAAGGTCTGTTACTTAATAAAAAGATGCTTTGTCAGTTCAAACAACATTTGAACATTGTTTGAGAGTAATTAAAGCATAGTAGGCTGGTGGAATCTTGCTTTATACCAGCACTAGAATGAAGTAGGAACACTGGTCTGCCACAAAAACCAAGGCAAAACATCAATTATGTTTACGGATGTAAATAACATCCAATCAATCAATCAAATCAATTAATCAATACAAAATATTTAGACTTCCATCAAGCAACTGGATATGTCTATCTGTGATGTCATGATCAGTCATTCCAGAAGTATTTTGTAATCAGTCATTCCAGAAGTAGTTTTAAGGGTCCGTCACTTAATAAATAGATGCTTTGTCCGTTCAAACAACATCTGAACATTTGGAAATTGTGAGAGAGAAATTAAACCATAGGCTGGGTGGAATCTTGCTTTACACCAACAATAGAATGAAATAGGAACTCTGGTCTGCCACAAAAACTGAGACAAAACACCAGTTATGTTTTAAATAAATCTCATCTTAATGATAAATGATCTTCTCTTCTTCACACAGATTGAAGAGAACCTCGCATGTCTAAGCTTGGTAGTTAAAAAGCTTAATCAATGGCTAGTTAAGAACTGACATCTTATAAGACTTCCTACATAGTGAAAGATGAATCTATATACAGTCCAACCTGCCTTTAAGGCCACCTCCATATAAGGGTCACCTGCTTATAAAGGTCAGTAGAATTGTATCCGAATTGCTCTTTCTTCATATTAATTGAACCTGTATATAAAGGCCATCTGTCCATAAAGGCCACTTTTACTGGTTCCCTTGGGTGGCCTTTATAGACAGGTTTGACTGTAATGTATGAGCTTTTTCTGACTTTTTTTAAAAAGTGGCCAGGGCCATGACTTTGGATATTCATTGCTCTTATAAAGTCCATGCAAATTGGGAATTTCAAATTTAACAAATAACTTACTTCACTGAATAAACATGTATCTAAAGAAATGCATATTGATACAATCCAAAGTGTAAATAAATTTATGAAATTTAAAAGATGTACATGAATTTATACTAGTACTTTGGGTGATCTAAAGTGTAAAAAGTAAGGTACCTAAAGATAATTGGGGGAAAATAGCTAAAACTTTTGGGATAAATGAATTTTTTTGCCATTGGAAATTGGGTTGAACTTTGCCTCCTGAATGTACACATTTGTAAGTTACCTTTTATGGATTGCTTGATTGAATGGGGTTTTACTGATTTCAGTTAAGAATATTTCACTTATATAGAGACATCACCATCTATATGTGAAGAGGTAATTTGCAGCGCACTCAAGGCAATGTGCATAGAAGGTTTTTTAACATGCCAAACCTGGCATGACCCAGGACATGAGTTTTTAAGGTCCATTGTGAAGGACCCAGTTACTCGTTTCTAAATGCAGATTGCTTTTTAAAAGAACAGTCACTACCTATTTTCAAGTCTTGGGTCAGACCAGGTTGGGGTTCAAACCCATGACCCTCCCCTTTCAGAACAAGCATTCTACCAACTGAGCTACTGCAGTGGTGATTTATATAGAGACATCACCATCTATAAGTGAATGGGCAGAAATTTTAACCTTCGCAGTGCACTCAAGGCAATATGCAGGGAGGGTTCATTAATTACCATGTTTGCTGTGACTTGAGCATAGGTTTAAAGGTCTCTTCTGATCTTATAAAGGACCCCATGATTTTCATTTCGAAATGGCAAGTACTTGACAAAAGAACAATAACTATCTATTTTCTAGTCTTGGTCTGACCCCGGCTGGGGTGTAAACCCACAAACACCTACATACGAGCACTCTACTGGCTGAGCCATGGCAGCAGTACTTTTATTAAGGATTGAATTTCACTTTGAATGCTGTCATCGAGGTATGACTTCGCGATTTATGTTAACTTTGAACGTGAGCTGATGCAGTCATACCTCGATGACAGCATTCAAAGTGAAATTCAATCCTTATGTTTACATTATTTTTACCCACAAAAAGGTATTATTAATTTTCCGAAAGTCGGTGTATTAATGTGGTTGGAACACTTAAAGCGAGATAACTCTTATTGTAGAACCATATAAATAGAACAGCCATGTTGATTTGTCTCGTTGCTTGGCGATCGTAAAATATAGTTCCGTAAAACACTTATGAACTATTTCTCCTTTTTTCACTAAACAATAATCTGTTTGGTAAGATATTACTATGAATATAATTATTTAGTCGAATAACAAACAGTTGTTCATAATTTAAATGTGGTGTCCTCGGACTCACTAATTTTTTTCACTTCGTATCTTTATAGGTCATGGGAAATGGTCATAAATCATTAAAAAATTATTTTGATATAAAAAGACAACAAATATTGGTTTTTATTATTCTTTTTTATTTTCAAATCATTTTAAAAATTGGAGCAGTATGACAAATTTCTACGTTTGTAACCGCTCGTAAAGAGCGTCCCTGCAGTCACCGGATAGATTTATGAATGAACCCGCAGAAAATTATGAATGAATAATTTGTTCCTTGGTGGTATGTATTCCTCCGCTGTTCATCGAAAGCGGATTGGCTGAAGATATTAACTGACGCTTTACACAGAGCGCGTGACACACTGCTGTCATCGAAAAATTAACGCAATGGTTCCAAAGAGATTCAAATAAGGCAATGCATTTGTAATGTAAACATTAAAGGTTGACTGTAGTGAACAATTAATAGCTAAATTACATGACCTTAATGACCTCAAGTCTGAATTGAAGGATGTCAGTTTCAAAATAGTTTAAAGCGTTAGCTTAGATCACATCACCTTTCAACTGCCAAGGTTCAAACCCTACATTGGCAGTTCCTAGTTTGATGGTTTTCCTTCTCTCAGTACTTGAGTTCTCTCGGCCATCCTAGAACTAAATGTCTCAATATCTATAAAAGATTTTTGTCATGCATTAAAACACTATCTATTCCATTTTAATTTCGGCAAATATACATTTTATCCTCAACATCATAGCATTTATTCAACTATAACACTGTTGTAATTTCTCCCAAAATGGATCTCAAGTTTTTTGAGACAATTTTCTTTCTGATTTTATCTCAAGGCCTTTTTTTTTAAATAAGGTCAGGAAGAAAAAAAACAGAAAAGAGACATATACATTAAGAGATATGCTTTATTTGACAATTCAGAATGAATCTTGTTGGTATAGTATGATTTACTTCACTTTGAAATCAGGGGATAAAATGAAAGTTCTCGAGACTTTTTTCTTTTAACTTTTGTCCCAAGGTCTTTTTACAAACAAGATCATGAGAAAAAATAAAGCAGAAAAAGAGAGATATCAAATTATATTATGATTTATTTTACAATTCAAAATTATATTTGTCTGTATAAAATGATTTACTTCACTTTGAAATTAAAACACTAGACAAAATAACATAGAGACAAATAACTTTTGCGAAAACAAAATGAAAATTGGTTGACAGCACTTATCGTAATATCAAAAGAACAAAAACAATATCAACATAAATATTGTTATCCTTTCCCAGACACTCCAAAAATAAACCATTTAATAAAGGCAGTCCAAAAATAAACCCTTAAACAAACCCATTTATCATCCATAACTTTCTTTTTTTCAGAAAAGAAACTTAATTTTTGTCAAAGAATATCTTCAAGAGCAAGCCATTAGCCTGAAGATGAAATATCGTCTCCATGGCGATAGCCAAAATGGCTACCACTGGTCAATCAAAGAAATGGAAAGTTATTAATAAATCAGATTATTCTGTCATACCCAATCACCGGCCTCCGACAAATTCCCAGGATAAGGTGTCCAAGTTAAGTGAAATTCTTATGATTTGCACTTTTTTTAATTTTCAGTCAGCAGATGTCATACAATTTGCTGGAAGTATTATGTTTCCATGAAAGACAAAACTAAGGCAATACCAAGTTAAATCTTTTGTTTAATTTTTTGTCCTCTGTTAAAAAGTAGAATGGAGTAATGATATTTCATTTCATGCCCTCACTGGATATATCTTTCATCTCAGAAAAGTCTTAATTGAGGTTCAAAGCAACTACAGTCAAACCTGTGTTAAAGGCCACCTCTATATAAGGACGACCTGCTTATAAAGACCAGTAAATTTTGATCCCAATTGCTCTTTATTCATATATTTTGTATCTATTTATAAGGGCCACCTACCACTTTTACTAGCTCCTTTGGGTGACCTTTATAGACAGATTTGACTATATTGTGATCCCTTGACTTTGAAATCGAGTGACCAAACCACTTGGTTATGCACTATTAAATTTATCCTTAATTTTATAATCCTAACTTTGAGATTCTAAAATTGTGACCAAAAATTGGATGAAATTGCCCAAATATTGTTTTTTTTTAATGAAAAACAAGCCTATACTTTTGTCTGACCTGAACCTTCAGCCAACAAACAAATGACATTTAATTAACTTTATCCTATATTTAATCTTAAGCCTAATCTTTGAACTCATGACCAAAGCTTGAAGGAAATTCACTGACAGTAATCAGAAAAACAATTCTATACATTTGTTTGCCCTGAGCCACTGTAGTCAATGAAGATCAGATCGGCTGCCACTATTTCAATTATCCCTTCATTTAATCTTTAGTTCAACTAAACTTGTGACTCAAGATAATATTCTCATGAAAAACAAGTCTATAACTTTGCTTGCCCTTAGCCACTGGTCAATAAAGATCACGTAGCCTGCATTTATTTTAATTATCCCTGAGTTTAATCTTTAGTCCCGCTAAACTTGTGACCCAAGATTGCAGGAAATTTAATGACAATATTCTTATAAAAAAACAAGTCTATACCTTTGTTTGCCCTTAGCCACTGGTCAATAAAGATCACATTGGCTGCATTTATTTTTAATTATCCCTGCGTTTAATCTTTAGTCTCGCTAAACTTGTGACCAAAGATTGCAGGAAATTAAAAAGTCAATCAACCTGCATTGACGACAAAATTTACTTTTCCTTTCCTGTCGACAGCGAGCTGATGGAGTATACCGCACACAAAACTGACATAAACTGAGGATTGTACATCGTAATATCATTACTACCTGCTTTGGAACAAATACTATACCAGTGCAAACTTCCCGAGATTTACTTAATGAAAAACAACAAAAACAAAACTTACAAGCAAATATCCTATGTTCATTGAGAAAATTCAGCGATTTTTTCAATTATTTATTTATATTAAGTTTTATTGAACTAAATATCTCTGTTGGTAAAATGCTTATTTGTTCATTACATTTTTATTTATACATTTTCAGTATAAATAAAAAATCTGTGAACTACTGCTAACTTAGAATTCCCGTTTTTAACTTCAACCATTGACCGTAAATATTGAAAAATAAACCGAGTCAGTAAACAGGAAGTAGATATCTGACAGACTTGATATTGGTACATGTTGCATGGGACCTCATACTGAAGTCACATACACAATTTCAAGTGGGTGTGTTTGGTAGTTGCTGAGAAAACTAACGAAAATGTTTGTTGTGGAAGGACAGATGGATGGAGGGATGGGGGTAAACCAGTATACCCCCTTCTTATTTCGAAGCAGGGGTATAAAAGTCAAAAGTTCTCAATCATCGCAACTCAGTGATTTTGTTGCATTTAAAAAAAACAAACTACCTTTTGCCTTTTAAATTGGGCAAATTTGAAATTCTGCAATACAGCAAACTGTTTTATGACATGCTTGTAATAAATAGGTTCCTCGATGCATGATATTATGGCAAATATTAGAAATTTATTTTGTTGGAAAGGTCAACTGATTTAATTTGCTAGTGTATCACTATTAGTTTTGGGAATTTAATTTTAATGATGAAATTGGGAAATTTTACTCATTTTTCACCAAAGGAAACTACCTGTATTTGATAGCAATTTTAGGCAAACAAAATCACTGTCTTGAATATTGCAACTTGTAGAATTCCAGGTAAAATTATTAAAGAAATATCATTGTTTTGGGGTCACTTCATGCTAGTATGATATCGGGTGTTCCGGGTACAAATTTAGCATGAACAGTCTACCGCATCTCAATGAAGGATGACGTCACTGGTGAGTGGGATGACAAATGACCCCGCCTACTTTCATTGATACTACTGCATCTCAATGAAGGATGATGCCATCGATGTGTGGGATGACAGCTGGTGACTCTGCCTACTTCCACTGATGACAAAATCATCAGTTCAAAAAGGTCAAACAAGTATGGAGCAAATTTATGATAATTTTGAGAAATAGCTTTCATAGACAGAAAAAGGGTGCTATTGTAAATAAAATTGAATGATTGGTTTGTGTAGCAAGAGGGAGAAAAAAGCAGGGTTGGGTCAGGGAACAAACTTGGGAACTCTCACATTTTAGGAGAGTACTTTACCAACTGAGCTATCCAGACCATTGCTTCATTGTTCCTGTTATTTTTGAGTTCCCACACATGAAAAAGCTTACCCAAGTGAGTCATGCCGAGTAGCACCAGTGACTTCTTACACTATAGACAATTGCTCTTCCAAATGAGCTATCCAAATTGTCAAGTTAGTTTTGAATAGTCTTTTATGGCCCATAAAGATGATTTTGCTTTTATAATTAAGGTCAGTTCTTGGATGGATGAGAAAACCAGAATAACTTAAAGAAAGCCAACCACCAATGCCAAGTGAATAGGCAAACTCTCCAACAGTGGCAACATAGATATGCAGAGTGGTGTTGGAACCAAGCTGAAAATACACTGTTAGCTTTTTAGAAAATAGATCAAGTCACTAGTAAATAAGTACACACAACAAAAAACTCTGCAGTAGTGTTCAAACCAAGTTGTAAATATGTTTTGACCTGTTAGGTCTTTAGAAAATAGACCAAGTCCTGATACACTGAAAGAACACCTCCAACAGAAACGGGAAATGCATAGTTAGTTGATCAAACATTTTTCAGAACACATTTATTTCAATTTTTTCTATTGTCAACTTTTCTTTTCTATGCAGCAATATACCTGCTTCTCCTGCCTATGGTGTATTTGTTTAAGATTTGAAACATTGTGGTAGAGCATGTTCCAACTACGAGACCTTTATATGATGAAGCAATCTGCTAACAAAAATCGTTGACACAAGGATATTGCAAGACTTGGCTTATCTAGGCCCTAAAAAAGTTATGGCCATCGACACAATATCTTTAATAAGTAAGTCTCTGTATCCAAAATAAAGATAAATATGACGTCACATACCGCCATGTTGCTTTCATTCCCAATTTGATTACACACGTGGCGGCTGATTTGATTACACACGTGGCGGCTGTACCTAAAAAAGAGGTGCTAACCTTCCAGGGTCACCCGGTCTCACTTTCCTGGTGGTCAAAATTTTTACTTTACTTTGGGATTATGATTTGGACATGAATTGGTGTGTTTTGTTGGATTTTTTTTTTTTTTTTTTTTTTTTTTTGCTTTACTTTGGGATCTAAATTATTTGGACATGGATTAGTATGTTTGTCTTTTCGATCTGCACTTACCTTTCATCAGATCTGCCAAACAACACGCTCGTTCAAATGCATATTTATGCACAAACGACTCAGAATTGACAGCGATGGCTCACATGTTTTTTTCCCGGGCACCTACTACTTCCGGTTTAAATTTTACTCGCTTTGATTGGGTAGTGGGTATTCACGATGGGCAACCTGTGTATTCACAGTTCTTCTTCGTTGAATAGGATTTTATTTGTTCATTTCGTTCAACGGCTACTTGGTTTTGAAAAATATCTATAAATGAACCAAAATAAGTCAGGCCCAATGCCAGTTTTACAATCGTTTCTTAATTAAGATTTTCCTTAATTGGAATTTAGATTATTTTGACAATATCTTTTGGAACTAATAATTAATATTTTGACAAAAAATAATATAAATGCTATACGCTTGAAGAGATCTTCAAGATGACACTCTTAATTCCCAAATATTTTAATAATTAACAATTTTTAAGATTTGAAATTTGCCAGATTTTAGTTAAGGAAAATCTTAGTTAAGAAATGATTGTGAAACCGGGACCAGAATCATTATGAAATAAGTTTTCTTTTTGAATTTTCAATAAACATGCATATAATGCCAAATCATGGCATAAACGTACTTTGTTAAAATGCAACCCTGTTAAATAATGAAAGACTTCAGGTTTATTCGCATTTATTGCATCCTGAGAATATATTTCGTCAGAAACGCGTAGTTGGTAACTGTGATTGAACCATGACACTGCGCCACCACAACAAAAGGGAATAATTAATGCTGTTTACAATGTTGTTTGAAGTGGCATCAGCAATTTTTCAGCTATTCGTTGTTTATGAATCTGTAAGGAATAAAGTAAGAGTAAAGAATGAGTTACTACGGTGAGTGTCGGAGATGTGAGAGTGTGTTTGTGGTCTGTGTTGTACTCAGGGAAAGTATTATCACTGGTTTTCAAAACGAAGGGGATATGTGTCCAAACCTCGGGACTTGGCAATTTTCTGTGGGTAATTTGCATCTCTTTTCCATTATGAAGCTGTAACATCAAATGTATGTTATGCCAGAAATGAAGAGAGTGGGATAAACGTATAATTTACTCAACAGTAAAGATTTTTTCACTTATATCGAGGCGGTTAGTGCCAGGTTTTGGATCATCCGAAAGACAATTTTAGTATTTTGATATTTTAACAGCTAAGGGCCTTCGGTGTAAATAGGAGGAAAAATCATCTGAGAAAGTTTCTAAAGTCCCAGTGGCGTACCGCCCTATACGCAAAAACGCAAGTGCGTACACATAAATTGGCCACAAAAACTATTTTAAAATAAAAAATAGTATGAGAGAGAGAGAGAGATAGAGAGAGAGAGAGTGTGTGTGTGTGTGTGTGTGTGTGTTCCAAATTTTGCGGCTAGTTTGTATGGAGTCGTTATCGGTTTACACTCTTATAATCTTAAACTTTAAAGTTTCAGTAACGTGACAGTCTGTAGTTTGAGGGTTATTTCGTAGACAATGGCCAGTGTCCCAGTCAATTTTTTTTTTTTTTTAAATTTTCATCTCAAATATTCGCACAAAACATAGACTGGATTGGATAAGATTGAATGGTGTTTTACTCCAATTCAAGAATATTTCACTTATCCCGAGGCAGTCAGTTCAGGAATGGTGAATCTATGATACAAACGCAGAGAACATGTGCGATTAAACCTGGTACCCAACCTTCCACTCCCAGGGATCAGTAGGATCCGCATATTTAAAATGTGTAATTAATCTCCAATTGGTATCAAAAATTTAACACGAGAAGGTATTGTATATCTGTCTCAAAATGCATTTTGAAGCATATAGATTTAAAAATGTTCCGAGGGAGCATGTCCCCAGACCCCCCCTACCGTGGTCGAGCCTTTGGCGCTCCAAGTTTGCATACACATATAATCAGGTCACGGTACGCCGCTGAGTCCCGACATGCGTGATTAATAGGATTAAATGACACTGGTTTTATAGACAAGTGTCCGTTATAAAGAGTTTGCCTGTAAGACAGGTGGTTATTATAAAAACAATGCTTGTCGGCAAAACAGATTTAATATTTGGCATCTGGCTCCAGTTTCACAATCATTCCTTGGCTAAGATTTTCCTTAACTTAAATTCTTGAATTTAAGGTGTCATTTTGAAGCCCGCTGCTAGATTAAAACATTAGCAGTTAGTTTCTTACAAAAATAATTATAAGTAGTTCCAAAAATTAATCTATAAAATTTGCTAAAATAAATTAAGGAAAATCTTAGCTAAAGAACGGTTGTGAAACTGGGGCCTGTAGTGTCTAAAGTATGATTTAGTTTCTATAAGGAAACTATACCAAGAGAGGTAACTCGTCTTGATTGCGGTAAACTGTTGCATAGCTGAGCCACGAAGAAAAAACATGCTCCAATCTTTTCTTTCTTTCTTTTTTTATTTTTTTTTATTTTTTTTATTTTATTTTTTTTTAAGTATCAAGCATCAGTTTCACAATCATTATTTCTTCCTATCTTTAATATCTGAAAAAAATATAGGACGGTTTTCTTTAAGGTATCATTTTTGACAATCTTTTCTGTACTCTAGTTTTGTCAAACATTTTTATTAGTTTTTCTTTCTTTTTTCTTTTCGTTAATATATGAATATGGAATACAAACGTCCAAAACTGAATAATACATAATATCAAAACATGAATATATAAATAGATTTCAGTACCGTAACCAGGCTCTTAAATAAACCGAGGCAAGAAATGAAGATCAATATATATATATAATGGCATATAGTACCACTGGACCAACAAATTTACATGTAAGGAAGGTATTATAATACAGAAAAAGCTCAAAACTAAACCAGTTTAAATTGTAGGTGGACGTCTATCAGACATTTAACCTGTATTTTTTAGAATATTTCTGCGTTTTCATAAGCAAGATCACTCGATACAGTTACACAAGACAAGAGGTAAAATGTCGTAATCAGACAGTGCCGCAATACAGCTAGTAACCAAAATGACAAATAATAATGCAACTTTTGATATGACAATCACATGATTAAATCATTTAGTGATATCCAAGTCTCACTCTGGGATCGAAGTCTTGAAACGCCAGTTCAATTCTCCTGGTGGTCGGATTCCCCGGACCCAGCCCATCGCTATAAGACGTCTAGTGGTTTAATCTATCCGGCGTCATCATCTCTGGATATATTTGATACCGATGTCACAAAGTCTGTTATCTGACATACTGATTCTTTGCCATGGTTTCAGCGTTTAGTATACCAACATTAGCAGGAATGATATAGGAACCATATATTGCCAACAGATCGCAACCCAATCATATCCCGGAAAAATAATGACGACCGTCGAAACTCTCTCTCTCTCCCAGTCTCTCTCAAAATATCGCTTCTGTGCGAAAAAGTAATTGGTTAAATTTTTAACCGAGGCAGTTGCCTCGGTTGCCTCATAGGTAGTTACGGTACTGGATTTTAAAAAATCACATGACGGTGCCTTATAGACTGAATAGAATACATGATGTAATTGCAAAACTTCATTTAGGAATGGAATCGTTTTGGGCAAACTGAATACCAAACGCTTAACGTTCGCTAGGGCAAACAGGAAACAAAGCACTAAAAGTTCGTCAGCCTATGGCAAACTAACAAAAATGTTAACTGTTGGCTCAGGAAAACTAAAAAGAAAACGCTAAATTTTCTTCATGACAAACAGAAAACAAAACGTAAATGTCTGCTAGTGCAAAACAGAAAACGAATGTTCCCTATGGCAAAAAGAAAACGAATCATTAAACATTGCCATGGCAAAATGAAAAAAAAAAGCCACTAAATGTTCGCTAGGTCAAAATGAATACGAAACGCTAAATTTTCGCTAGGGCAAACAGAAAACAAAACACAAATGTCCGCTTGTTTGAAACAGAACCTTAATCGCTAAATGTTTTCAGTGGCAAACAGAATACAAAACATTAAATGTTCATCAGGACAAACAGAAAAAACTGAATTTTTCCGCCAGGGCAAACGAAACTCCAAATTCTCGCTAGGGCAAACTGAATACATATCGTTAAACGTTCGTTATGACAAAATGAATATAAAACGCTTAATTCTCGAAATGGCAAGCTGCAACCAAAACGCTTAATGCTCGAAATGGCAAACTGCAACAAAAACACTTGATACTCGATATGGCAAACTGCAACCAAAACGCTTTATGCTCGAAATGGCAAACTGCAACCAAAACACTTGATGCTCGATATGGCAAACTGCAACCAAAACGCTTTATGCTCAAAATGGCAAATTGCAACCAAAACGCTCAATACTCGAAATGGCAAATTGCAACCAAAACGCTTAATGCTCGAAATGGCAAACTGCAACCAAAACGCTTAATGCTCGAAATGGCAAACTGCAACCAAAACGCTTAATGCTCGAAATAACAAGCTGCAACCAAAACGCTTAATGCTCGAAATGACAAACTGCAACCAAAACGCTTAATGCTCGAAATGGCAAACTGCAACCAAAACACTTGATGCTCGATATAGCAAACTGCAACCAAAACGCTTAATGCTGAAATGGCAAACTGCAACCAAAACCCTTAATGCTCGAAATGGCAAACTGCAACCAAAACGCTTAATGCTAAAAAAAAACAATCTGCAACCAAAACGCTTAATGCTCGATATGACAAACTGCAACCAAAACGCTTAATGCTCGAAATGGCAAGCTGCAACCAAAACGCTTAATTCTCGAAATGACAAACTGCAACCAAAACGCTTAATGCTAAAAAAAAACAATCTGCAACCAAAACGCTTAATGCTCGATATGACAAACTGCAACCAAAACGCTTAATGCTCGAAATGGCAAACTGCAACCAAAACGCTTAATGCTCGAAATGGCAAATTGCAACCAAAACGCTTAATGCTCGAAATGACAAACTGCAACCAAAACGCTTAATGCTCGAAATGACAAACTGCAACCAAAACGCTTAATTCTCGAAATGACAAGCTGCAACCAAAACGCTTAATGCTCGAAATGGCAAACTGCAACCAAAACGCTTAATGCTCGAAATGACAAGCTGCAACCAAAACGCTTAATGCTCGAAATGGCAAACTGCAACCAAAACGCTTAATGCTCGAAATGACAAGCTGCAACCAAAACGCTTAATGCTCGAAATGGCAAGCTGCAACCAAAACGCTTAATGCTCGAAATGGCAAACTGCAACCAAAACGCTTAATGCTCGAAATGACAAACTGCAACCAAAACGCTTAATGCTCGAAATGACAAATTGCAACCAAAACGCTTAATGCTCGAAATGGCAAATTGCAACCAAAACGCTTAATGCTCGAAATGGCAAACTGCAACCAAAACGCTTAATGCTCGAAATGACAAACTGCAACCAAAACGCTCAATGCTCGAAATGGCAAACTGCAACCAAAACGCTTAATGCTCGAAATGGCAAATTGCAACCAAAACGTTTAATACTCGAAATGGCAAATTGCAACCAAGACGCTTAATGCTCGAAATGGCAAACTGCAACCAAAACACTTAATGCTCGAAATGACAAACTGCAACCAAAACGCTTAATGCTCGAAATGACAAACTGCAACCAAAACGCTTTATGCTCGAAATGGCAAACTTCAACCAAAACGCTTAATACTCGAAATGGCAAATTGCAACCAAAACGCTTTATGTTCGGAATGGCAAACTGCAACCAAAACGTTTAATGCTAACGCTTAATGCTCGAAATGACAAACTGCAACCAAAACGCTCAATGCTCGAAATGGCAAACTGCAACCAAAACGCTTAATGCTCGAAATGGCAAATTGCAACCAAAACGTTTAATACTCGAAATGGCAAATTGCAACCAAGACGCTTAATGCTCGAAATGGCAAACTGCAACCAAAACACTTAATGCTCGAAATGACAAACTGCAACCAAAACGCTTAATGCTCGAAATGACAAACTGCAACCAAAACGCTTTATGCTCGAAATGGCAAACTTCAACCAAAACGCTTAATACTCGAAATGGCAAATTGCAACCAAAACGCTTTATGTTCGGAATGGCAAACTGCAACCAAAACGTTTAATGCTCGAAATGGCAAACTGCAACCAAAACGCTTAATGTTCGAAATGGCAAACTGCAATCAAAAAACTTAATGCTCGAAATGGCAAACTGCAACCAAAACACTTAATGCTGAAAATGGCAAACTGCAACCAAAACACTTAATGCTCGCAATGGCAAACTGCAACCAAAACACTAAATTTTCGCTGTGGCAAAGAGAATCCAAATCATGAAATATTTGCTATGACAAATGCACAATATCCACTTAAGGAAATTTATACGATAGTTGACCATTTTGATGAAACAGTAATCACGCCATAATTTGATGGTATAAGGGAGATAACCTATGTATACTTACCGTTTACTTATGTATATCAACTTTTTATTTCGATGTGTTAACATTTTTTGTATTTCATTTTCCGAGGCGAAGCTCTTTGCTTTCACCATATAGTTTTGGTCCAAAATACTTACATTGCAGAGCCAGATTCATTATAAAATTAAAAAAATAAATTACTAAATTTAAAATTAAATTAAAAAAACTATTCGTCTATATAAAAAATAATGTTAATTTGTAATGAATTTGGCCTTTGTATTAATTGGGACCCTGCAATACTACTTCACCTTACCACTTGGAACCAACAGGACATTGTAATCAACATCCGATGCCCGTCCAAAGTTAGTAGTTTTGTAACCTTTGGCCGCAATATTGGTATTCTTATTTAGTTTGTTTGTGGTTTCGTGTTCTGGGTTATTGCAAAGTGCTTTCTTACTCTATAATTCCATCACGAGTAACTTCAGTGCGTAAACGTATATAAAGGCCATCTGCTCATAAAGGCCGATTCCCTTGGGTGACCTTTTTGACAGGTTGACTTATAAAGGCAACCTGCTCATAAAGACCACTTTCACTGGTTTCCTTGAGTGGTCTTTTAGACAGGTTTGGCTGTTTATAAAGACCGCCTGCTCATAAAGACCACTTTTACTGGTTCCCTTGGGTATCCTTTTTAGACACGTTTGACTGTAATTAGTATCTTGTTTGTTTCTTATATATAACACCAGCGTTAGTTTGGTTGTGGTTTGACCGAATCATCGGGGGTCGAGTGATCTAAAGCGCCGGAATACGTACTACCGTGTAGGTTCGAATCTAACTAAGTGTAGATCCCTGTGCAAGAAAGTTTGTCAATTCGCTTACGATGGGTGGTTTTTCCACTCCGATTTCCTCCACAATCCCGAACTGATTATTCCTATATAAGTAAAAAACTAATACATGTATGTTGGCGTAATACTCCATTACACCACTAACTCAACTCATTAACCAAATATAGCAGACGTCCAATACTGAAACATGCTACGCCACTTTGAATACGTGATTTACTGATCACTACAGTTGCTCAGTTGGTAGAGTGCTTGCATCCAATCACAGACATATATGTCTCTGATCCAATGTAGGAGGATTTGGGTTCGAACCGAGACCAAGGTCTGATCAAGATTAAGAAAAAATAGATAGCGACTGTTTTGCCATGCACTCATCATTTTAAAATAAAAATATCTGGGTCGTTCTGAAGAGACCTTAAAAACCGACGCCCTGTGATGGTAGGCGTGGCTCGTTTAAAACCCCTCCATGCACATTTTCCTAAGCACACTTCAAAGGTAAAAATTACTGCCACTTCTTCTATAGCTGGTGAAGTCTTGATATTTATATCACTTTTAAGTGAAATACTCTGGACGGGGTGATAACCCATAATCAATCAATCAATCAATCAGTCAATCAATCAATCAATCAGTCAATCAATCAATCAATCAATCAATCAATCAATCAATCAATCAATCAATCAATCAATCAATCAATCAATCAATCAATCAATCAATTAATCAATCCGGCAAATTGTGACCACAGGGGAGGAATACAGCGATCTGGGTTGCTCAGTTAGGCGAGCACTCTCTGTAGTTCGGGTGAAAGGTCCTGGTTTCGAAACCTGGTTCGATCCTGCATTTTCTTACTCCCGGCTTCCTGTAAATGTAACAAAGTTGACTTTTTTCTGAATATGAAAAAAAATTAAAATAATAATAAACAGAAAAAAAACTTAGACTTTTCAAACAAAAACTATGCCAATGGAAACAAAGTGTTTTTTTAAATGTCTACAGCGCCGGCCGAGCAACTGAGTGCTCCTGAAGGTTACTCTAGCACAAGCAAATTTCAAAACAGAGCGCTGCCAAAACTTTTGAACCATGTTCCGAACAAGCAAAATAATTTGTCTAAATTTGCTATAATTGCGCTAAATAATGGTCTCATTATCATAATGATTTTATTTTGGAGAAAGAAAAATAACCGTTATCTTTAAAAATTTACCTGTAGCCGAGATTTTACAAATGCAAATATGCGAAGCAAAAAATTGCTCATCCGTGTCCTACTAACTAAGGTAAATCAAAAACCATAAACTTTCTCACGCGATCACTCAAGGTGGCGTGCTGTCAACACACTTACCACGAGTGCGATATATGGATATTTGACATATACGCATGGGAAGCTTATTTACGGAATAATAATACACAAAATTTATTTATACTGTGAAGTGATATTTCAAAAGAAGATCGCTTGAACTCTTGTTTTCATTCCAAGACGAAGTCAAAGTGTGAACTGTGAAGTAAAAGTTGAAACTGAAAAAGAAGTTGCAGTTCAAACTCAAAGTTCGGGTAAGAGATGCTTAATCTTTTTTTTGTTAATTATGAAGCTGGATTAAATATATATTTTTTTAATTTAAACAGCTACAAAGGTTTTGAACTGTTAAAGTTGAACTGCAAACATCGAGGTCAGGTTGGTGTTTATTTCAGTGAAAAAAGTACATTGATCAATGATGCACTTGACTGATCAGCCTCCGGTATCTGTATTGCTCTCTCTCTCATGCCATTTCCAGCACAAATTTAGTTTATCCGTTGGATATGCAATGGAAAAACCATTTGTGGCTTGCTTCTCGCCCAGAAAAATCATAATTTTATGGTCATGATTCATGATTGAGTGATTAAAAAGAATATCTGGATCATCAGTGGATGGATAATTTAGTTAACCTGGTCCTTTGTTTTGTTAATCAATATATGTGTCATATTTTTCTCATATTCTGACAAATTCTTCAAATTTTATTTAATTTTAAAAATCTGCAATAGGCCAATATTGCATAAAAAAAACCAACCAAAAGCTTAAATGTAAATCAGCTGGAAACATGACCACTGCGAGGAGTTGGTCAGATTTTACTCAATGGAATGGAATAGCATGGAACGTGTCAAGCTTGATTAAAAAGTGCTAAGTAATTTTCTCATTAAAATAGATTTATTTAATGATTTTGACAGTACTTTCTGAACAAATTAACAAGATAATGATTGGATATTGGTGTTTTATAAAGGAAACACTGTTATTAGACCCATTCTTATCTGATCGGATTACACAGATTTTCACTTTGCCATAAAAAGGGAATTTATCCTAAAGTAAACAGTTTATTTAAAAGTGATTAGAGCCATTGCCTTGAGCCCAGATTGGCCTTTTTATTTAGAAACCTTAATGTTTTCAAAGCAAAATGTTGTGGTTAGGATTATGTATTATATATTTCAATATTTTCAGTATAAACAGTGATTTTTATCAAATTTTATGTGATCATTTGATTGGAAATATTTATATATCTTTACGAGTATGTCAATAATGGAAAAAGTGCCCCAAAGGTATATGAGCCTACAACGTGACGTCTTCATTTACAGTGTAACATACAAACCAACCATCCCACTTAGTAGTGACTTACCCAGGCTCTGATATCAAGCCATCCACGGTTGACTGTTCCTATCAACCTACTAGTACCCACCCACCCACCCGCTCTCTAGATTCCTGTATACTACACTGCTAGATTCAAATTTGATATAGTTCTTTTGCAAGCAATATTAACACCCCCAAGGGCACATGCCTTCTCAGTTTAACTTAAAATAATGTCATAGCGATATACAGCCCACATATCTCTGAAATATCAAAAGCTTCTTGACCAAGAGTGGAGTGGAGTAATGGTGCTTACAGAAAGATATTTTTGCCATTCCTAGGAAAGAGTATTTCATTTATTTTGAGAAAGTCAGTTCAGGAATGATGGGGGAAACTGGAGTGCCTGGAGAAAAAATACGACAAGTGAACTGACAAACTTCCTCACACTAGGATCTGCCAGATTGGGATTGGGACCTAGGCAATGAGAGGGGCTGTGATCTGTAAGTGTGCGTCTTAAACTCTGTGGCTGCTGAGCCACTGAGCAACCTAACCACCTTGTACGATGCAAACCTTCTCATTCCTCTCCACCTCAACTTGTGACAGGCTTTGATTTTCAGCTCTGATACAAATATGTAACCTTACAAAAATGTAAATAAACACTTTTAAAAATATTTACATTCATCCATAAAATAACAGAAATGTTGACCGGACCACCTGTTAGGATGCATTATGCAAGTTTTCTATTTCTCTTCCACCACAACTTGTGACATGCTTTGATTCTTATCTCTGACACAATTATGTGACAAAAAATCTGGATAAAAACTTAAATATTTACATAAATTTATCTATGAAATATCAGTGTGATGTCAATAAATTTTCCATAGATGTATATAGATTTCTTTTCTTCTTTCTGCCTTAGTGGCCATAAAGTAAATTAAATTTGCACTCGAGTGTGTGGTGGATCAACAATAACGCTTTTAGTGGAGGGTGAAATCGACATCAGCATAAACATGAAATTGATGAAAAAGAAATTACTTGGTTGGAAAGTAATCAATGATTTAGTAAATTCCCTGGACTTATAATCAGTTCATTAGGCTATGAGTTTAGTTAAAAGTGTAAATTGATTAAATGTATATAAATTTTATTTATGCATTTATAATACATGGTATGTGTGATATTTTTATCGATAATGCTAAATAGAAAGATTTTAAGTTTCAGCATGATATTATAATAGAGATTTTAATTTTTAAAAGCATGTTGAATGATTTTTTTAATATTTAAATAGTTTCAAAAGGGAAAATATGCTACTTATTTCAGGGATTCATCAAGGGCCTATTTAGCCGGAATTCAGCCCTATTCCCAATGGAAAAAACATTGATTTTTTCCCAAAATCAGCTGAGAAAATTCCCAATTTGAAAATTGTGTTGGTTTTTAAACGAAAAAGGAAGGTAAATTTTGTGAAAGCCCCCCAACCAGCAAAATCAAGTAAAAGATTCTAGATTATTTTTAAAAAAACAGCTGCAATGGAAGATGAAAATACCGATTCTACATCAAAGGCTTCAAAGGTTGTGAGTAAACTGACTTCTGACATGATGTCGAAGTTTTCCCAAAATCAGCAATAAGTTGATAGTTTTTCCCAACTTTTAGTTTAGGGCTTTTCCCAAAGACCCTGATAGATCCCTGTATTGAAAGATTGTAATCTAGGTATGTCATATCATTTGAAAACTCGTCAAACTTGTTTTACAAATAACAAGCCACATTGGGGCCCAATGCTCAAAATAAGACAAAAGTTCCACAACCATACCTTGTCTTGATAATTTCAACATTTTATATTAAGGTTTACAGGAGACTAATAAAAAATGACCATACATTTATTCCCCCCAAAAAACTACTCTTCAACTGGCTGTTATTTCAATCACTGCTGGACCAAAAATTAAAAGTATCTTGTAATGTTGGTGTCAAGACTTGACCACCATTATTATTGTTGTCCAACAGTTCTGCTGCAATCAGTTGTCATTTCTTACATCTTTTAATATAGTTAATGTTTTTGCTGCCGCATTTCTCTACTGGGAACATCTGTAGTTGTTGAGAGAAAAAAAAAAAAAAAAACCCCACACACGAAACCCTCATCAAAGATTTACCTGCAGTTTTTCATGATTATCTCCCTTTGTAACAACATCTTCTTTCCTTTACTTTTTGTAGGATGACAATAAATTCTATCATTCATTGATTTCAAAGTTGGCATTTTAATTTTGAATTTTAGAAAATCTATTCCCATAAGATATAAATGTACATATTATATATACAAAATGCGCTTTCCAGTCATGCAATTTGTACATTACGTCCATTTTTAGCTCACCTGAGCTGAAAGCTCAGATGAGCTATTGCTATCCATCTTCGTCCGCCGTGCGTCGTGCGTCGTCCGTCGTCCGTCGTCCGTCGTGCGTAAACTTTTTACATTTTAATCTTCTCCTCCAAAACCACTGGGCCAAATTTAATGAAACTTGGTAACCATCATGCCTGGGTGAAGCCCTCTCAGATTTGCACAAATGAAGGAGTTATGTCCCCTTGGGGCCCCATAAGGGGGGAAATAGTGAAAAACTTTAAAAATCTTCTCCTCTGAATCTACAAGACATATACCTTATTTATTTCATATATAACATCCTTAGGTCATCTAGTTTCAGATTTGCACAAATGGTAGCCATGGGGCTCAAAATGGGGAAATGGTAAGGTGCTGAGTGGGGAAATTGCTAAAAATTATGTATTTGTCAATATATCTTGAAAACTATTAACTTTTTGTATAGGCATGTATATTAGAATATTTTAGGTATTATCCTAACGATCATTTTGATATATGAATGAAGGTCATAGGTTCAAAGGTCAAGGTCACAGATGTGAATGAATACCTGAATGGTTATTTATCTTGAAAACTGTTAACTTTTTGGATATGCATGTATATTAGAATATTTTAGGTATTATCCTAACGATCATTTTGATATATGAATGAAGGTCATAGGTTCAAAGGTCAAGGTCACAGATGTGAATGAATACCTGAATGGTTATTTATCTTGAAAACTGTTAACTTTTTGGATATGCATGTATATTAGAATATTTTAGGTATTATCCTAACGATCATTTTGATATATGAATGAAGGTCATAGGTTCAAAGGTCAAGGTCACAGATGTGAATGAATACCTGAATGGTTATTTATCTTGAAAACTGTTAACTTTTTGGATATGCATGTATATTAGAATATTGTAGGTATTAGCCTAACAACCATTTTGATATATGAATGAAGGTTATGGGTTCAAAGGTCAAGGTCACAGATGTGAACAAGATCTGAAATGATTATTTATCTCAAAAACTATGAACTTTTTGTATAGGCATGTATATTAGACTATTTAGGTATTATCCTAATGATCATTTTGATATATGAATGAAGCTCATGGGTTTAAAGGTCAAGGTCACAGATGCGAATGAATACCTAAATGGTTAATTATCTTAAAAACTATTAACTTTTTGTATAGGCATGTATATTAGAATATTGTTAGTACGGGCACAGTGGTCATTTTGATAGATGAATGAAGAGCATGGGTTCAAATGTCAAGATCACAGATACAAACAAGTACTGAGATGATTATTTATCTCAAAAACTATAAACTTTTTGTATAGGGATGTATATTAGAATATTGGCCGAATTATCATTTTGATATTTGAATGAAGCTCATGGGTTCAAAGGTCACAGGTGAGCGTTAAGGCCCATGGGCCTCTTGTTTTTTTTTACATACCAGTAATTGATTTCTCTGAAACACTTTAGTAATTTTCTGGAATTTTAATACTATATAGTATTTAGTGTGTGGAATCAATATTACATATAAATAAAGTTTTCATTTGAGTTGACTAATTATTCTAGGAAACAAAACTTTAAATAAGCATAAATAATTAATAAGATAATGATTTTGATGAATTTTACTTTGAAGAAAAACAGATGATGAGTGTACTGTGTAGGATAGAATCGTAGAAATATCTGTTGATCTCGGATTCTCTGATAATGGCTAATTAGCTATTGATTGATTATTGATCTGTTTCAAGGAAAAAAATTGAAACCTTTTGTTTTAGATATATAGATAAGCTACTAGTGGATTTCTTGATTTTTAGTTTCATTCTGTATAGTCTTTTGGTAGATTCCTGGATCTGTGGTTTGTAAGCTTCCTGAAATTTTCTGGATGTTCAGTTTGTCGATCTACACAGAGTGTGATGGGATTTGTGTGAAACATTATTGAAAATAAGTTCATCACCAGTGATTTTATTTGCCTAAAATTACTACCAAATAATGGTAGTTTCCCCTGGGGAAAAATTACTAAGTTTTTAAAACTTGATCACTAAAATTCCCCGAAAAACAGTGACACACTAGCAATTTAAGTCTTGTTGTCCTTACCCACAAAATTTTGATAAGGTGATCCTAAGCTATCGCAAACATGTCATTATGCAGTTTGCTGTATTTCAGAACAAATTTTCCCAATTTAAAAGACAGAAGGTAGTTTTTAAAAAATATAGCAAAATTACCGATCACAAATTACTGAATTTAACTAATTTTTGTGACAAAAAAACCAACCCAAAATATCAACTTATGTGATTATGTGTACAATCAGAATAATAGTCACAAACATTATTGGATGTCAACTAGTCCAGTTGTGAATGTCATTATGATTAAGTTAACAGTAAGCTGCCTTGAATTTCGGTCAGAAAAACTTTGTATGTAAAAATTATTTATTCAGCTACGTAGTTTGAGTTTCATTAAGTGAAAATGAGACAAACAAGTCATTTCAAAGGTATGATACATCTAGATAACAAATATGAAATTATGCAGATATATCAGATATGGTACTCTCCTAAATTTTTGAGGTAAAAAATGAGACACTAATAGCCATTGGTCAATTTCCGGTCATTTTAGGAAGTCTGTCTCCAATCTTATCTGGACCTGTTGGTGCATGTATGTGAATTCATAAAACCGTGAAAATGTTGATGATTTATCAGTAGATTATGATATCGCTGTTATAAAGTGTCCGAGTTCATAATTCATTCATGAGTGCATTTATATACAGGTATACCCCCAGGGAGGGATGGAAGTCTAGGGAGTAATTAATGTGTTAACTAGATATTTGTCCATCCCCCCACTCTTTGTCAAATCAAATATTTGAAAATTGATGGTAGGAATTTTTAAAATTTGATGGTTTGATAAAATTTTTTTTTTATTTTTACAAAAGATTTTTTTCCCAAAGATTATTGGAAATTCCAAGATTGTAAAAAATAGCATTAGCATTTTGACGATATCAGCTATTAACAATTTGACATAATTCATCTTCGTAATGTATTGTGTTTGTATCTACTTTATTATTATGATTATTTCTGTCACAGGTAGTAATTGCAACAAAATGTTTATATATAAGGGAACCCTGAGACTAAATTATATGAAATGCATTGCCCTTTGTTGACATGTGTTCTTGTGTGTATATCATGCTGATGTAAATGCCAATAAATATAATTATTATTATTTTAACGAGAAAGGCTGAAGCAGTATCTCCTCTGGTTCTCAAAAATAAATTGCCATGACTTTTGCCACTTTTAATTTTTTTCATCATTTTGAGACGTGTTTTTGTCAATGGAGGCTAAGACAAGTAACAAGTTGCAGTTTTCAGACTGGTCTAAACTCTAAAGTTTGAATAATACCATTCAATGTCAAGGAATTTTGAATTTCTTTTCTGTATTCCTTAACATCTAAAATCTAAAACTCTGAAAATTTGGCTATTTTAAGAATTACTTATCCATTCATACCAGATATGGAATATAATTATACCTGAAAATTCTGCTGTTTTAATAATTATACTTACCAATCCAGATACAGACTTTTAATTGTATATTTTATCAATGATCATGTAATTGGTTGAATCGTAAATGAACTTGGATATCAGCAATGTAATTGGAATTAAGATATAATTGTTATAAGTTTCAGATATAACAATTACTTATCTATATCCTGTAGGGTGTGTTTGTTGTACCTAGTTGTGATTTGTAATATTATCGTAAAATTTGATTACGATATGTCCATAATAAATGAACTTTAATTAAGATGTCAACATAGAAATAAGGTTTAGTTGCAATTGGCCAATTGTACATGTATTATCATACAGAAAATGTAGGATAATCCCGGTGAAAATGGCTGGTCAAATTCAGACTTTAGTACTTAAAATATGAAGGTTCCCAATGTAGAATCAGTAGGTCTAAGGCCTTGGACCAAGGAAATTATGAACTCCTGTCAACCAATCACCCACATACCCACCAACCAGTATTTGTATACTGTATTGACATTGTTGAGAAGACATCTCGATATAAGTCAAAGGACTTGAATGTAAAACAGCAATCAATCAACCATCCAAACCATCCACTAACCAACCATTTTTATACCCCCCCTGCTTAAAAAGTGGGGGTAAATAGTGATAGGGGTCTCCGTCCGTCCTTCCGTTACACCTTAGGGTACCTATCTCTTATCCGCAACTCTTCCTAAACCCTTCAATGGATTTTCATGAAACTTTCACACAATCTTTGTGATATAATGTAGATGTGCACCTTCTATTTAAAAATTTGATCCGATGGATTTTTGGGAGCTTGTGTCTCACAGTTTTTCTAGTTTCTTAATTGACATTGTTGAGGGGACAACTTAATTTCCTTTGCCATTCTAAAAGTGAAAATGCACAGACTTTGATATGTTAATAAGAAGGAGTTTAGGTGAACCCTGATACTAAATGGGTTTTTGTTCACTTTGTTAGATCTGATGTAATAAATCATTTTACTTTGTTAAGATGTGTATGGCTGAGTTGTTGACAAGGTAATTTAAAAGTTTGCCTACTTAACAAATGATTTATATATAAACAGAAGTAATATGTATTCATAAATAAAGACAACAAAGTTCTGTGTGTGTGTTTAATACTTTATGAGATACTTATTTGAATTTGAAAATGATTAAGCTTTGAATATCTCTGAATTTTAATGTGGAGGGTGGCAGAGTGGACTGAAGTGCACGCTTACGGATCTCACTACCTAGGTCTGAATCCCAATCGGGCAGATCCTACTGTGAGAAAGTTTGTCAATTAGCTTGCCAAAAGTGGATGGTTTTGATGGCAACTGTTGTTTGTTCCATCATTTCTGAACTGATCGCCTCTTCATATAAATGAATCTGGACTAGGACATGAAATACTATTTTCATTTCACTGTCTTTAATTTGGAGGAACATGTCCAGAGAAAACAACGGAACTTTGTCAAGGAATCTGACTAAACTTTCTTAAAATTAAGATTTGCCCAGAGTAGGATTTGAACCTATGTGGTGAAGCACTGTGGTCAATAAACTGGCACTTTTGACCACTTGGCCACAGAGTCTCCCCTCACATAGAAGTTCATACACATTGTAAGCCTTAAATTAGTATTTTTTACTTGAACAGCTTAATTCCATATATGCAAAATTAAGACAGCAAATGGGGAAATGGTGTGCAAAATAAAACCTTTTTTTCATTCAAAACTATAACTGGTGCAACAGAAGAGTAGAAGAAAATTTTTGCTGGTTGATTGATTCTTTCAGTCAAATATCTCTTGTCCATTTATGTTGTTTCACTTGTTTGTCTGTTTCTAGAATGTGTGAACATGACAGAAATTGATCTTCCCCTACTGTGTGTTCTGAGGGCGCGGTGGCCTAATGGATAAGACGTTAGTCTTCAAATCCAGGGTCTCTCACCGCTGTGAGTTCGAGTCCCGCTCGGACCACATGTGGGAAAGTGAATTTTCCTTACCGTTGGCCTTTACTGATTCACCTGGTATCAGTATAATGGACTGGGGGAGTGGCACGCTTGTCTGCGGCGTACTGACTCTGTGAGCTAGCACGGTAAAGTCGCCCTGAGTGCGCGCTAGTACAAGGCAGACCATACAACACAGTCGCACTTCACATGCATACACAAAAATTGTTCATAGATTAATCCATAGAGATTAATTAAATAGTTCTCGTCGCGAATAGCTGAAAAATTGCTCATGCGACGTTAAGCAACATTCAACCAACAACCTACTGTGTGTTCTCTTGTTAAGTGTCAATGGTCAAAGAAATCCAATCTGACCCCATTTAGAGTTAATAACAGGATATTAAAACATCTGAATCAAAAACTAACTGTCCTGAGTTGTGTAACTTTGACCTTCTTTTCTAGTGGTGTTGTAACCAGCTTGTGAGAGGTATGGAAACCTGTCATTATAACATTGTAGGTATCCAGAGGGTGTTTAACCCCAGTTAGATTCCCTGTTATTACCATGCTTATGAGCTATTAGTTCAACCCCACGTTTAGGTACCCGGTCATTAAATCCATTGTTTTTGTGCTTATGTGCAATTTGTAGGTATCCAGAAGTTGTTTAACCCCAGTTTGGTACCCTGTCATTAAGTCAATTGTTTTTATGATTATGGGCTATTTTTTAACATTGTCGGTATCCAGAGGTTCTTTGGCCCCAGTCAGGTGCCCTATCATTATGTGTTTTTCTGTGCTTATGAGTTATTTGTTTCATTTTAGATTATCTTTAGTTGCTGTGTCTAATGACAGTCATTAAGTCATGGGTATATGTGTGTTAAAATAGGGTTAAGTGATTTGGCTTCTTTGATTATAACATTTAAACCAGTTTTTGGGGGTAAATTGCTGTTTTATTACCCAATAAGTTCAATAAAGTAAAAGTTATGATCAGGTAGTATTTGTGAAGTCATAGGTTTTGTTCATGTGGAACCTGATTGAGATGATTGGTAGTTTCCTGAAGTCATCTGAGTCATTCATGTGAAACAAAAATGTGATGTGATTTTGAAATTATGATTAACTTCTTGGTGTAATTTTACTTGATGTGTTATATTTTTCTGTGCATTTTTCATGCGTAATTCTGACTCAGAAAGTTGTGATCTTGGTGATGTTGGTGTCGAAAGTGCTACATGTATGTTACAAATTACAGCTCCTTTCACTTTCCCCATCTACATTCAAACTCTACTTGGACAGTCCCAAGTGTGAAAAAAGTTTGCAGTTCACTTGTTGAAGATTTTTTATTTTTCTCTAGACATACCCGCTTCTTCTACCATCCAAGAGCTAACCTCCTTGATAAAAGTGAAATAATCTTGACTTTTTTGATAAAAAAGGAAAAAATAGAAAAAAATTGACTGAATTGACTACGGTATAAACACCATTACACCATACCACTCCTCTCATGAACTCGCAACTTCATTTGTTATCGGTTTGTTTTGTCAAGCTACATGTAGAAACTGTTCATTCAAAAACTTAAAAAAAACTCATTTCTTGAGAGAAAAAATCACTCAAACATTGACCTGGAATTTTTTCTTCATAATCTTGATATGAAAAAGACAAGTTGAACATACAATAAAATTCAAATATTCAAATGAAAAAGACAAATTGATTGTACAACAAAACCAAGCATTCATTCAGTCAGGTAGATATGGGGCTTGTAATTATATCTTAAGGTATGATGTTATCTGTACTGCAAGGTGTGATGTTATCTCCTATTCTGTTTATGTGTGAACAGAGTAAATTATATGTTAGTGGGGGAAACCATTGATGTTAACACTTGTATAAAGCTTTACCTGTTAAAATTGATCCTAATTTGATTGTACTCCTTGTAAGACGACATAATTCAATTTACAGTTTTCTCCAGATAATTATTCCACATATTTGAATTCACTTTTAAAAACATGAAAAAATTTTTGATTCTGGATTTCAGCTTGATGGATTCTAAATAACTTTGGATTTTAAATTACTTGCTTCACATTCAAGTAATTTAATTTTATTTTGATGCTGTTTATATTACCGGTACATTTTTAATTAACACTTGATTTTAGTGGGCCTTTTCATTTGAAATGAACATTTTTGTGGAAGGTACAAATTGGTATTTCTCTGTTGAAAAATGTTTTAACTATATTGATTATCTGACTAATCTACATATGTGGTGGGCCAGACTTGACGGGTGGCAGATAACTCAATCGGTAGAGTGCCCTGCTGGTATTGTAAGATTTTGTGTTTGAGTCAAGGTTTGGCCGCTGCATTTTTTTCTCTTTCCTGTTACACATTTCACAATTTTCACTCTGGACAGGTCCTAATGCAAGAAAGTTTGTCAGTTCACTTTCCAAGGTCGGTGATTTTCACTGGGCACTCCAGTTCCCCACACCTTCTCCAAAATAAACAGATCGATATGTACATGTAAGTGAAAGAATCTTGACTGGGGGGTAAAAAACATAATCAGAGTACTCCACTCCACTCCAATTTATAAATCTTTATTTAATTGGACACTTTACTTTCTTGAAAAATAATCAGAGAAAAAAAAAGGAATATACCTGGTATTTGTGAATTTTAAACTCATCCAGATTTTAACTCCTGATAGATGCTACCTGGACATAAATATAAAAATCATAATACCAGGTGTCAGGTAATATGGAATTACACACCAATAAATGTTTAAGCAATTTTTTCTATTGTTAAAATGATTGTCATGAAATTCTATAATTATTGGTAGGACATACTTAACCAACAATTAATTACAAGGATTGTTGAAGTCATATTGTCAGTCTGACAGACAAATTATTCTTAATTTGTGAACAAAAATTTTGACAGTCAAAATTATTGTCTAGGATTACTGTTTCTTGTATTGTGTCGTAGTGCACATGACAGTGGTGTAGGTAGGTCTTCTTTTATAAATGCTTGATAAAGTGCATTTCATTTTTTTTTTTTTTTTGAAAAATTATGATTGGATTTTTGCTAATAACTAAATAGTCTTAACTTTATAACAATAAATGTACAAGGTGAAGCTATTGTGATTTTTTGATAGTTCATTATTTTCCCTATTTTGTACTTGTCTAGCTTATCCGGTTGATAATTCTGAAGGTATTCTGTAATTAAAAAAAACCCAAGTATTTTGAAAATATTGAATTTCTGTTCTTTCTTCAAATTTTGATGAATAGAGGTATTCCTACCGTAATATTATTTTTATCCATTTATCATTCTGTTTTACCATTACATTACCTGTTAACAACAAACATGTACTAACAGTAACAGCCTAACATGTATTTTTTTTTTAAAATATAGTAAGTTTCCTATAACCCAATAGACCTTAAATTTTGTATACCTGCTCTAAAGTTTTTATAAAAATGAGAAAAATGCAATACACAACTGGCTTTATTGGTACAAATAGTGTTATTGATCTTGTCCCCAGAGACACACTACCCATCTCTCCTGGGGTTCCAACCTATATCTTCTACATACGAAGTGAGTACTCTACCAACTGAGCTAGCGTAGTGGTACCTCACTTTAACAACTCTTAGGTAGTTTGTATCAAGAAAATGCCATTAATAACTGGTTTTATTGGTACAAATAGAGTTATTGATCTTCTTGTCCCTGGAGATGTTCTCCTCATCTCCTGTGGGGTTCCAACCCAGGCCTTCCACATACAAAGTGAAGAGCTACCATAGAAGTCCCTCACTTTAACAACTCTTAGGTAGTATGTATCAATAAAATGCAATAAATAACTGGTTTTATTGGTACAAATAGAGTTATTGATCTTGTTGTCCCCGGAGACGCTCACCACATCTTTGTCATCATCACTTGCCATGCCTTCAGGTGATAATTTCTCTTTCCCGAGCAGATCCCGATGCGACAACTTTCATACCCTAATGTACTCGTTTAAATTGTTATTGATGTGTTATAGAAAGATGCTCAACATTATTGGTGCAATTTAAACATTGAAAAATCACAAGTAGATATATTTTGTTTTCTCCTCATGAATGAGCCGCCATTCTCTTGGGACTCATATCGGAATTTTCTCTTTACAGTAAAGTTCCATAGTTTTAATAATAGATATGTATCATGTGTTTATGACATGATGAATATTAAAATTGCCTGACTGTTTATAAAAAGAGATAATGGATTCAGAGAATTTTTTTTTCTCAAAAAGTTTCAACTTGATTATTGGAATTTTGGTGCCATACTGGTGATAAAGTATTTTTCAGAAAAATAAATGACATTTCCTACTAACACTTATTTTTTGGGTTTATTTGAAAGTTTTAAATTTTTAAGTTAATGTTTTTTTTTTTTTAAATGGTAAAATCCATAACAGTAAGTTAGGCTTATATATATATATGTATTGGTGCAAATACTCACTGCACTTGCCATTTACACTTATGTATACCCATGACCTACAGCTTTAGAGGTAAATGCTTCACCACTGAGCCACAGAGGTTCGTTCTGTACTGTTTTTGTAAATAATTAATGTGATAGGAATTGCATCTTAATAAGATTCTTATTCATATGCATCAAAAATACTCACTGCACTTGTCATTATTTACACTTTGCTGAAGGTGTGATTGCAGCAACCTTACTTAGTATTGACATTTAGTGTGTTAAATAAACCCCATTAATACAAAGTCAGAAACACCTCTGTTTATATCGTCATCACTAAAACCCAAGATGTAAGAGTTGAAGACGGCGTTTTAACACTTCATAAAATTATTTTATTGAGACAATCAGTGTTTTAGGTGAAACCAGTAAAAATGAACGAAGAAACAGCAAAACACCTATTTTTTACGATCCGTACAAGCTGCAAGATGAAGAAATGGTAAAACACATTTTTTTTTAAATTGACACTAAATGTAAGACGTGCGAGCCGAGCCAAAGCAAAAATTCTAGCACTTAGTGAGGGTCCCAGTAATGTGCAAAATGTGTTAATATGATTCACTCAAGGAAATTGATAAAAAAAGGCATTGAGGATGATGGAATTTCTTTAGTTATATCGGCATGTCCATTCATAGAACCAAATTCAAGTAGTTATTTCCAGGAAACATGTTGTCATTTGACCATTAAATGAAAAACCTGGGAACACAAAGAAGAATTAAACAGATTTGAACTTTTGTGATCACTCTGATGGGTTTTCTAGTTTGGACATTTCTTTTTCATTACTGACCCCAAGTTTGATGCACAGGTTTTACAATTTGATTAAGCCCCAAACAGTTAACCTTTGACTGTACTTAATCAAATAAGGGCTTAACTTGTCACTCTAATTCAGGCCCCAGTATTAAACCGTTTGATTGGATGACCCTTCTTTTGTCCAGAATGCATTGCAACTCCCAGCAGGCTTTGCACTTGTTTGTTCAGCAAAACTCTTGTAATGAATAGAAGATTAACTTTCATCATTGTGCTCATATCAATAGAATTAAAAGAAACAAGACCTTTGCTTTTATTTTCATTTATAAAAAAAAGAATATTTGATTTTCAGTTTCTGGGGAATCTTTGATTTTATTTTCATTAATAAAAATGAGATTAAATTTCTTTTTTATGGGGACCTCTGCTTTTTTCGCCATTAATAAGAAAACACATTTAATTTTGGATCATAAAAGTCGGCTACCGAGTCCACCTCCTGGTATGAGGTAATTGGAGTTCGATTATAGAATTAAACATCTAAAACTAATTACATTTTATAGAACCAATGTAGTTTGAGAAATAATAACAAGAATGTTATGTGATCGAAGCTCCAAGCTCCGTGCTCTGATGAACAAAAATGTGCAAGTCACAGTGTATTAGTACATAAATTTGAATTTATGATCCCGTATTTTTATTTTTTCATCTTAATGTAATTTAGAAACAGAAATAAATGTATTTGACTGCTTGAATGATTTCTTTCTTATTGTTATTATTAATAGAAAAAATCACAAATTACAGAAATTTTACCGTATTTTTTATCTTAATGTTATTTGTGACACTGAAATAAAAGAGATGGTCGCTTGAATAATTTTGCTGTATTTTGATCATTTTAATAATTAGATGCATTACTATTTTTGATCACAGTTTAATTTTGATGTTGAAATAAAGAGAGATTCGCTTGAATGATTTGTCAATATTTAATCATTCAAATTTTAGGGTCTGTTTTTATTTTTCATCATAGTTTAATTTTGATGCTGAAATAAAAGAGACGACTGCTTGAATAATTTTTCTGTATTTAATAATTCAAATTTTATTACCCCTTTCTATTTCTCATAATTTTGATGCTGAAACAAAAAAAGATGGCTGCTTGAATGATTTGCCAGTTTTTAATAATTTAAATTTAGGTTCAATATCTATTTTTGGTCTTAGTTTAACTTTGATGCTGAAATAAAGAGATGACTGCTTGAATGATTTTTCAAATATTTAATAATTCAAATGTTATGATCCCGTTCTATTTTTCATAATTTTAAAAAGAATTGGGCATTTGAATGATTTGTCAGTATATTTTTAATAATTTAAATTTCCAGATCTATTCCTATTTTTGATCTCGGTTAAATCTTGCTGCTGAAAAAAAGAGATGGTCACTTGAATGATTTGTCAATATTTAATGAATTAGTTTCCATTTTTAATTAGTTTAATTTGATGTTACTGGTCACATGAATGGTTTGTCAGTTTTTAAAAATTCAAATTTTAGTATCCATTAATTTTGATGCTGATTGAAAAAGTGGTTGTCTCTTTTTCAGTATTTAATAATTCAACTTGGAGAATTCCTTTTTAGTATAATTTTGATGTTAAAAAAAAAAAAAAAAAGAGAGATGTTCGCTTGTTAGGACTTCCGTTTGTACCCACCTACCCATTAAATTCTATGTAAAATTTTTGAAAAAACTATATTTCGCAGAAATGTTCAAAATAACTTGATTTGGTTGTTTTTAGACTTTTTCTCTTGAAATTAAAATTTTAGTAGAAGGTACAAATGGAAGCCTTCTCGTTCGTTCGCTTGAATGATTTTGGTGTGTATACTAGCCATCATATCTTTAACAAGACAATATAAATACAAATAATATGTACTTGATAATTACACCTCTACAATAACAAGTGTATTCTTTAGAAATCATTCCATTGAACACTCGTTAGCAGGTACGGTAATCTCACTTATTGAACATCTATCTACCAGTGTATTTATAGCACTGCACAGTAGAGAAAAACAACTTTGACCTGTCCAGTTGACCTTTCATTAGGAATATTCATAAGGGATGATCCAACCCAACTTATAGGTAGTGCTAGGATTTCGCAGTTGATACCTAAATGATACAAGTGTTTACCATATACATGTAGATGATATAAACACATGAGTTCCCTATACATAACTCATCTATAATAAATATTTAAATTAAAGGTCAAGCAGACAGTTCATTGTTGTTTGCCTATACACTTTTACAATCTATTGGTTTTAACTTAAAGGGCTTGTATGTTTATACTAACGGCTCTTTCTTGTTCTCACTTATTGATTAAAGGATTTTTTCGCATCTGATTTGAAACTGAGATAGTTAGCAACATGCAATTGGACAATTTCTGTTTTTTGTTTTCCCAATGTGAACGATTTTTCCGACCGATAAAGTTAATTGAATGAAGATGCATTTTTGTGTGTAATTGTATGTGTACAGGTGTAAATTACAGGTGAGTTGTACTATTATAAATTAATATTTTAGTAACTAGTATTTTGGCTGTATTAGAAATTTGGAACTACATTTGTAATTAATATTTTAGTAATTTTCACTGTAGCAAAAACTTAGGAACCTTTAGTTATGCTGGAATTACAATCTCTATAAGATTATATGAGGATCTGAAAATAATAACCAACCTTGTAAAAGTTCTAGGCAGGCCTGGTTAATTTTGAGACAGGACTAGTTAAAAGCTAAATGATGATGGAATTTATTCTTTTTTTAGATTTTTGTTTTACCTTGTGCAGTTTACCAGTGATTAATTATAGTGTTTACTTTTATAATTTAATTCATAATTTGTGACTTCTTAAAAGAGAAAAAGAGAACCAAAATTTTTCTGAAAAATTATTGAAAATAAAGTGGTATATGTAACTCTGGCCTGTATCTAATGTGATTTCTTTGCTAGATTTGAGGTTTTCATTCCCGTTTCTTTTTTACAGGGTTCCCACGCATCCTTGAAAACGGGAAAACCCCGGGAATTTCAATTTATTAATTCCCGGTCGGGAAAACCATTGAATTCCACAAAAAAATTAAAAATCCGGGAAAAAGTCTTGAATTTTGCCGATACGTTACGTTGGTAAGGGGAAAGAGAGATAACTCTTACTTGCACGACAATTCCTAGTCGCTAAACACGGAAACGACCAATTCATTTTTCGTTTTAACAATTATAAGTGCCGATCAAGTCATCAATGCGTTTGTAATTGATGAGAAATAATATGATGTTGTCATGGTTTTAATGTCTTCAAAGTAACATAGATTTTATACCATGTGGCGGTCCAACATTAATATTGTTAAATATTTTATATCAAGAGAAACTCTTGGCTTTGTAAAAGGAACGAAGTTTCCGAAAGCAATAATATTGAATGATGTCTGTTTAAAATCGGATTTGGTGAATTTAGACGAATCTTCTTTAGTATTTCTTTCTGTATCATACCAACATCAAGGACATTTTTCAGAGCTAACGGCATTAGAGGTTTATGAAGTGACGGACTTAATTTGTAACTTAAAAGAATTAATATTAAATAAACAGGCAGTTAATACAACCACATACCTTGTCATATTTTCTTTATTGGTGTAAAATGAATCAACATTATGAATCGGTCAAGATTTACACATGTATACATGTATGATGTTCCAGATTCACAAGATAGTACATGTACTTTTATAAAATGCTTATCATTAATGTTGATCTTAAAAGTAATTAGACTATTAGGTTTTAGGGTTATATCAAGAAATCCTGTCCTTGAAAAGTGTGAAAAACCCTTAAAAAAACCTGGAAAAGCCCTGGAATTTTTAAAAGAGAAAAGAGTGGGAACCCTGTTTTTAAGTTACTTGTGATAAATTATAGCTGTAACTTTTATAATTTTATTCATAATTTTTCAAAAATGTTTGACAAAAAACAGAAACAAAAGTTAGGTGACCCAGGTCAAGTTACTCGTCCAGTCCATTTCCTTACCTGCTAGTTGGCAAGATGTTAGGTGTCATGGGTTTGAATATGAGTCTTGTTTCTTCATGCATTTACAAGTGATAAATTATTAAAATAACTTTTATAATTTTATTCATAATTTTTCAATTTGTTAAGTGTATAAAAACATCAAAACAGAAAATTGAAACATTACATTTGGTGTTCATTGCCCTGACCTTTTGTTTTGTGATAGCATTACTCATAGATTTAAGGAGCCTTTGCGGCCTGACTAGATTTAAAGGGCCTCAGTTGCTGAGCGGTTTGCATTTCTAGCTTACAATACATGGTGACCCTCAATGTCTAGGTTTGAATCCCATTTGGGGCAATCTGAGAGTGAGAAAGTTCATCAGGCCCTTTAGTTGCATATTTATTCCTTAGTTAAGATTTTCCTTAAAGTAAAATTTGACAAAAATTAACAAAATTTATTAAAATTGTAAAGATTTGAAAGTTTTGTCAGATTGAAATTAAGGGAAAATCTTAGCTTAAAAAATGATTGTAAAAACTAGAGACTGTTCATTTGTAATACTTTCCTCAGGTTGATGATGAGGCTATGATACCCTTTGTATAATGACCTATTATTGGGATTGGCATATTGACAATTAATAAACTGTAAAAAATAATAGACCATTTAAATATGTTTATTAATGAAGAAAATTGTGATACCTGCCGAGTTTGTTCTATAATAGTACCTCATTAGGTATGTGTCAGCCCTACCCTGTCCTGGCACCATCCCTTGTGTTAACCACACCATTAGCTTGGTTTGTTAAGTGTTTGCAAAATGTGGCTTTTGGTCCCCAGGTAGTATGGTTTCTGGACTTGAAAGTAAAGGAGTGAATATGGTTTTCTGCCAGACACTTGGCACCAAAGAAATTAATTACGACAATATAACATCTGTGCAGTGAGATGCCTTGGGTTTGAAGATTAATGCTGTAACCTCTCAGCCTCCATGGCCTTGATCTTAGTCCAGCCATATGTACTGTCTAATAAAAGAGTGCTATAAGTAGTCGCTACTGAGTACTTACTTACAGGTAGTACTCTTTGGTACTTGACTGTTGTTGTAAGTGGACAGGATTTATTAAGCATGTAAAACTCTTGATGGTGAGATGCAATGATGGGTCATTACCCCTGGTTAATGGCCCCGTATATAGCTGTCTGCAGGTGATCATCTCAGTCATGGTATTCTAGCTAACCTCTGCATCATTGAACTCCTAACACACGCAAATACCCACACACCAAGGTGAAAATTAACATGATGTATTTTATGACCACTTGTCCAGTCTCTGGGAAGGTAGTAATATTTATGCCTTCTGTTTTATTTGTTGTGTTATTTATGGCCTGGGTCTGTTGTCTTGGGTTATATATTGTTTCATGCTCCCTTTGTTCCTTGCTGGGTTTGTTTATGCTGTTGTATATATTGTTTTAAGTGCCTTTGTTCCTTGCTGTGTTTGTTATGCTGTTATATACATATTGCTTTATATTTCTATTGTTTCTTGTAGCATATGTTTATTTTTTGTAATTCTTAATGGTTTGTCTTTTTGTTGCTTGCTGGGTTTGCCATTTTGTATTGGTCTCTGCCAGTTTTTAGATTCTTTATATTTCTTTGTTTATTAGTTTGTGTCCAGTCTGTGAAGTGGTAAACTTTTAGTCATATTATAAATTAGTCCTGTGGTTTCTTGCCTGAGTGAACCTTTGTTTAATTGGCTTTGTCCGTTTTTATGTATATTGTTTATTAGTTTATTATTGGGAGATTTACTTATGGGATTGGATATATATTTGTCGGCTTCAGAAAATACTTTGTGGTGGGATTGTCCTTTAAGTTAGACTTCAAATATATACAAACAACCTACTGTTCAAAGGTATATGCATTATTACTTTGATAGCTTTGTGGAAAATACCCCTTTTCAGTCTCTGGTAGCCAAGTGGTCTAAAGTTTATGCTAACCAATCACAGGGGTTGTCTAAGGTAGTATGGCACTCTGATAGGTGCTATGGTGAGAATGTTTTGCCGATTCACTTACCAAAGGCCATAGGTTTTTTCTGGACACTTTTGTTACCTTCATCTCCCCAGAACTGACTGCTCCTGTCTTAAGTGATAAGGCATAAAACTCCATAGCTTCCTTTTCAGCCTAAGGTAAGGTAATTTGGCTTGAACTTAGTTTTTTGGCACCAGGCAATAGTTGGCTGCTGAGCTGAACTGAGCTAAGCTGATTATTATGTTGTGTTGAAATGATTTTTGACTTGGGTTTCTTCACATCAATTGATTTCATCTGCAGAGCTAAGATGAGCTAAGCTAAGGTGGTATGTGGCTTGTTTTTCTCCACATCAATTGATTTCATTTGCAGAGCTAAGCTGAGATGGTATGTTGCTTGTTTTTCTCCATATCAATATTGATTTAGATTGATTCTGTTCTAGATGTAGATGCAGGTTTAAGATACATGTTAATTCATCATTGTTGACCAGGATTGATGTCTAGCCGAGCCTGACTGACATTAATTATATATGATTACAATGGGTATAACATTTAATCTATGTGAACAAGTACCTGCTGAATAAAAACTAATGATTATCCTGTAAGAAGAATAATTTTACCATGTTTTAAAAAACGAATATTGCATACGATCTAGAATTTTGTTATACAGTTTCCCAGACAGGTTAATTAAACCTTCAAATACTGTTAGAAATCTTCAATCACTGATTTTTTAAGTTCAACAATTTATGTACTTTTATTGTTTCTTAAAAAATATAACTTTGTTATTCAGATGATAATGAATTGAGCGCTGAATGAAATGTATGATCTATGTGTTCACTCCTGGTAGACAAATTGCCAATCCAATGGCTACTGATTTCTGAGAAATACTTGTGAAAAGTGATTTTTTTTTGCAAAGTTGTGAAAAAGGTACATGTACAGTCAAACCTGTCTATAAAGGCTGACCAAGGGAACCAGTAAATGTGGCATTTATGGGAAGGTAGCCTTTAAATACATGTTCAAATAATATGAAGAAAAAACAATTGGTATACAATTCTACTGGCCTTTATAAGCAGATGATGCTTATATAGAGATGACTTTTAAGGCAGGTTGGACTGTACTTTAGAGAGGACAATATTTATTTTCACAAATTTTGAAAGTTTGGATGCCAATGATTTTAAATTTGTTGAAACCTAGATGATAGATGTATGTATAATAGATATTGGTACATTTATTTAATGAAAAATTTCAGATAAAAACTTGAAATTTCTTTACACTTTTCACACTTTCTACACAAATTTGTTTCCATTGTAAAAATTCAAATAACTTAACCTTGCCATCCCATAATTTTTTTATGGCATAACCCTTTTGTTTGTTTTTGGACTATTCCATTGATCAGAGGTGTGAAAAGAAAAGTACAAGTAGTTTTTATAGAGGTGTGAATTTTAGACCCTATCATTTTTACAATATAGATTAGCATCACCTTGTTAATAACAGTTTTTAGGCATTTTAAAGAGCATGTTTTAAGGTCAATAGTTTGTCCTTGGATGTTTCTTTACACCTTAGTTTCTGGTTTCCTCGCCTTTAGGTGTTTTACAGTTTTACCTCAAGTTCTCTCACCTCTGGGTCTTTGGCCTCAAACCTTTGTTCTCTGATCTCTGGGCATTTTACCCCAGGCTCAGCTCTATCCCCCCTACCCTAAACATTAGTTCAGTCACCTCTGGATTTTACCTCAAACCTTGTCCTCTCTTACCTCTGGTATGTCTACCTCAAACTCTAGTTCTCGTACACCTCAATCCTTAGTTCTACTTGGGAGGATTTTACTTCAAATCCGAGCTCTCGCATTACTCAATCCTTAGTTCTCCTTTGTTTTTCTGTTTCTCAATGAAGCAGTTGCTTAGAGATCACAATAACTCACATCACTAAGTTTTGAATCCCACACAGGACAGATCCTAGTGTGAGCACGTTTGTGGCTTCACTTGTTCAAACCTGTTTTCTCCACGACCTGATCTATTGAATATAAATTAAATTAAAGAATCTTGTCTGGGTAAAAACACCATGTATCCAATACAATACTATGAAGACCAACCAGTCTTCATCATTTGGTCCAAGCCATTTGATGCCACTGCGGTAGCTCAGTTGGTAGAGTGCTCGCTCCGTAAGTGGGAGGTCGTGGGTTCGAACCCCGGCCGGGTCTGACCCAAGACTTAAAAGTCGGTACTGACTGTTGTTTCGCCAAGCACTCGGCATTACGAAATGAAAGTCATGGTTCTTTGGGATGGGAACTTAAAATAAACAAGGTCCCGTGTCTTGGTAGGCTTGGCACGATAAAAAACCCTGCTGTATAATGCCATCAGCGCAACGCACAGGCAAAATTTCTGCACCTTTGCCTATAGCTGGTGACCTCTCAATATAAGTGAAATATTCTTGACTGGGACGTTAAACACCATTACTCACTCACTCCAAGCCATTTGATTGCAATTTTTCAAATATTCCAAGTTCTGAAAGTCCAATCCAGTCTTGTTTGAACAGTGTCATTGTATTAATGTATGATTTAATCTTTGGATGGCTTTAGATTGAAATGTAGTTGAATGCTTTTAACACACTTTGACAATAAACAGTTAGAATTTCACATCATATAATTATCGATATCTACCTGTCAAAATTCATTTAATGCTTCTGCAAATTGATGTCAGATGCTTCAGATCATTGTTGGGCAACTCTCTGTAAGCCCTGTTAAACTCAGCATGTAGACTTCAGCCATTATAACTGGCCGCCTGCTAGTTTGTCATTATAGCCTGGTAGTTTTTCATTATCTGGTATCTTGTATAACAGTGAGGTGTTAGTCTGGTCCTTTGATGTGTAATACTGTAAAACGGTCTTCTTGCCATTTTGGTTTTCTTCATTGAAAATAACTTCCTGATGTTATGTGAACTTTGTGTAAACTTTTGTTTTGATTCAAGGATTTTATCGACACTGAAAAACTTAACCGAAGAGACCAAAGAAGCTTCAGAAAATAGAAAAAAATCAGATTTAAACCCATTAAAATGTTAAAATCTGACTAATCAATGGTGATAATTAAGCAAGGTTTTACTGTGGTTGTCTCTTGTTCTTGATGTTAATCATTAGAAATACAGCAAAGGGGGAATTTTTTGTGTTGATAAAATTTTCGCTTATTTCGGACTGAAGAAATTATCCTGAAAATTTTACTATGCCAAAATGTCTACTAATAATATTATTAATAATTTAATGTATCATAATATATATAGAATATACACCCACTCATATTTTTTGTGAAAATTTCACCCAAGTGAAATGCCAGATTTTAGAAATAGTGAAATTTTCACCCCGTGAAAATAATCCCTTCACAGTATCACTAGTTATAGTTTCCTTCATTCCTGGCTCCAATACCACCCACAAAACTTTTATTTCTCACAGATTCTTTCAATGAGGTTATTTACATTCTCAGGCCAATTAAGATTTTCACAAATATCATATCTATACTTACTGCTTCAATGAACAGATTTGAATATGTGTTGTCCTAAATCATACACCCCTTTTGTCTATCTGCTATTTTCACCTTTAAATTAGTGAGTTTTGAGCCGTCCTTTGGGTATGCCTACAATGATAATTACCGACAATCAATTAAAAGTGATTGTTAAGTTGTCATCAATAACGATATTTATCACAATTCAAAGGTTACGCTCTTTAATTTCAAATTAAAATTTCAAAAAGTAAGATCTTGTCTCAATTATTTGTCAGATAAAAATATATCCTGAAAATTAATAAATCTTTTAATCAATGAATCTCGTTAAACATGGCATGACCGGCATTGTTAGGCGGTCCTCAGTCTTCTCGCGTGGATAGATTGGCTTAGAAGGTGACCGGCTTATTGTCAATCCATGATATATGTGTGTCAAGACCTTTTTGGATTCAGCTATTAGAACATTTTAATTTAATTACCAACGAGAGTCTCTTGTTATCTAGAACAGAGTAGACATTTTTTGTTTGTTTGACTTGCCTCTGTCCGCTGAGTTTTAGGTATGAAATGAAATTGTTAAGCTCTGCTAAGTTGTTAATAATTGGTGTGTCCCTTTGAGCCACAGCGTTTAATCAGATTTTCATCAGTAATGTATGTATATGTTGACATGTAGAACAACCAGCTATCACAGTAATCCAATATTCGCCCCTGAAAACTCATGGAAATTCTGATTTTATCGTATATGCTTAGAAATGACATTGTGCTCTTTTTTAAAGAAATAAATACATTCATTATGTATAAAATCCTTTTATACCATAAAATTAAAAACATAATTTCAAACACAAACATACCATTCCACATCCAAATCACAATTCCAAACTTTGGAAGCTGGCAAATTATTTTAAACACTGTACTTCCACCAGGGAAGTGAGACTACATGCTCTGGAAGTGGAAGTACTTAGGCACCTGTTTTATTACATTACAAGTAATATTTTGGGGATTATTTCAAAGTAAAAGTGCCAGGCCCCAGTTTCAGAATCATTTCTTAACAATATTTTCTTTAACTTACATTTGGTAATTTTATGGTACTTTAAAGAAAAGGTTTGGACAAAATTCAAATATAGCTCCAATAAGCTTTGACTGATCTCCAGAATGACACATTTAATTCCCAAATATCTTACAAATTAATAAAAATTATTACAGTATCAATTTTGCAAGATTGAAGTGAAGGAAAATCTTAGTTAAGAAATGATGGTGAAACCGGGACCTGATTTCTTTTTTAAGATGTTATTTCAAAGAAAAAGTTTCTAAGCTTGTTTTCCATTGAATGGTACATGTATATGAAAAGCATTACAATCAGGATTTATTGTGAATAAAAATATAATTCTACACAAGTTTTTATTTCAATCTTATCGCCAGTTGCAAAGGAATTTGAATTGCTACAAAATCTTGTAAAGAATCTACTTAATAGAAGAATGCAACACCAATAGAATTAATTTTCTCTGTACACAGGGCTATTATTGAAACATTGATTTCTAATTTGACCTTCTTGTTAGAAGAGTAATGAATATATCACGAGTATCTGCTCGCCATTAACGACAAATATTAAAAACTTATTAACTGGTATAGATCTTTACGAAGAGCCAATTTTCAAATCGTAAAAGCGAAATCAGCAATGTAACGGCAAGTAATAAATCGTTGCCACAGATAGTCGTATCGGAATTAAATCGGTAATCGCTAACATCGTAAATTGCCATTCACAATCTTTGATACTTCATTCATGACGGAATTAAAGAATCATCTTCGTTACTTCGATTTGTTTTCCGATTTTCCTCTGCAGGCCAAAAACAGAGATGTCTAGCGGGCATCCAGGGATCAAATTCGTGCCTTATTGATTACAGATCTGTCAATGAAATAAAGAGATAGATTACCGGACTCTGCACTCTGCGGATAAAATCTGTTGTAAAGAGTTTAAAATCTTTCCATTATGTGTAAGATTAGTTAGTTTTGGTGCTGAATCTTTAAAAGGGTCAATTTAAAAAAGTCTTAATGTCATAACCCTAACAGGAAGTCAGACTGGGTATTCTTAAATACAAAAACAAAAATTTGATAAAAACTGATAAATGTTGAATATGGAGATCTATTCCAAAATAGATAGCGTTTTAATGGCATAACCCTAACAGGAAATCAGACTGGGTATTCTAAAGTACAAAATGAATTTGATAAAACTGATAAATGTTGAATTTGGTGATCAATTCCAAATAGATAGCGCTTTAATGACATAACCAAAACAGGAAGTCAGACTGGGTATTCTAATATGCAGAACCAAATTTGATAAAACTGATAAATGTTGAATTTGGAAATCTATTCCAAATAGATGGCGTTTTAATTTCATAACCTAAACAGGAAGCAGACTGGGTATTCTAATATGCAGAACCAAATTTGATAAATCTGATAAGTTTATGGTGAATTTGGTGTTTAGAATGAAATCAATTCCAAATAAATAACATTGTAAAAACACAACCCAAACAGGAAGTCAGACTAGGTATTCTAATATCCAGAACCTTGATTTGATCAAACTTAAGAGTCTGTTGAAGTCAAATGGTAAAAATTGAAGAAAAATTGACCACAATTCAAACTGAAAGCCATATTTATTGTTGTAATAAAAAACAAATTTAATGAAAAGTTGAAAGTCTAATAAAAGAAAAATTGTTTTGGTCAAATATATTCCACTTATACAGAGACATCACCAGCTAAAGGTGAAGTGGCAGCAGTTTTTACCTTTTAAGTGTGTTCAGGGTGTCATCTGTTTTATAGGTTTCTTCCAAAGGACCCTGTGATTTTCATTTCTAAATGTCAAGCGCTTGGCGAATCAGTGCAACGCACAGGCAAAATTTCTGCACCTTCGCCTATAGCTGGCGATGTCTCGATATAAGTAAAATATTCTTGACTGGGACGTTAAACACCATTACTCACTCACTCACTCAAGCGCTTGACGATAAAACAGTCACTACTAGTAGACTTTCAAGTCTTGGTCCGAGTCAGGATCAAACCCTGACCTCCCACATACTAAGCTATCATAGTGGTCAGACAGGGAGTAAGAGTGGTTATTCTAATCTAGAATCTAGTTGTTAAATAATATAACCTTTTGTTGATGTAAAAAAGTGAGGTTAATTGTAATGTGTTAGTATTATAACACTGACAGGAAGTCAGACTGGGTATTCTAATATCAGGAACCTAATTGGATCATGGTTGATAGTCTGAAAAAATGTGAAATTGCGTTACAATGACATAATGTTTTTTTGGATATAGAGGGTGATAAATTGACTTCTGTGCTTGCTCAGACGTAACCTCAGTGACGAGGATTTACTTTGACAGTATTATTTATATTTATTTCTTCAGTTTTATCTTTTATTTCCAACTTACGAGTAGTGTCGCCAATTTTGTGGTATCGATTTTGACATTAATACCAATATCGAATATTTGGCTAGATCATATCCTGCAAGTTCATAGACTGAAACCAAACTGTCTCCAAATAAATAATGATTGTTAAGAAAGCTCTTGATACGAGATAGATTACAGGTTTTTCCTTGCAGGGATTTGTCTTGGGAGTAAATTAAGAAAATATTCTACCGTTTACTTTTCACTTTGGTAAGACTTGAGCATTGTGAAATTAAAGGGATTGTGCAAGGATTTGTCCAAATCCAAGCTAAGTTGTTAAATCTCTGGTTTTATCAAGTTTGCCTGGATTGGAGCAATGTGGAATGAAATGGATTGTTCAAGGATATGCCACACAGCTCAGTTGGATCTTGAACCCATACCATTAAATTATGAATCTGTGGTTTTACCCATAATCAAAGAAAACTGCCACACCTTTAAGATGACCCAAAACTGAAAGTTTCATTGGAATTTCAATGGCAGAAAGTTTGTACTATAGATTTTCATTTTATCGGACAGAGTTGCCTAATGTATCTGAACTAGAGCAAACAGTCCTGTTTTACTAGATTGTAAACTCTACTCTACTTTATCATACATTCAATTGGCTGTGACCTTTTTATGTTTACTTTATTTCTTTAGAACAAGTTTTATTTGTTTTTGATTGTTCCTTCTCTTTGTCTCTGATTGCTTTTACCAGACCCTCTATAGATTGTGCTCATTAGATATTCTGTGTCATCAACAAGCCTTGACTAGGTAATCCATATTTAATGCTATTATTAATGTAGGGTTTAGTATCGGGGCTTTAGAAGTGTTTTTTGTAATGCATTCAATGGATTTACAAGTTCACAGTAATTTTTCATAGAAATGGTTTTTGGTGGTATTTATAAATGATTGATACACATTTACATTTTTGTTAAGGGAGAAAAATGGAAATCAGGGACATTAGACAAAATAATCTGGGATTTGAAGTGAAAATCTGAGACTTTTTTTACCACAGTTAGGGAAAAATGATACATATTATATGTAATAAGGCAAAAATGGAATTCTGGGACATTAGACAAAATAATCTGGGATTTAAAGCAAAAATCCAATACATTTTTTACCACAATCATGCAGGAATTCTTCTAGTTCTTCTAATGTGCCAAAATCTCTCCTGTAGTGGTTGAATGTCACTCTGATAGAAAATTCTCTGTGTAAGATCACAGTCAAGAAAACACCTTAAATGGAGAGAAAATTTAATTTGTTTGCAATTTTAACAAAATCAATAGGTTTGTGACAGTTGTAGGTGAAGTTGCAAAATATTAGGCCTTATTCTGGAGAGGTGACTTGATGGCCAAGTGGTCTGAAGTGCCGGCTTGCCGATCATAGTGCCATTCAACACCTAGGTGAAGTGCCGACTTGCCGATCATAGTGCCATTCAACACCTAGGTGAAGTGCCGGCTTGCCGATCATAGTGCCATTCAACACCTAGGTGAAGTGCCGGCTTGCCGATCATAGTGCCATTCAACACCTAGGTTTAAATCCTGCTCAGACAGAAATGAGTCAAATGTGAGAAAGTTTTTCAGTCCACTTGCCAAAGGCCAGTGGTTTTCTCTGAGCATGGTTCTGGTTTTCTCTGAGCATGGTTCTTTTTCCTTTACCATTACAGAACTGACTGCTGCAATTTAAGCAAAATACTCTTGACTTGGGCATAAAACACTCTACTCATTTAGGATGTTGAACCCATCAAGGATGTTGAACCCATCTTTAATCACTAGGACACATGTGTACAAAGTTTACAGTTAATTTGATATCCCATTTCATGTTTATAAAATGAACAAACATGGTATTTTATGTTTGAATTTGTTGTACATTTAGTGTCCTTTAAAAAAGTTTTCTCAGGTGAGAGAAAGTTGGCTTTTTTATTTCAATTCTCCAGTTTCACAAGGCAAATATTTGACAGGAAAACACATACATATCTTGCTTCAAGAAAAAATCCAAGATGTTTATCATTTCAAAAATTGTCATGTATTTGTCAAATATTTTCTTTGTTTACTTAAATTTATGAGAGTTTTATCTCCAAATACAACCTGGAAAAATAAACATTATTTTGAAATTAAGGCCCTTTTCTACTCATAGCTCAGGTATATATTTGTTCAAACCCTCCTCCTTTGATAGAGAGTTCTTATATTTGTGTAAACCCTCCTTCATTGTTAGAGAGTTCATATATTTGTGTAATCTCTCCTACATTGTTGGAGAGTTCATTAAGGAGTCCATAGACACCAAATTGGGGTGGGAATCCTTTGTTGGAGCACCAATAGTAAATATTACAATGTTTACCTAAAGATATTGTATGTGGATAGACTATTATATTGCGATTTAATTGATAAAATATCTTTATGTGCAAACACTTACAGATAAGAACATTTATGAAATTAAAATTTTTAATAAAATATTGCTTGTTAAAGATAAGAGGAGCCATTTTGTACCAATCACAGTAAATTAATGTTGACTTTTAACTGTGCAGTTGGATCTATTTGATGTTGAGAATTTGAATTTCTCTACGAATTTTTCCATTGGGAGAACAAGGTGAACCATTTTGTTTTTACCAATGACAGCAGATTAATGGTATCTTTTAATTGTGTATTTGGATGTTGAGAATTTGAAAGTTTTCTTTGAATTTTTCCATTGGGAGAACAAGGTGAACCATTTTTTTTTATACCAATGACAGCAGATTAATGGTATCTTTTAATTGTGCATTTGGATGTTGAGAATTTGAAGTTTTCTTTGAATTTTTCCATTGGGAGAACAAGGTGAACCTTTTTTTTACCAATGACAGCAGATTAATGGTATCTTTCAATTGTGCATTTGGATGTTGAGAATTTGAAGTTTTCTTTGAATTTTTCCATTGGGAGAACAAGGTGAACCTTTTTTTTTACCAATGACAGCAGATTAATGTTATCTTTTAATTGTGCATTTGGATGTTGAGAATTTGAAAGTTTTCTTTGAATTTTTCCATTGGGAGAACAAGGTGAACCTTTTTTTTTACCAATGACAGCAGATTAATGGTATCTTTTAATTGTGCATTTGGATGTTGAGAATTTAAAGTTTTCTTTGAATTTTTCCATTGGGAGAACAAGGTGAACCTTTTTTTTTACCAATGACAGCAGATTAATGTTATCTTTTAATTGTGCATTTGGATGTTGAGAATTTAAAGTTTTCTTTGAATTTTTCCATTGGGAGATTCTCAGAACAACATTTTGTACCAATCACAACATTACCAAATTAATGTTGACTTTCAATTGTGCATTTGTATGTATTCAGTGTCAAGATTTTTTCTTTGAAGTTTTTTTCACTTGGAGAACAAGACGAACAATTTTGTACCAGATACCTGTCTGTGGTACCTCTATTTTAACTTGCATTTGGAAGTATTCAGTGTGAGGATTTTTTCTTTAAATTTTTTTCACTGGGATAACAAGACAGACCATTTTGTATCAGATACCATGCAGTAACTTGCGAGCCTAACCTCTATTATTGTGCATTTGTTTGTATTCGGTGTCATTTGAATTTTTTGTGCACTTGAAAAACAAGAAGGGCTCTTTTTGTACCAGGAACCATGCAGTAACCTGTCGGCAATACTTCTGTTATTGTGCATTTAACACCATTCTGTTTATGAATTTGGATATCTTTGATGATTTGCTTATCATCTTTAATTAGTGGAACAGGATATCAAGTTTTGTGTATTTAAAGGGTGTTATTTTTCAAAGTGGAAAAGTGAGTAAAAATATTTTTTGTTTGTAAAAAGGAGATTACATAATCTGTTATGAACTTTAATGTTAGCCTTGATCCTTTAGTATTTTTAATGACAGAACCCTTTCTTTTCACATGTTAATAAGAGTTAAACTGATACCCCCAACTAGATATTTTTTGGAATTTTCTAAAATTTTATTGAAAGCCTTAATTTGGTGTTTTGACTGAAAACGAGTGTAATTTAAGATTTTCATGATTCAGATTTTGTGGTTTTTGCTATTTTTGGTCTGGCATGATAAAGGGGGTCTCAGTTGCAAGTGGGTGACAGATTAAAGTTTAGATCTCTCATTACTCAGTTTCAAATGTTGCGTTAGCAGACTCTAGTGGGAAAAAAATTGTGCTTGGTGAATTTCAGTGAATTTTGTTTCTTCCACCATTCAAGAACTATGTTGATATGAGTGAAATAATCTTGATTAGGGTGTAAAATATGACATGTGACCGTGTTGTTGGTAGATACAGTACTTTTATTTTTTAAAAAGAATTAATGGAAACTTTATTTTCCCGGAAAAACCTACTTCTGTCCTTTTTCATAAGGATGGGGCATGTATAAATGTCGAGAATGGAAGGGGGGTACCTGTCAACTTTTTGGTGCAAACGAAATATCCAATTTTAAATACTTTTGTTGGCCAAATGAAGATGGTAACAAAAGAATATTTTAGCACAAATAAATTGTCGTTTGGTGCAAATGAAGAATTCTGGGTGACATGCTGGGATACTTGGGCCTTTGAGAATTTGGTTCTCAGAAAAAATTCAAACCTTTAAAATATGGATTTGAGTCCTTTATGATAAAGATGTTATCCAACTAATTTGCTCGTCAAAGAAATTAATTTCAGACCTGTTAATGATTATCTATCTAATTGCTCGTTACGATCCTTTGACAGGTGTATTTACGCCTAATTAACTTGCAGGTGTAATTAGGTTCTCTCCGAGGACATAACAAGATGAGAATCTCAACACTTGTATTGACTCCTGTGTTTAAATTTGATTTTTCACAATAAATACATGCATTACGTAATCTATTACGATTTTTCAAAATTAATACATGTGCATTACATAATGAATTATGACAAAGATTGAGCTATTATATTTTCAGTTTTGAGGTTCTGTTTGAATAAAGTGAATTAGAAATTAATTTAGATAAATATTGTTTAACAGCTTAAAACATTTGTGTAAATAAAATTTTGTGAAAATATTGACATGTTAAAGTGATTTTGCACAATCATGCTGATTTTCATATAAAACATTTTTTATGCAGATTGTTCATAAATTGTAAAGTTATTAATTCATCAAATTAGAACATCAAAAGGACTCAAAAGTGACTCCAGAGTCGTATCACTTCTTGTGGTGCCAGATAGTGAAATCTCAGCCGAAGTTTTAAAAAATTTTGGTCCAGAACACTGAAAGCCTTCTTTTGGAGCAAATGTATTACTGCTAAACTCTGGTGAAGATTATCCTATCTTGCACCACAAGTACTGATTGATTCTATTTCTTGCACCACAAAATACATCAATTCAATTAAAATCCATGTAAACCAATGACAATGTATCATGTGATCAATAGCCCATATCATTTTAGAAAGTGTTTATATCACAAATTTCTGGAGTAATGATGTTTTAGGTGAAAACATCAATTTATGCCATTCCATATAAAATGAAAATAAAAGTACTGCACAACATTATGTGGGAGATCACATAAAACAACTGCGGTAGCTTAGTTGGTAGAGTGCTCACTCCGTAAGTGGAAGGTCATAGGTTCAATCCCCGGCCGGGTCTGACCCAAGACTTGATAGTGGGTAGTGACTGTTCTTTCGCCATGCACTCGGCATAACAAATTGAAAGTCATGGTTCTTTCAGATGGGAACTTAAAATAAACGAGGTCCTGTGTCACGGTGGGCTTGGCACGATAAAGAACCCTGCTGTATAATGCCATCAGCACAACGCACAGGCAAAATTTCTGTACCTTCGCCTACAGCTGGCGACGCCTCGTGAAATATTCTTGACTGGGACGTTAAACACCATTACTCAACTCAACATGATCATATAACCCCATTTAACAGGTAATGATCAGGATGTTTTCTTCAATATTGGGATCCCTTTGAAAAAACGGGTTTAGTGGCTGAGTGGTCGAATGCGTCCTTACAGATCATGGCTCCTCTCACCCCATAGGTTCAAATCCCACTTGGGCAATTTCAAGTGTGAAAGTTTGTCAGTTTACTTGTCAAAGGTTGGTCAAAGGTCAGGTTACTCCACCATCTCAGAACTAACTGCTTTCATATAAGTGAAACATTTCTAGACTGGTTTGAACTGACTGCCTCAATACATTCAAACCTGTAAAGTGACCTTTGTGGTCAGGTGGCCTTTATACAGAGGTTCCAATAACATGAATAAGAAGCAGTTGGGATAGAATTTTACTAGCCTTTAAAAGCAGGTGGTCCTTACATAGAGCTGGTTTTTATGGCAGGTTTGACTGTATAAGTGAAAAGAATCTTGACTGGGTCATAAACATTATTACTATACTTTATTGCAGTACTCCACTCCTTTTGATTTTTTTAAGTACATGACTTTGCTAAATCAACTGTTGTAATTACAGAAAAGAACCATTCTCACTCCTTTACACAATACTCAATCTTTCTTTGATTATATAATGACAGGTCTCGGTGTGAGAATCTCAACACTTGTATTGACATTTGTTAAAAAAACTTTGATTTATGAATAATTAGTATTATATAAACACTCATGTAAAAGCTGAGGAACTTAATTAAAAATCAATTTTGAATATTTTTAAATTTTATAAATTCAATAAACTTAATATCACAAAGAGTTATAATTTTATATTATTTTTCATTTTGGAGGCTCTGTTTGACATTGTCAGAGTAAAAAATAATAAAAAATGTATTTAAATATTTTTAAAATTCAATATATTTTTGTTCAATTTAGAGTCCCTGTTTGGCATTGTCGGAATAGAAATAATTATAAATTCATTTAAATATATTTTAAATTCAGTAAATTTAATATTTTTAAAATTCAATAATTTGCTGTGATTTTTTTGTTCAATTTGGAGTCCCTGTTGAACATTGTCAGTGTAAAATAATTAAATTCATTTAAATGAATTTTTAACTTCAATAAATTGAATATTACAAAGAACTATGATATTTTTGTTCAGATTGGTGTCCCTATTTTGACATTGTTGGAGAAAAATCATGAAAAATTCTTTTAAATACTTTGTAACGACTGAAGAGGTTGTAAATGAGCGGTAATTTTAGAGATACCAGGGAAAATAAAGATTGATTTTGGATAAAAATATTGACAACAGAATCCCTAATCATTGATCATAAAAGCTGTGATTTTATCTCATGAGTATTTAAAATAAAGATTTACGACATTGGGATTCAAATCTTTTTCTTAATTTGGAAAGCACTTTTCAGTTTTAGACTTGATTGCTTCTAAAATTAAGATAAGATAATTTCAAATTTCAGAAATGCTGATTTTAATCGTTGGCTTGTGTATTGTAATTAACAGCAATGATTTAATTTTAAACATTTGGAATTTTTTGGAATTTTTTGCAATATTTCATGACTTTTTGGACAGTTTTATTGCTAAAATTTACACTCGTGTCTTCTATATGGGTATCATTCTGACTTGAAGCATGTGAAATATTCTTATAAATGCAATAATCAACAGTTGAGATTTTTATTGCAATTCTTAGAGTGGAGCAAGTGTAAGATTGTTATTTACACCTCAAGATAAATAAATTATGATTGATTGATTGATTGAATGGGGTTTTAAGTCCGGGTCAAGAATATTTCATCTATAGACGTCACTAGTTAAAGATAATGTGGCAGAATTTTTACAATTGCAGTGCTCTCTGGGCCATGTGCAAGGAGTGACATGCCGTGACATGAGGAAGGAGGTGAAACAATAAGATTTCTTGGCTGAAAGTTCACCTGGCTTCACTTCCCTGGTAAATGTGGCAGAAATTTTTACCTTTGTGGTACTCTGTGGGCAATATGCAAGGAGTGACATGCCATGACATGAGAAAAGAGGTGAAACATGAAAATTTCTTGGCTTAAAGTTCACTCAGCTTCACTTTCCCGGTAGATGGTCACATGTTTAACTTAATTTGGCAATTTTCAAAGTTTGTTTTCCTTTTCGGATTGTGAATTGTACATGGACCATTATGTTTGTGTTTGACTCTTGAGATTGTATTTTGAACATGGACCGGTATGGATATTCACATGGACTGATATGTTTTAGTTTGATTTTTTGGGATTGAATTTTGAACATGGACTTACTTGTTTGGGGTTGATTGATTTCTAACTTTTATTTTTAAATCATTTTGATGAAAGTAAACATTGACAAATTAAACTGAATTTGAAAATGACTGAAGTTTAAACAAAAATGTTTCTGGTTAATATTTGCTGAAAAAGCAAATTTTGACAATCAGTTTGTGACATGTAATATTCTTTACATTTTAAATCGAGAGCTGTTGTTATTCATGGTGGTATGAAAACAATGAGACGTAAAACTTGATACATAATCAATTTTTTAATGTAATGGTATTAAGATGTGATTACTTTATGACAACAAAGTTTTTAGGAGTCAACAACCTTGTGTTGTTTTTAAAAAAATGCATGTAGTCACTGTCTGTATACATAAAAATTTGCAAAGGGTAATCAGCTTTCTTTCAGCACTCTAGAATGGAAAGTGAAAGCATGGTTATAGTTTTTGTTCGTTTCTGTAAAATTTGCTGCAAACCTTTCTATGGCAGGGAGGGGCTTGGGGGTTGGGGTTCAGGATTGAACCATTTGTTTGGAACTATTATTTGCATTGGGTTTTGACTTTTTCCTGCCAGAAATGACATTATTTAATAGTTTCAATGAAGTCAGCAAGGCCACAAAAATTGTCTGTTACTTTTTCGGTTTTGGATGAAGTTTGTTGCCTGCTTGCACCAAGTTTATGTTTTCTGAATATGCTTTGCAATACATACTGTGTCATACTTGTTGTCTACTTAAAGAACTTTGTCTTCTACTTGAACATTAACTGAAAGGGTCAATATTACAGGAAGAATGTGCATTGTAATAGCATTCCATATTATTTGGTGCCGACCTCGAAGGGCATCAGACGGCCAAGTGATATAAAGCGATTGCTTACTGATCAGAATGCCTCTCACTGCTTAGATCCTTTTTTCCAATCTTGATGATTCTTAGTTTGAGAAAGATTTGTCAGTACGCTCTCAGAAGGTTAATGGTTTCCCTGACAGTTCTTCATTCTTGCTGTGGGAGGTGGGGTGGGGTGGGGGGGGGGACATTACTGAACTCAATTTTATCCTACACAAATGTAATGGTTTTTTGTATCACAAGTTACCCTGACAACCCCCATTAGTTTAATGAGCTTCAACAACCTTATATATGTGTGTAGAGAAAAGACACAGCAACTTTCTATATCTTTCACACTCTTGAGAATTAAAATTTTGACCATGAGTTTGTGATGTTGTCTTGCCATTTTGAACCTTATAAGTGAAGAGAAAAGACACATGATAACTGTCTGAATTTTGCATACTCCTGAGAATTAAAATGCACATAAAAAACCTCTTCCTTCTTCAACAACCTTGTGTGTGCAGAAAAGACACACAACAACTGTCTGTATCTTGAGAATAAAAGAGCATATAAAAGGAATATAGAAATTCCCCTTTGAATCTTGCTGACAAAGCAAATTTTGACCATCAGTTTGTGATGTTATCTTGCAATATTTAACCTTATAAATTTCGAGAAAAGACACACAACAACTGTCTGTATCCTGAAAATTAAAGAGCATATTATAAAAGGAATCTGGAAATTCCCCTCTGAATCTTGCTGACAAAGCAAATTTTGGCCATCAATGTCTTGACATTTTATCTTGACATTTTTGAATTGAGAGATGCTGGTAGTCATAATGTTATGAAAACAAAGTGATGTAAGATTTTTGATCTCTTATCAATACTCTTATTGTTAAGATATTAAGACGTGATTGTATGATGTGGCGATGATCAGTGTTTTTATTTTCTTTAGAAATCGGTTTATGCAGAAAAAACTAGAAAGCTATAATCTGTGTATTTAGGCAGAATGAAAAATCTGGAGAAGTTTGTTGAACATAAAATTGTCTGGGTTTCTAAAATTCTTAACCAGACATTTACGAAAGGGAACCAGATCAAAAACTGCCAGTTTATCTCAATTTGATGGTTTTTATTCGTAAAATAACAATATTTTTTTTTTGCAATCTATGTGCCTAGTCTGAATGAAAATCTGGAGACGAATGTTAAACATAAAATCGTCTGTGTTTCTGAAATTATTGAACATCTTATTACGGAACCTGATCAGACCAAAAAACTCTTCAAAATAACCAGTTAATGACAATTTGATTTCTATTCATAAAGCAACAATATTTTTCCAATCTATGTGCTTAGTCTGAATGAAAATCTGGAGAAGGATGTCAAACATTAAATTGTCCGTCTTTACAAAATTATTGAATATTTTGTTATTAAATGTGACCAGACCAAAAATTTCTCAAAATATGAGCCAGCCAGTTTAATCTCAATTTGATGATTTCTCATCATAAAGCAACAATATTTTTACAATCTGACAGTGCTTAGCCTAAGTGAAAAACTGGAGAAGTTGGTTAAACATAAAATTGTCCGTTTCTAAAATTCTTAACCAGACTATTATGAAAGGGGATCAGATCAAAAACTCCTCAAAAAATAACCAGTTAATCTCATTTTGATTTCTAGTCATAAAGCAACAATATATTTTGCAATCTATGTGCATAGTCTGAATAAAATTCTGGAGAAGAACGTTAAAACATAAAAATTGTCTGTTTTTCTGAATTTATTGAACATATAATGAAATCTGACCAGACCAAAAACTTCTCAAAATAGCAACCAGTCATTTTAATCTCAATTTAATTTTTATTCATAAAGCAAAGATATATTTTGCAATCTATGTGCTTAGTCTGAATGAAAATCTAAAGACGGACCTTAAACATAAAATTGTCTGTGTTTCTGAAATTATTAGAAATCTTACTATGGAATCTGACCAGACCAAAACCTCTCCATTTAATGCCAATTTGATTTCTATTCATAAAACAAAAGATATTTTTACAGTCTTTGTGCTTCTTTGAGAAGTTTGTTAAACATTAAATTGTCTGTGTTTCCAAAATTATTGACCAGACTATTATCAAATGTGACCAGACCAAAAACAAAAACTCTTCAAAATAAGGAGCCAACCATTTGATTTTATTTTGATGATTTCTATAGAGTATATTCATAAAAGAGCCAGCCAGTTTTTTTCTCAATTTGATAGTTTCTAGTCATAAAGCAACAGTATTTTTACAACCTCCAGTAATCTTTGTAATGGAGAAAATATCTATAACCTCTTGTCATATTCATGTTCTTCTGTCTGTATGAAGGTCTCTAATGTTTCATAAGACATAAAATTGTCTGTGTTTGTGCTGCAAAAACTATTAACATTACTTAATGGACCTTCTGTATTTAGGTAATTGCAAAACTGTTTACCAGACATTTCCCTAAAATGTTGATAGAATACAGCCAAAAGAGTCAGCTTCATTTCATTTCAGTTTGGTCATTTCTTCAAGTCGCCAAATAATTGACATGATTGAAAAGTATGCCAAATTGACCTTTTTCACAATAAAACTTTCATGCAATTATGAACTAGTAAAGTACAGTCCAGTTCAGAAGCACTTGTACTAATGCCACACAGATTAATCCATTAATCCTTCTAGTTTAGAAAAATCACCTAGTTGTGAATAGTTGAAAAATGCTGATGTGATGGAAAACAGCATTCAATAGATCCAACTTCATTACTACAAAATTTACCTTTAACAAAAAGAAGGGTCTGTGATAATCCAATGGGTATTATGGTTTCATTGTTGCAGATTAGAATAATTTCCCTTGAAGTTTGTATAATTTAGCCAGTTAGTAAGGCTGTTGCCTAGCAGGGATGAGGATTAGCAGGGGCCCAGTAGCCAATGGCTTCTAAAAATCAGTATGGCCCCTTAATGGCTATTTATTACTTTTACCAATTCTTAAATAAAGTGAGCTGGACTCCTAACTCAAAATAGTTAGGCTTCATTCCTGCCTAGTGTGCTAAAAACTCATATAGATGCCACTAAACAATAGCACAGACCAACATGCAACATAACATTGTGAAAAGCTAAACAATTTCTGATACAGATTTTTGTTCCTTCAGAAAAGTTGACAACATTGTTTCGTCTTCATTGTTTAGCTTGATAGCATTCTTCATCATAGCAGACCAAACTTTCAACAGGTGTACAATATTTGTCTTAAACTTTTTATTATAGTCAGTCTGAAGGTGTAACATCTTGCTTAATTAGAGAATTTATTGGTCAGTTTGTAAACACCTGAGAAGTAGGAAGAACAAGACCGATATTAAGATGATGAATGTCTGGCCATTATTAAATGACCAGTCCAGTAACCTTGAATTTAGGCCAAAGAAAATAATTTCATTGTTTCTAGTATCTTGTCTCTCAGAAATAAATGAATAAATAAATTCTGGTAAATAAATAAATAAGAGTAGGTAGCGAATTTTCTTAATTTCATTGCAACGATTGAATAACAATTATGACTTCACATTTTTAACCTATGGCCAAAAATGTGAGGGTTGGTAAAGTTGTTAAAAACAAAACTTTTTTGCCTTAAAACTCTCTCTCTCTGTCTCTCTCTCTCTCTCTGCAAATAAATAAATAAATCACAAACAATCAGAGGGATTTAATTTATGTTGTTTTTATGGATCTGTGAATACCATAAAATTAAATGCACCAGCAGGTAGAATTTTCTTAGAATACTGTTACAATATTGATTACATTGTACTTTAACATCCAAACTTGTGCGAATGTGAGCATCAGAAACACAACTTGTTTGGCCTTATAAACATCAAAAGGTCAAATTGGTCAGATAAAAACCATTTTATTTTAAGGCCTAAATATTATAAATAGGTACAGAAATGTAATCTGTCAGCTCAAGATTAATTATGTACTGAATTTAGCTGCTCATTAAAAGTTTTGTAGATTGATTTAATGTTTGGGTTTGTTAAAGAGTTTTTGTTTACTTTGGAGTTTGATGTGTGTAGGTTCTTTTATACTATAGCTATAGCCTCTTTTTCTCTCCCTCTCTCTCTCTCTGTCTGATCAATTCATCATCATCATCATCATCATCATCATCATCTGTAGTAGCATCAGCATACAAGTGAAAACTGGAATCCTTCTACTTGCACTCATGGTTTTCCTTATACCTATGAACATGAATTTTGGAAGGATGGATGGATGGACGGAAACTCAAATTTAATATCCCCTCTTTCTTTATAGGCAGTGGATAAGAACATGGTCAAGAAATTTGTCAGTATTTATTATCAACATTATAATTGATATCAATAAAATAAATTAACTGTTTTAATTATTTGATTTTATTTTGGTTTTTTGCAGATTTGAGAAAGAGTTGTACATATTTATCTACAGATGTCATCTAGGTAAGTAAACTTCAATTTGATTATTATTTCCAGGACTTATTGCCCAGTTATTAAGATGATACCTTGTGACACATTCCAATAGTGAATGGTTGTGAAATGTAGTGATCTGGATATCTTTATTGGAGCAAACGTCTGATTGCTCTTCGTCATATTATTTGAACCTGTATATAAGGGTCACTTGCCCATAAGGCCACCTTTATTGTTCCGTTAAGTGGTCTTTAAAGACAGGTTTGACTATATTAAGTGTTTTAAATCCATGTGTAAATGGTGGTGAAATTACTTCAGATTTTGCAGGTTGAGAAGAAAATTAATTGGAATTACCGTAATCCTTCTATGTATTCGGACGAATTTTAATAATTTCATTTTCAAGTGTCCGGGAACTTAGAGGAAATATGAAAATTATACACTTAAAAAAATGGGGGTGTCCGAATATTTAGAGTTGTCCGATATTTTGGACCCGATGTCTGATCGTAAGCAAGTCTCGCTGCCCTCCCGGTAATGCAAGACACTTATCAACGACGATACGCACATAAATATCATCTATAATGTAAATTTTCAAATAAAGTTTAGGTTAAAATTACCTGTTGTGTTGTTTATTTTACAAAAAAAGTTATATTTGAAGTGTTTGTTGACCAATAATCATGATCCAATGTGCAATACACATCGAGGGACGCCATTTTTTGTAATTAAATTGCGTGATCTTAGTCTGTAATTCCCAACGTTTAATGTTCACCGTGATCACACTTCGTCTTCTGTCACTGTCTACGGTCAAAATTTTTATAATTCATAATAGTCAAGAATATTTCTCACTCAAGAAAATTCAATAATTTTGTACGCTAAGAACCAGGACATGTATGAATGAGGTTCGGCGTGATCAATACAGTTTTTCTTAAAAAATCAAATTTATCACTCATGGAACAAAATAGTTTACAAATACATTGTTTTAAATCACATTTCAAACAATTTTCATCTTCAAAAAAAATACATTGTAATGTCTATCTTCCCGTTCTTAGACAGATAAAAGTATCGGAGGATCGGGAATTCCAATAGTTGACATGCACTGAATCGGAGGGAATTCCACGAGTTTTCTCATCCAATGAAATTCATTGATAACGTCACTTCCTGAAAAAATGTCTTTGATGTTGGATTTGTGTACCAACAGAACTTCTGGTCTCGTACGATGTTTCGTAGCCAAGAGTTTAAATTTCAATCAACTTTCACTTTCAAAGAAAATTAAAGCACTTAATACAGGTATGGCCTCATTGAGCTTACATTAAAAACGTAAATACATCGTAAAATACATGTCCTCCAAGTTACAATCATGACTCCCTCACGCAAATACACGACGCAACAGACGTATAAAAATAACACATTTCAATGTAAATTAACATCAAAACAACATAGTTTCTTCTTGTTTTATTCAATATTAATTATCTGCAATATGTACCCCGTGTTCCGGGTGAGTTCCAGCAAAATCGTGTCCGGATTTAGAGGAAATTTGAAAATTATTGAAATTTCAAAATTGGGGTGTCCGAAAACATAGAGGGTCCGAATACATAGAAGGATTACGGTAATTATAAATTTTCTTTTAAGTTCTTGCATACAGTAAAGTAATTTCATCTAAATTTAGCCATCGCTACAATACATGTACTATCTAGCAGTTATTTATCATGGACTTGTGGCTGTGGTGTTATTTTCAATTTTGCATACATTTTGGAATGGCTGAAGTTCAATGTTCTCTTTTTTCCTCTTTTCCTTCATTACATTTGCAAAGTAAGACTCAAAATTAGCCTTGTTTGAATGAATCATTTAATGGGGTGTTGTTTCATCACTTCAAGGTGGTTGAAATCTACATCTTTTTGCTGTATGTATGGTCTGAGTCAGTTCAATGCTTACTTTAATCACATTTCCAGTGATGTTTACATTGTTGTAGTATTACATTGATTTGTTTCAACATGTGAGTCGTTCATTTCTGTCCATCAATACAGGCATTTATTTGTCAGGGTGTTAATTTCACCCTTCACTAAAAGCATTATTGTTTGAACATAAGACGGTTTGGAGTGCAATGCTAATTTACTTTGCAGCCATCCTAACTGTTTAATAACTCCACCAAACAGCAATAAACTCATGTACTTCATAAAGAATTATGTTTGTATTGTTTCTGCGAGCTTTTTCAGGGAGAGAATATTGTTTTTCCGAGAGTAAATATTGGTCACTGATTTCTCTTTTTGTAAAAGAAAATAAAATAATGCCCGTTCTCGTTAGTGTTTGTTCATACCATGTATCTGTCTGTTAGTTGGATTATTGGTTTATTAAACAAATAATTTAAGGATGGAAGTTTTTATTTTTCCGTGAATAGAGAGAAATGAAACTGTTTCTACAATTAATAAATAAAAATCAATTTTTCTTTGAAAGTATATTTATGAGATAGATATTGAAAGGATCTTTATACACATGAATCATGCAGCAGATTATCCAAAAACAGGTTCATATTCTAGGGGTATGAAAGTGAAATATGGAAGTAGTTGAGTTGAGTAATGGTGTTTAACGTCCCAGTCAAGAATATTTCACTTATATCGAGATGTCGCCAGCTATAGGTGAATGTGCAGAAATTTTGCCTGTGTGTTGCGCTGATGGCATTATACAGCAGGGTTCTTTAGCGTGCCAAGCCCACCGTGACACGGGACCTTGTTTATTTTAAGTTCCCATCCGAAAGAACCGTGACTTTCATTTCGTAATGCAGAGTGCTTGGTGAAAGAACAGTCACTACCTACTTTCAAGTCTTGGGTCAGACCCGGCCGGGGATCTAACCTACGATCTTCCACTCACGGAGCGAGCACTCTACCAACTGTTATGGAAATATGGAAGTAGAGTAAGATAATGGTTGTTTACACCCAAATCAAGATTTTTTTCACTTACCAGTATATTAAAGTGATGGTAGATGAAACCAGAGTACCCCAGAGAAAACCACTGACCTTTAACAAACTTTCTCACACTTAAGGATCACACTTGACCTAGGTGGTGAGAGGCATAGTGACCACTTTGTCACCTTGGCCCCTGCTTAGTATCTATGAGGTTTTTAGGTTCAATTCCTGGCAGGGTCAATATACATGTACCTTAACATTTCTGTTTATAACGAACAAAATGTATTGGTATGTCGAAATTCAATTTGGTGTTGGCTGAAAAAAAAATATATATCAAACTCGCTGAATCATGTAAATAAGTTAATTGCATATGCATGTATATAATGATATTGAAAGAAATCGAAAATTTAAATAGCCTGTACTAATCTGGTTCTACATTTCAAATTTCAATGGTGGTATTTAAAAAATATTTTGTTATATAAAATAGAAAAGAAAACATTAAATATCTTAAGTGTGGTAAAGGTCTTGATTACTGACATAAAATATTAATATGAAGACGTAATCACATTAATGACAAGCAAAAATATATTAATTTATGGTTTATTACATGTAAATTTGAATAGCAGTAGTTGTGGCTTACCGCAAGGTGCGACATTATATCATGGTCTATTTTAAGTGTTATTTTATTGGATTTCAGATCAATATTACAGTGTACATTTATATTTTTCACACTGCAGATAGAAACTTTTCCCTTTCTTATCCATGTATAAAAAGACAAGACACCATCCTAGAACTATACAACTCAATTTTAATTGAAAAAATCTTGACTGCATTGGGCTTAAGACACTGTTACTCCACTCCATGGCCCACATGAACGATTTTTGAATGCTCATTCTGTTATTACTTATCTGTGACTAAATTGTCAAGATCATACCATTTTGAGTATAGAGTGAAGTTTTAGCACAGGGGAAAAAAATCTAAATGTACAAATATATATTATTTGGAGTTAAACAAAAAGTCCATGGGGCTGTTCTCTGTCCCCATATGTGTTATCTAAATTCCTGCCAAGAAAGTATTCATTACAAGAAATGGAATTTGCAATCCACTATTAATCTTGCCCCATTCTCATGCTCTTCATAACCTCGTGGTAGAAAAAAGTAAAACTTTCATACAATGTGATAAATTACAGGTCAAGTTTGAATTTCGATATTTATGCTACATGTATTCTGGTTCCAAATTTATTGAATATCAATTTAAGAAATTGCTATTTTGCATTTTTAGTAGTATAATTATATCATAATGGCATTGTTTGAATCTTGACTTAATATTTTGTTTGATAAACAAAACTTCAGCGATTACTGTTGGCATATATTGACATGGTTCTAGAAAATTACAGACTCTGGAAATTAAATTCCAGGCCATGGGTCTTGGTACTAGCTGGCATTGGTAAGACAAACATGCATGTTGGTTTATAAACATTCATTAAAATAATATGAGGGAATATTGTAAAAATTGTTAAAAGAATGGTGCACTTTGTGCTAAAATTATACATGTGTTATTATAGAACGAGCTTGAATATTTTTTAGCTCACCTGGCCAAAGGCCATGTGAGCTTTTGCCATCACTTTGCGTCCGTCGTCGTCCGTCGTCCGTCGTCGTCGTCTGTCGTCCGTCGTCCGTCGTCCGTCCGTAAACTTTTCACATTTTGACTATCTCCTCTGACACCACTAGAGCAATTTTAACCAAACTTTACAGGAATGATGTATGGAAGGTCCTTTACTTAGATTGCCGAAATTTTTTTGATCCGCCAAAAAACATGGCTGCCAGCACAGAAGATAGTTTAACATTGGACCCTATGGGAAAAATGCATTTTTAACGATTTCCTCAGAAATGACTAAAGCAAATTTAACCAAACTTTACAGGAATGGTGTAAGGAAGGTCCTTTATTTGGATTGCCAAAATTTTTCTGATCCGTCAAAAAACATGGCCGCCAGCGCAGAAGATAGTTTAACATTGGACCCTATGGGAAAAGCATATATTTTCTATCTTCTTTGAAACCGCTGAACTAATTTGAACCAAACTTTACAGGAATAATGTATGTAGGGTCATTTACTAAGATTGCCCAAATTTTTCTGATCCGCCAAAAAAAATGGCCGCCAGGGCCAAACAAAGTTTAACATTGGGCCCTATGGGAAAACGCACATTTTGGCTATCTCCTCTGAAACGACTGAAGCGAATTCAATTAAACTTTACAGGAATGATGTATGTAAGGTCTTTTGCAAAGATTGCCGAAATTTTTTTGATCCGCCTAAAAACATGGCTGCCAGCGGGGAACATAGTTTAACATTGGACCCTATGGAAAAACACATTTTTGCTATCTCCTCTGAAACTACTGAAGCAAACTTAACCAAACTTTAGAGGAATGATGTATTGGAGGTCCTTCACAAAGATTGCCAAAATTTTTCTGATCCGCCTAAAAACATGGCCGCCAGCGCAGAAGATAGTTTAACATTGGACCCTATGGGAAAAACGAATTTTTGGCTATCTCCTCAGAAATGACTGAAGCGAATTTAACCAAACTTTACAGAAATGATGTATAGAAGGTCCTTTACTTACGTTGCCAAAATTTTTCTGATCCGCCAAAAAACATGGCCGCCAGCGCAGAAGATAGTGTAATATTGGACCCTATGGGAAAAGCATATATATGCTATCTCCTCTGAAGCTAGTAAAGCAAATTGAATCAAACTTTACAGGAATGATGTATAGAAGGTCCTTTACATAGATTGCCAAAATTTTTCTGATCTGCCATAAAATATGCCTGCCAGCGGAGAACGTTGTTTCACATTGGACACTTTTGGAAAAGCATATATACAAATTTGCTTTAAAAGCATTTTAGTCAGGTGAGCGATACAGGCTCATCCTGAGCCTCTGGTTGATTTTTGTAAAGTCTTTTAAACAGTTTTTGTTGTTGGTTTATGTGTACACAAAACTGTGTCTCCCTTCACATGAAGTCAAATTATAACTTACTCTTTGCAGTTTATTTGGATAAGAAAGTCAAATAGTTCATATCAAAATATTAAGAATTTTGAGTCATTTTACATTGTATTTTTTTTTTTTTTTGTTTACAAATTTAATAAAGACATGCCAAAATGTATGGTAATTTTTTCAATGGGTGAAACTTCTGCATTCAGGATAAATTTGTAGGGCCGTCACATGGTAAATAAAAAAAATGTTCACTGGGTTAAACTGCTGCATTGTTCAGGATAAATTTGTAGGGCCTGTCACAACAGTAAATAATAGAAATAAATAGATATGGATATTGAAAATAAAGCAGATGAAAAGAATTTTTTAAAATATATATTACACAAAAGAAAAAATATTGGATTTTGAAAAAAAAATTCTCCACCTATGATATTGTATTATGTACCATTGATTTGTATAACTTGAATGAAATTTCCCTATATGTCACAGTGGTATTAAAACATCAATGTTTACTTTTAAATGTTGTACAAGTTATAATTTTAAGTTTAAATATGAATTAATGTCGGTGCATTGTTCAGCAGGTATTTGTGTTCCATTGAATCCAATATCAAGCTCGTAGTTTGAGCCCTTTATGATTGATTCTGAATACATGTTTGCACATACTAATGGCTAAATATGAAAAGAAAAATGGGTAATAAGCTGAATGTTAAAAGAAAAATCGGTCATTTCAAACTCATTGACTGTTCTTTATTCTATGTAGGAGATTTGATTTTCCCCATAAAATGCAATTGAAAATTGATTTGAATATTTAGAAGATGCATTGATGGATAAATGTAGACATGCTTAATTATGAATAAAATATTTAATGGTAAAATATTAAATAACAAAGGCAAAAAAATCTTTGATTGAAAAATGTCAAACAACAAAGGGTTGAAATTGTATCCTTGCCACACTCCTGGCATGACAGATGACCTTTATACAGTTATGCCATAAAATCAACAGGAAATTTATTTTATGTTTCATCCAATAAATTTCTATTGTTGTTTTTTCTGTCTTTTTTGGGGTGCACTAGTGCATTGTTAATAGGGCTTCAATAAATTGTTAATTAAATTTTTCAACATCATAAAATGTAGCATGTGATATTTGGTTTAACAAGGATTATGAAGTTAAATTATTAATATATGACAAAGTTACATATACACTCCAATATGAAATCAAATTAGGCTTTGATAATAGCCACCTCATACTTTCTCATGCTTTTTGTAGCAGAAAATGAATTTAACAAGATTACCCTGTTGTAATTGGTTTATTAAGAATTATGAAAGGTATTAATTTTTGATATACTGGTACTTCAGATGAAATGGAATCACCATTGTTAACAGGTAACTCGTTTTTATATGTTTTTTCTTGTAAAAATTTATGGACACAACAAGATTGTGAGATTTTTATTGCAAAAATATGCTTAAAGTCTCAAAAAGTAAATCATTCCTTAAGATGGTAGAGAAAACCAGAGTACCTGGTGAAAACTATGACCTTTGGCAAGCAAACTGACAAACTTTCTCACACTAGGATCTGCTCGAATGGGATTTGAACCTAGGGTGTGAGAGGCTTGTTATCTCTAAGCTGGTACTTTTGACCACTCTGCCACCAATTTAGGTATAGGGATAACTAATTCAACAAATTCAACATTTCTCCAGGCCCCGGTTTCACAATCATTCCATAGTTAAGATTTTCCTTAACTTAAATATTGCAAAATTTCAAATTTTTAAAAATTTTGTTATTTTTCAAGATATTGATGAATTTAAGGTGTCATTTTTAAGATCATTTCTAGATTAAAAACATTTGCATTTAGTTTTGACATAAATATTCACCAGTAGTTCCAAAAAGAGATTACAAACAATTGCTAAATTTAAGTTAAGGAAAATCTTAGTTAAGATTGATTGTGAAATCAGGGCGAGTAAGTCTTCTTTATCAGCAATAAATAAGCTGTGATGCTTAATAAAACTAGCTAATCACTTAACAAAATAGATAATTTCTATAACAAAACGTCTGTACTTTCAGAAAAAAAATGACAAATTCTGTATGGTAATACATGTATTGTATTGGAATGAACTTTTGTCAGGAAAACTTGCTGTTGGACATATTCCACACATCTGCTCGACTTTGTTACACTATTGAATATTTAATGTTGGTGATAATTAATGACCCTAATTATATGAAATGACCAAATGACCCGTCCAGTACTTTTGATTTTAGGGGTTAAGGTGGAGGTTTAATTATCTTGATTAGTGAAAGTCATTTACAAAATTATTGATTTTTTTGGTCTGTCTGGACAGATGTCCTTAAAAATTATGTCTGTGATAAAATTGTCATTGATACTTAAATACTTAAAGAACAGACCAGTGGTCAGTCAGGGTGTTTTTGTGTGTACTTATATTCTGGAAAATACTGATTTGGTGAGTAATCTTGGGTAACATTTTAATTAGATTAATTAATTAATTTATTTATTTCATTTAATTTATTTATTTTGTTTTACATATTTATTTATTTACTAGTATTGATTGATTTATTTATTTATTTACTGTGATTTATTTATTTATTTATTTATTTATTTATTTATTTATTTATTTATTTATTTATTCATTTCGAAATTCAGTTATGACAAAACTTTTTTTATTGAATATGTGTAATTTTGTATTTATTAGTGAGCATGTATATAGGGATTTTGATTGATGTCAATTAGGTTATTTTGCTTATATTGAAATATCTCCAGTTACATATTAGGTCTCCTAAATTTTTATCAGTGAAGTGTGCATTGATTGCTCTGTTTGTGTTATAACTGCCTGTACATGGGAAAGTGACTTTCTGACTGTTTCACAACAAGAGAAATTAGAGAATAGATTTTTGTCTATTTTGGATCCTACATTGACCTCTTACTTATAGCAGCAAGAACTTTTCCAACTAAGTTGCCATATTGGTACAGGGCAATTTAGGATATATAGTCTTTTATAACTAAAATAAGCTTGGTCAACAAGGCCGACAATGAGGCCATCAATGAGGCCATCAATGAGGCCATCAATGAGGCCATGGTTGCCCTGTGGTTTAAGGCGTCAGCTTACATATCACTTTGCTTATCAGTGCCTAGTTTGGAATCCTACTTGGACTAAAGTGAGAAAATTGTTCAGTTCACTTTCAGAAGGTTGGTAGTTCTCTCTGGGTATTCCATGCAGTTTCCTCTAGCATTCCAGAACTGTCTTCTGTAGTATAATTGAAACATTTTTAACTGGGACAAAACACCATTACTCAAACCTATATTGAATTTTATTTTTGCAACTCAACATGAATATTGGCAAAAAGTAAAAAGAAAAAAAAAAGATCATTTACACCACCTAGCATGAAGCAGTGTTATAGCAGAGATGAAAATTTAGAAATAAACTGTTAAATTAACAGTTTCTAGTTGGCAAAGTGAAGCATGATGGTTTTCTGTTTTGTTGTATTGTATATCACTTTATGATAAAACTTCAAAATTTGAAAAATAGACCGTAAACAGTTTCTCTTTGGCACAGTAAAGCATTATGGCTTCCTAATTTGAAGTCATGTATATCAATTTATGATAAAATTTAATAACAATACATAAAAAATGTCTACAATCAGGTTGATATTAATGGTAAATTTAATTTTATTACTGTCATAAATTCCATTTTATGGGAGGTCTATTTTTTCTCTTTATACATTAAGCAAATAGATTTGATTATTATCTGGTGATATATAGGGGCCTTTACTTAGCTTAGATGTCAAGAATATTTTTATTATTTTATTATTATTAATTTTTTATTTTTATATAATCAAAAAATAAGCATACTTACCCATGTTCAAATCACAATCCAGAAGCAAAGTAAAAACTTTGACACTGATAAGTAATTAGGTTAAACATGTGAACTTCCACTAAGGAAGTGAGACTGGGTGCTATATAAGTAAATTTTAAGGCCATTTTGGCTTTTGGCTATTTTTGGCTTAAATGCAAAATATTTTAATACAATATTTTTCTGTAGAAAAATTTGGGCTTTGACTTCAATGTTTTGTCTTCTTTTTGGACATTGTCAACTGATAAAATTCATGTTTATCAGTTTTTATCATCTTTATCCTTTGACCGTCGGTAAGCTAACTGACAAACTTTTTTTCAAATACTACAATCTGCTAGATTTGAACCAAACCTAGGAAGTGATAGCTGCTATGATCTGTAAGCACAGGCTTTAGACCACTCTGACACGAAAGTCCCCCTTTTGGTTTATGGCATTTTTGCCTTTGGTCAAATAGAGATGTTACATGGGGTTGTTGATATTAATTCTTAATTTGAAATTATTTTTTGCCATGATTGGGTCTAGCCAGATGTTACATGGGGTTCTTGTTATTAATTCTTAATTTGAAATGTTTTTTTCGCCATGATTGGGTTTAAGCCAGACGTTGCATGGGGTTCTTGTTATTAATTCTTAATTTGAAATATATTTTGCTGTGATTGGGTTAAAGCCAGATTGTTGAATGATATGTTTATGACATTTTTGGCCGTTAGTCATTTTTGCTATTATCGGTCAGTAGGAAGACAGTATCAGCTAACTTGAACTTTTTTTCAATATTTGACTTCGGTCAGAATTTTTCAAGATGACATTTATTGCCATTGGACACGTTCTTGCTCGCTCGTTGTTAAGGCATTGAGTAGGTCACACAAAATAAATGTTGTGTTTCTTCTTACATCCTGAAAAAAATTAGGTTGGGTAGGTAGGCTGAAGCTTAAATGCTATGAATGGGCTTTAAAAATGTTATTGATAATTGGTCTAGAATTTATCTTGAAGATACATTTTGTGTTTAAAATTTTGAAGTTCGGAAAAAAATTAGAGTTGATCAGATAAGCAGAAACACAATTTTTTCTTTGTTGGCCTTATATTGGTTTGTCCACTGTTGGTCATTGTGTAGACATGTTATATCGGCTCGTTATAATTCTTAATTTAAAGTTGTTAGTCCATGTAATTCTCTCCATCAGACCCTATAAATTGATAATTTAGATTATGATTAGAGCTTATAACTGACCAGTGTCCAGTGCTATAGATTTAATCGGATTTGCACATCGTTTGGCCTGAGGCTTACCAAGTGTAACTGTCACCTCGGTAGATGAGGTCATCCAGGTCATTACGATTTTGTATTGAAAAAAAATATGAGCAAATTGTTTCTTGAATACCAATAAATACCTAAATATTTGTCTGAAAACTTTACTTTTTCAACTGAAATTGATATTTTCATTTAAAATTTTAAAAATTTAAATACTAATATGTAAAGCAAATCTTTCACTAAAAACACTTTCGTGTTGCTTTAAAAATTCTAGCCTCTGCAGTCGCTCAGTTGGATAGTGGTCGCTTTGTATATGGAAGGTTGTATGTTTGAACCCTGGCCTGGGTCTAACCAAGACTTACAAAAGGTAGTGAATTTTCTATTTCCAAGCTCTTGGCATTTAGAAATGAAAGTCATTTGGTCTTTCAGAAGATACCTTAAAAACCGATGTCCAATGTGGCACATTACAGAACCCTCCCTGCACATTGCCCTGAGCACACTGTAAAGGTATTAATTTCTGTCATTTCACCTAATCAAAATAAATGAAATTTTCTTGTATGGGATGTAAAATCTCATTCAGTCAATTAATCAATCCTTAGCATTGAATTGAAATAATTTAACAGTAAAACTCTGATTCATAGTCACCATTTATTCCGTATTCAATTCTGTGACCTTTACCAGATTTTGGAGTTTATGGTAAATCTAAAAAACCAATGTAACATATAATTGTGAGGTTGGGATGGGTGTGGGGTATTTGGCTGACAAGTAGACTACCTGCCCACCTGTATAGAATATTTTTAATTTATTTCTTTAGCAGATGCCTTAATATTGTACCAGAGTCCTCAAGTTTCAATGAAAACATAATTAAAGTCATCACAATGTGACCTTTAATTGAATAAAAATCTTCCATAATGTTAAACTGTAACAAATAAAGACCATTGATATATTGTTGTATTTGAACTTTTTCCTGTTGATTATTTGATCTGGGTTTTCCCAAAGTGGTTTGGACAATTGTCACATTATTGTCACATGATTGTCAGTGATTGATTGCTCTCACCAGGTGGTGTTGTAATCATCTGTGGTTAGATAGTCTGGTACCCTGTAATTAAACTGCTGTTTAATACCCAGGAGCAAAGTTAATACCAAGATTTTTCCTTGTTCAATAATTATTACTACATATGGGTACCTGATCTGATCATTGTTATTATGTACATTATTATCTACAGCCCATTTGTAAACCAGGGGTCAGAGGTCAACCTCCCCCTGTGTAATAGGGCTTTAAATGATTTTCTTCCACTTTTTATGACAAAAATTTTAAAAGGGTGGCTATTAAAGTAGTATATATAAAAGATTTCATACTTACTGACTAAGGTTAGAGTCATGTTTGAATTAATGTATATTTTATGTGGGTTTGTATGAGTGATTTGTGTGATCAAAATCAAACAGAAGTTATATTTATTATTTAATTTTTGTAAGTAGTTTAATTATACACCAGCCTCGTACCAGGGTGACCTTTGGACTGGTCATAATTGTAATTGAGTCATGCTGGGTGCCCACTTCTGGGTAAGGAATTTTCATTATTTTTTGACATATTCTGAATTTTTGGGGTAAAAGGTGTGAATAAATAAAAACTTCCTGAGCTAATTTGAAAAAAAAGAAAGAAAATGGATCGATGAAAAAAAAGTACTAGAAATGAGAAAAAAGATATGAAATTGGAGAAAACAATCTTTAACCCAGGTGAAAAGGAAAATTTGAAATGTTGAAAATCAAAAAATCTGTATGTTATATCTGCACCTTTAAGACATATTCTAGTGTTCAATAGAAATACTCGACCAGGTCTGACCCAAGACTTTAAAGTGGGTAGTGGTAGTGGCTGTTCTTTTGCCAAGCACTCGGCATTACGAAATGAAAGCCACGGTTCTATCAGATGGGAACTAAAAATAAACAAGGTCCAGTGTCATGGTAGGCTTTGCACGATAAAGAACCCTGCTGTATAATGCCATTAGTGCAACGCACAGGCAAAATTTCTGCACATTCTCGTATAACTGGCGACGTCTCGATATAAGTGAAATATTCTTGACTGGGACGTTAAACACCATTACTCAACTCAACTCAACTCAATAGAAATACAATGAGTGGAAGTTGAATTACAATTTTGATTCTATTAGACAGGTGTTTGTTTGTGCAGGTTTATTGTCCAAATGATTTGATTAATATAACCTTATAAATACATGTAGTTCAGTTAAATTAATTTTGGTGTGTCCAGGGTTCAGATTTGACAGGTTTCACTTTACCAGTTGTTAAGTGATGGGTAGTTGACTTTGGGTAAGCATTTAGGGCTGTCAGTCTGCAAAAATTGGGTGAGAATAAAGCACCACATTTAAGTACAAATTTGTTTTCTTTTCTACCAAGTCTTTTCCACAATAGATCTTCCCCAAAAGTTTTGAAAAGATGTTTATTTTTTTAACATGTTACCAAAAAAGGAGAATGAGATGTAAGAGAAAAGAAAAGTGATGATTTTTGTAGTTTAACTTCTGTCTATATGTGGACTGTCAGTCAAGGTACAGACCACATAAAAAGATAGACAAAATTTGTTTCTTTAAGAAAAAAATATTACAGAGGGTAACCTAGGTTAAACACTTTGAGATGTTTATCACCTTGTAAATTAGTTGTACAGGTGAGTGAGGGGGAGAGTTAAAAGTGTGAGAAACTGTACACAGGTAATGACTACAGATGATACATCAAACAGGTAAATAATATACTAGGTAAATAATGTAAGTAAATTGATCATACCTGTACAATTTACACCTGTCCAAGGTAGGTAATTCACAAGATAATTTACATACATATAGTTGCTGCAGGTCAAACTGGCTTCAAGGAGTGGGGCATGTGAAAACAAAAACCAAAAACCTTGAGAATACGGAAACCTTAAATGAAGAATAAAGCAGTTTTTGGTCACAAGTTTGCACATAACAGTACTTCAGGTTTTTAGCTCACCTGAGCCGAAAGGCTCAGATGAGCTATTGCTATCTATCACCGTCCGTCGTCCGTCGTTCGTCGTCCGTCGTGTGTCGTGCGTCGTGCGTCGTGCGTAAACTTTACATTACAATCTTCTCCTCCAAAAATACTGAGCCAAATTTGATGAAACTTGGTGATTATTATGCCTAAGTAACAGGCTTTCAAAATTGTGTTCGGGGTTTGACCACGCCCAACAATATGGCTGCTGTTACTATAAATAGCCAAAAGACAAAACAATCTTCTTCTCTGAAACCAAAAGGTGCAGGCAAATTTTGATTGGATATTTGGATTCAGGATATCTAGATACACTATAATTGTGTTTTTCATGAAAATTGGACGAAAAATAGGTTACGCGTTTTTTGCGTAAAATTATGTAATTTTTAAAATGAGACATTTATTGTTATAACTTCATAATGGCTGAAGATAATTGTATGGAGTTTTCACTGTTGATCTTGTCTTGCAATTTTCTTCCGATTGATGTCAAGGTCAAAGGTCAAGGTCATGTCCCAGTTTTTGACCTTTGATAAAAATTGCTATTTTTTAAACATTTCTGGTGATAATGATGTAGGATTTTTGGTTAATTGTATGTATTGACATGACGATCATTTTGATATATCAATTAAGGTCATGGGTTCAAAGGTCAAGGTCACAGATGTACAAGTTTACCAAAATAGTTCATTATCTGCAAAACTATGAACTTTTTGTATAGACATGTATATTAGAATATTGTAGATAATAGCCAAATGGTCATTTTGATATATGAATAAAGGTCATAGGTTCAAAGGTCAAGGTCATAGATGTAAACAAGTACTGAAATGATTAATTATCTCAAAAACTATAGACTTTTTGTATAGGCATATATATTGGAATATTGTAGGTATTGGCCTAACGATCATTTTGATATATGAATGAAGGTCATAGGTTCAAAGGTCAAGGTCATAGACATGAACGAATATTTAAAGGGTTAATTATCTCAAAAACTATAAACTTTTTGTATAGGCATGTATATTGGAATATTGTAGGCATTTGCACAACGATTATTTTCATATATGAATGAAGGTCATAGGTTCAAAGGTCAAGGTCATAGATGCAAATGAATACTTAAATGGTTAATTATCTCAAAAACTATAAACTTTTTGTATAGGCATGTATATTGGAATATTGTAGGCATTGGCCTAACGATCATTTTGATATATGAATGAAGGTCATAGGTTCAAAGGTCAAAGTCATAGACACGAACAAATATTTAAATGGTTAATTATCAATAAAACTATAAACTTTTTGTATAGGCATGTATATTGGAATATTGTAGGTATTGGCTTAACGATCATTTTGATATATGAATGAAGGTCATAGGTTCAAAGGTCAAGGTCATAGCTGCAAACGAATATTTAAATGGTTAATTATCTAAAAAAACTATAAACTTTTTGTATTGGCATGTTTATTGGAATATTGTAGGCATTTGCACAACGATCATTTTGATAAATGAATGAAGGTCATAGGTTCAAAGGTCAAGGTCATAGATGCAAACAAATACTTAAATGGTTAATTATCTCAAAAACTATAAACTTTTTGTATAGGCATGTATATTGGAATATTGTAGGTATTGGACTAACGATCATTTTGATATATGAATGAAGGTCATAGGTTCAAAGGTCAAGGTCATAGATGCAAACAAATACTTAAATGGTTCATTATCTCAAAAACTATCAATTTTTTGTATAGGCATGTATATTGGAATATTGTAGGAATTTGCACAACAATCATTTTGATATATGAATGAAGGTCATAGGTTCAAAGGTCAAGGTCATAGATGCTTACGAATACTTAAATGGTTAATTATCTCAAAAACTATAAACTATTTGTATAGGCATGTATATTGGAATATTGTAGGTATTGGCCTCATGCACATTTTAATATACAGATGTTTTAGCTGTTTATAAATAATTTATTGTAGCTAGACTTTAGATATGTTATATATAGCATACTTATATAATAATTATTATAATTAATTTGCAAAAATACTTTCATATTATTGGCCCTTACTGCTGAAAATTTTGATATACTCTTTTATTAATGTCATTGACCATTGAACCTCTGCGTAAGATATGTACTCTGCCTCAGGTGAGCGCTAAGGCCCATGGGCCTCTTGTTTTTAGATAAATCTGTAACTATAGTATAGTTGAGTAATGGTTTTAACGTCCCAGTCAAGAATATTTCACTTATATGGAGACATCTCCAGCTAAAGGCAAAGGTGCAGAAATTTTGCCTGTGCGTTGTGCTGATGGCATTATAAAGCCATTTATAATTATATATTATTTATCGTGCCAAGCCCACCGTGACACTGGACCTCGTTTATTGTATAGTTCCCATCCGAAAGAACCGTGACTTCATTTTGTAATGCTGAGTGCTGAGGGAATGAACAGTCACTACCCACTTTCAAGTCTTGGGTCAGACCCAGTTGGGACTCGAACCCATGACTTCCCAGTTACGGAGCCAGCATTCTACTAACTGAGCTACTGCAGTGGTTTGTAACTATAATATCTTTTTCAAATTTGCTACTTTTATCAAAATTGCAATTATTTCTGGTTTTGCAAATTAAAAAAATGTGGAAACTACCAAAAAAAAAAGGATGTATAACTGGATTAAAATGATATTCAAAGTGACATCTTAAGATCCTTAAAATCTTGAAAACTTTATTAAAACAATATTATTAAAATTTACAATTTGCAAGAATGAATTAATAAACCGGGTATGATTGTGAAATTAGGACTTAAATTTGGAGGAAAATTGATTGTGTTTGCATTTTAGTTATATTTTATTTATATTGGAGTAAAGAACACAAAAAAGTTTCCAAAATATTGTTTAAAAATTTTGTTTTCAATCATAATAATATATTTGTATTGTAAAGCTATTGAGATTTTCTAAAATATTGTTACAAATAATGTTTAAAAATTTATTTTCAAAAATAATGATATGTTTACACTTGTCAAGATATAGAGTAGACAATGTCGAAAGATTTACAAATGTTATTTGAAAATTTTGTTTTCTAAAATAACACTGTATTTAATATGTGTAGAGGAATTTGTTTAGGGTGTATATATTTTGTAAATATTTGTGTGAAATTATGTTGGTTCAGGACAAACATTTTGTTTTCTTTTGAATCTCGATGTGTAATACCATTTATAATGTAAATTCTGAGTTTAAAAGTTAATCAATTTTTGGCCCTGTTTAGTTGCTTAGTTAAGCATGGAGCCGACAGATTTACATGGGTATGGTCCAAGGCCCTCTCTTACTTGAGACTGTGATACTAACTGAGTATTTGTCTATTGATCAGCATGTAGACTTGATGTAACTTCACAAGAGTCTCAAAATACCAAAATAAGACTTAAATTAAGCAAATATTTTATTTTGATTTGCACTGATCACCACCTTACAGCAAATATGTTAAGATTCTTTTAAGAAATAAGGCAATTTTCCAATGTCTTTATGAACTTGCAAAGTATAATGGGCTGTCTCAAATTGCATAAAAGGCAAAGCCTTTTGTGTAAAACTTTAAAACGGCCCATTATCCTTTGCAAGTTCATAAAGACATTGGAAAATTGCCTTATTTCTTATATTTCTTATATTATATTTACAATATTTATAAAAATTTATTTTCTTGTCATCTCACATTTTCCATGTTAATTTGAAAACAATTTTGAAATGCGCTGTTGGTGCACCTTCTTATAAAAATGGGTCGGCTCCTGTCAGTCAACGGGAGCATTGAACATCTTACGTCATCATGTCATAGCGTGGAGCAATGTCTCTATGAAGTTGCAAAGTATAGTCGATGTCAAATACTTTATTGAAGCAAAGATATTGCAATTGTAAATATCCACTTATAGTGAGACTGTCAGTTCTATATGTTGGAGGAAACCAGCACTTGCAAAAAATAAATAAATAAATAAATAAATTAAAAAATAAATTAAAAAAAAACCAGTTAAATAAAATAAAAAATTGAAAAATAAAAGAAATAACCTTTTTTTAAGTGAACCGATTTAAACTTGCACACACTATGAATCTTCAGACCTAAATGGTTAAAACAAGAAGCTTTCATCAGATTGACTGATGTATTTCTGACTTATTGAAAAAACTTACATGTAAAAAAAAACTTGTAAATAAGCCTGCTTTGTTTTAGTCAGAGCAAGTCATAAAACTTAATTTTAATCTCAGTTATTTTATGCATGGAGGTGAAAAATAAATTTCATAAAGCTTCAGCACTTTGACGCCTTACTTATTTCTTACACACTGTCATCCTACGAATTCCTAACAAGTTGCCATGGATTTGATCGCAGATCGCAGTATAGAGAACGGCATACTTGCACCATGGTAACACTTTATGAAGACAAGTTAATTTCATTTTCTGCCTTAATTCAATTGTAAATTAACTTAATTACAAGGTTTCTAATTTCTTTCTGTTTATAGAATAATTAAGATAACCGTGATTTACTTATGTCATATGGGGGACAACTCAGCAGGAAGGGGAGGTAATTATCATAATTCAAAAATCAATGTTTTAGAAATAAAAGACTTAAGGTGGATGAATCCAATACAACATTATCATTCATAAAGATTCCTGATTCAAAGACGAGGGGGCTTTCATCAATCCGTCCCTCCATAACAAAATTTTTTCGTAACTGTTTTTTCAGCAACTACTGAGCACAGCCACTTGAAATTTTGTATGCGAGTTCAGTATGAGTTCTGCTGCGGCAAGTACTACCGATTTCAAGTCTTACAGACATCTACTTCCTGTTTACCAACATTTTTTTTTTTGACATTTATGGTCAATGATTGAAGGTAAAAGTGGGCATATACTAATTGAGAAGTAGTTCACAGATTTCTTGTTTCTAGAAATAAAATTAAAAAAAATTTGCAACTTACGAACTCCTATGCATGCCTTTAAAGGCACAGTTTTTGACTTTGTTTGTAATTTTGCTTGTGAAGTATGACTTGCCGTAAGGGAAATGTGACAACTTAATTTGATTATTTAAAATAAATGCATCAAATTCATTTTATTGAATGTGATTAGTTGGAAAAAAATAAAATGCTGTCATACATTATTTTCAATTACATAACAGGTGTTTTTATTTACTTACCTTAATGAGGTACAGCTGGTATAGGCAAACAACATTGACCTGTCTGCTTGACCTTTAATTTGAATGTTCGTTATGAACTAATACATTTATTTATATAGGGAACACAGTAATAATTTCCTGTACTGTCATTGTTTATCAGGGTTCGTACAGGCCTGGAAAAGTCCTTAAATTTTGAGGATTGCCATAAAAAGACCCTAAAAACAAGTCTGACCCTAAAAAGCCTTTGAATTTATCCTGAAGGCCCTAACAAGCCCTTGAATTTGGCCAGTTGGGTTTCTGTATTTTGATATTAAGTAGTTGCAAATAGGCTGAAAATGGGCAATTTAAAAGTACCTGCCCTCTTGAATGCCCAACTTCAACCTTATCCACTTCAAGTGTCGTTACTATGGACACTTAAGTACTAGTAATTGTTTTATTGATTTAATTGTCTTTTCACCAATATTTGTAGCTAAAACTGTCTTTCTGATTAGGCCTTGATTTTGCAAATAAGACCCTTAAAAGACCCTAAAAAGTCCTTAAATTTTGAGTCCAAATGTCTGTACGAACACTGTTTATGTATTGGGGTAACTGTAAATCCTAACACTACCAATGTATTTTGTGGGATCATCTTTTATGAATTTTCCTGATGAAAGGTCAAGGTTGGTTGGTTGAATGTTGCGTAATGTCGCATCAGCAATTTTTCAGCTATTTGCCATAAGAACTATTTTATTAATCTCTATGGATTAATCTGTGAACAAGTTCATGTATGCATGTGAAGTGTGAGTGTGTTGTATGGTCTGCCTTTTACTAGCACACACTCAGGGCGACTTTAAGGTGCTAGCTCACCGAGTCAGTACACTGGAGACAAGCGTACCACTCCCCCAGGAACATTTTACTGACACCGGGTGAACCAGTAAAGGCCAACAGCAAGGAAATTTCACTTTCCCACATGTGGTCTGATCGGGACTTAAACTCACAGAGTCCCTGGATTTGTAGACTGATGTCTTATCCATTAGGCCACCACGGCCTCTATGATGAAAGGTCAAGTGGACAGGTCAATGTTGTTTGCCTATACAAGCTTGTAACAAGTGGAGTATTTTTACCAAAAGAAAAAGTTGAATATTTTATTGTGTTCCTAAATTATAAGTTCACATTTACATAAAAATTCGACTTTGTCACAGTAATACCGATATTAAAAGAACAGCCTCCGTAAATTGTGTGCCACTTGATGACCAAGTGATCTTAAGTGCAGGCACACCACAGGTTACAGTACCTCTCATAATCCCACTTGAGTAGAGCCTCCACCATCACAGAACTAACTGTTTCGATATAAGTGGGGGTATAAAACAATATAACGGATTTAAGGGGAACTAGGGGTGCAGGATTATGACCCAGGGCAGCTTTTAGGCGAGGAAATATGGTATTCCATTTTTTCCAACCATTTAACACCTTACATTGCATGCTTAGCATTAATTAAACTAAAAGTGCCATTAATATTTTATTTCTTTTCATTTATTAGAAAAAGTATTTACAAAATTAAAGAGTTTTTTGAGCACATTAACCTAAATAATCTCATGTTTGATTGTATTTCCATTGTTAATTACAAATTAAGATTGAGAACACCTTGATTTAGCTTTAAAATATTTATTTATTTATTTATTTATTTATTTATTTATTTATTTATTTATTTATTTATTTATTTATTTTTCTTAGCAAATTGCAAATCAATTAAACAGACCAAGAACACCTTGGTTCCCTTATTTATTTATTTATATATTTATTTATCAATTGCAAATCAGTTGCACAGACCAAGAACATCTTGGTTCTGTATTTATTTATATATTTATTTATTTATTTATTTATTTATTTATTCTACGCTAAGCCGTTAACATAAGGTGATTTATACAATGTGGTAAACTTGTATTGCATGTTTCAAGTTAATAACAAACCATACATACGGACTGAGAACCTCGTAATTCTCTCTGATCGTTTTGATACATTTGTAGACCTGTCTATCCTAATGCACATCTTCCATTATGCCTCTCATTTTTTTCAGCGAGGAACATTAAATCCCGAATAATTTAATTCCCGTTTGTTCATGTGATAAGAAGTTAATGCATGTATTTCAATAATTCACGATCTCTCTTTCTGTAATTGTCTTATTTGTATTGTGTTGTTACAGCTGTTGATTAAATCATGTTGATAGCTTTCTGAGCCTTCCGAGATTTTTAGGTAAAAGCTTGCCAATGAGGCCTGTTTTACAGTAGCCAAAATTTTAACTTTTTTCTATTCAGTGTTCATCGAAGGGTCCTGTTTGATTTTAATTTCACCATATTGCAAATAATTACATTTACTTACATTTAGCTCATTTTATAGCTTCTTAAGCAGAGAGGGAGAAAGAGATAGAGTTGAGTAATGGTGTTTAATGGTTTAATGTTTAACGTCCCAGTCAAGAATATTTCACTTATATCAAGACATAACCAGCTATAGGCGAAGGTACAGAAATTTTGCCTGTGCGTTGCGCTGATGGCATTATACAGCAGGGTTCTTTAGCGTGCCAAGCCTACCGTGACACGGGACCTCGTTTATTTTAAGTTCCCATCCGAAAGAACCGTGACTTTTATTTCGTAATGCTGAGTGCTTGGCGAAAGAACAGTCACTACCCACTTTCAAGTCTTGAATCCATGACCTCCCACTTACGGAGCGATCACTCTACCAATTGAGCTAGAAAGAGATAGATAGTAGATAGATAGATAGAGAGAGAGAGAGAGAGAGAATAAAATTTATAATTTTCCTAGGTAATGATAATAATGTTCGATTTTATTGATTTTATTTTCACCACCTTGCAGGACATATTTTCCTTACCTAGATTTAGCCTATTTTATAGCATCTTAAGCTGTATGAGAGAGAGAGAGAGAGAGTGAGAGAGAAAGAGAGAGAGAGAATTTGTTGTACAAATTTACATGTAATGATAACTGTGTGATTTTAGTTTCATCACACAACAGATCAATACACCTTTACCCAACATTAGTCTGTTTTTTATGGCCTTACAAGACAGTTACTTTGTTTTAACTTGTATGTATAATTCATTAGGCCATCCCATTAAATCTTATAGATTAATTATATTGATTGTTTGAGTAAAAAAAAACTCCTCCAATTTTAGATGTTTTTGATGTGATTTTTTTTTATTGAATGTTGCATGCAATTTGGTTTTTCTTTTGTATTAAAATCTACAGTTTGCAGTGGGTTTGAATCCCACTCTGGGACAAATCTTAGTGTGAGAAAGTTTATCATTTTGCATGGCAAAGGTTGATGGTTTTATCTGGGCACTCTGGTTTCCTCCACCATCTCATATCTGTACATCTTGATATAAGTGAAAGAATCTTGACCGTACCATACAGAACAGAATGTCATGACAAAGAATATTTGTTCAACAAATAGCTTCAATTGGGATTTGTACATAAGTAGTAAGAGGCACATTAGATGGCTTCTTTTCGCCTGTAATGCGCCATTATAAAGACGAATCATGAAGACCAATGAATATTTGAAAATATTGGCTTTCCTTAAACTGCCAATAATATATAAATGTCCTTGTACAGGAATTATTCGGATAAGTAATGATTTTATTTTGTAGTATCCAAACTTGTATTTTTCTATTTTCTTTTCAAATTAAGCATAAAAATTTGAGTTTATCCCTACCCCTGTCAGCGGTGTTTTCCTTTATAACTCTGATGGATTTTAAATCAAATGACTGTGGAGTGCTTTCATTTAAATCAGCATGCGCTTCAGTGCATGTGGTTTTGTAAAGACATTACATGGGGAGAAATTGAAATAGTTGTCTTTTTCTTTAGTAAAAATATCACTCAAAACAATCGTAAATTACAAAATCAGTTGAATTAGTCCCAGAATCACACGAGGATTCATTCTTAATTTAATGTGTTATGTGTTGAAAGATGTAGAATTGATTTTTGGAACATTGGAAAAAAACATTGCCAATGTGATCATTGGAAAAAATGGCTTCATTGAGGAAAAAAATCTTTGATTTGAAAATTGGGAAAAATAACTTTATGGAGGAAAAAATCTTTGATTTGAATATAGAAAAAAATTGGCTTTAATAGAGAAAAAAACAACTTTAATTTGAATATTGGGAAAATATTTCATGGAGGAAAAATTCTTCAATTTGAATTTCATAGAAAAAATAGCTTCATGGATTTGAATATATTTGACAGAAAATAGAATTGAGTAAATTTATGAGACAGTTGTGGATAAATTTGCCTAAAAGTATTCTAAAATGGGCATAGCATTAAATTAACCTAATTTGCTGATCTGATGTGTTTTATATCAAATGCATGTAGAGAACTGTCATTTAAATCAGTGTGATTCGGTGCATGTGGCTTCGTAAAAGACATTATGCCGAAAAAAAATTGCCAAAGTTGTCTCTTTCTTTTGTTTAAAATCCATCTCATAAGAGAAAAATTATATTGACTCCTGAAACCCATGAGCATTTGTTTTAAATTTAATCTGTTGAAAGAAGTAAATTTGTTACTTTCAGGGAAGAAAGAGCCTCATCCTATGAATTTCTTTTTAAAAAAGTCAAATTAATTTTTTTGAAAATCTGATAGATTGATTGAATGGAATTTTACGTCCCAGTCAAATATATTTCATTTATATCAAGACATCACCAGCTATAGGAGTGGCAGTAAATTTTACCTTTGCAGTAGGTTCAGGGGAAATGTGCAGGAAGGGTTCTTTAACCTATCTTCGTCAGACCTGGCTGGGGTTTGAACCCATGACCTCCTACATACACAGAGCACTATACCAACTGAGCTACCATAGTGGTTTGAAAAGCTGAGTTGACTGCAAAATCTACAAGTTGGGCCAAATCTACGATGGGATTGTAGCTCTTGAATTGCATGAGTATCTTGCTAACTTTAATTTATTGATTTTAATTTTAAGTTGGGAAACAAAGTAAATGTATTGTGATTGTAAATGCTTAGGCTGTGGCCAAGTTTGGTTTTTACTGAAATAGTCCTATGTTTGTAATTGGATTGGTTGGTTCTTGTATCACATGATCGTACATTCTAAGTTTAATCCATTAAAAAGTGTTAGGTAGCCATCATACATTCCACGTTTATTCTATTGAAAGACGTTAGTTAGCCATGATTTAAATTTTCGTAACGAAAATGGAATTAATTTGACAAATAAATTTTGATCACTGTGACAGTTGTGGCCAAATTTGCCAATTTATGCAATATCTCTAATGTCTAAAAAGTCAAAGTTTGGCGTTGTATTACCCAATAGAGTTACTTCGAGATCCTGACATTTGGACATTTAGATTGATTTCCGGATTGTAAAAAAGACAATAACTGTTGGAAGCAGGATGGTTATTGGAAACCTTTCTTTTTTAAAAACAGAAAATATGGTCTAGATGTTATTATGGAAATGCTATTTGAAATACCTTAAAATTTTGTTTTAGACAAAATGTAATGCGATATTTGAGAATTATGGAAAGTGATTGTAATGAACAAATGAGAGAGAGAAAAAGGTATTTTGAGATGATAGAGAGATACAGCCCTCAATCTTGTCAACTAAAATGGTGGCCAAATCAATCTTGAATTGTGTCTGGAGACCTAAAATTTGTAAATGTTGGTCAGCTAGTCACTTGAAATTTCCACTGGTCACCTGCAAATTCAAATTGGTGGCCAGCTGGCCACTTGGTTTTGAAACCCACTTTGAGGGCTGAGAGAGAGAGAGAGAGAGAGAGAGAGAGAGAGAGAGAGAGAGAGAGAGAGAGAGAGAGGAGTAATGTTGTTTAACGGGCCTACTCAAATTCTTTCAATATTGAGTTAGTCAATTCATTTGCAAAATTGACATGCTTCAAGAAGAAGTAGAGTGCTATTACTTAATATATAGAGCCAAGTGAAATGCACAACCTGATTGGGGCAATGAAGTATGAATTTGACTTCATGCTAATCAATGATAAAAAATGAAATAATTTGGATGTTAGCTAAAACATGTCTTCCTCCATTTTCAATATTTATGGACCATATGAATTTCGATTCATGCTTGTTAAGGAAAAAATGAAATAATTTAGATATGCAGCTAAAAACATGACTTTCTCCATTCTCAATTTTTCATGGAACAATATGATTTCATTAATTTTATTGTTATAATGGAATTATTTCATTTAAAGTTGATGCTTCATTTCAGTAACTTATAAAGCGTGGTAAAATGATGTAATGTCTTGGCTTTTTCTTCTTTGCAAATTCATTTTCGATTTTGAAAAGATCTTGGTCTCCATGTCTCTTAATATCAGTAGAACAATTACATGCTTGATTGGGCATTATACAAGAGTTAATTTGATTCAGATCAGAACAATAGATTTCATTTCATCCAATCACCATCAAACTTTATTTCCAGCTTTCGTAACATCAGGTCGCAAGATGCCGTAACATCAGGTCGTAAGATGTCGTAAGATGATGCTTTAAACCTTATTTCAGTGTTTTCGTAACATATAGTCGTAAGATCCAATCATCATGTGATTAAATGAAATAGACGTTTTACTTCCTCTTTAGGTTATTCCAGCATCATTAAAAACACCATGGTGATTTTATAGGTATTAGAGATCTATTTTTAACTTTTAAACTTTTTTCACTTGATCTGCTTGTGCTAAAATGCTAATGTAATTTGGTTCTAGTACATGAAGGTGACATAATGGGAAATACTGTATAGTTGCTTTTATTCACTGGGAATTTAATTTCGCTATATTCGTGATTTGACTTTATAGCAAGAAATTAAATACCAAGTGAATATGTTCATGTAGCATTCATTAAAGTTTGACTTAGATAATCTGTACAGAAAATTATGTTCACTGGCTGCCACACCGCAGAATTTTATACCTGTGAATAGGTTCCTGTGTCTAAACCGCAAAATTTTATCTGCAAAAAGTATTAAGTGGTTTTGATCAATGCTTGTAAATCGGTAACTATGGCATGTTCAGCAATCTTAATTACCTGCTCATTATTACCCTGAGTGCATTGCAAAGGTTAAAATTTCTGTCACTTCGCCTAAAGCTGATGACGCCTTTTAAGCAATCTTATTACCTGCTCATTATTACCCTGAGTGCATTGCAAAGGTCAAAATTTCTGCCATTTCACCTAAAGCTGATGACGTCTTTTAAGCAATCTTATTACCTGCTCATTATTACCCTGAGTGCATTGCAAAGGTCAAAATTTCTGTCACTTCACCTAAAGCTGATGACGTCTTTTAAGCAATCTTATTACCTGCTTATTATTACCCTGAGTGCATTGCAAAGGTCAAAATTTCTGCCACTTCACCTAAAGCTGATGATGTCTTTTAAGCAATCTTATTTACCTGCTCATTATTACCCTGAGTGCATTGCAAAGGTAAAAATTTCTGTCACTTCACCTAAAGCTGATGACGTCTTTTAAGCAATCTTATTACCTGCTCATTATTACCCTGAGTGCATTGCAAAGGTCAAAATTTCTGCCACTTCACCTAAAGCTGATGACGTCTTTTAAGCAATCTTATTACCTGCTCATTATTACCCTGAGTGCATTGCAAAGGTCAAAATTTCTGCCACTTCACCTAAAGCTGATGACGTCTTTTAAGCAATCTTATTACCTGCTCATTATTACCCTGAGTGCATTGCAAAGGTCAAAATTTCTGTCACTTCACCTAAAGCTGATGACGTCTTTTAAGCAATCTTATTACCTGCTCATTATTACCCTGAGTGCATTGCAAAGGTCAAAATTTCTGCCACTTCACCTAAAGCTGATGACGTCTTTTAAGCAATCTTATTACCTGCTCATTATTACCCTGAGTGCATTGCAAAGGTCAAAATTTCTGCCACTTCACCTAAAGCTGATGACGTCTTTTAAGCAATCTTATTACCTGCTCATTATTACCCTGAGTGCATTGCAAAGGTCAAAATTTCTGCCACTTCACCTAAAGCTGATGACGTCTTTTAAGCAATCTTATTACCTGCTCATTATTACCCTGAGTGCATTGCAAAGGTCAAAATTTCTGCCACTTCACCTAAAGCTGATGACGTCTTTTAAGCAATCTTATTACCTGCTCATTATTACCCTGAGTGCATTGCAAAGGTCAAAATTTCTGCCACTTCACCTAAAGCTGATGACGTCTTTTAAGCAATCTTATTACCTGCTCATTATTACCCTGAGTGCATTGCAAAGGTTAAAATTTCTGCCACTTCACCTAAAGCTGATGATGTCTTTTAAGCAATCTTATTACCTGCTCATTGCAAAGGTCAAAATTTCTGTCACTTCACCTAAAGCTGATGACGTCTTGATATAAGTGAAATATAAGGGACATAAAAACCCATTCAATCAATATTGAACAGACTACGATTACTATTGAGTTTGTTTTGTTTTGGGCAAAGCCCGAATGATGCTTTGGAAAATTTTAAAAACACAGGATATGGTGCCGTTGGTGTCCAAAACATGCACTTGCTGATCACTGCTTGTACATGGTGGTTGATTGGTCAAAAGCACACACTTTGGATCACTGTACTTCTAACTGATTAGTTTCAAATTCCATTCAGAGAGATAAAAGTACAACAAAGATTGTTATGACTTAAATGTACTGTATGAAGAAATGTGAAGATACCCTGATTGTGACTTTCACAACATGCAGTGATTTCCCTTAAATTTGTGAGCAGGAGGTAGATTGACTAATCCAACAGGCCAAGGGTCAAGGGGGGCTCCCAGACCGAAAATGTTTTCAGGACTTCTGAAGGCAATTTTATGAATTCTAAGCGACCAATTTGGACTTTAAGGCGGTCAAATCTGCCTGTTGCCATTGTCACCTCTTATGGAAAACACTGAACATGGTATTTTGAGATTTTGTGCCATACAACTGACTAAACATCTAATCTCTAATATACCATGTTTGTGGTCAGTTATAACAATGGTCAGTATGTTTGTCCATCTTTTGTACTGGTCAGATTTAATAATATTTGATACACTAAAAAAAATTAACATCTAAATAGCCAATATGTTGTCCAGATATTGTCCAGGGGTGTTCTAGTTGGTCAATTTTGTTTCCAGCCATTGTCCAGGATGTTCTAGATAGCCAATATTGTGCCCATCCATTGTTCAGGGTGTTATCTATACAAATTGAAAAGTGTGACACCCATCAACTCTTTCAAAAGTTTGTTTTTCAACTGGGGTTTCACAAAAGCTCTGGTCAATGATATTTTCTCTAGCCTGGGGCTAAATGACTTATAAGTAGATTCAATAGGTCAATTTAACTGTCTTTAATTTAAAAAAAAGATTTACTCTATGTTATTTAGCTCACCCCGGGGTTAATCTAATTTTATTGCAGTATAACCTATTAAAAGATACAAAAATTGAAGTCAAGAAAAGGTCCATCTTTCTCAATCTAAATTTCATTTTTTTCATCACTGGTCAATGTTGTTATATTTTCTATCCTCGGGCTAATGAATTAGAAATTGGTGTGCTTAGAAAGTCAAGTTAACAGGGACCTAGATTTTTAAGTCCCTTTGCAATTCAAAAAAAGGATGTTCATTATTTAGACTTAAGTCAAGAAAAATTCCACTTTTCTCAATTAAAAAAGAAATTCCAAATTTCTTTTTCATCACCTTTGGTCAATGATGTTATTTTTTCTACCCTGAGGGACATGAAATAAGACATTAATGTGTTTAGATCTAAAGTGAAGTTAAAAAGGCTATCCTAGATTTTTCAAATCGTTATGCAATTCAAAAGGTGATGGGCAGTATTGAAACTGAAAACTCAATTATTGCACTTGAGTGACTATTAACTGCCCATTGTCCAGTGTACTTTTGAACTTAAGAAAAAAATGACATTTTTAGTATAATTAGATGACCAATGGTCTGCAGTATCCTCCCTTAATTGATGTATTAAGTTGCCATGGGATTGTAAAAAAGGTCTTTAGAATTACAATGACCAATTTGGCGGAGCCAACCCTACACTGACCAATTTAACAGAGCCAACCCTATATCGCCTAACACCTCATCTGACACATAATTACGAGGATGAAATGTGTCATTAAGCTGGATGGACACAATAATCCATGTTAAAAACATGGGAAGCCGTTTTTCTGATAATTGGAAATATTTTAATTTGAAATGGATTTTGATTGTTTTTCATTAGTATAAATGTAAATTCAGAAGTGGAGCTGGACTATGTTGTTAAATTGAATCCTAAAATTATTATGGAATGCTTTAAATTCAAAGATTTGGCAGGACTGTGCTGTGAAATTGAGCATCACAATTATTATGGAATAATGTTAATTTCTGTATCTACATGATATATAGTGTGATTTGAGATTTTGTTTGATCAGAAAATTGTAAGTATATTAATGTAAATTTTATTATATTAGGAGGAGTAATGGTGTTTTACACCCCATTCAAAATTTTGTCACTTATGCTGAGGAAGTCATTCCAAACCAGAGTGTATGGGAAAAACACTAGAATCCAAAAGAGGTGCTATGATCTGAAAGCAGACAGACATGTTAGACCACTCGGCCACCAAGTGGCCCCCCCCCCTTAATTATGGGATGTTTTGGGTAGCGATAGGGATGGAGTTGTATGATGAAAATATTGAACTAAAATAATTAATCTGGTAATAGTGTTTGATATATTATTAAATTTTTGCAAACTGATAAACGATCTGACTCTAGTGGGATTCAAACCTAGGCAATGTGAGAGACACTGTGATCTGTTGGATTTGAAGAAAATATCCCAAGTCTAGTGTTGAAATGCAGTTTCAGAGTACATGATAATTGGCATAATTAGACAAACTGACAAATTTTCTCATTCTTGGATCTGACCTTAGTAGGATTTGAACTTATGTAGTATTAGAGGCACTGTGATCTCTTGGATTTGAAGAAAATATCCCAAGTTTCATCATATGTCTAGTGTTGAAATGCAGTTTCTGAGTATATGATAATTGGCATAATTAGAGATTTCCTCAAAATGACAGAATAGAACAACATTGATGATTTGAAATCAATTTGTATATATGTGATTATGATATCTGGTTACAAAAGAAAAGAGATGAAGACTCTATTAATTTAATAAATGATTCATTTATTGATTGATGGACAAGGATTGCAGGATGAAGCTTAACTATTTTGAAATGGGGGGGGGGGGGGGGGGCTCTCAACTCACTTTAGAAAAGAAGTTGTAATTGTAACATATAGCAGAAATATGTAAACATTAAGGGGCCCAGACTGATTTTAGTATCATGGGCTACTGGGCCCCTGCTAATCTTCAGCCCTGGATTTATGTGGATTTATGTATTGAGTATTCAAATTTAGATATTTCATTTGTATTGAGACATCTTCAGCTTTTATAAATGAAGAAGCAGGTGCTTGTTTGTTTATTTTATATTACTAATTCTTTAAACTGATGATTGGATGGATTGAAATAACAGAGTTTTACACCCCAGTCAAGATTCTGCCACTTATATCGAGGCAATCAGTTCTGGCATGGTGGAGGAAACCAGAGTGCACGGAGAAAACCACTAACCTTCAATGAACTTACAATTCTTACATTAGAATCTGACGAAATAAAATAAATCAAGCAATCCATTGAATAAGGATTCCCAGCCTGCAGGTTCTTTTTTGTGATTTGCACTTATTTTCAAAGGGCAATAACTCTCAGTAACAGTTGGGTTAACGATATCTGCATCTCCTATCATGCTTTACACCAAGTTTCAGGTAATAGTTCTTCACACTTGGAGAATTTATCAGACAAGAATTTCGTATGGAAGGACAGTTCAAGGAAGGAAGGACGGACGGATGGACGGAAACTCAAATTAAATATCCCCTCTTCTCGAAAGGCTGGGGTTGATAAATAAATAGCCACCTCCAAAGCCTTAATTTGCTCAGTCTGCTTTCAGTTGTAAGTGTCCTCTGTAGCAGCCACAGATTGCCTACTCTTTTTCAAACTCTACAAAGGTGTCTTTAGCATGCACCTAAACATAGGGCCTCGGTTTTAATTCTCATTTGAAAGGCTACTCTAGCTTTTTACGGCTCTAGTGTGGAAAAGAGATAAAAATCATCTCAGAAAATTTCCAAGTCCTGAGTGAGGTTCAAACCCGCAACCCTTGACTGAAAGCCAGTGACATTACACTCTGCAATGTCCGCCTTGACTTTGGTTTTACTGTGTAAAAATCTATAAGACAGCGGTCAGTGTGTAGAAGCAGGAAATATTTCTGTATGGTTTCTATAAAATTAATGTAGTATGTTATGTCCTTAACTCTGTACTTATCCATATTTATGTCTGATATATCATTTAAATGGAAAGATCTGTTCTTGACCTCAGGGATAATCAATGTCTTCACTGCTCTTAATTGTGTTGCTGCTGTTGTGATAATTCCCTCAGATTGCTGGTACACTCTCCAATTGACCAGAGAATTAGGATTTGTATGTATCGACCTTCCACTAAATCGGGGAGGAAATACTTCCGTTAAATTATACCACATTAGTATTTCTTTCTGCGGCTTTGTGTATATCAAGGTTCTTCAAATAATCAGAAGAAATATTTCCGTTAGATTATACAGGGTTAGTGATATGGTTCCCTGAGGACACAAACCCATTGATACAAATGAGAAAATGTCTTCTGATGAGTTCGGAAGATTTTTTATGACCATTTCTGATTTCTCCTGAAAATGAATATGAATGGTCCAATTAGAATATATATATATAAGTTTATGTGATTTATTTTTGTACTTTTAGAAATTTTCTATATCTAACGGATTCCAAAATGTTTAATAATCAATGCAGATTTTTTTTACCACTTCTGAATTTTCAGATAATAAATATGAATGATGAAATCTCACAAATTGCAATCGTGTGTAGTATGTGAATAGCTTATTTTTTGTGATTTTAGAATGCTTGTATAACTGATTATTTCCAAATTTCCCAAAATGGACTGAAATAATGCTATTTTATTTATGTAAATAACTGATTTTCTTTTGTTTTTTAAAGAAATTCTTCTTTATCTGATATGGTTTCCAAATCTCCCAAAATGGAGTAAATAATGCAATTATGTTCATGTAAATAGCTCTTTTAGAATTTTTAAGATCTGATGGTTTCCAAATCTCCCAAAAAGGACATAAATAATGTGTATGTTTGTATGTAAAGAGCTATAAATGACAGAAAATGATTTCTAGAGATTTACATACGAGGTTTTATGCTCGTACCAAAACTTATTATATTGATAATTGAGTATACAATAAGTTTGTTTTATGTTTTATCATCATGGCAAAAGATGGAATATTTTCTGCCAAATTTTTTTTTGTTTTTTTGAGAGTTTGTATTTTACGACTGTTTTGGATTCCCTTTGAATGGATATCATCAGTAAGAGTATATGTATATAATGATGCTACCAAAATAAAATAAAATAAAATAAAATAAAATAAGATAAGATAAGATAAGATAAGATAAGATAAGATAAGAAAAGAAAAGAAAAGAAAAGAAAAGAAAAGAAAAGAAAAAGAAAAGAAAAGAAAAGAAAAGAAAAGAAAAGAAAGAAAAGAAGAAATGAAATGAAATGAAATGAAATGAAATGAAATAATGAAATGAAATGAAATGAAATGAAATAATGAAATGAAATAGAATAAATAAAGTAAAATAAATAAATAAATAAATAAATAAATAAATAACAAGAGGCCCAATAGGGCCTGTGATGCTCAACTGGCAGCTAATTTAACATTTTTGATAAATAACATGCAAATGGCATTCCCCTCCTTTTTACAATTGCAATGGGAACCAAAGTGGTTGGAAACCAAATCTGCATTGGTTTTTGTATATGAATAGAAGCCAACTTGGATTTGGCTGATATGCCAGACACAACTTTTGGATTACTGGTACTAAAGGACTTTTCATGCTGTATTGGGTTAGAATTGGCCAATTCAGGAGAAAATTTTCAATGATTTGATTGAAACAAACATCTTATTTGTAAACTGCCTAAAAATTGGGTCAACATTTTTTTTCCAGGAAAGGTAAAACATTAGGTCATAACCTTCCTATTGACCTTGACCTCATTTTGAAGGTAATTACAAGAATATTTCAAAACTGAAAACCCCATGTCATTATCTGATCAAATAATGAAGATATAACAATTTCAGCAATTTTCTGCATCCGTAACCTTGACCTTTGAACCCATAACCTTAATCTATACATCAAAATGACCGTTGCATCAATACCAACAATATTCCAATATACATGCCTTTACAAAAAGTTTATAGTTTTAAAGATAATGAACCATTTCTGTATTGTTTTGCTTCTGTGACCTTGACCTTTGGACCCATGACCTTTTTTTATACATCAAAATGATCGTTGTATCAATACCTACAACAATCTAATATACATGCCTTTACAAAAAGTTTATAGTTTTCAAGATAATGAACCATTTCTGTATTGTTTTGCTTCTGTCACCTTGACCTTTGAACCCATGACCTTAATCTATACATCAAAATGATCGTTGTATCAATACCTACAACATTCTAATATACATGCCTATACAAAAAGTTCATAGCTTTCAAGATAATGAACCATTTCTGTATTGTTTTGCTTCTGTGACCTTGACCTTTGAACCCATGACCTTTTTCTATACATCAAAATGATCGTTGTATCAATACCTACAACATTCTAATATACATGCCTATACAAAAGTTTATAGTTTTCAAGATAATGAACCTTTTCAGTATAATTTCTCGTCTGTGACCTTGACCTAAATTTAGCATCTAATTTGCATATTCCGCTAATTACGAGCAAACAGAAAAAATAACAGAAAAATCTGTTGCATATATTAAATGCCTAGACAGTTACTTTCTAAATCTCAAATTTGAACTAAATCGGTCCATAAATAAACATGTAATGACCATTTATAGGTTTTTGCTATTTATAGCAATGGCGGCCATCTTGGATGCCGCACGAAGTTGATTTGTACAAACTTTAATCTACTCCACCTAGGTATTTTCCACACCAAATTTGGCATCATTTTGGTATGTGGTTTCAGAGAAGAAGATTTTCAAAGAATTGCCTAAATTTAGCATCTAATTTGCATATTCCGCTAATTACGAGCAAACAGAAAAAGTTACAAAAAAACCCGTTACATATATTAAATGGCTAGACATCTACTTTCTAAATCTCAAATTTGAACTAAATCGGTCCATAAATAAACATGTAATGACCATTTATAGGTTTTTGCTATTTATAGCAATGGCGGCCATCTTGGATGCCGCACGAAGTTGATTTGTAAAAACTTTAATCTACTCCACCTAGGGACTTTTCACACCATATTTTGGCATCATTTGGGTATGTGGTTTCAGAGAAGAAGATTTTCAAAGAATCGACTAAATTTAGCATCTAATTTGCATATTCCGCTAATTACGAGCAAACAGAAAAAGTTACAGAAAAACCCGTTACATATATTAAATGGCTAGACATCTACTTTCTAAATCTCAAATTTGAACTAAATCGGTCCATAAATAAACATGTAATGACCATTTATAGGTTTTTGCTATTTATAGCAATGGCGGCCATCTTGGATGCCGCACGAAGTTGATTTGTACAAACTTTATCTACTCCACCTAGTGACTTTCCACACCATATTTGGCATCATTTGGGTATGTGGTTTCAGAGAAGAAGATTTTTAAAAAATCGACTAAATTTAGCATCTAATTTGCATATTCCGCTAATTACGAGCAAACAGAAAAAGTTACAGAAAAACCCGTTAAATATCTTAAATGGCTAGACATCTACTTTCTAAATCTCAAATTTGAACTAAATCGGTCCATAAATAAACATGTAATGACCATTTATAGGCTTTTGCTATTTATAGCAATGGCGGCCATCTTGGATGCCGCACGAAGTTGATTTGTACAAACTTTAATCTACTCCACCTAGTGACTTTCCACACCATATTTGGCATCATTTGGGTATGTGGTTTCAGAGAAGAAGATTTTCAAAGAATCGACTAAATTTAGCATCTAATTTGCATATTCCGCTAATAACGAGCAAACAGAAAAAGTTACAAAAAAACCCGTTACATATATTAAATGGCTAGACATCTACTTTCTAAATCTCAAATTTGAACTAAATCGGTCCATAAATAAACATGTAATGACCATTTATAGGCTTTTGCTATTTATAGCAATGGCGGCCATCTTGGATGCCGCACGAAGTTGATTTGTACAAACTTTAATCTACTCCACCTAGTGACTTTCCACCCATATTTGGCATCATTTGGGTATGTGGTTTCAGAGAAGAAGATTTTTAAAGAATCGACTAAATTTAGCATCTAATTTGCATATTCCGCTAATTACGAGGAAACAGAAAAAGTTACAGAAAAACCCGTTAAATATATTAAATGGCTAGACATCTACTTTCTAAATCTCAAATTTGAACTAAATCGGTCCATAAATAAACATGTGATGACCATTTATAGGTTTTTGCTATTTATAGCAATGGCGGCCATCTTGGATGCCGCACGAAGTTGATTTGTACAAACTTTAATCTACTCCACCTAGTGACTTTCCACACCATATTTGGCATCATTTGGGTATGTGGTTTCAGAGAAGAAGATTTTCAAAGAATCGACTAAATTTAGCATCTAATTTGCATATTCCGCTAATAACGAGCAAACAGAAAAAGTTACAAAAAAACCCGTTACATATATTAAATGGCTAGACATCTACTTTCTAAATCTCAAATTTGAACTAAATCGGTCCAAAAATAAACATGTAATGACCATTTATAGGTTTTTGCTATTTATAGCAATGGCGGCCATCTTGGATGCCCCACGAAGTTGATTTGTACAAACTTTAATCTACTCCACCTAGTGACTTTCCACACCATATTTGGCATCATTTGGGTATGTGGTTTCAGAGAAGAAGATTTTCAAAGAATCGACTAAATTTAGCATCTAATTTGCATATTCCGCTAATAACGAGCAAACGGAAAAAGTTACAGAAAAACCCGTTACATATATTAAATGGCTAGACATCTACTTTCTAAATCTCAAATTTGAACTAAATCGGTCCAAAAATAAACATGTAATGACCATTTATAGGTTTTTGCTATTTATAGCAATGGCGGCCATCTTGGATGCCGCAGGAAGTTGATTTGTACAAACTTTAATCTACTCCACCTAAGGACTTTCCACACCAAATTTGGTTTCAATTGGCCCAGTGGTTTCAGAGGAGAAGATTAAAGTTTACGCACGGACGCACGCACGGACGCACGGACGCACGGACGCACGGACACACGCTTCACCATGGCATAAGCTCAGCTGGCTATAGCCAGTTGAGCTAAAAACTAAACTAGAATAAATAAATAAATAAGTAGATAAAAAGAAAAAGAAGACCCCCCCCCCCAAAAAAAAAGCAAAAAAAAAAAAAAAACCCAAAAAAACCATATATATCATAAATGAGTATTTTTATTTAATAGAGTACAGATTTTATGATTGTTTTTCCAATAATATTTGTACAATGATAAGTGTATCTGTCGGTCACTACCAAAGATGATGATTTTTTGAAGAGTTTCCGTTTTTTACGACACTCTTGGCATCTCCCAAAATGGACATTTATAATACTGTAAGTGTGTATCTTGTTGTTCTATCACGATTCTCCTGATACAACATTATCACTCGGATCGAGACGAGCGTGAGAGGAATGGCGAGTACGACAGACCTACTGGGACCGCAAGATTTATTTCTTTTATAGATCCAATTGAGTCTGTATTTTTTCTTGTTTTTAGCTCACCTGACCGAAGGTCATGTGAGCTTATGGCATAGCGCAGCGTGTGTATGTGCGTGTGTGCGTGTGTGCGTGTGTGCGTGTGTGCGTGTGTGCGTCGTTAACACCTATTTTCGACTTCTCCTCTGAAACTACTGGACAGTTTTTAATGAAACTTTGTCAGAAGTATATATGGGCCGGTGCAATTCAGATTTGTTCGTGGCGTTGCCATGGCTACCATAACTAGGTCAAGGTGACCTAGGGGTGCAAAAATCTTAAAAAATCTTCTTCTCCGAAAGTACTGATTGGAGAAAAAATCTGATGTGATATTTGGCTTCTCTAAGGTCTTAAGCCTATAGTTTGTTCATTTTGTGAAATTCGGATAAAAAATAGGTTACGCGTTTTTGCGTTTAATTTTGAAAAAATCGTAAAATAGCTTCAAATTGTTATAACTTGACTATTTGACCAGATAATGACATGGGGTTTTCAGTTTTGACATCTTCTTGTTAGTATCTTCAAATTGAGGTCAAGGTCAATTGTGAAGGTCGTGACCTAATTTTTTTTACCTCTGATTATAATTATTATCTCGAAAACTATAAACTTTTTGTATAGGCATGTATATTAGAATGTTGTAGGTATTGATACAACGATCATTTTGATGTATAGAAAAAGGTCATGGGTTCAAAGGTCAAGGTCACAGATGTGAAACAATACCGAAATGGTTAATTATCTTGAAAACTATAAACTTTTTGTATAGGCATGTATATTAGAATGTTGTAGGTATTGATACAACGATCATTTTGATGTATAGAAAAAGGTCATGGGTTCAAAGGTCAAGGTCACAGATGCGAAACAATACCGAAATGGTTAATTATCTCGAAAACTATAAACATTTTGTATAGGCATGTATATTAGAATGTTGTAGGTATTGATACAACGATCATTTTGATGTATAGAAAAAGGTCATGGGTTCAAAGGTCAAGGTCACAGATGCGAAACAATACAGAAATGGTTAATTATCTCAAAAACTATTAACATTTTGTATAGGCATGTATATTAGAATGTTGTAGGTATTGATACAATGATCATTTTGATGTATAGAAAAAGGTCATGGGTTCAAAGGTCAAGGTCACAGATGCAAAACAATACCCAAATGGTTAATTATCTCAAAAACTATAAACTTTTTGTATAGGCATGTATATTAGAATGTTGTAAGTATTGATACAACGATCATTTTGATGTATAGAAAAAGGTCATGGGTTCAAAGGTCAAGGTCACAGATGCGAAACAATACCGTAATGGTTAATTATCTCGAAAACTATAAACTTTTTGTATATGCATGTATATTAGAATGTTGTAGATATTGATACAACAATCATTTTGATGTATAGAAAAAGGTTATGGGTTTAAAGGTCAAGGTCACATATGCGAAACAATACCGAAATGGTTAATTATCTTGAAAACTATAAACTTTTTGTATAGGCATGTATATTAGAATGTTGTAGGTATTGATACAACGATCATATTGATGTATAGAAAAAGGTCATGAGTTCAAAGGTCAAGGTCACAGATGTGAAACAATACTGAAATGGTTAACTATCTTGAAAACTATTAACTTTTTGTATAGGCTTTTATATTAGAATGTTGTAGGTATTGATACAACAGTTATCATGATTTAAAGAAAAAAGTCATTGGGGTTTAGTATTTATGTTTTCTTTAAATCTATCAGCTAGCCATTAGTTGTCAGGTGAGCGTATCAGGCCCATGGGCCTCTTGTTTACAATGTACTTTAGTAATTTGACTTTTTGGGTACATACAGATTTATTTCTGTTATAGATCCAGTCTGTATTTTCTCTCTCCCTCTCTTTCATTTTTTGCTATATACTTTTAGTAATTCGACTGCTTTGGTGTATTCCAACTTGATTTTAGCATGTGTGATTAGTATTGAACATTTGTTTGATAAGTTATTATAAGGTCAACTTTTGCCCATAGATAATTGACGTATCGCTGGCCACGTTCACAATGCTTGAATTGCACACAAAAAGAATTAAAACTCAACCTGAATTGTGACATTAGTTACGTCACTGATACTAGTACGTCATTAGTTGCCTTGACGCTGTTTTGGTACCGTGATGGCGGCCAGTGTCGGAACATAAAATACATGGCCGGCGATACATGAGTTGTTGAAATTTTAGCATGGGAAAAGATTTTATGATTTTGAATTGTAGCAACAATGATGTAATAGTATTAGAATGTGCTTTACTGATAACTTAATCTCTCTGGCGAGGACTTTGTGGTCATGTGGTCATTTATTGCTGTGCCTCTCAATGGATAGGTTCATATCTCATTATGGGGAAATCCTAGTGTGAGAATGTTCATCAGTTTGCTTGGCAAAATTGACATTCCTTGGTTTTCATCCGTTATTCGAGAACTGACCATAAGTGAGAAAAAAAATCTGGAGTGTAAGACACCAGTATTCCACTCTAATCAATCTGTAGAAGTTAAGCCTTCATCTTCAGTTAAGGGAGGGGGTGCTCATTACAAATGAGACATTTGCCTTTCAAGACTGAAGGTGCATGATAAATAAAGTCACGGCATTTTAAACAAAGAGGCAGTAAAGTCAGATTCACAGTCCTAAGTAATTAACCTGGTTCCTGTGTCATGTAATTGTTCTTGTAAATCACAAATTTTATGACACTCAGTTTTTCTCGTCTGCCATCCAAGAACTACCAATCTCAACATTTGTGAAAAAAGAACCTTGACTTTGGTGCAAGACACCAGTACTTTACTCAATCTCAAAAGGTCCAGCCTCTATGTTCAAAAAAAGGGGAGGGGGTGCTCATTACAAATGAGACATTTGCTTTTTGTTACTGGAGGTACATCATAAATACAGTTACGGCATTTTAAACAAAGAGGCAGTAAAGTCAGATTCACAGTCCTAAGTAATTAACCTGGTTCTTGTGTCATGTAATTGTTCTTGTAAATCACAAATTTTATGATTCGGCCTAATTTTACCACATTTGTTTTAGACAGCATTGGACGAACTAGATTAACTAGAGTTTGCATGCTCGGATAAACCTTTAGAGAAAAATAACAAAATCGGAAGGAAATTCAACCTTAAACGTCTTTAACAATAAGTATTAAAAGTCACACGTTTAACATTTTAGTGGGTACAATAAGAAAAAGATTGTGAAAAAAAGTTAGAGACATGACCTTGTAATAAGTTTTCGGACATTTATGATCATTTTAATGTCCAAATTTCGGAACTTTTATGACAAAATAAATTTGTAAGACAAATGATCCTTTTGGAACTTTATTGTGCATTCATCCATTATCAGATTTCACAGTCTTTTGAAAAACTTTTTTATACAATTTGTATATGTATAGTTAGTGTCAACTAACCACATGTCAAGTAAACACGAAGAAAAGTGTTACAAACATGTTTAGTCTTTATCACCTTTATCTAGAAAATCTAATGATTGATTGAATGATGTTTTATGTCCCAGTCAAGAATATTTCACTTGTATTGAGACTTCAACAGCTATAGGTGAAACGACAGAAAATTTTACCTTTGCAGTCAATTAATGCAATGTGCAAGGAGGGTCCTTTAAAGTGCCATGCCTGTTGTGACATGGGGCATCAGTTTTTAAAGTCTCTTTTGAAGGACCGTGTGAATTTCATTTCTAAATATTGAGTGCTTGATGAAAGAACAGTTACTACCTATTTTCTATTTTCTATTGCCTTAGTCAGACCACTGTCACGGTTCAAACCTACAACCTCCCACATACGGTGCAAGCACTCTACCAACTGAGCTTAAATAGTGGTAAAAACTAATGAAGACTTAATTTGGTCAAACATTTTTGAAAAAGGGCATTAGACATAATCTTAAAGATTTTTTAAATACTTTTTTAGGCCGAAGGAAAAGCCATTATTTCTCAGAATAGGTTTGTTAATTTTCTCTGTTGTTACAGACGTGTTTCAGAAGTATTACTCCTACAAAAATATATTGATAGACAGAACAATATGTAATTTGAGAGTAAGACTGCATAGCCACTTGTTTACTTTTCTGAAGGTTGATCCCCCCATTATCTTGAGATCTGACTGGGGGTAAACTGTCTTGTATGATCTCGGATAGAGCATCATCAAGATATATTTTAAAACCATATGGCTATGCGGTATGCAGAAAATTAATCATTTATGTTAAGCTGTTCAGAACAATAGACTAGAGTTTTAATTAAGAATACAACCGAGCAGGCGTGTTATAAGACACGGAGTTGCCATTACGGTTTTTATTTGCCTGGGCGTGCTAGGTACGATGGGATAGTGCATTCCTGCCAACTATTCCGATTTTGGCGGAATCATTCAAAATTTATTACCGCTTTTCAGCCTTTTGATTTTATGCAAATAAATTCGAATTTGGTACTCGCGTCTGGTCAGCAAGCTTTTGAAAACAAAGTTAATACTTGTTATTTGTGTTTACATGATACACATGTTTGGAATACAACCAAACCTAGTCAGAAACTCCTTGCATTCCCCACATTTGTTACAAAGGCATACGAAAGCCCCGGACCTCCCCCTAGCCAGCATGTGCCTGTGACACACATTTCGAGATTCCGATTTTCCATCACAAAAGGCTAGAAGGTATGGATAGTGTTATAAAAATGAGGAATGGTCATTTTTGGTTTTCATCCTCCTGGGGGTGCTAGGTGTTCCATTGAGTACGGTGGAGTAATGTTAGAGAAATGGAGTTGTCATTACAGTTTATTCCACTGGGGGTGCTAGGGTTTTCATTGAGTACAGCGGAAGAGTGTTAGAAGACATGGAGTTGTCATTATGGTTTTCATTCCCTTTTGGGTACTAGGTCAATGGGATAGTGTTCATTTTTTCTCCAGGGGTAGCTAGGTGTTCCATTGAGTACGGGGCATGAGTATAAGACACGAAATGGTCATTACGGTTTTCATTCTCTTGGGGGTGCTAGATACAGTGGGATAGTGTTCTATGACATGGAATGGTCATTATTTACTGTGTTACCATGGGAATACTAGATCTATTGTCTTATACATCTGCTCAGAGGTTTGTCGTTTATACATCAGAACTATTGGGACAGTTCTTCTTGAAACATTGTACAGAAATTATACAAAGCAGAGATATTCTTTTGCAAAAGTTAAGTCCCTTGGAATTGACTATAGACTCATGTTCCTGTTTCAGTGGTGTGGAGCAACTTAATTTCCAATAATGTAGATTTCACACAATATTTCAGATTCAATCAGATTCTGATATACATGCAGTTTTTCACTGTTTAACATAGATATTTGGTTCTTCTAACTGTTTTATCTATTGCTTGTTATGTCTGTTTATGGAATAAATGAAGTTATGAGTCATGCTCTGACACTGGAAATTAACAATACCTGTGAAAGAAATGAGAATGGAATCTTAGTCAAGATTCTTTCACTAATATGGAGCCGACCAATTCTGGGATAGTAGAAGAAACCAGATTGCTGAAAGAAAAACACCAATCTTTGGAAAGAGTATTTGAACACAGGCAATAAGAGATGCTTTGATCGGCAAGCATGTACTTTATACCACTCTGTACATGAGATAATCGCCAAGATCAGTTCAGGTATGGTGGAGAAAACCAGTGTGTCTGGAGAGAAAAGACAACCTTTAGAAAGGCTCGCTATATGATTTTCCTGTATGGAACATGAACAAAGGTGGAGAGAGTCACTGTGATTCATAATCTTGTACTTTATACCTCTTTGTTCTTTTGTATATAAATATATATATATATAAGATTTGAAAAAATAACTGCTAATATGAAGCTACAAAGACCAGTTAAAAAACTAGATGTATCTATATGTTTCACTTGTGTTAATAATTTGCTTAACAGATTTTTATGAAATTTATGAAGTGGATGAATCAGTGATGATTTGACACTTAAAACTTAAGATTTAAAAATAAATGGAAGTGGAATGAAACTCCAGTCAAGATTCTTTCACTTATACCAAATCAACAGTTCTTGGATGGTTGGGCAAACCAGAGTACCTAAAGAAAATTGCTAATCCTAGGAATAAAAACTGACAAACTTTCTCAATTTATAATCTGCTGGTATGTGATTGAATTCTTGTTGGTTAAAGGCACTATGACCAATAAGCATGCACTTTAGATCACTACATGTATAAAATTTGAAAAGATAACTATTTTGATTGAGCTACAAATGAGTTAAAAAACTAATTGAAACGGCTGTCTGGTGCTGCAAAATTAAAACATGTTAAACGAATAATAAGTTTATACTGATGTTAATAATGATACTATCTGTTGTATTAATGGATTTTTATGGAATTCAGGAAGTGTATGAATCGGTTAACAGACACTGAAGAGACTTATTTCTGTAACTGTCAGTTATAGAGAAATGGAATATTAAAATGTATATTAGCTGTCATAAAACTTGTTGTCTTAAATTGTCTATTATAGTGTAGATCTATGGTAATTTGGCTTTACATTATCAAAAATTATGCCTTAAGCAAAAAAAAAAATAAAAAATTGTAAAAAAAAAAAAATGATCAAGACGTCAGACTCCATAGAAAAAAATTATTTGTTCATATAGTGAGTTTTTATTTCAGCATGCTCTTTAAAGGGCCTTGTGTTTGTTGACTTATATAGCTCACCTGGGTCAATTTTAAAAAGTAACATCAGATCTTTATAACTAGGGTGTTTACTCGGTATATGAGTTGAGTTTAGGGGTGAAACTAATATTTACTACTTTAGACTTTTCTCAATTGTTGCAAAATCAAAATAAAAAAATTATCAAAACAGCAGCACTGAATAAGGAATTAATTGGCAAACTTTGCCATCATAAAACACTTGACAGTGACTTGGAAGTTGATATGTACTCTGACATTACATCACTGAAATTCATGTATTTACATGCAGTTTCATACCAACTGAGCCCTCTCCATCCCCACCTACACACCTGGTGCTACTCAAACAGAATCTGCAAAATGTAATGTACTGTATACCCTCATACAACTTGATTTTCATGTATTAACATGCAGTTACATACCAACCCAGCCTTGTCCATCCCCACCTACACAAACAGAATAGCAGGTTGACATGTGCAACATGTAATCTACTCTGCACCCTCTCACAACTGAATAATGCAGTGCCATACCAAATCGGCCCTGTCCCTTCCCTACCCACACACCTTATGCTACTCCTTGTTAAAAGTACAAAAGACATCAGTATAGCAACATATGAATAAGGATTGTACTCTATGCCATCTCAACTTGATTTTCATGTATTTACATGCAGTTGCATACGAACCCAGCCCTGTCCATCCCCACCCACACACCTTATGTTACTACATGTTAAAATTACAACCAACAGACACCAGTAGAGTAACACCTGAACCGGGATTGCACTCTGTGCCCTCATACGGCTGGATATTGCGTTTTTGTAAATGTACATGTTGTGTGAATACAAAACCACATCACACATTAAAAGTAATCTTCAATACTTTATGGATTTGCGATTTAATTTCATAACATCCGTGTAGCTTTGAAGGTAGTCTCTGGTTCATTGAACATTTTTGAATCATGGTAAATATGAAATGCACCATTTAACAGGTAAAATCTCACAAATTCTGTGTACAAGAAAGAAATTAAATTTTTTATTTCATTGAAACCGAAAACAACTCTGTTTTCAATATCTTAATTCTGGGTGCAAGAACAAAATTAAAATTTATATTTCATTGAAAGCAAAAACAACTTTGTTTTCAATATTTTTAATTCTGTGTGCAAGAAGGAAATTAAAATTTATATTTCATTGAAAGTGAAAACAACTTTGTTTTCAATAATACATATTCTATTGGATTTTAATTTTTCTATTTATTGAATTTTTATGATAATTTTTATGACAAAAGAATAAAATTTTGTTTTTATTTTATTTATCGGCTAATATTTTGGAAAGAGCTTTTGTGAATTTTTAAGAGCATTTATTTTATTTTGCATATTATAATTTTGGATATGTTCATAAGTGCATGATTTTCTTTCTATGTTGGACAGAATTAAAATCATTTTAATGGTTGAAAATAATTTTAAATGCTTTGACCTACATTCATTGCATACATCATTTATCAATGATTCAGGGACACTAAAATGCTCTGTTTTGATGATTTTTTAAAGCTTTGAAGAGAGAGAGAGATAGTTAGAGAGAGAGAGTAGAGTGGAATATTTGAGTTTTATGCCTCATTCAAGATTCTTTCAATGACATTGGGGTAGTCAATTTATGGGTGGTAGAGGAAACTGGAGTGCCCAAAGAAAACATAAACCTTCTGCAAGAAAACTGACAAACTTTTTCGCAATAGAATCAAGCCAACAAGGAATTTGAACCTAGTTGATGAGAGATGATGTGAATCATAAGTGTGTGCTTTAGACCACTCAGCCATCAAGGCCCAAAGAGAGAGAGAGAGTTTATTCAAGAAAACTTGGGTAGCTTAGTTGCTAGACTTTGCTTACTAGCATTCATAGCATTTAGGATTTAGAAATAAAATCAGGATCCTTATGATGAGAGCTGGACATAAATAATTTTGACTTGGATGTAAAACCTTTGACCTTTAAATTTGAAAAATAAGTTGGTGTGAAATAAAACATTTTGAAAACAGGAGTGGTCTTGATACCATATATTATTAAATTTTGTTGAGAGTGCCTATTTGTTCACTTTTTTAAAACTTGTCATTTTTGTATTTATTGAAATTTTTTGGGACAGAGTTTGATGGTGGTGGTAGTATGTGTTTGGGGTGGACTATAAGGTGTTGTTTAATCAACCCCACCCTCTCTTTTTCACTTGAAGTCTAAAAGTATTAAAGTAACTCAAAAATGTTAAGTACGATAACCAAAAGTATCCATAAAAAACAAGAAATAGTGTGCATTTTTGTAAACAAATCGGTATGAATTACATACAGATGCGTGCAAGAAATATTCAGACAAGTTGTAAAATTCCTCTCTATTTCATATAAAACCATATATATTTTTTTAAATTCTCAAAACTTTATTTCTTGGTCAATCTTCATGAATTTTTCACCGTCTCTGTACATTGAACTTTAAACAAAATTGCACAACCAGTGCTTTCTTTTTATGGCTGCTATGGGCCCCTGTACTTCACATTCATTCATAAATTACTTACTAATAAATCTTGGCCCCAGTATCATATAGTTGTAACAGTAAATACAAATAAAACATGATAAGAAAGATTAAAAAAACACCCAACTTTGTTACTTCTATACTTTGTGAGTCTTTATGAGTATAATTTAGACTTGTATATAAGTTCTTCAAAGTCCAGATCAAATAACCATCCTGTTTTAAATCCCTGTTCCTAGTTGTCATATCGCTTTGATTTAGGTGTAAAATATTCAGTTATTTTTGTCAAAATCTTCAATTTCAAAGTATTTTTTATATTATTAAATTGTTACAGCTATTTACGTGTTTTAATACATCCTCGGACCATGGGACGATATTGTACATGGTAGTACCCACTCGGCTTGACTTGACTCTGCTCGATTCGATGCCTTTTAACGTTACTTTTGATGAGCTCATAGATAGATTCATAAATTTGATAAGATTTGTAATAAATAGGTGATGTGATAAAATAAGAATATTTATTGTTAAAAAAATTCAGCCTATCCTTGCTAAAAAGGTTTTTAATATGTCAAAGATTAAAGAAAAATAAATTACGACTTACTTAGAATAGCTGGATTGTTTGGGGGTCGTAAAAATAGTTTTTCTATTGAGATGGTCCATGGATATTTACAAGATTAAAACGGAATAAATAGCATATTTGTGTATTGTAGCTGTATAAAATGTTTTATCAATTGAGATTGTCACAAGATATTTTTTTTATAAAATTTAAATTTAAGGTGAAATAAATAACAATTCATTTTTCAAAAGACAAGATTTTTGTCATGATTCTAAAAGATTGTTTGATATTAAGGCCATTTGGCACAGATTAGCTGTAATTTTGAAATTTGATCTTCTAGAAAGAAATACCATTTTTTGCAAAAATAAGCAAAGAAATTTTTTTTAAATGAATTTAACAAAAAAATGCATTTGAAAAATCCAGACATGTAAACTAAGAACCAAGTTTAGTAAAACCTTGATTCATTGTGATTATATGGTAGTCAGATTTTGGCGTTAGAATTAAAGGTTTAATGATAAATTTAGGAAGACTTGTGAAAAACTTTTATACTTTGTGTATCCCATTTATTAGTCTTTTGTGAGTCACTTCTGTAGAAAAGTTAAAGGATTGGAATAGCAGTGTTTTAAGCCTCAGTTGAGACAGTCAGTTCTAGGATGGTTGAGGAAATCTGAGTGTCCATGCTGTGAGAAGGAAGCAAACTGACAAACTTTCACAAATATTTTTTAGGATCTGCCTGAGTGGGATTCAAACCTAGGTGGTATAAGATGCTGTCATCCATAAGTGTGTGTTTTAGACCACTTTGCCACCGTGGTCCCCCAGAATACGAGTCATATGCAGTACAGTAAAACCTCGATTCATCGCCACCAGTTGTTCAGTCAAATTTTGGTATTATAAAGGGGTTTGGCGATAAATCGGGGGAGGCAGATAAACAAAAACATAAACAAAATGGATTTCAAAATAGTTTGGTGATAAGCGAGGTGGCAAAGTTATCGAGGGGCATTATATCGAAGTTTTACTGTATTTTTACAGGGATATAAGAGAAGAATTACTGTAATCCACTGTCTTTGAATTTTCTAATCATTTTGTCATTAAGAAATGTCTGTTTTAATTTTTATTACAGGAATGACAGATGAAGAATTTAAAGTAGTGAAAGTGAAATAAGAAAAGAAACAAAGAAAGAAAAAATTAATTCATTTATGGTATGTCTTAAGAATTGAATACTTGGTTAAAATAAGTGGTTATGAAGATGTTAAATTTAATAGTGGAAAGTTCATGTGGAGTTGTTAGGAAAATGCATCTTTTAATTTTAAGCAAAAAGAAGTTTTCAATGTTTGTAAAATTTAAAAATTCTCATTTAAAACATGCTCACAAGGGCATATTAAACACTGGGTTAAAATGAATGGTATCACATTTGGTGAGTGGGTACTATAATGATGTTGTGGTTGTACAAGGGACAAGTCCATTTTGAGTTGTGAGGAGAATGAATCTTTTATCTTCAAGCAAAAAGGAATTTTCAACATCTCTAAAATTTGAAATTCTCTTTTTGTGATTAAACATGCTTGCATGGGCATATTAAATACTCACCAGGGGTAAAATATATTGGTATCACATGTGGTGGTATGTATGGTTTTGGTTTAAAAAGGAGAGAGCTGATGTCCAGTTGTGAGGAACGTGCATCTTTATCTCCAAGCAAAATGAAGTTTTCAATGTCTATGAAATTTGATTATTCTGCAAGTGCACATGCATACATGCGCATATGCAGCAGCAATCAACCACTGATTCTTGTCCGAGTTTAAAGTTTAAAATAACAATAATTAAATTCCATCGAACATTTGTTCACAGTTTAAAAATGATGCCTGCAAGATGTGCACAGACACGGTCATGCCCTGTGGCGGAAAACAAAATTCTGAAAGAGTTCATTGCTTCATTAATGTTATAACGGAATCTCATCCTTGGGGGTCTTGTTTTAAGGTGATTGTTCATAATTTGCTTAATCGGATCACGAAATTCTACCAGATTTTCCTCCCGGTGTGTAATGTTGTACCTCGATGGTGATTTATTCCTCATTATTTTAATATGATCTTAATAGGTTGTAATTAGTTGTAACAGGGTGAATACAAAGTTTATTTAGTTTATTCAGCATGTCGAGAACCCTGGATATTATTATGGCCAAGATGGAAAAAGGCATAGGCAAACAATATTGACCTGTCTGCTTGACCTCTCATTAGAAATATTGATGCGAGTTGATCCACCCAATACATAGGTAGTGATTGGGTTCGTGGTGTATACATAAACAAAGTATGTTTCTCCTGATGTAGAGGATATAAAACCTGTTTCCCTATACAGAAATGTACTAGTCCATACTAAATGTTTAGATGAAAGGTCAAGCGGACAGGTCAATGTTTGCTTATAATTCAGTACATTGGACTGTTTTGTTTTGTAAGGTGGGACAGAGTAGCCAATGTAAAAACAGTATTTGTACAACATAGATTAGGGAGCGGAGATGCTATTAATGTTGAGAGTGGCTTGTGAAAAATGTGCTTTGCTTAAAACAATGAAGGGCTTTGAATGGATAATGAAACTGGCCAATATGAAGCAGGATTTGTATCAGATTTTTACGTTGTCAGGGGTTTTGGTTGGTATACTGGTGTTTAAACAAAAGTTGACTTATAGAGCATTCACTGTTTCCAAAATTGGCCTTATCTAGCCAATGCAATTGAATTTCTTGTAAGTTCCATTGGATTTGGTTAAAAATTACACTAAAACAGTTGTTGATTGCATGTTTTTGAATGGCTGGCCAAACTTACCAGTATTTTAGCCAATGCCATAGTGAAACAGCGAACAATTGACAATGAAGCTTTTGCTTTGGGATCTTCCATTGAGCATATTTACTCTATGTGTCTAAAATTGAGGAAAAGGGCAAAGAGCTTTCGACCAAAAAATTGACTGAGCCAAAACTTTAAAAGTGCATGTTGTTGGATCCTGACTTAGACTAGTACAGCTTAATCCTTGGACTCTTAAGAAAGGGATTGATTTGACCAGTTTAGATTAGTCTTTGGGCTCAAAGAAAGTGATTGATTTTATTGAGCTGTCCTGCATGTATGAATTTTCTACGAGAACTATAAATACAGTCATGGATTTAAAATATTTTTATTTGAAGTTTATTGATGCATTACAGGTAAGCTTTGATACTTTAGATCCAGAATTAATGAAAATTACAGGTGAAAAGATTTGTTGGATTAGGTTGATCCTTCAATGCGAAGATTCAACACATGTACTACCTGTGTTAATGATTGCAATTTGATGTTGATTAAACTTTTCAATGCAAAATTTATTTATTTATTTATTTATTTATTTATTTATTTATTTATTTATTTATTTATTTATTTATTTATTCAGAGAGTGAGAGAGAAAGAGAGAGAGAGAGAGAGAGAAAAAGAGAGAGTTATATAAATGAAAAAGTAATAGATCTGAAAATAGATTTTACAAATAAATCATTTTACAGTGCTATTTCTTAACCTCTTTCTTTTCTCCGAAATAATAACTCTGCTTTGGAGATGGTCAACTTCTTATATGAATCTGCAAATGCAAGACAAAAATGCAAAGCTTTCTATAACTTAATCCCTCCCCTCTTTCTAGTAAGCCATTGAGATAAAAAAAAATGAGAACTATTTTCTTATTTTAATTTGAGAATGGAAACCTTTCCATTTTCTAGGACTTGGAGATTAAAAAAAAACTGGTTTGGAGATGATTTACTTGTTATTTTAATGTGAAAATGCAAGACAAAAATGTAAACCTTTTCTATTAATTATATATAATCTCTCCCTTTCAAAGACTTGGAAATAAAAAATCTTGTTTGGAGATGACCATCTTTGTATAACTTAACCTCCCCTTTCTTGGAGATAAAACATTTGATTTGGAGACGACCAACTTCTTAATTGAATGTAACAAAATGTTCAGATCTTTCTATAATAACTTAACAATAGACTTTGAAATAAAAAATCTTGTTTTGAGATGACCAACTTCTTATTTGTTCAAATCTTTCTATAATAACTTAACAATAGACTTTGAAATAAAAAATCTTGTTTTGAGATGACCAACTTCTTATTTGTTCATATCTTTCTATAATAACTTAACAATAGACTTTGAAATAAAAAACCTTGTTTTGAGATGACTAATTTCTTATTTGAATGTGATAAAATGTGCAAATCTTTCTTTAACTTCTCCTCTCCAAGACTTGGAGATAAAAATTCTGGTTTGGAGACAACCAACTTGTTATTTAACCGTGAGTTATACTTATTACATACATCTGACAAGTCGTTACTTTTAATGAAGCTACTTATATCCTGTATCAGGATTTTAGTTTGATTTCCGGTTTCTGTCACCGTTAGATGTGTGCCCACCGCGTCTCGAAAATGACCTTAATATGTTATTGTAAGAAAGCGTAAGTGATCAATTCCGTAGAGTATAGATCGGGAATTTGCTATGATATTTATACCAAACCATTTAATCTGCCAACATATTCCGTGACCAATCAACTATCGATTTTTCGTAAATCCAATTTCATCGAGAAACAGATGGAACTTTTTTTTTTTTGGCCTGGAGAAAATGTAATCGAGATTTTCTCTATTCATTTCTGAGAGAAGCGACCGTGAAAGACGTAGAAACATAATTTACGATTGCTATGATTGGGGTTTATAAAAGATGTTAAGGATATCGATGAGTATTTATTACACATGAATAAACACATTATTATTGTTTTACTTCTTCGAAAATTGACTCTTTGTGGTCTCCTTAAAGTGTAACAAGATAATCGTTATAGGTTGTGTATTCAGAAATTGAAGCTTTGGAAAACCAATTTCCAAATTCTGAAGTATAATTCTGATGTGACATTTGACAATAAATTCATTCTTTTATGTCTTTTTATATATTAAAAAAACTTGAATAAAAGTCAATGTTCACTTTTACTTTTTTGTTTCATGCATATCTTTATTAAATAAATAAAATACTGGATTTCCAAGTTTGTCCAAAAAGCACCTGTTTGGGTTAGAAATTGACTATTGCTTCTTTTGTTAGGCATAAATTATGTACTTGGTGCATAGTACACATTGTTTTGTTGATGGAGAGAGTTGAGTTGAGTAATGGTGTTTAACGTCCCAGTCAAGAAATCTCACTTATATTGAGACATTGCCAGCTATAGGCAAAGGTACAGCAATTTTGTCTGTGCGTTGCGCTGATTGCATTATACAGCAGGGTTCTTTATCGTGCCAAGCCCAACTGTGACATGGATTCTCGTTTATTTTAAGTTTCCATCCAAAAGAACTGTAACTTTTATTTCATAATGCCCAGTGCTTGGCGAATGAACAGTCACTACCCACTTTCAAGTCTTGGGTCAGACCCGGCCGGGGTTTAAGCCCACGACCTCCCACTTACGGAGCGAGCACTCTACCAACTGAGCTACCGCAGTGGTTATTGTTGATGGCGAGAGTGGAGTAATGATGTTTTACGACTTGTTAAGATTCTTTCACTTATATTTAGACAGTCAGTTATTGAATATTGTAGGAAACTGGAATGCCAGGGAGAAAATCCCATCCTTCATTAAGCGAACTAACAAACTTTCTCACCCTAGGATCTGCCAAAGTGAGATTCGAACCTAGATGTTGAGGTTACTTTCTGCAATTTCACAGAGTTGTGGCCCTTTGAAATTTTAATCATGTTAACAAGAGAAATATCCAATTTCTCTGGTGAGTTATTTACAGCTAGCAGCTATTTGTACATCACAAGAAAGTAATTAAGAGAAATAATAGGTGGGTCATCAATATTTTTAAAAAATGATGGAATAATCTAAAATACATTCTTTGTTTTTGTCAGAGTAATTACTTATGGTCCAATTTGGTTGTTGGCTGCAGGGATTTCTGATACATAAGAAACAACAAATTATATCTTAGATTAGAATCTGTCAAAAATGGCTAATATGGCATCATGTAAAATATTGACTTGGCTTTGGTTCCTGGCTACAAGGAGAAACAACAAATTATATCTTAGATTTGAATCTGTCGAAAAAGACTAAAATGGCTTCATGTAAAATATTGACTTGGCTTTGGTTCCTGGCTACAAGGAGAAACAACAAATTATATCTTAGATTTGAATCTGTCGAAAAAGACTAAAATGGCTTCATGTAAAATATTGACTTGGCTTTGGTTCCTGGCTACAAGGAGAAACAACAAATTATATCTTAGATTTGAATCTGTCAAAAAAGACTAAAATGGCTTCATGTAAAATATTGACTTGGCTTTGGTTCCTGGCTACAAGGAGAAACAACAAATTATATCTTAGATTTGAATCTGTCGAAAAAGACTAAAATGGCTTCATGTAAAATATTGACTTGGCTTTGGTTCCTGGCTACAAGGAGAAACAACAAATTATATCTTAGATTTTAATCTGTCAAAAATGGCTAATATGGCATCATGTAAAATATTGACTTGGCTTTGGTTCCTGGCTACAAGGAGAAACAACAAATTATATCTTAGATTTGAATCTGTCAAAAAAAGGCTGATATGGCAAAGTGTAAAAAATTGACTTTTCTTTGACTCCTGGCCACAAAGATTTCTGATACATAAGAAACAACAAATCATATCTTATATTAGAATCTGTCAAAAAAAGACTAATATGGCAAAATGTAAAATATTGACTTTGGTTATTGGCTTCATGGATAATAGTTTGTCAAAAATCTGTCTCACTAAAATGTTTTCTTTAATATTATTAAAGTCTTACTTATATCTGCATTAATTATATTCAGGCTGCACCAATTAGCTTGATTTGGGCCTAGAAATTGGCCCCTCCCCTTGTCCAAAATATGTTTTTCCCCAAATATTAAGTACAAAATTGTAAGTTTCACATTTTTACAATGCATTTCCCCATTAGATCTACTCCTCACATTGCATTAAAGTTACACAAAATTGCCCAATTCCATGGGTTCTGGACCCAGTTCCGCAAAGGGCTTTGACAGCCTGTAATATTTGTATCAGACAACATCTGGAATGAAGGATGTTATTTCATATAGAAATTATCTCATAAACATGGTATTGAATAATTTCTTGTCGATATATATGGTTTATGGTAATTTGTTTATTACAAGATACCAAGAAAACTGTTCAACTGTCAAATTTTGAAGTTTTAATAAATTCAACAATTGATCCATCTCGGGCTACGTCTCGCTGTTGCTTTTAAAGTGTCTTGTTACATTGTGTCTCTGTTAGACATTTAATTACTTAATTAACACCAAGCACCTAGGTCAACCTTCCGTCTTACCATTTTTGAAGTTCTTGTATATGTAATAACAAACATCTTATGTATCAGATTCAGGTACTGCTAAGTGAGTCTGAAGTTTAAAATTTGTCTTGTGCAATTTTGTTGTGACAGTTTAAATTGGTTAATACTGACTGTACAACAGGTTTTCTAGGAATTTTTAAATCTTCGATGTTAGGTTCTCCTGCACCCATTAACAAACATCTTATGTTTTCTGTCAATTTTAAATCTTTGAGGTTAAGCTCTCCTGTACCTATTTACAAACATCTTGTGTGTCTGATTTCATTCAGGTACTGCTAAGTGAATCTTGAATTTAAAAATTTGTCTTGTGCAATGTTGTTTTGACAGTTTAAATTGGTTTATACAGACTGTACAACAGGTTTGCTGTCAATTTTTAAATCTTCAATGTTAAGTTCTCCTGCACCCAATAATAAACATCTTGTGTATCTGATTCAGGTACTGCTAAGTGAATCTTGATATTAAAATTTTGTCTCGTGCAATTTTGATTTGGCAGTTTAAATTGGTTTATACTGACTGTACAACAAAATTTTTGTTGATTTTTAAATCTTCTATGAAAGGTTCTCCCGTACCCAATAACAAACATCTTGTGTATCTAATTCAGGTACTGCAGAAGAGAATCTTAAATTTAAAAATTGGTATTGTGCAATTTTGTTTTGACGGTTTAAATAGGTTTATACTGACTGCACAACAAGTTTCCTGTGAAATTTTAAATCTTCCATGAAAGGTTCTCCTGCACCCATTAACAAACATCTTGTGTATGTGATTCAGGTACTGCTTAGTGAATCTTAAGTTTCAGAATTTGTCTTGTGTAGTTTTGTTTTGACAGTTTAAATTGGTTTATACTGTCTGCGCAACAGGTTTCCTGTCAATTTTTAAATCTTCCATGTTTAGTTCTCCTGTACCCAATAACAAATGTCTTGTGTATCTGATTCATTTAAAAATTTGTCTGGTGTAGTTAAAATGGTTTGATATTGACTGTACAACAGGTTTTCTGTGAATTTTTAAATCTTTGAGGTTCTAGTATATGCAATTATAACATCTTGTTTATCTCACTTGTATTTCTTAAGTTTCTAAATTTGTAGTTTTGTTGTGACACCTTTAATTGTTTTATGCTGACTGCACAACAGGTTTTCTGTGGATAAGGATTAGGATTCAATATGTTGCAGACAAAAATGCGAGAAAAACATGGGATAAAATTTCATAATGTTTTAATAGAAAAGTTCATCAAGCATGGTTGAATTTATCCAATTTTTCATGGCATTCAAGCAATCTAGAGTGAATAGGCTGTTCTTGGAAAGTGGGTAGATGTTGATAAGTTTGGATTAATGGGTCTTTTTTCATACATATCAAGACAGTCAGTTCTGGAATGGTGAAAGAAATCTGAAAGAGTGCATGGAGAAAAAAAACATTGACTTTTGACAAGCAAAAACGTTCGACACTAGAATTCACATAAGTGGGAATTGAACCTAGGTAATGAAAAGCACTGTGAACATGTGCTTTAGCCTACTTGGTCCTCTTTGCAGGGCACCAATCTGTTTGCAAGCTGAAGATGACATTCAGCTTTTCTGTTCTTTCAATAATCTGAACCAAGGTACCTTGTATCATGAGTCCTGGGCTGGGTAACTTGAAGCTCGCTTAGCAGTTACAAACACTTAATGCCTACATAACACAAAGGCGTCAAGTGTTCGTAACTGCTAAGATAGCTTCAAGTTACTCTGCCCAGTACTGTAACAACTTGACTATGTGTCTCCAGTAGCTTGGCTATAACCTACACCACAGCTTACACTGCTCTAAAAAATTGTAAATGTATTAATTTAGATGATTTAGCAGTTTTGGTTGTGTTTTTTAGGCTGTTTATCATTATTAAGAGTCTATATGTCTTGTTCTATAATGATGTATAATTAATCTGGATCTTAGAATGGTGCCAAAAACCAGAGAGTAGGAATCAATTCTTATTAGAACAAGAATCCTCAGTTTAGCATTAATATTTCCCCCCCCCTTTTTTTATCTGTTGTAAGTATGTACTATGAGTTATACTACAAGTTATATTTTTTTGTTTTCTTTTCTCTTTTGTAAGAGTGCACAACCAAAATTTTATGAATATTAAAGATTCACACAATTCCAATTAATTTAAAAAAAGAAAAAAAAGTTCCCAAGTGTGAAGTACATAAACCAGTGCTATGTCAGTAGTGGCCTAGTGGTTAAGGCGTTAGACTCATGATTCGAAGGTCGTGGATTCGATCCCTGGACCAGGCGATGTGTTGTGTCCTTGAGCAAGACACTTAATTTCACGTTGTTCCATTACACTCAGCTGAAAAATAAATGAGTACCAGCAAAAATGCTGGGGGTTAACCCTGCCATGGACTGACGTCCCATTCAGGGGAGAGTCTTGTACTCTCAGTCGCTTAACGCCACCGAAACCGGGATTAGCTCCGGCCTGATGGGCCTAATGGCTCGGGACAGACTTTAACTTTTTTTTTAACTATGTCAGTAGTAATGTTGTTTTTATTTCCCAGCTCATTGTAATCATGTATTGAATCAGTTTTGATTATTTTTTTTTTTAAAATGAACTTTTTTTTCTTCAAGTTCACCAGTGTGGGGTATTGTTTTAGGCATGCTCTAGTTTTAGGTGGCTTATGATTGAAGACTCATTAATTTTTCATTCAAGCAAAAAATCCCTGTTTTAGCTTACCTAAGTGGTGTGAGGGAGGTATAGAAGTCAATGTCAATGCCAGTGTCATTGTTAAGAGTTGATTGTCCAATGTTGAAGTTTTAGATGATAAGTACATTGTTTTTCAGATAGTAAATCGTTATAACACTTGATATGTCTTTGTCCTGTAACTGTGCCATTAATCAAGACATGATGATGATACAAAAACAGCTGAACAAGGCATCACATCAATCTCTGTATAAGCCTTTTTTAATAGCCGATCCACCCCCCTCCCCTTACCATGCAAATAAAGTTAGTTTGGGAAGTATCGTCATGTCTGTCTGTATGTCTGTTCATCTTAATATCATGCCTCTCCCCTTGGAGAGGCCGTGGTGGCCTAATGGATAAGGTGTCGGTCTTCAAATCCAGGGGCTCGCATCGCTGTGAGTTCGAGTCCCGCTCGGACCACGTGTAGGAAAGTGAATTTCCCTTGCCCTTGGCCTTAACTGATTCACCTGGTATCAGTATAATGGACTGGGGGAGTGGTACGCTTGTCTGCCGCATACTTCATATGCATACACAAAATTTTTCATAGATTAATCCATAGAGATTATTAAGATAGTTCTCGTCGCGAATAGCTGAAAAATTACTGATGCAACGTTAAGCAGCATTCAATGAACCAACCAACCTATCTCCCTTAAATGGACTTTGATCAAACTTGCCACAGATGTAAACCTTAGTGGCTGCATGATCTGTAGAGCACTTATGGATCTAAGTAACTCTCACTACCTAGGTTTCGATCCCAATCAGGACCAATCCTAGTAAAATATGTTTTGCAGTTTGCTTGCTGAAGGTCAGTGATTTTCTATGAGCAATCTGGTTTCCTCCTTCATACCGGAACTGACCACCTCAATAATGAAAGAATCTTGCCTGGAGTGTAAAACTCTTAAGACTTCACCCCTGTCCTGCGCATTGTAAAAGTTTTTACAGATTTTGGTAACACTCTGAAAATGGCTGCATTAATGATTAATTACAAAAGAGTGATTGATTGATTGATGGAATGGAGTTTTTGGTCCCGGTCAAGGATATTTTACTTGTATTGAGATGTCACCAGCTAAAGATAAAGTGGAAGAAATTTTTACCTTTGCAGTGTGTGCGCTCATGACAATGTGCAAAGTTTTTTAAGGTATCTTCTAAAGGATCTTGTGATTTTTATTGCTAGATGAAAAAATATGTGAGACCTTGGCCAGTGATGGAACCCATGACCTCCCAAATACAATCAGAAAAGAACTATATCATACCACCTGCATTATAAGTATAGAGGGTCTTTCAATGTCAGAGTTGGCACTTTTAGGGAATTTAGTCGTTAAAAGCTGTTTTTTTTTAGACTATAAGACATCATAAGAGTCCCGTAATGATGTATAATTTATCAAGGATAATGACACTTACAATAGCCTGTCGGAAGGTATTATGTCATATTAGAACTAGAATCTCTTACGTTATGTTATCCAGCTTTTTAAAAGTGCACATCCATTAAGTGTACCTCAATTTGTGAAGATGGATTCATTTGTCATTTGAATGGAAATCTGTTGGATTTTTCCTCAATTCATTATACATGCACAGTAAAACCTTGAATCATTACCAATTTTTTGTTTTGTCAAATTTTGATGCCATAAAGGGGTTCAAGCAATGGATCAAGGGAGGCTTATAACGTAAAAATGAAAAAAAAAAAAAATTGGGGATCCTCAAATTTGTGGTTATTGAGTGACACTAAAATGAAGTTGTACTGTATGCTGTTTGAGTTCAGCTCATATTTTAAACATAACACATACGATCTGGGGCCTCCTAAAGGGGTTCAGGAAATGAATCAAGTAAAAATGAAAGAAAGAAATTTTGGTATCCTCAAAATTAAGGTTGAGGGACACTAAAATGAAGTGTTTGAGTTAACATGGTATATTAGATCTGGGGTCCCCTTCCCAGTTAAGCACATTGACAAATTTCTGACACTTCACCTGTAACTGGTGATGTCTCGATCCAATTGACGAATTGCTGGTCACACTCATGATGTTCCTACAAAGGGCCTGCCTGATTGAATTACACAAAAAAAGAATGAAAACTCTGTCTGAATTGTGCCTTTTAATGACATCACGGACACTGTAAGTCATTAGTTAACATGACATTGCTTTTGTACCGCGATGGTGGCCAGTGTCGGAACATAATAGGTATATTCGGCGATACGTCAATTGATTCTGCTCCACATAGGTTTTCTTTTACATTCAAAAAAGAGAATTCTTCTTATTTTTTTTTGCCATCTGCAAGTTCAAGCACCTGTCATTCACTACTGAAGGTAAATCTTAAAACAGAAGCAAATTTTCTTTAAAAGTCTTTAAAAATGAATGACTATAAGATCATGATTGAGTGATGATAGGTAACGAGTTTCCTGATAAAGGGTCTTCATCTCTGTGAAGACAGTTAAATTAAAGAACCATGTAAAAGTTCATTTAAGGTCAGACGATACATACTTACCGGTAGTATTGTTTTATCAACAAGACCACCTATAGAGTTATGCCTGTATATAAAGGCCACCCAAAGGAACCACTAAAAGTGGTCTTTATTGGCAGGTGACCTTTATATAAAGGTTCAAATAATATGAATAAGGTACAATTGGGATACAATTCCATTGGCCTTTATAAGCAGGTGGCCCTTATATAGGTGGCCTTTAAGGCAGGCTGGACTGTATAATAGAGTAATAGTATTTTACACCCAGTCAAGAGGAGTTCTCTGACAACAAGTTGGTCAGTTCTGCGACAGCGAAGGAAACTGGAGTACCAGAAAAAACAAACTACCTATATAAGTGAACTGAAAAACATTTTGGAACAAGGATCTGTCCTCAGTGGGATTCCAACCTATGCTGTGAGAGGTGCTGTGATCTGTAGACCACTCGTCTACTAAGGCCCCAGAGGTGGTCAGTTCTGGGATGGTGGAGGAAACCGGAGTATACAGAAAAACACATACCTTGAACAATCAAACTGGATAACTTTTTGGCACTAGAATCTGTCCCTAGTGGGATTCCAACCTACGCTGTGTGAGGTGCTTTGATCTGTAGCCCTGCACTTTAGACCACTTGTCTACTAATGTCCCCTAAAGGATGTAGTACTCTACTGTAATATGGGCACAATTTGGGCACACTATAAAGAAAGAAAATGTGTATCAGCATTATTGGTCGTAGGTTTTCTCAAGGTACTCTAACATTTCCTCAATTGACTACCTTAACATAAGAGAAAGAATTTTAACACTGGCGCAAAACCCCATTACTCCATTCTATACTCTTGTAATACAGTCCAACCTGCCTTAAAGACCACCTCTATATAAAGGCCACCTGCTTATAAAGGCCAGTAAAATTGTATCCCAATTGTTCTTTTTTCATAATATTTGAACTTGTATATAAAGGTCACCTGTCTATAAATGCCACTTTTACTGGTTCCCTTGGGTGGCTTTTATAGACAGGTTTGACTGTATGGTGTTTTCAGTTGAGAAATCAAGCACATGTGTATCTACTGGCCTTAATATTAGAACAAATTGACAAATCGGACAACTTTGTTATTATATCCGAGGTTTGATGGGGCATCAGTTGAGTGATGTTTCGAGACTAAATGAAAGACAAAAAACAGTTGTTGCTGTCTTTAGAGGGGTTACTAAATGAATTATACTGTCATTCTGCTGAAACAGGATTCTTATTCATTTTTGACTTGCTGGCTTTGGAGAAAATTGCTTTTAACAGCTTCAGAGAGAAGTTGAAAGTGGCAGAGAGAGAGAAAATGATTTTCTAAACAGAAGTTTGAAGTAGTAATGTACTTTGGTGAAATTTGAAGTTTGTTGCCCTATTTCATCAAATACCGTAGAAAATTTTGTTGCTAAATTATCACATCTGAACTATTGGAATAAATCTTTCCGGTATAAATACTAACATATCAAGCACACTGATGGCTAGATGGATCAATGTGGTTTTATGTGCTACTTAAGATTCTTTCACTCATCAAGGCTCAACAGTTCTTGGATGGTGGAGGAAACTGGAGTGCCCAGAGTGCCCAGAGAAAACTCACTGAACTGACAAACTCTCGTATTAGGATCTGCCCAAGTGGGATTCGAACTTAACTGGTGAGAGGTGCTGTGATCTTTAAGCATACACTTTAGACCACTCTGCCACAAAGGTTCCCCAACTATGGTACACAGATTTGAATGGTATAAAATATAAGACTGTATACTCTGAAAGACCAATTATTACCTGTTTGCTTTTAAAAAAAATGAATGATAAAACTTGTTAAGGCTTATATGTATACTGTTTAAGAAGAAACATGAGCGGCAGGAAACTTTCAGGGTTTGATCCCGTAACTATTTTGCAGTGAGAATTTTAATGTATAAGAAGAAACGTGAGCGGTAGGAAACTTTCAGGGTTTTGATCCCATAACTATTTTGCAGTGAGAAATTTTCAGTTCTGACTGTAGGGATAGTGTACAAATAGAAATGAGAAAATTTCACTGAGAAGGTTTATTTCCAGTACAAGAGTCCCGTTAAATTGTTTCTTCAAATACAGTATTTCATTTAAAACAATCTTCAGTATTATGACAATTTTGTAAGTAGACTTAGGATGGCATCGTAGGTTTGTTTGTTTGTTTGGGATGAAGCATAATGAAAAAAAATCAATTTCCCAGTTTAAAAATAAATTATAATGAAATAGATTTTAATTGTTATCAACATGTGCTGCTACAATGTATGGTTTTTTCTCTGTGGTCAGTAGATAATGACATGGTTCTGGACATCATCATATTGTTTTTACCCAGCAGGTGGCCGGCCAGAGACCCCAGATATTGTGGTCAGTAGATAATGACATGCTTCTGGACATCATGATATTGTTTTTACCCAGCAGGTGGCTGGCCAGAGTCTTCCATATTGACCAAACTCCACAGATATTTTGCTGTTAATTCATTCAGCCAGTTCTGGGATTTTTTCTGGTAATTGATTCGGCCACAGATCTGGTATATTTGCTGTTAATTGAATTGTACTTAATTACTAAAGGAATTTGTTTCCAGATGCATAGAAAGTGTGCATCATCCTTGTAGTAACAGGAGAAAACGCTAGCGGACATTTATACTAGCAGACATTTACAGTTGATTTGTTTTCACAGATACTTGGATATGTTGGTACTGTCGCTAGTGTAGATGTTTTGTCTATACAAATATTAATTTTTTCGTGACCCCCTTGTAAAATTCTGAGAATTTGAGAGAGAAGAGTGAGAGAAGATAAGTTAATAATCTTGGTATTTGATTTGGGAGAGAGATTCTATATGAAAATAAAGAAATCTAATTAATACATGTGATATGTGCTTTTGGAGAGAGAGAGAGACTGTATAAAGACATTAATTAATGTGAGTGATTGGAGAGAAAAAGTGAGATCTATTAATAAATTTGATATGTATCTGATTTGGGAGAGAGGAGAGAAAACGGGGATTCATATTTTCATTTTTGATGGAGAGAGAGAGAGAGAGAGAGAGAGAGAGAGAGAGAGAGAGTGAGAGAGAGAGCATCTACTTGTATGAAGACATTAATAGGATTTATAGAGATAAAAAGAGAGTTCTATTGATAAATGTGATAACTAATTGGAGAGAGAGAGAGATAGAGAGAACAAAAAAGGTGGGTGGAGAGATTCATATTTGAATGAATAAGGGAAAATATAAAGTCGGACATACTATGTATGATACATGCACACACAGATGATTTGTGTCCATTAATTTGATTTGGGAGAGAGAGAGAGAGAGAGAGAGAGAGAGAGAGCTCAATAGAGAAAGAGAGAGAGAGCTCTAAGAGTAAAATGGCTACAGAGATATACATATGATTTGTGCTTATTACTGCTGTTTCATATATCTATGTAGGCATGAAGAGAATGGTAATGAAACGTTATTGAACAGACATGTTTATGAACAACAAATCCCCAAATTACCGTCACTTAGGCCATTTTTATGTTGGAGGTCATACTTAGGACTATGGTTTATTGGTTATTTGTTCTATTAAGACACAAAAGATCTGTATTAATACAACAGATTTTATATCTTTTTCAGATGGTGTTCCCATTTCCCCTGCTCCGCTGGTGTTTTTGCATCCCTGCATGATGTGCAGTCATTTCTATATTTATAATATTATTGCAACTGGAAATATGTAGTAACGTAAATATTCTGCATAACTGGGTCTAATTCATTTAGAACTCTGCCTGATTGATCGTCTTTCATCGCTTGTTTATTGGAAAAAAAACTTGTTATAACTTTATTTGGAATAGAATTTGGTTTTGATATGCAGCAGGTTCTTCTAGAAACATGCAGGGAGAGGGGGGCTGGGGGTAGAGGGATTGGTCTGATTCAATCATTTAGATTGATCGTCTTCCATCGCTTGTTTGTAGAAAAAACTCATCCATTTATTTGGAATAGAATTTGATTTTGATATGCAGCAGGTTCTTCTAGAAACATGCAGGGAGGGAGAGCTGGGGGTAGAGGGAGGGGTGGGTCTAATTAATTTAGAATGTTGTCTAATTGATCGTCTTTCTTCGCTTGTTTATTGGAGAAAAAACATGTAATTCCTTTATTTGGAATAGAATTTGGTATTGATATGCAGCACATTATTTTAGAAATAAAAAGACAGGGGGCCTTGGATAGAGGAATAACTGAGTCTAATTCATTTTACAATGGTTCAGGGCTTGTATAATAAAATAAATATTACATAAAAATGTTTTTACAGCTGAATATTCAACATACAAACATGTTGGAGTGGCCTGGATTCATAAAAAAAAGTTTGATAAAATCCACATGAAAAAAATTACGTTTTTCTTAATATGCTGATCTTGTTATTTCAATTACTTCTCTGTTGCTATGGTGTTTGCTATAATTAGAGAAAAAAAGGCAATTTTTTACTAATTTTATTTCTGTTTTTTAAATCTAACAAGGGAACGATTGACAAGTTTAATTCATTTTTAGTAACGTCTTACAAATCCAGATGCCGAAGAAATCGACGATGATCTATTTTGCAATCTGTTTTCCGAAGTTGTAATTACATTTAAGTATACATCTAATTTCTGGGATTTCGCTTTTGGATAACAGACATGTGTTGGTTATATAACCTTATCCCCAGACCTCTGAACGCTGAAATTATTAACACAGATTTTTTATTCTAATAACTAGATAAGATCTACCATTTTTAGGTGCTTGATTACCTCATTGAATTGTTTTCCAGGATCTTTGCTTTTCAATGGAATTTTCTTATCAAGTTTGCACTTTTTTGAATGATCGGGGCATGTGTAGCTCTCTGATAACATTGGAAATCGGTTTAAAATTGGATTTCGTAGCAATTTATTTAAACGTGGTAGATTTATTTTTAATATGCCTTATGACGTTTTTTGATAGTTATTAAGCCATCCTTAATTTGAGGTTTTCATGCATTATATATTGGCTTAGCCAGTCATGCTGTTATGTTGATATTTTATAAGACAGAGTGGAAGCCGATATGTCTGGGGTCAATGGCATTGATGTGTGTGTTTGTGTTCCAACGTTTTATGATGAACAGTCGAGTGGAGTAATGGTGTTGTATACCCCAAAATTCTTTCACTATCAAGGTGATCAGTTCTAAGATGGTGGAAGAAACCAGAGTGCTTGGAATCTTGGAGAAAACCACCAACCTTCAGCAGACGAATCTGCCCAACTGGGATTTAAAACTAGACAGTGAGATGAAAGTGCCACTGTTAAATCTAGGATTTTTCAGAGACCACCTTTTCAAAGCTGTCCTCTAAAACACCATAACATAAATATTTCTACACTCATTTTATGTTAAATATGGTCCATTAAGACCTTACCACTGGGGTCATTTATCAAAATAATGGATCAATGGCCCTATGCCCCTTTCTAGAATGAAAAGTGCCACTGTTCATTCAAGGATTTTTTAGAGACCACATTTTCAAAACTGTCCTCTAAAACGCCATAACATCAAATATTTTTTCTATTCAATAAATGTTAAATATGGTCCACTAAGGCCTTACCATTGTCAAAATATTGGATCAATGGTCCCATTTACCCTTCCAGAATGAACATTGCTGTAGAGTGAAGTATTGGTGTTGAACACCTCAGTCAAGATTCATTAGCAATTTCGGCGATCAATTTTTGGTTGGTAGAGAAATATTCTTGACTTGGACATAAAACCCCATTCAATCAGTTAATTCTTGACTTGGACATAAAACCCTATTCAATCAGTTAATCTTTCTTTTTTATTTTTGGGTTATTTTTTATGACAAGCTACCATAATAATCAATCAAGAGAACATATCTATTGTTTCTGTCATGTTTTACCGGTATTTCTTTGGTTCTTGTGTAATTTCTTGGAGATAATTTACATATCGCTGGCCACGCCTTTTATATTTCGACACTAGCCACCAGCCAGGTTGTAACCCCCATCTCCCACATACAAAGCAAGCACTTTGCTTACTGAGCTACCATAATGGTTAAGTGAGCAGGTAGACAGAATTTTAGATTTTCAGCCAGATAGTAGTGTATTTGCATTGTTTTATTTTGGAGATAACATATATTTTGATTTGGTTATACATACAGAGCAAAAAGCGGAAATACAAACACTGAGTTTATTGGTATTTTGATTAGTGTAGAATATGAATTATTTATAATATTGAAAATATGATTTCTGATAGATGATCATTAAAAACGAAAAATTTATCATGATGGAATTTTAAACACAATATTTTGATAGGAATAAAGAGATTTTATGTCTATCTGGTTGGTATGCTAGTAACACTTATTTGAGTGATAATGCGAGTGGGTGATATAATTTTTTTTGCTATATCTCACTATCATTTTAATTTACGGTTTATCAGGAAATTTTCATGAAAAGCGAAATTTAAAATTTATTCATGTATTGAATTTTTGCTTCATCAGGAAGATAGCTAAATAAAAATGCAACTAAATGGAATAAATATTCGTGATAGGTTGATTTTAAGATTTAATATTTGCACAAATTTAGACGAAATTAAGACACTAACAATTTCTGAAACTTGTACAGCATCACAATTCATTTAGTCGGACATGGTGAAGTCTTCAATAAAGGTCTATGAATTGTCCTTGCAGAAGGTCCAAAAAACTTGAGAAACTAGGGGAAGGTTTGGTTATCAAGTTGTTTAAACGGTGGGGTTACAGATTACTGTGCTTTCTTCCTTTCTGTTTATGTACAAATCTCAGTTTCACACATCCTAGAGTGAGAGTATTTGTCAGTCCTCTTGAGGAAGGTCATTGCTTTTCTAGGTGTAATCCAGTTTCCACCATCAGCCCACTGCTCAAGGATAAGTGAATAAAATGACATTTTGTATCTGAACTGGTAAATAAAAGACAATTCTACCAACCACCTTTATGACTGCACTGACTTTTAGTTGGGGTTTCAGTGGCCAAGTGGTCTAAAGCCCTGGCTTATACAGTGCCTCTCATCTAGTGTGAAAAAGTTTGTCAGTTCATTACCGAAGGTTGCTGGTTTTTTTCTCCAGGTAATCTGGTTTCCTCCACCATCCCAGAATTGATCACCTCAATTTAAGTGAAATCATCTTGATTGGGAAACACCATTAATTCACTCCACTTCAGATTGAAAGTTGAGTTAAACAAAAAGTTATGCGATTGCTTTAGAGTACAAAGAATGAAGGTTTACCATAATACAATTACAAAAAATGTGTTTTACCATTATGAAAATGGTGTCTGTGCCATTCAAAATATTATTTATCAATGTCGGATGATGTAATCTCTGGCTATATTTAATTTCTCTCGTTTTCAGTTTTTTGCTTGTAAGAACATGTGTTACCCATTAAATATAGTGACATTTGCCTGTGTTACAAATGTGATTATGTCAAATATTATAAATAAGCTGGAAATTTCCCTTTACTTTATATATAGAGACTTGATTACTTAAATATTTGTTTTTTATTTGGTCTTTAGATTATTTTTTATTAGGACTATTTATTTTAAAAAAAATTAGTGTGAAGATGCACCTTAGTTTGTATCAATTAAAGCATCTGGTTAAAAAGGCGCTGTGTAAAATATTGCTTATTCCATTTTATAAGGGCAGAAAAGATTCGTCATATATCTTACTTTCTATCAATTTTAAACTTAAGATAAAGTGCCCTCTGTAGAAGCCACAGGTGGCCTACTCTTTTTGGAACTCTTCAGTGGTTCACTGAGACATTCAGTTTTGAGTCTCATCCATAAGCCTACTCCAATAATGAGCTTTTTATTGCTCTAGTATGGGCAGGAGATGAAAATCATCCCAGAAAATGTGCATGTCTGTAGTAAAGGTTGAACCCACAACACTTGATTTTGAAAGCCAGTGACATTACCATTAGGCCATGTACACCCATATTCATAATTTCAAGGTATGCAGTCCAGCTTAGTAAACTGTGAATTCAGTGCTTTGGAATGCAGTTTTATACGGATGGATATTTCTAAACCAGAATATCATCCACATACATCATGAGGTGACTGTATCGTTTTAGCTTAACAACTCGGAATTAAAAACTAAATTTGTAAATTACAGAGAATTATCGGTTTTGTCTATCAGATATATTTGTTTTATTTGCTTATTTACATATTATTTTGCATCAAAAAACCGTTTCCTATTTATTTAATGTAAAATAATCTAGTTTAGACCTTACTCAAAAATGACTAATTTTGCTCATTTGCATTCATAAAAGATCCTGAAAAATATTTTATGAATTTTATCCACGTCTTTAAATTGTAAATTAAAACTGATGTGTCTGAAGAAGATGAGTTTGAGACAGATCATACAGAAAAACATTTTGAAATAATGGTTTTTATTTACACCAAAACAGGCTAATAAAACAATAAAAACTCTGTAGAAAACCATTGGGAGTCAATTTTTTTTCCAATTATATGATTCATTTTTGTCTTAATTTTCATTTTTGTGTTCAATTGATGAAGATTTTAACAATAAAAACTCTTTCGAAAACCATTGGGAGTACAATTTGTACATTTATAAGAAGTTTTTTTCCTCTTACTGTCATGTTTTGGTGTACAATAAAAAGCAATTAGAAAACCACTGGGAGTTAAAAAATTCAATAAATAGTATATGAATCTTTTCTTGACTTGATGAGAAGATTAGAAATGGAAGCCAAGTGGTCCTGTGTAAGACCTTAAAACCTGATGTCTGGTGTCATAGCAGGCATTTACTGGTAAAAGAACAAATGTTGCACATTGCCCTTAGTGTACTGCAAAGGTTAAAATTCCTGCCACTTTAGCTATAACTAGACTGGGACATAAAACCTCATCCATTCATTCAATCAACAAGCAATCTATCCATCCATCCATCCATCTGTCCGTCCGTCCGTCCGTCCGTCCATCCGTCAATCTGTCCGTCCTTCCATCCATCCATCCATCCACATTGTACATCATGCCAGGACTTCCCCCGATCAATCAATCAATCAGTCAATCAATCAACATAGAAATGACAACTGGTTAATTGCCATTCACATTTTACATCATGCCAGGACTTCCTCCGATCAATCAATCAACATAGAAATGACAACTGGTTTATTGCCATCCACATTTTACATCATGCCTGGACTGCCTTCCTACTCAGGGTTTCATTTTAACCTTAAAATTGTTAAACAAATTTGGATACCACCAGCATACAGGAAATGATCCTAATTTGATTAAAACCAACTGCAGCTATTAAGCAGTTTAACTTTTTGATCTAAATTCATTGAAACTATTAACTAAGTGATTGTAGTGTTTGTTTAAAACACTTCATTGAAGGGGGTTTAGAAAAACATAGACCTGTATGAACTTGTTAATAAAAGACAGATATTGTTTAATATTGCATCTGTTTATCAGGACACAATTGGTTGGCAGGTAGGCGTTCAAAATCATCTTTTGTAATGGAAGGTCCTGGACCTTTTACCTTTATTTTTGGTAGGTCCCACATAAGTTTTGAAAGTCCAATGCTCCATGTGTAATTATGTTATCATATAGGAAAAGAAGGATTATCCTGATAAAAATGGCAAGTCTATCAGGACTTTTGCAGTTTAAATATCAAGGGTCCCAATGTACATTTGAAAGGTCTCGGATCTTGGATCTGGGGGATTTTTTTAACCCCTGCCAAGTGTTTGTAGTGTCTGTTTAATACAATTCATTGAAGGGGTTTAGAATAACATAGACCTGTATGAACTTTTAATGAAAAACAATCAGATATTGCTATAGTGTTGCAGCTGGTTGTTCATGAAGGCAGAATTTTAGGCAAGCACCTGGGTTTGAAGGCCAACGCCTATAGCATTCTGATACTGTAGTCTCTCTTTGTAAAATTAAACGACTTAACAATATATTTTGGTGAATATATGTGTGTCTATGTGGAAGCATCAAATACAGTTCTGAGTGTCAAAGACACATCACTTTTTTTGAAAGACCGAAAAGTCTTGTTTTAAACATTGCTCTGAGAACCAGAGACAAACAGCTTAAGCCATCTTAGTGTTAAATATTGCTCTGAGAACCAGAGACAAACAGCTTAAGCCATCTTAGTGTTAAATTTTGCTCTGAGAACCATAGACAAACTGCTAAAGCCATCTAAGTGTAGGAGGGTTGTTGGTTTCAAGCACATTTTTGAGGTAATATGTTTGATCCCTAAAAAGGTTGTCTTGAAGAATCTGAAATAGATATTGATTCTAGTTGCCCTTTGCTGATTACTTAGAAACCTTAGAATCGAGGTTCAGTGCTATGGTGGGCCTCCGTGACCAAGTGGTTTAAAGCCTGCCATATTTTTGTGTCTCTCATTGAAAAGGTTTGAATCCCTCCTGTGACAGATCCGAGAGTGTCAGTTCTCTGGTAGAATGTGGTTAGTTTTGTCCAAGCACTCCAGGGATTTTTCTGACCTTTTTGGGAAAAGGACCTTGGGATGAAATTGGGAAAATGCTCAACAAAAATGTAATTTTGGGAAAAATTACAACAATGTATTAGAAATTCTAGACCACTAGAATACTGGTAATTGAACAAATTATATCGGTGTTCAAAGCAAAATAGTGCTATCTCTTTTGTCTCTATATAAATCATCCAGCAAAATGTGGGTTAAAATAGATTGAAATCGTTATCAGAACGAGATATCCTCCGAAAATGATGTTGATGATCTTGTGAAATTTTTTCTCTCAAAAAATTGATAAACATAGCTAATTGGGATTTTTTTACTACAGAATTGGTAAAAATGTATGTTTTTTTGCATTGGGAATGGGTCCCCTTACCGGACCCTGTGGATACCCAGAAAAATCCCTGCACTCCTGTTTCCTCCACCATCCCTGAATTGGTCACCTTAATATAAGTGAAAGAATCTTGACTTGGGTGTAAAATACTATAACTTCACTTCACTTTACTCAATATCATACATGAAAACAAACCATGAGTTCATCATTGTGTCACATATGCTTAGGAATAAGTAAATTGGTTATGTTCTTTTCAGAACTTTTTTATTTCAGTATAAAAAAACATGAATAAAGTCCTCCCAAAGTCCTCTCCCATAATCTGATATTAACTCCGCCACACTCATAGCAGAATGGAATTTAAAATTATTTTACTTAATGAATACCGGTAAGCTTGTTTTCGTACATTTCAAATGCAGGATTTTATATAGAATAAATTTAAAATTGTAACTCTGTAAGACCTCATCATAAATAAATATATGTGTAATTCATGATTTGTTACATGTTCAAATAAAAAAAATATCCTACATAAATAATGAATAAGCTAGTTTTTATATATACATTGTATTTTAAATAAAAGTTGTTTTCATCATCTATATAATCCTTTAGTCATAAAAGATTTTACAAACAACATAATCTCTTTCAAACACTTTTGTAGAGTGAGAAAATGTAACAAAATAGACTATTTAACCACACCAACCCAAACTTGTTTAATACACTTTTGTATATTGAGAGAAAAAAAACCCAAAAATTACTACTGTATTCATCGAAATACACTTCCTACATATAGAAAAAATAACAAAATTAAATAATTTACCCAATCCAGTCTTCTTTAATACACTTATCCTACAATTAAAAAAAATTTTACTATTTAGTATAGTGTGGCAAATTTGACATGGCCGTTTGACCTTTAATTTGAATATTCAATGGACATATCCATTGTGTAATTTAGGGTTACATAAAGTTGATGTATAAGGATAGAGGGGTACTGGGTGTTTATAGTAAATAAAACATGCTCTCTGATCTAAATCATAGAGTCTATTAGGCCAATCTAATATTCAAATTAAAGGTCAAATGACCAGGTCAAACTTGACACACTACATTTACCCAACTACCTGCGTTATGAAGTGCATTTTGAGTATGAAATCCAAATCCTTGTTTAATACATTACGGTATATCATACATTGAGAAATTTTTTTTATAAAAAATTGACTTGCACTTTAGTACATTGAGAAAAAATGATAAAAATTGACTATTTTTCCAATTCAAGCTTGTTAAATACACTTCTGTACATTTAGGGAAAAGACCCCAAAAAATCTACTATTTTCCCAATCCAACTTTGTTAAAACACTATCATACATTGAGAAAAAAATAACAAAAATCGACTATTTACCCAACCCAGCTTTATTTCATACATGTACTAATGAAGTACATTTTGAGTATGGATCGTTGAGTAGATTTGATAATGATTATTTACTGTGGTTTTCTCCTTAACACTGGATAATAAATCCTATTGTATATAATGTGATTAGAGATGAGAGCCCAGCTATTCATAAAGAAATACTGTATTTTGGTATGTCAGTACAACTTCTTATTAACCCACGATAATGCTCTAATACATATATCTCTTTATTGTAACTTTCTCCCTACTACTATGAAGTCAATAATTTGATATATTTTATGAATCATAACCATCATATTATCTAAAACCGTATTTGTATCTACTTTGTTTAAATTCATTAAAGATCTAACGGGCAGTTGAATGGAGTTGAAATTATGGAAGAAAGTTATGAATGGGAATTTTAGTTTTGAATTTTGTCTTCTGGTAAGAATATATTATTTCTGAATTTAAGAACTTCATAATTTTAGGACTTTTTTAAAGAAAATTCAGTAGATTTTATTGGGTAGATAGATATTCTAGCACTACTTCTTATTAACCCATATAATGCTATAATCTCTCTTTATTGTAACTTTCTCCCTACTACTATGAAGTCTACAATTTGATATATTTTATGAATCATAAACGTCTTATTATCTAAATCCATATTTTTATCCACTTTGTTTAAATTCATTAAAGATCTAACGGGCGGTTAAACAGAGGTGGAATTATGGAAGAAATGGATGAACAGGAATTTTAGTTTTGAATTTTGTTTTCTGGTAAGAATATGATATTTGTGAATTTCTAAGAACTTCATAATTTTAGTACTTTTAAATTTCAGTAGATTTTATTGGGCAGATAGAAATTCCCTATGTCAGTATGCCAGTACAACACTTCATATAAACCCACAGTAATACTATAATATAATAATTGTAACTCTTGTTTTCACTCTATCTCTGTACTATGAAAGTTAACAATTTGATATATTTTATAATCTTAAACATTTTATTAAGGATTTAGATATCTAAATCACTTTGTTTAAATTCATTAAAGATGGAACAGGTGGTATAGTGTTGAACAAAGTCGATTATGAACAAAAATAATGGAATTTGAAGTTTGTTTTCTGGTAAGAAATCATATTTCTAAATTTGTAAAAATTGAGATATATTGTTAATTTCATATTTAACTATTTTTTGATAATTCATTAGATGTCAGTGGGAGTTAGAATAAGGATATAAGGGTTTGTTTATGAAAAAAATTCAGGAGTTCAAAATTCCCTGAGTCTTGAGGTCCGGGGCTTTTGATATTCAAACTGTTAAAGTCTGATGGACCTGTTATTTTACCAGGATAATCCTACTTTTTCATATGATAACACTATAACACATGGATCTTTCAATTTGATATTGAACTTTCAAAATTGAATGTTGGGCCTACAAAAAATTAAAGCAAAAGGTCCTGGACCTTCCATCACAAAGCATAATTTTGAACCCCTGAAATTTAGTATTTAAATAGAACTTTAAGGTTTACTGTTGGTATTATAAGTATTTTATTTTGTAATATCTAAATTTGTATTTTACCAAGATGGTTAAATTTGTAATAAAGTCACTGAAGGATTGGTTGTTTGGATGAAGTGATTGATTGATTGACTGGAATTTTATTTTGAAGTATTTTAATTTGCATATTATCAAAATTATTAAATTTGTCCCATGGAGATTGATTCATTGATTGTGGGGAGTTATGTCCAAGTCAAGCATGTTTCATTTATATCAAGACATCACATGCTTTAAGTGAAGTTACAGAAATTTTACCTTTGTAGTTTGTAGTTCACTCATTGCAATATGCAAGAGTTCTTTATTGTGATTAAACAAATATTTTTTTTCCAAAACCATTAATTGAAGAAAAACAAACAGCAGTTTTAATCTATGGCTGATCATTTTGTAAAGAAATATATTCATTTCTTGAAATAACCTTCGTTAAGATGTCAATTAGAAGTTTCATTAAATGAAACGAGTCTACAAGGAATTTAGTGATAGCTTTGTAAATTATAAAAACGCTGACAGATTTGACTCGTGATAATGATGGCTTACTTAACTGGTTATAGAAAAAAGGGTCCTTATATCGGTAAATGTTTCCTCAAAATTCCCGGGAGGATTTCTGGAGTTTTCTCGCTGAACATATATATTTTGTTAAATTAAATCCGGAGAAATTTCCTGGAGATATTCACGCTGATGGCTCATAAATCTGTCTTGTCAGTTGTTGCACAACAATAGATCTTCAGATATTGAGCAGTATTATACATATTTTTTTGTCTAATTGCTTTTCCGATAAAAAAATATACAAACGTCTTTCCAAGGCGTCAAGTGGCTTAATTATAATTCGGACTTGTATCTCACTCATGTCTCAAACTCGTAATTAATGGTGGTCATGGGCTCACCATATATCTTCAGGTGATCAATTTTGACATTAGGAATAAGTCATTATATCCGTGACACTGCAGATTGTCTTAGATGAAAAAATATGATTTATTGAATGGGCTTTTACGTCCTAGTCAGGATTATTTTACTTAGACAGAGACATCACCAGCTGTAGATTACCAGTAAGTTTTTGCCTTTGCAAAGTGCAATGTCAGGAAGGGTTCTTAACGTTCGACATCTAGCGTGACACATGGCAGCAATTTTTAAAGTCGTCTCCTAAGGCCTCTGTGACTTTCATTTCTGAATGCGAAGTCCTTGGTGGAATAACATTCACTACATTTTTCCAAGTTTTGGTCAGACCCAGCCAGGGTTTGAACCCACCTCTACCCTACAAAGAATCTGATTCATGTTTCATGTTTTGCATCCTTTATAAAATGTTTCCGTTTCCAGGTTTGATTTCATGTTGGAATATCAAAGCTGTTATTGAAGTGATGGTCTGTGTGGTGTGTGCCTGTGTAAATTAATTTGCCATTTTACTTGTTAAAGAGGGTTCTATTACTAATTGTTTCTGTATGAAAACCCTTGTCAGACAATGATGAGTTCCTACACACATACAAACACATGGCTCTCATAAAACACTATCAATATTCAGTTTTAGTATCAGACTTAAAGATCCTTCTTAATCCATGTATTAATAGAGTATGTTTTGTCCTGAATGCACTGGTTTTTTTATGTTTATTGCTTTGAACTAGATTATCTTGGGTATGGTTTTTTTTGGTGAGCTGTGGTGTTGTGGATGTATTTTGGATATGCAAAGGATGGGCTTTGATGTTGTTGATGTGTCCTAGGTATGAATTGGTTGGTCTGTAGTGTTGTTATGTGTGTGTTGTGGGTAAGTATTGGGTAAGCTGTGGTATTGTTGTGTCTTGAGTACATGTGTTGGGTGAGCTCTGGTGTTGCAGATGTGTCATATGGATATGTCATCAATTTGTATTGGGAGTTGTGAATGTGTATTTCACAAATTTTAGTTGGATTGTCTTTGTCAATCTTGGTTGAATTTTACACATTTGGCTCTCATGAAACCTATTAAACATTGGGTTTTAGTATGAGATTAATCTTAATTTTTGTATTAATGTCCTGAATGCAGTTTGGCCTGTCTCATCTTGGATTTATGAATGTTGATATAGCTGTTCCTACTATATGTTGTCAAATGAAATTTTTTATACACAAAAAAAAATCTCATGGGTATTTGGCATGGTCAGTCTTAATCCTGATATTATTGAAGTGTGTTTTAATTTTCCTCTCTATTTAAAAACCCTAAACTCTTAGTTCACATCCCATTTTGGCAGATTATAGTTCACTTGTCAAGGGCCATGCTTTTCTCTGGATACTCCATTTTTCGCCACCATTCCACTTTGACATGGGTAAAATAATTTATCGTGGCATGGAAGAAATATTACAACTTATTTGAGCAATTTTGTCCTTTATGTAGCATATAAAAAAATAAATACACTGATTTGGCTTGTTGTATTACAATGTATCCGGTAGGTATGAGTTTGATCTTTTATTTAATAGTTTAAAATTGTATAAAGTTTAATTTTAATTGTTGACACTTATATCTGCAAAATTGCTTGTAGTGGGAGAAACGATCATGTTTTATGTACAGAAAATTATGGATTTAAATTTTATTAACTTGATGTGTTTGACAGGAAGTGTTTAAACAGTCGGTAATAGCCGAAATGAAAAATGAAATGATCAGAAAGTTCTCATAGGAAGTGCTTAAATAGCCGATAAAAATTGAAATGAAAAATGATACAATCCAAAAAGTTCAAAGAGAGAAAGAGTTTTAAAAGTTCAAAGTCAGAAAAGTTTGAATTATGGAATATTGTGATTGGTATTTTGTGTGTTTTAAAGAGTCTTAATATATACAGAAAGATCAGAAAATTTCAAAGTAAGAAATGTTTGAATTATGAAATTATGTGATTAATATTTTGTGTGTTTTAAAGAGTCTTAATATACAGAAAGATCAGAAAATTTCAAAGTGAGAAATGTTTGAATTATGAAATTATGTGATTAATATTTTGTGTGTTTTAAAGAGTCTTAAAATATGGAAAGATCAAAAGTTCAAAGTGAGAAAAATTTGAAATAAGGAATACGTGATTGTTATTTTGTGTGTTTTTAAGAGTTTAAAAACTGTGGAAGATTGGACAGTTCAAAGTGAGAACAGTAAATTGTGAATACTTGATAGTATTTTGTGTGTTTTAAAGAGGTTTGAAATACGAATGATCAAAAAGTTCAAAGTGAAAAATTTGAATTATGGAATTTTGTGATTGGTATTTTGTGTTTTAAAGAGTTTAAAAATAGCTAACAACCAGAAAGAGTGAATTGTGGAATAGCGTGATTGGTATTTTGTGTGTTTGAAGTTTTAAAATATGAAAATTGGAAAGTTCAAAGTGAAGAGTTTGAATTATGGAATAATGTGATTTATATTTTGTGTATTTTACTTGTAGGTGGCAATAATTGCCTAAATTTATGGATTATGATATCATTTTAAAGGGTAAGTTTAAATACAAATTGCATTTTAAGATCTTAATGAAATATCTTTATAGTTCATTGGTGATATGATCAGGCCGTATATTATGAAGATGTGAAAACGGGTAGTTCATAAAAACATATTAAAAATTACAGTAGTAATTTATGGTAATGGCATATTTGAAATTTAACTCACCAATAGGAGTGGAGTAATGGTGTGCTACCTCCTAGTCAGGATTCTTTAACTTTTATGAAGTTGGTCAGTTCAAGAATTGGGGAAGAAACTGGAGCACCAGAAAAAAAAAAGAAGAAGGAAAAAACACTGACCTTAGACAACTTTTCTCACACTTAGAGTTGAGTTGAGTAATGGTGTTTGATGTCTCAGTCAAGAATGTTTCACTTATATCGAGATGTCACCAGGCATATCGGAGATGCAGATATTTTGCCGGTGCATTACGCTGATAGCATTATACAGCAGGTTTCTTTATTGTGACACACCTACGATGACACACAGTTGTTTGTTTTGCATGAAAATTAATACCAAGTAAAAATTAATACCAAGCGGAAATTATATTATGCTTATTATGTTATAGTCCATATATCAAAAATTACGTGGATATGTCTAAATTTCTATGCCATGAAAATAGATACGCACAAAATTAAATATGTTTACAGTAAGGTACAAAAATTTCAAGTGTTGTGACTAACCTTAATCTACCTGTAAAATTACAAGCAAACTTGTAGCCTAATAATTAAATATTACAGAGTATATTTTGAATATTTTATGAATTAGTCGAGACAATCTGCCTGATTGGTCGACAAAGACGGTACATAATTTATGTGATATCACTATTAACTAATTAGCTTAATAAGGATAATGTGGTATTTAGTTACACTCGACATAATCAATTGTTGCTTAATTATTATAATTAGGTAATTTGATAATCTTAATGTTCATGATAATCCTGTCTTGTTTGTAACGACCTTGCTGTGTGTATCAGTGATGAACCTTGGTCAATCCTGTCTTGTTTGTTACGACCTTGCTGTGTGTATCAGTGACGAACCTTGGTCAATCCTGTCTTGTTTGTTACGACCTTGCTGTGTGTATCAGTGACGAACCTTGGTCAATCCTGTCTTGTTTGTTACGACCTTGCTGTGTGTATCAGTGACGAACCTTGGTCAATCCTGTCTTGTTTGTTACGACCTTGCTGTGTGTATCAGTGACGAACCTTGGTCAATCCTGTCTTGTTTGTTACGACCTTGCTGTGTGTATCAGTGACGAACCTTGGTCAATCCTGTCTTGTTTGTTACGACCTTGCTGTGTGTATCAGTGATGAACCTTGGTCACCCAGAATTAGGATTTTTATTTCTGTCTATAATATTACCATATGTATGTGTGTATCACTTGTTCAGATTGCAGGAAACTACAGAATTTTATGGTTCATTTTCTGGGTGAGCATACCCTCAGACCCCTGGCTCGTTCTTGTGCTGCGACATGAAAAAAAGAAACCTCACCTTTTCAAAATCTCTGGGCTTGTTAATGTGTATGATTCCATAAGTTTCAAATCAAATCAAAAACAAACATACTAATCCATGTCCAAATCACAATCCAGAAGCAAAGTAAAAACTTTGGAACTAACAAGTTAGGTTAGACACATGAACTTCCACCAGGGAAGTGAGGCTCCGGAAGGGTAAACGTGGTTGTTCCAACTCTATCCACATACATTTCATTAAGAGTCCATTGTTCAAAATATGTCAAATTTTCAACCAGTCTTATCGTGATAATTCCAATTGTTGGTTAATTATTATGATTAAGTAATTTGATAATTTTAATGTTCATGATAGACCTGTCTTGCTTGTTATGACCTGCTGCATGCACTATTCCATAAGTTTGATTGGTTGGTTGAATGTTGCTTAACATCGCATCAGAAATTTTTCAGCTATTCACGACGAGAACTATTTTATTAATTTCTATGGATAAATCTATGAACAATTTTGTGTATGCATGTGAAGTGCGAGTGCATTGTATGGTCTGTCTTGTACTAGCGTGCACTCATGGCGACTTTTAAGGTGCTAGGTCACAGAGTCAGTATGCCACAGACAAGCGTACCACTCCCCCAGTCCATTATACTGATACCAGGCGAACCAGTAAAGGCCAACAGCAAGGAAAATTCACTTTCCCACATGTGGCCTGAGCGGGACTCGAACTCACAGTGTTGAGAGACCCTGGATTTGTAGACTAGCGTCTTATCCATTAGGCCACCACAGAGTACACTCTTTTGTACATAGAAGATTTTTTTTTAGAAGTGTGTAAAATTTTTCCATGCTGGCTTTTGTCAGACACACTTGTAAATGTCCTGGGCTTGTTGTACACATGGAGTATTTCTCTATGTGCTGAGGTAACACTACATTATTGTTTATATCAGTGTCAGTACTGATTGTGTTATTGTTTTATTATTTATATATAATTGACATTGTTATGTGGCTGATTTAATGGATCATGACAAAATAATTTATGACTGTTTCTGATTGAGCTTTATATGTTTTCTGTAGTAGTAGATGATAGACCTACTCTCCCAGTGGTATATGCCTTCAACCCTCTTGAAATTTTTACTACATTTTCATTCAAATTAAAAATTTTGTACATTATGAAAATATTGGGCAAAATGGAGGAGGAGGGGTGGTGTTTTACTTGCAAGTTAAAATTCTTTCATTTATATTGATAGTGGTGTGCGGTTTTATCGGTATACCGGTATATCACAATACAGTCTCATAATACATACGTATCGCCATATGACAGATCCGATCCGGTAATACCGGTATTTTTGAAAAGTCAAGTAACCTATCTTTTTATAGCTTAAATGAACGCACAAACTGCCGTAGAGCCGTCCAATTTGTTTATAACTCAACTGACTGGAATTTATATAAATATTATGTCATACTATAGGTAAAGCTATCAACCAGATACGAAACAGCCGAAACAAAACTTGTTCCATAACAACGTGTTATTAACAACATGGCCGACAGCGACGAATTCAACATTGTAAAAGGCTCTTTACCTTCCTCAGTTTTAAAATAATATATTATGATACGTATCGCGATACAGCATCTGCGTATCATAATATATCGTGATACAAAAATTTTGATAATACCCATCCCTATATATTGAGGTGGTCAGATCAGGGATGGTAGAGAAAACCAGAATGTATGATTGTTTGTGATTGAGCTACAGTATATAATTTATCTGTAGTAGATGAGCGTAGTGGTGGAGTTTAAGGGCCCAGTCAAGAATCTTTCACATACCGGTATATCGAGGCGGTTAGTTCGGGAATGGTTGAGGATACCAGAGTGCCTGGAGAAAAATTATTTCTGATAAGGCTGATTTGATAGATCATGACAAAATAATTTATGACTGTTTGTGATCGAGCTTTATGCCTTTTTTCCCTGTAGTAGTAAATGAGGGTAGACCTACTATCCCAGTGGTATATGGCATCTATCCTTTTGAAAGTTTCACTACATGTAAAATTGATTTAGAGTAAAAATTTAGTTAAAGAAAATATTGGAGGGAACAGATGAATAGTTTTGTCGTGACTGGTGTATGAAACTCCGTAGAAGGATTAATGCTGTTTTACTCCTCAGTCAAGATTCTTTCACTTATATTGAGATAGTCAGTTCAGAGATAGTGGAAGAAACCAGAGCGACTGATGAACTTTTGACAAAAACACTTAAACAGTGCATCACTATAGTAAATAATAATGTTTTACATGGTCAAAAAACTTATTGGAATTTTATTACAGCCCATTAAATCTAACTATAGTTACACCTGCTGAAAACCACTAGGCCTAACCTGGAAGTTACCAGCATCTGACTTGAAGGAATGGCTGGCTGTGTAGCAATATATCTTTATAGTATAGTAGTTACCACTGTAGCTCAGTCGGTAGAGTGCTTGCTCCGTAAGTAGGTTGTGGTTCAATCCCCAGCTGGGTCTGACCCAAGATTTAAAAGTGGGTAGTGACTGTTCTTTCGCCAAGCACTCAGCATTACAAAATGAAAGTCATGGTTCTTTCGGAAGGGACCTTATAATAAACTAGGTCCCTTGTCATAGTGGGCTTGGCATGCTCAAGAACCCTACTTATAAGCCATCAGTGCAACGCACAGACAAAACTTCTGCACCTTTGCCGATAGTTGGCGACATCTCGATATAAGTGAAATATTTTTGACTGGGACATTTAACACCATTACTTCACTCTACTCCACATAGTATATAAAGTATGTACTACATACAGGTTTAAAGACCCTACTATTGTCTCATCTATGGGGTACAGTACTTTTTAGACGACCTGGGTTTTATTCCATCATTAGTGAAAGATATTTTTTATCAACCTAGTATTTTCTTAGCAAAAGGGAAATTTTTTCCATTGTAACTAGCACTGACTTTTACATACAGCTGTTATATTCAACTCTTTGGTTTCGTTAAATTAGACATTTGAGAAGGAGAAGGAAATTCTTTTACTAGGAAGCACCTAATAATTCTATAGAGTATAATGTTTTTAATATTGTCAGGTGTATTAATTATTAAGTAGTTTTGTTGTATTAATAAAAAATTGTTGGTTTTCAGTCATGCATGTCTTATTACTGTATATTGGCAAACAATATTTACCTGTCCGCTTGACCTTTCATTAGGAATATTGGTATAGGATGATCCACCCGACACATGGGTAGTGTTAGGATTCACAGTTAATAAACAAGCAATGCTCGGTTCCCATGATATGAACAATATAACCTGTGTACCCTATATATAAATGTACTTGTCCATATAAAATATTTATAAAAGGTCAGGTAGACAGGTCAGTGTTGTTTGACTATAACTTCAATATAGGGGATACACATTTATCATCAATATTTTTTTTCTCGATTTACTTACCTGGTTTCAGATAGTGGGTGGATTTTTGCTGTTATTCAGTCAGTTTTCTATGTGATTTGTACAATATTGATATTTTGTTTGACGGGGAAAATTGTTTGTACAAATTGACCCACATACCTTGGTACATTCGTATTTTGAGCTCCATGTGTGCCAGTTGTTTCAGATAGTGAGTGGAATTTTGCCCTTATATAGCCAGTGTGATTTGTATATGATTGGCATTTTGTTTGATGGTTTCAGACTGACCAGTGTTGAGTAAGGTATGGTTAAATTTCTTTTTGATAATTTTTTAACTGTAACTAGATGGAAAAAAAACCCGAAAATTAAAAAAAAAAAAAACTAAACTGGTAGTGGGTGATAATTTAAGAGGATTATTCAATAGACTTTTCATTTATATTTATGATTCAAGATCGATTGATGTCAAAAATATTTCATTTAATTCTAGTAATAATGCCAAAATTTGACAGAACACATTTTGGTGTTAAATTGAGGTTTTACTGTAATTTGTATCAAACTTGTTAATATCTGGTGTGTAATTTGCAAGACATAAATACATACACACTGTGTATATACAACCCTCAGTATCAGGTCGAGTCCTTTTTTCGTAGCTGTATCACTACAAGTCGCGCAAGGCCGATACCTGATACGAAGGGTTGTACATACACACTGTGTATATAATATTTTTATCTAACATTTCCAATTAGGTTATTTAAAATAATAAAAAAAACAAAACTTTATGTGAAAAAATTACATTTTACCACAGAAAACCACTGAACTATGTTATGACTGCCAAATTAAAGACTCCCTAATGACGTCACAATGAGAACGTGCACATGCGCTTTACCGCCAATGTTGTATCACCACACTGTCTGTGGTGGTACAAGATTCTTTATCATGCGTGTTCGATAAAACTTGTATTTCGTCAAATCATATAGAAAAACTAGTCTAATGTTAGATAATATGGTTTATTTCATTTCTTGTCATAAAATACAAGACAAAAGGCTGGATTGTTGTACATGTATATAAAAGTCATTTAATTCAGAATTACTAGGTGAGACGAGTCTGATTTTCTCTTTATTAAATCCCAGGTGAATCAACAGTCTCCAACTTTCCTCAGCAGTCTCCCACTTTCACTCAACAAGTCTCAAGCATTTAGATCTGATGGTTTTATTGTTGTTTTTCTGCTGTTATAAAATCTGGAAAAAACACCTGAAAAAAACAAACAACTAAACAGCTTGTGATGTAATTTTGTAGTTGTAAACTTTTATTCCTAGCATTTTAAGAGAGAGGGGATATTAAATTTGAACTTCTGCCCTTCTGTCCATCTGCCCGCCCAGACACATCTTGTCTTAAGCAATTCTCCAAAACTATGAAGCACTTTTTCATGAAACTTGGTGCAAAGCATCAACATTGATAGGAGATGCACATATCATCAACCCAAGTTGGTTTTTTCATTTCCCTGGGAGTCAATTGCCCTTTGAACATAAAAAAAATTACCTTCTGGCAGGGGATCCTAATTCACTGAATTTGCTAGTTTCCCATGTAATAATAATCAGGGAGAGACACCTGAATAAACAAACAAATAAACAGCTTCTGATGTAATTTTAAAAGTTGTAAATTTCTTTTCAACAATTTTTTGTTAAAATCTCATTTATCATTTCTCATGATATTTATTTATATGCCACCTGTGTATAAAGTGAGTTTGCATGCAAAACATCTTTAAAACATATTTAAATATTTTGATTTGAAATTTTAACTGTAACTTATCCATATTTAATTCGTTTTCTCTAACAGTACCCGACATTTGATTTTTCTAACTTTTTTTTCGAAAATTATAATTCCATTGAAAGCTTGCATGCATAACATCATTAAAACACCTTTATATATACTTATTAAGTGTTTAAAATAGAGTTTAATTTGTTAATTTGTTTTTATCAAGCAATACATGAAATTTGAACTCGATTCTTTTTAAATGCCTGTTTCTAGAAACCGGGTATATTATGGTAGGGCATTTTCCGTCTTTTTGCGGTTTTTACCAACAGTTTGCCTGGTTACTTGGTCATTGCAAAAATGTAAACTGGAGCATTTTGCTTCGCCTAATGTTTATATTATAGTAGGGCCTTTTCCGTCTTTTTGCGATCTTTACCAACAGTTTACCTGGTTACTGGTCATTGCAAAAATGTAAACTGGAGCATTTTGCTTCGCCTAATGTTTATATTATAGTAGGGCCTTTCCGTATTTTTGTGATCTTTACCAACAGTTTACCTGGTTACTTGGTCATTACAAAAATGTAAAATGGAGCATTTTGCTTCGCCTAATGTTTATATTATAGTAGGGCCTTTTCCGTCTTTTTGCGATCTTTACCAACAGTTTACCTGGTTACTGGTCATTGCAAAAATGTAAACTGGAGCATTTTGCTTCGCCTAATGTTTATATTATAGTAGGGCCTTTCCATATTTTTGTGATCTTTACCAACAGTTTACCTGGTTACTGGTTATTGCAAAAATGTAAACTGGAGCATTTTGCTTCGCCTAATGTTTATATTATAGTAGGGCCTTTCCGTATTTTTGTGATCTTTACCAACAGTTTACCTGGTTACTTGGTCATTGCAAAAATGTAAACTGGAGCATTTTGCTTGGCCTAATGTTTATATTATGGTAGGGCCTTTTCTGTCTTTTTGCGATCTTTGCCAACAGTTTACCTGGTTACTTGGTCATTGCAAAATGTAAACTGGAGCATTTTGCTTCACCTAATGTTTATATTATGGTAGGGCCTTTTCAGTTCTTTTGCGATCTTTACCAACAGTTTATCTGGTTACTTGGTCATTGAAAAAATGTAAACTGGAGCATTTTGCTATGCCTAATGGTGCTCCTGTTTCAATTTAAATCTTAAGTTAGAATATTTCATCACCAGGATGTAAATAAGTGTAAGCTTCTATAGCATATTTTATTTGTTTTTTTCTTTCTTTTTTTTTTTTTTTTTTTTTTTTGTTGTTGTTGCAAGCTGTACCACCTGAAGTTGAAATTTGAGTTTTTCCTTGGCTCTTTATTTTTGAAACTCTAAACTTTTAAAATTTTTAAGTGATGAATTCACTACTAGGAAGAGGTGTTGAATTTACATGCAGAACAAATTGCTGACCCTTGTTTTTGAAAGAGTGATACCTGAGATTAAATTGTATATATATATTACTTTTTTGAAATTTAATACTTCCTTGATTGAAGATACAGGTAAAAATTTAATATATACCTGTAACTAAGACTTCAACATTATGCTTCTCTCACTTCATCGTGATGCAAGTACAGTACCCCATACAGTAATCTTTCACTTTGGCAGACTTTGCTTAAAGGTAGTCACTGGCATTGAAAGTCATGAGTTGGGGGTTCAAAACTCACTTGGGACTTGAAAATTTTCTGAATTGATTTTCATCTTTTGTACATACTGGAGCTCAATTAATAACAAGAATAGTCTTAAGGATGAGGGTCCTAAGTGGCTGAGTGGCTGCATGCATGCATGCTTATGGATCACAGCCCCATTCAACCTAAATTTAAATACATGTACCACTCTTATGCACAACCTAGAGTAAAGTTTGTTCATTTTTCAAGTACAGTATCCCATACAGTGATCTTTCACTTGGACAGACATCGCTTAGAGGTACTATCAGTATCTCTGGCAATCAAAGTCATGAGTTGTGGGTTCGAAACTCGCTTCAAAGACTTGAAAATTTCCTGAATCGGTTCTCGTCTTCTGTCCTTGCTGAAAGTGTATAAAAGTTCATTTAATAACTAGAGTAGTCCCTAGAATGAGGGGCTTAGTGAGTGAGTGGTCTCACACATGCATGCTTATGAATCACAGCCCCCATCTCCACCTAAGTGTACCACTTTATGCACATCCTAGAGTAAAGTTTGTCAGTTTGCTTCCTGAAGAGTTATGGTTTTTCTTCAAGCACTCCAGTTCCCTTAACCATTACAAAAACTGACCACCTCGATATAAGTGAAAGAATCTTGACTGGGTTGTAAAACTCCACTACTCCACTTTTCTCTTTGGATAAGACTCAAAAAATGAGGCCCTGTCATGGTGCATGGAAATCAACAGCATTTTTCAAAAACTTGCTTGACAGTTATTTTTCCTTGTCTCATACCTGCAGACTATCAGCCTACTACTTTTAATCTTGAGCCATCCCAAGGTGATCTAATGATCTAATAGAACATCTTATAAACTCTTAAGATAATAAAAATGGAACATGTCCATTTTCAGTACCGAGGGGGAGTTGGGGTTTATTTTATTTTACTTTATTTGTTAGCTTTTTAGTAGAAACTAGAAAAACTGTGAGCCACAAGCTCACAAAAATACCGCTCCCCACACATAAAAAAATCCATCGGTAGGAGGTGCACATCTACATTATATCACAAAGATTGTGTGAAAGTTTCATGAAAATCTATTGAAGGGTTTAGGAGGAGTTGCGGATAAGAGATAGGTACCCTAAGGTGTAACAGAAGGATGGGCGGACATCCCTATTTACTATATACCCACCACTTTTTAAGGGGGGGGGATAATAAAATTCATTCACAAATGTAAAAAATATTTGTAGCCTTTTATGTCCCATTCTACTTTGTGCACGAAGTCCCTAACTGTAACTTTTTAACTCTCATTCTATCTTTCTATCATTAGGAGTCAGAATTTTAATAAAAATTGTTCAATATATATAAAAATATTACATTAGAATTTTAATCAAATATTTAAAATACCTGAAAATACTTAATACTTTCGTTTGAATGGTATGACTTAGAATTTTGATAAAGAAAAAATGTTTGAAAATATTACATGTAAGAATTTTAATAAAACCTTTTTTAAAATGTCTGAAAATATGGCAAGTTGTTATATTATTGACACAGAATTTTAGTAAGAATTATTGAAATCACTGAAAAATATAACATGTTAGAATTTTAATAAATCTTATTTAAAATGTTTAATTTTATTGCCGGCTATTATACTGATTGTCGCATTGCCATTCAAAAAAATATTTAACTTTTTATTACATTGTTTGTTAGGATTCAGAAACCCAAGTTTAGTATTTATCATGGGGAGCACTTGTCTACCTGTACCTGTTGATTACAGGTGTGTACAGGTATATCATTCTTATAATGTAATAATAAAACATGTGATTTCTGTATACAAAAAACCTCATGAATCTTTAAACACCGTGTACTAGTATCGGTGAGTTTACTTAAATGCATTCTACTGTAGTAGAGAGATGTTTGTACGAGTTACATTTTACGATTTACGTGGTTGTGGTGGCGTGGGATTATTATAAGAGTTACCTGGCATAAAAAATGTCATAACTGACGCACTCTCAATTTTTAAACGACATGCTGGCTGACCTGGCGTAAAAAAGTTGTTTTTAGGTATCAGAGATTTATGACATGAATTTTAATATAATATATTAGATGTGCAGAACAAGTCTGTGTGCATTACATACAAAAAGTGAAACGGGAGAGTTATCACATTTTTATTGAAGAATTTTTACTTCTTTAAGAATTTGCATAACTGATAATAATGGATTTTTAAATTGCTGTGCAGGCGTAAGAAAAGTTATTTTTTCTAAATTTGAAGTTATGACATGAATTTTAATGTTGGCTATTGGAGTGTATAGACAGTAGGCATAACAATTCATACATGGAAGATTGATATTTTATTAAAGATTTTACCTTAGGAAATTTGCATATAGGGTTGTGTAATATTGGTGATGTTTGGAATATATATGGAAATTTAAGTGGAGATAGCAAAATTATTATAGGATAAAAGTGATTAGGTTTTAAGATTTATTTTTAGGATTTACATATTGGTACACATATTTAGTTCAGAGTTTGACTGATATCACAGAGGATGTGACAATTTATGAAGTGTATACCGCTAAGATTTAATACACAACTGTTTGAAATAAGAAGAAATAGCTTAATTAATTTATTTTTTCAAACATAGGTGCAATATTTATTAAGTGGCTAGGAGATACTGGAATTCGGATTTAAAGCAGGCACCAGGTAAGAGAACTTTAGTTTTCTGATATTTTTTTTAATGTTAATGTGGGGTTAGAAAAGTTAGTCTGGAGTTTCTGAATTATTTTAAATTTGAATTGTTTGAAGGTGATGACACAACTTTGCTTGTAAAAAATATGAATTATGGGTTGACAAAATAATGAAGAAAAAAAAACTAATAGTAGATTACAACTTCATTGCAACTTGACTAAAATGGGGGGAGGCAGGGGGGATTGGCACCTCTAATTCATTGTGATAAACATATCACAGGCCGCATATCACAATAAGATCTATGATGTTGTCTTGCTAATAAATGTATTGCACTTTTCTGCAACTTCATTTATAATGGTGATGTCTCAATATCAGTTAAACCGGCAGAATCTTAGCTGGCTGACAGAATCTTGAACGGGATGTATAAAACTCTATTTAATCCCAATTTTAGCACTTTGAACAGTTGTTATAAATTAAATAGTATTAGTTTGAGTCAGATTTTTTTTTTCTTCAAATTTTTTGACACAAAATAAATTGATTTTGAAATTTGGATTGACAGAGCAATTCATTAGCACATCAGTTATTTAAGAAGGAGTCTGGATATTGTCAATTAACCAACCATATTATGCGAAAAATATTTGAATATCAGTGTTAAAAACTGTTCTGATATCCAATTACAGATCTTAAAATCTGGGCAATTATTCCGATGGGAGATGTTACATAATCGCTAGGTAAAAGGAAAGGTCGGAATATGTCATCTAGACTCATCCCTCTTAAAATGTTAAAAAACAGTAGTTTAAGAATAAGATTGTAATTTCAGGGTTTCAATCTTCGTCAAAATAGGGGACCTAATTAGGAGGCAGAGTGGTCTAAAGTCATTGCTTACAGATCACATAACCTCACACCACCCAGGCTTGAATCCCATCCGGGGCAGATCCTGGTGTGAGAATGTTTGTCATTTCACTTTCTGAAGGTCGACGGTTTATCTGTGCACTCCAATTTCCTCCATCATCCCAGAACTGAGAAAATTGATATTATAAGTGAAATAATCTTGACTACTGCATACAACTCCATCAATCCCCTCTTCTTTTAAATGCATGGTGATCAATTATATTTTTTTGCATCTATTCGAGATCTGGCTCATTAAGTAAAGAAGTTTTTCTTCACTGTGAATCAGCAGTAAATGTTTTATGTATCTGCATGTTTATTTCAAGTACTAGTGCATTATTAGTTTTATTAGATTTGATCACGTCAGTGATTTTTAGGTTTGCTTACTTTTGATAAATAAATAAATAAATAAATAAATAAATAAATAAATAAATAAATAAATATTTGCGCTGTATCCAAAATATTTTTTCAAGAAAATCATAAAATCATTCACTGTTGTTAGAAAAACAAACATATCTCTCTATCTCTCTCTTAAATAGGTTGATTGTTGATATGCCATGAACTGTTGTAATGATTAGCTCTCTCTTTCTTTCTCTCTCTCTATCTCGCTCTCTTAAATAGGTTGATTGTTGATATGCCATGAACTGTTGTAATGACTCTCTCTCTCTCTCTCTCTGTCTTCTCTCTCTCAAATAGGCTGATTGTTGATATGCCATGAACTGTTGTAATGATATTCTCTCTCTCTCTTTCTCTCTCTCTCATAGTATGACTTCTAAAAATACTAGTATTTGGTACATGCGTTCAGATTTTGATCCTTTATATTTCATTATTAAAATCAAGATATCTTGGTAGTCTTGATTGTGTTTGATTTAAATTTTTCACAAAGTATTAGGAGTTGACATTAAGTGTATATATTACCTGGTTAAAATATTTGATCTGTTGTGATAGGTGTTGTTATGTTATCAGTTTGATATAGTTAAACAACATTGACCTATCCGCTTGACCTTTGATTTAAATATTCATTATGGTCAGGTAAATTTAAGTAATAGGGATAAGACGTGCATATTTCGTCTATATGATGTGAACACTAATCACGGGTAACATGGTCAATCCTACTACTACCAATATATTGGGTGAAACCTTCTATATGAATATTCCTAATGAAAGGTCAAACCGACAGGTCAAAGTTGTTTGCCTATATAGGTGTTGTATGTTATCAGTTTGATACCAGCTCAAGTGTAATATATTTACTTATTTATTGTCTATAACTTGTCACAGAATAAACAAATGATGTAATAATTAAGGGGATATCAGGAATTAACATGTGTATATTAGGCAGATGTTTACTGATAAGGATAGGACAATCCATGTCAGGGCATATAAATCATTTAATCATCACCTTTAGCTTATTGTTGACTTCATTTATTGGGTCTGGCCCCGGTTTCTCAGTGCATCCTTAACTAGAGATTTTTTAATCTGGCATGTTTAAAATTTAAATAAATTTGTTAGTTTTTAAGATATTCATAAAGTTCAGGTACCATATTGAAGATCACTCTGAATTTATAACATCTCTATATTCAAATTTTGTTTCAGTACCATAGAATATTTGCAAAATTAAATTTAATGAAAATTTTAGGAATGATTATAAAACTTGGGCCTACAGCTCTGTAAATGGTCTCTAGTCTCCAAACTAGAAAAAAAAAAATCTTTGGTCCAGGGTTTCTTAGAGGTTTAAAGTCTTAAGATCATTATAATGGTATTTTCTGAGTGGCATAAGTCATTAATTCTCAGTTATTAACAGGTCTGCACTTAATTCTCAGTTATTAACAGGTCTGCACTGTAAAAATGCATTTTATGAATTTTATGTCATAAAATATTTTTGTTTCCAGGATAGCCCAGACTTCTTAGAGGTTTAAGGTCCAAGACACTTGAAATGACAAGTTAAGGCACTCCATGTCACTGCATAAAGCAACACTGGCTGAATGTTTGCTCTAGTTATTAGACATGCAGTTAAAATTTTCATTTCTCATTCTTTCTGTAACCATAGCAACTTTTAAAAATTCCATTGGGCACTTAGACAAGGGAGACAATCCACTTCATGTCACCAACCTGTCTCATTGTTGACTAATAGCCTATTAGAATCCTTTTGTAAATAGTGAAATTTTATTTCCAAAAATATTTTGGATCTCTAGGGCTAGGTCTCTTATCCACAAGTTATGACATCTAGGATGTCATTCTGTGTGATATACTGTGAGTTACTGCAAAATTCATTAAGAAATTGCATATTGGCATTAGCTATTAGATTTGGAGTACAAGTTTCTTGGATGATAAACTTTGCATATTAAATTTCTTCAGCTACAGTAGATTTTATTGGGGATTTTCTGTCTATTATATTGAGGAAAGGGAGAGGGAGGGGAGGTGGCAGGGCTATAGAATTTGAAAATGCCAATTGGCTTAGGTCTCTGACCACAAGTTATTGCTCCTGGTCTGGTAAAACAAATCATTTCTACCACTGTTTAAATCATCCTAAATATTGAAAAATATAACTTCTTGGTTCAAATGTCTGGTATGTGAAATCAAAATTTAGAATAAAAGGAACTTAGAACTGTGACTAAGTAAATCTTGGGATAAAAGTAGCAAGCATCAGTTCCTAGTTACGAAAATTACAGAAATAATTATAAAAATGTGGTATTGATCAGAAAACAGCTCTTCCCGAGCATCACACCTCACCTCTTCCTTACTGAGAAATTCAGAATTAAAAGGTCTGATATGGTGTTGATAATTTTGATAATTACCGGGGTTCAAGAGTTGTTATATAGAAAGCTCAGGGGGATCCATTCCACACACCTCCAGCTCACAAAGAAAATTCCTACCACGACAGAAAAACCTCAATACATTGTCATCATGCGTTCAGTCAGATTTTGACATTGTACAGTTAAACCTCTATTCATTGCCACCATTATTCTAGGGAAACTTGCAAAACAAAAATAAAGAGAAAAGTGGATCTTATTACTTCATTGTACTGTAAACATATTAATTTTTGCAGTGGTTTGTTCCGCGCAGAAATTAATACCAAGTGAAAACTGTGTATTATTCTTATTATCCATACTACAATAAAAAGGTATCAAAATATCTGAAGATGTTGGTGTTCGTCCTAATTATTACTTGTATTTAATACTACATACACCTGCATCCGTGCGGATCCATCTAAAGATATTTTCAACACCACTCCATCCACCTCACGGCGTTGGAACTTTTCACCACCACCTCTCCTAGTATACTTACCAAAGTTCCGGTATCCTCGTGATCCGCCTTTCCTACCTTAGATCCTAACAACAGGACACGCCAGGAATATACACAACATGGAACAGTTTCAGGACCCAATCGAAACCACCTCCTCTAATAACCAGGATCAACCAACTAAAAGAAAGAGAACTAATACCAGTGAAGCACCACTCCAACCTAACACCGCTTCACCACCAAATGCCACCGCCTCTACAGCCGATGCCACCGCCTCCAATTTCAAAACCAACACCGCCAACCGTATACAGGATTCCAACATGGCATACTTTAGAGCATATAGAAAACTCAGTATTGACAAAGTCAAAGCAACCAAACACATATCTTACCTCCATGATTGCATACAGCAGGACACAATCCCTAAAGGACTCAAGAATCTGACAGTGGAACCACCATGTCCAGCACCACCACAGAACCCAATGGATGGATCGATCCCCGGGATTGGATTATTATTGATGAATGCTAGTTATCAGTTTAATACAACTTTATGAACACTACTAACATTGATAAGTATAAATATAAGCTTTATGCAAGATATTGTTTTTAATTTATTTATTTTCACTTTAATTTCAATTACATGTTTGCTAATTTCATCGCGATCGCTACACCGCTATTTGTACTTTATGTTGATTTGTATTCACTCTTGGTCCTGATGAAGGCCACCCCAGGCCGAAAGCTTGACCAGCACCATACTACAATAAAAAGGTATCAAAATATCTGAAGATGTTGGTGTTCGTCCTAATTATTACTTGTATTTAATACTACATACACCTGCATCCGTGCGGATCCATCTAAAGATATTTTCAACACCACTCCATCCACCTCACGGCGTTGGAACTTTTCACCACCACTCTCCTAGTATTCTTATTGTGTTATAGTGCATATTTTGATAACGTGAAAATTTAAATATGGGGGGGGGGGGGGGATAAGTCTGAATTCCATATACCTCGAAAATAAATACAAGCAAAATTTACAGTATTGATTACAATAAGTGAGGTGGCAAAGATATCAAGATAATAATGAGTTGCTTATCAGTTCCGTGTTTGGAGATCCCCAATTTCTGAGATTTGTTTTTCTGTATATTACCAAAACGTGTCACGAAGACTAAGATTTTTTTCTTGATTAATTTTAACTTGATGTAGACCTGTGGAAACAAGAGTAATTTTTGGGTGTCCAAAGCGAATAAAAACTCCTTAGTCCTCACACTTGTGCCAAAAACTGCAAAAATAGAATAGGTTATTTTTTATCCAAGTGAAAACTTGCCCAAAAACCGAAAAACAACATGACACCGCAGATTAATAGGATTCAGATATTTTGGAAAATAATTATAACATATTGCAGTGTCCATTAAAGAGTTGTTGGATGTCAAACATTAAGCGAGGCTGGATGTGATTATCGCACGACACAAATCATTATTATAGCTTTCTTTTGTCTTGTAACATGTCTCTAAATTTATTTTATTGACTCTCCTTCCCTTTTAAACACCGTTTCGATCCAATTATGTTATATGTAACATCTTTCTGTGTTGATTCCGTTCTAGAAATGCGTCCGTCGTCATGGCCGTCGCTGTCACGATGATCTTGACAGTGTACAGACAGGAAGTGAAGAATGGAACATGTCCGCTATAACTTTATTGTGGTTAATTAAAGAAATTGCTTCTTGGAAAATTTAAGGGACAACTTAACTATTTGAACTTTGAAATATGTGTGTGTTTTCCCTCAGTAAAACATGCCTGATAATTATTGTACTACAGACAAAACGCTAGTTTAAAATAATGGAATTTCTCACCAGTGGCTTTTTTCAAGACAAAGGCATTTCCAAATGATGTTAAACATTTTTCTTGTCTAAAACCCTGTTTATTCTAAACTGGAGTTGTAATTGGTTGATTGAGACAAAGACATTCAGGGTTTAAGATTTACAGGGACCAAGTAGCCAATGGTTCCTAAAAATATGTCTGGACCCCTGAATTTTTACACATTTTAGCTATTCAATTACTATCTCTGTATTTCAGCTTCTTTCCTGAAGTGGGCTGGAATCTTAACTCAACTAGTTAAATTTCATCTCGGGGTATTTCAAATGATGTTAAAACCTTTCTTGCCCAAAACTTTGTTTATTCCTAACTGAAGTGTTACTTGGTTAATTAAATCTGGTGTTTTTAGCTATGCCACTAGATATTAATTATAGTCAGCTTTTGACCAAAGAAGCAGTATTGTGTGTTTTTGTGAATGGAAGGTTGTACCAGACTGAGCTATAGTTACCATCACTTGAGTATAGAGCATCAAGAGGGGAAGGTCTTGGGTTTGAACCCTGGTCGGGTCATACCTAAGACATACTTCAAAACTGGAGATCCTGGTGCTCAATATAAAGAGACAGAGAACAAAGTATCAACTAACTCGCTCATTGTCTGGATACTGTGACTAAACAACATTAGAACAACCAATATGTAGAAAATATTGCCAGTAATTTTGACCACCTGTTAATGAAAAAAAAAAATGAAAAGTTGTTTGTTTAATAGTCTGTATTTTAGGGACCCTGTGGGCCTACCTCTGGTTGCAGTATTACAGGAATACAGTATATTTTGTGGACCCTGGGGTATAGGCCTATCACTGGGAGGGAAATAAATAGGGTGGGGATTTTACAGAACCGGTACATGTATATTATAAAAATCCTACTAGTAATTTTTGACTATGACAAAATATTTTACTGCTAGCTGTAACAAGATCACACAAAGATTAAAAATTTATGACACCCTAAAGGTTTAATATTAAGAAAATTCCTTGATCTGATCAGATCTGACTATGGCTGATCAAAAATGACCCATCATTTTAATGATTTTATCCAAGTCATAAAAATTGTTTTATTTGCATATTTGGAGGGATTTTATTTTACCAGGGAGTGACATGAAATATGGACAGTCAGATTCTGTGAGATTTGTTGGCTGTTTAATTGAGGCAATTAAAGTCGAGCTTGGACAGATATCTTGTTTTTACATGATCTGTTAATTAAGGGTTATCGGTGAAATTTATTTAGAAAGATTGGTGGCTTTGGTATATTTTAGTACTGTAGAGATGACCTCAAGGTGAAATATTTGACTTAATAAAAATCTTTGGATAGCAATAAAATAATTTGAAAAAGAAATATACTGTTGCTATGAGTAAAGATGTGGAGTGGTCTCATGACCAAGTTTACAAATCATTGAGAGAATATTTAAATGTCAGCTAGCTTGTTGGAAGTCAGTGATTTTCTCTGGATACTCTGGTTTCCTCTACCAGACTTCCTTGATATGTTTGAAGTAAAACACCATTGCTCCCTTTCCGCTTCTTTTATGTTGATACTGCAGCTACCTGTAAATACAAGAAGTTTGTCCACTAGCCCAGTAAGTTGATTGATTGCTTGGTGAGTTGGAGAGTCAATTGAAGAAATGGTACTTTACGTCCCAGTCAAGATTCTTGAATTGAGTCAGTCAGTCTTGTACTGGTACTATGGGAAACATTACAAACCTTTATCTAACAATCTTTCTTACACTGTGATTTGCTGAGGGGAGATTCTAACTTATGCATTAAGTGGCATTGTGGTCTGTTTGCTGATGGTTTGGACCACTTTGACTCAGTCACAGAAGTTAGGAGTTTGATCCCAGTTACAGGTATACAGTCTGACCTGTGATAGTGTGAGACAGTTTGCCAATTCAATCTCTGAAGATTGTGGTTTTTTTCTGTATGCTCCAGTTTCCTCCACCATCCCTGAAATGACGACTTTAATATTGAGTGAAAGAGTGAGTGAGTAATGGTGTTTAACGTCCCAGTCAAGAATATTTCACTTATATCGAGACGTCGCCAGTTATAGTCGAAAGTGCAGAAATTTTGCCTATGCGTTGCGTTGATGGTATTATACAGCAGGGTTCTTTAGCGTGCCAAGCCCACCGTGACACAGGACCTCGTTTATTTTAAGTTCCCATCCGAAAGAACTGTGACTTTTATTTCGTAATGCCGAGTGCTTGGCGAAAGAACAGTCACTACCCACTTTCAAGTCTTTGGTCAGACCCGGCCGGGTTCGACCCACGACCTCCCACTTACGGAGTGAGCACTCTACCAACTGAGCTACCGCAGTGGTTATATTAAGTGAAAGAATCTTGACTGAAGCATAAACAATATTACTCTACTTCAGTGATATGAGACTGTACTCCATGATATGAGAGTATCATTAACAGGACCATCTTGAAATAATAGTCTCCTATTAATTTAACTTAACTTGTAAGACAAAAAATTGGGTATAGGAGATGCAGAATGCATAGCATTCAAAAAGCCTAATAAAATCTGAGATGTCGTTTGGACAGTCCTTGTTTAAATTTCTGTTTGAGTATAACAGAGAGTATTTTATTATAGGGTGAAAATGTTGATGTTAGTTTGACTTTCAATAGTTATTTTTATGTCATTCAAAATTTTGATAACAAACATAAAATATATACATGTTTATTTTACATGACAATTTTCATAAAATTTAAACATGATGGATTTTAAATATCAATTGATGGAACATATCTCGTTACTGATCACATTTAATATGCATGAATAGATCCTATCTGAATGTGCGGCTTAAAATTTCACTTTTCATAAAATGACAAGACATCATTTTAAGGGGGTGTATATTATCCCGTTTTCTTTACAAATATTTTCAATATATATTTATCATCATCTGATCAAAGATATTTCATTTTAAAATTTTTCTTTTTTTTTTTTTTTCATATTCATGTATTTAACAAACTGATCGGAGTGACAGCAATTAGCCTAACCGAAAACTGTTGAATCATTTTGGGGTTTTAAGTCATTCTCTTTTTATCATAGTAAAGCTTGAATTTTACTCATGTTTTTAAAATTATGTTTAATGAATTATATCAATGGTAATTTTCCTCTCTTTTTTGTCCGTTTCTAACAAGTTCTAACATGGAGAGTGACGTTGTACTTTTATGTGGGTTTACTCTAATTGTGTAGGGTAGAAGTTTTGTGTCACATCTTAGAAGGAGTGGTAGGGAGTAATGGTGAAGAATTCTGAAAATATCGGAATCCATTCTGAATTTTTCTTACTCCAAAAATTTGTGTCTGAATTTGTTCCAAATACTTTTAAATGTATTCTGAATTTTATCTGAAAATTCTGAATTTATTCTGAATTTTTCTTACTTCAAAAATGTGTGTCTGAATTTGTTCCAAATACTTTTAAATGTATTCTGAATTTTTCTTACTCCAAAAATTTGTGTCTGAATTTGTTCCAAATACTTTTAAATGTATTCTGAATTTTATCTGAAAATTCTTAATTCAATCTGAAAATGTGAAAACATTCAAAATTCGAACAAAATTCAGACGGGTAACATCTGCCAGAGCAGGATATGAACTGGAAGAGAGAGAGAGAGAGAGAGAGAGAGAAAGAGGGAGAGAGATGACCAAGTCCTGTTTTGGAGTAACAACTTAAAACTAATTCCAAAAATTAAATCAAAGATCAAAGTTTAATTCCAAAATATAATTTAATCCAATAAGCATCAAAACAACCAATGCATTTGAGAGAGAGAGAGAGAGAGAGAGAGAGAGAGAGAGAGAGAGAGGGGGGGAGAGAGAGAGAGAGAGAGATCTTCTATTCACAGTACTGGTAACAATTTCATTGATAAAAAATACTAATTCAAAAAGATGTCAGTTTAAATTTAAATTTAAAAAAATCTTTATTCAATAAAATCAAAACAGAGAGAGAGAGAGAGAGAGAGAGAGAGAGAGAGCTAGATAACCAGATTTTGTTTTCATTGTTACAATTTTATTGCTAATTCACAAAGATTTAAATAAAAATTGAAATTGAATCAAGAATTAAATTAAAATTAATTCAATAAACATCAAAACAACAGATTAATTTGATTAGCTGATTTAGAACTTAATATGGCAAAGGGAAATTAATCAAGTTACAAGATTTATGTAAAATATGTATGAAACATGAATGAGGAAATAGATTTTTTTGGTTACCATGGCAATGTTACACACACATGTAACAGTGTATAGTGTTTATCAAAGTGTAGTGTGGGAGAGGTATGAGCACATTGTGATAAAAGATGCCAAAATCCTCAACAGATGTACTCACTATGATAATGCCCACCTAGCATTGTAGACTGAACCATTGGATGAGGAAACCATACCTTGTTTGATAAGAATAAAAAAAATTGCCTGATTTACTACTGGTGAAAGCTTTATTTATGAATTTTGATTGCATAAAATTTCTGTTGTGCTGTTTTTTGGCATGAATCAAGGGATAGTATATGTTATATACAGCATGAAGGACTAGGACATAAAGTGTTGGTTAAGTAGCTTAGAGTTAGTTACCTGCTTTTTGGGTCTCTGAAAACAAAAAAGAAAAGATAGAAATATATGGCCATATTTAGGAAAGTAACTTGTTAATGGCAGTCTTTTTCTGCCAGTTTTTTCGTAGAATATAGAGTGATTTTTATAGATAAAATATGAATAAGAATTAAGTAACAATAATTTCCAATCATATGAAATATCCTAAAAATAAAAATACATGATTTGAATCATTCTTTTAATAAAAAGATCTAACAAAAGTTGTAGTGAAATATATTCATTTAAAAACGACAAAATTCCTTTAATATCATCAACAAAGCCATGTTTATTGCTTTTTTTTCAAAAACACATCTGCTGTTAAGTACAAGTAGATAGAAGAGAATATTTACAGATAAATCCAATTCAAAACAATGTTCTAATACCTGAATACAGACCTTAGGTGAAATCAGATATTCTGCATGTATACAGCCAGTACAGACATCTTCCTCACCATATGGTTAAACCTATCACTGTGTGTATACACTCTATTTTAAGATCAGCATCTCCTCAACTAAGAAAGGTGTTAAGTGGAGTTAATAGTGTTATAGGTATTTCTTTTATAAGTGGATTATTATTGGCTACCTGCAGTGACCACACAACTGACCGGTTGACCAAGGTCAGTATATATTGATATATCTAGAGGTTTTTACAACTTTATGTTCAGGAATCCTATCAGGACACATCAACTAAAAGTTTTGGATCTAGGAGTTTGGTAGTAAGTTCTTCTTTTGTAATGGTGGATAAAGGAATTTCATCATGTGCTTCTTTTAGTCACTTTGAAATAATCTGATGGATTTACAAATTTATATATATGTGCATGTATATAAGTTCTATCTGCTAGGAAAAAGACAAAAAGTTTTATATGTAGGAGTTTGGTAGTAAGTTCTTCTTTTGTAAATTTATTATGGTGGATAAAGGAATTTCATCATGTGCTTCTTTTAGTCGTGTATTTTGTGTATTTGAAATAATCTGATGGATTTACAATTTATATATATGTGCATGTATATAAGTTCTTTCTGCTAGGAAAAAGACAAAAAGTTTTGGATGTAGGAGTTTGGTAGTAAGTTGGTCTTTTGTAATGGTGGATAAAGGAATGTTGTCATGTGTTACTTTCAGTTGTATAGAAATAATCTGATGGATGTACAGCAGTTCTATAGAGCTCTAAGAAAATCACAAAAAAAGTTAGGTATGTTGGCTACTACTAGTATTTTGGATGTAAAATAGTAAGTTTTGTTTTCTGTTTACGATATTACTGGCAGTTTGGCCAAAACTAATGATGGATAAAGGAATGCCATGTGTAATGTTGAGTTGTCTAGCTGTGTGTGTTAGTGTTGTGAAATAATCTTTAATAACAAATGGATTTTTTAATTACTGCATTTTTATCTAGCAGGATATAGTCAGTTTTGTTTAAAATACATGGAGTAAATTTAAGTTTCTTTTTGATAATGTAAATGTTGTGGATATTTAAGGAATTTCAGCAAAAGCAGTGTGTGTGTGTGTGAAATAATCTTTACTAATGAAAGAAGAATTTTTATGTATTTGGGGTAAAAACATTAATGGTCTCTACAGAAGAGGGGATATCTATGAAGTGTATAGATTTATAGAAAATACATGTATAACTATTCCACTTTATAATTGTCTTTATAACTGTAATTCTTACAACAGCCACTCCCATATGTTTTTGTCCCATTTAGTTCAGGCATTCTTGTAGGAACCCCCCCCCCTCATAAATCTAGGAGGTACACCTTTTGTTTTTTGCCTCATTTATTTCAGAGATTCCTGTAGGACCACCCCTCTCTTACATATTACAGTGGGTACCTCATGTCAAAGTGTCATGATATAAATGCATTAAATTTCTCACATTTATTTAACATGCATGATGACTTGAATTTCTTGACATTGACTTTTGGAGAAATTTTCCCATATCAGACCTGAAGTTACTGGACAAAATTTCAGTATTTCAGTTGTTAGCACAGTGATCTAAACACACCTTCATTTCTGTGTCTAGAAAAGTAGAAATTAAAAAAAAAATCCAATAAAAAAAGGAAAAAGGATCATGCATCCCTGATACAGTTAATTGTATATTTGTAGACAGAAATTTTTTTTTTTTAAGAAAAAAAATGTTGGAAGGTTAGGTTTGAAAAACCGCACTGATATTAAGTGCTTAATTGGAAAATTTATAATACATATTTAGAATATTGCTGTAAGGTATTGTGAAAATGATTTTTCTAAATCATAAACTTTACCATTATAAGACCCTTGAGCTAGTTAATGGATAACATAATGATGATTGCTGGAATGTTTGTGATTTGGGCTGTTATGATAATGCCAGACTGATTTGATGGAATTAATTAAGCAGTGAAAAATGACTTCCGTCATGTAACAACATAACTGGGGTAGGGGATGGGGAATCAGTATTTTGAAATTTTATGAAACTTGTCAGATATTGTTTGAACTTTTTAAAAATAATTATGATTGGTGTAAAATGTGCATTTTGGTATTCTTAATTTGTTTTTGGACCAGGACCCATTTGAACCAGGATTTTGATTCAGATATTTAGATGTCCCATCACTTATCTTGATGTTGTTTTCCGGCAATGGAGAGTGGAGTTGAGTAATGGATTTTAATGCCCGAGTCAAGATTCTCTTACATACTGGTATATATCTAGGTTGTCAGTTCCGTGATGCTAAAGGAAAATCACCGGCCTTCAACAAGGAATGGACAAATTTTGTCACACTAGAGTCTGTCCAAGTGGGATTGAGATGCACTATGATCCGTAAGCAGACCACTTGGCCACTGATGGCCCTTTTCTGGTATTCATTGCTCGAGTTTATTGCTTTATTTATGATATAATGTACCATACATTTATATTAAAATTTATAATACACATTAAAAAATAAAATCTACTATCATGTTAAAATTGACATGATTTATTTTACTGACACTTACTTAAAAAATCCATTTCAGTATAAGATTTGTTTATTACATAACTTTAGCTGCATTATGATACTCTATACCTGGCACTTGAAAGATATTTTTAAATTTATTTCAAAATTTTTTAAGTGAGTAAATTTTGACATCTTATATATTGATGATCCCCCTGGGGTTGGATATAAGCATGTGTGTGGTCTTGTGTGGTATTGGAGGATTTTACATAAAGGCCTGGAGACAAGCTTTTTTTTCAAGCCAGTAGTGGCCACATAGATTGAACTGATCCTTTGGGTTAAGATACTGCAATGATCCTCACTTTGGCCAACAGGGTACATGTAGACTGTTAAACTCTGACAATAATCAGATACTGTATTGTAACAAAGTATAAACACAGTTGTTCTACAAATTACAGTCAAACCTGTCTATAAAGGCCATCCAAGTAAAAGTGGACTTTATGGACAGGTGGCCTTTATATACAGGTTCAAATAATATGAATAAAGAACAATTAGGATACAGTTCTACTATCCGTTTTAAGCAGGTGACCCTTATGAAAAGGTGGCCTTTAAGGCAAGTTGGACTGTATATCAATTTAAAGAAATAATGTCAATTTTAGGAAGAAATTCGTAAGAATTGCAATGAGCATCTTGAGGCAAAAACTTGAGCATCTTATGGCCTCAAACAAAAAGTTGAAACCTTTTACGTAGTAGAATACAAAAATGACAAATGCACATGTTTTCAGATTGCAGCTTGACATAAATTATTTATTTATAAAGTTTAATAATTTATAAACCTTGTCATTACGATGTAACACACAACAATGTTTTACAAGATATCATGGCCGATTTTAGAATATTTTTACAAGGGATCTGTCATTTTCTGACGGTCACAAGGAATTTTCTCAATCATTTTCTCATTTTCCGACTTGTCTCGGCTTGGAGTTTAACAAACACTATGATTTATCGTTCATAAAATAAAAGTTATGCAAGCGTAATAGAGAGAGGAAGACTAACGTCAAGACAGATAGCTATATCCGAGTTTGGTATCGTAATGTCTGCGACTTAAATCGTAAAATTATGGCTTTCTTGTAAATTATGGTTAGGTCATGTATCAAAAATTAACGATGTTATGGTGTTATATTATAGTTGTGTCATGTATCAAAAAATTACTGCTTAGTTTTAGATTATGGTTGAGCCATGTATCATGTTGTCAAAAAGAAAATGTTTTTATAATTTTACAAATCTCTTGTTAAATTGAATACAAAAATGTCGGATGCAAAGAAGTGTTAATTACTGCATGGAGAGTTAAATTGGAATTTTTTGTCAAATTTTTTTTTGTTACCGGTAATATTACAAATTTCTTGTTTAATTTAATACAAAAATGTTTAATGGAAAGACACAATAATTACTGCATCATGGGTTTGTTAGTGTGCATTATTACTACTTACATCAAGCAAAACAGAGTAGCAGTAGTTCTAGGGTGCAATAAATACCGGTTCACAAGTTTTGATTGATTAGCGAGTTTCTTCAGCCATCAAGTTTGGTCATTTGGCCAAAACCTTATAAACCGACTGATAGACATATTAGATAAAAAGATAGATAGCTACAGAGATGTAACTAGCAAGGAGCTAACATGAGCTGCCGATTTGGCACTTGAATTTTTCAACGTGTTGTTAAACTTTTGACAGGTCTGTACTGTGGGTGTAAACTTCTGTATCTAAAAATCTCTAAGCTTATATGTATATAGTCAATCTATCTATAAAGGCCACCCAAGGGAACAGGTAAAATTGGCCTTTATATACAAATTCAAATAATATGAATAAAGAACAATTGGGATACAATTCTACTGGTCTTTATGAGCAGGTGGTCCTTATATAGAGGTAGCCTTAAGGCAGGTTTGGACTGTATGTATATTTGTCCAGTTCTGGCTATACACATACATCTTAGCCACTCAACAGTTGAGCATCAGCCAAGCATCGACTCCCTATCATTAGCTCAATGTAAAACTTTTGATAGATCTGTGCTGAATATCTATTTGATATTACTACAGTATAACTTCGATAACTCGAACTTCGATATCTCGAATACCACGGATAACTCGAAGTCATTATTTTGTCCCGTCTGGTTTTCTATATAAACTATATAAATACAACTTCGATAACTCAAACTTCTATAATTCGAATACCCCCGATAACTCGAAGTAATGTTAAGGTGCAAAATTAAAAATTGTATAACAAACCACCTTCTTAAACTCGAAATATTTAACACAATGAGTGATTTGAGAGAACGACCAGTGAAATGACAAAAATTAATCGGCCATGGGCTATAGGCTTCCGTATAATCCGATTAATGCGAGTAGTAGTTGTACAGATCTGTATTAATAAGTGTCAATTAAAGGATAAGTACCGTGAGGGCCGCTGAAGTGTTACCGTGTACCCCCTTAGTAGAGGCCAAGTTTTGTGCCGCTGGCGATAACAGCCAATTTTTAAGTGATTTATCCAAGCTTAATTTTAATGACCGAGACGTGGTACGAACACTAATGTTATAATTTCTATAAACTGCGCCTATTGTCTTGGGTATGTAATATTATAATTATTACATACAATATACATCAATATGTGTATCTGATTCAGTTCTTTGCATGCAATATGATCATGTATTGGTAATACAATTTTTGTGTAATGTATGTGTTTGTCTATGCCAGGAGTCCTTATAAAACATCATTATTAAATTGATTATATTTCATTTATTATTACATGTTTTTATGTAATACATATTACACTAGTGTATCGGTAAACAGTTTAACACCATCCAACATTTCTACCATAGAGATGAAAGTCTACATTGTGACGTCCCTGTAGTCTCACTTAGCATACATTTGGAATTTCAAGGTAAAAAGGTAAGTTTTTTATGTATGCTAAGTGAGACTGGAACATGTTTGTGGATCATGGAGAGAACAATAGAAATTAATTACAGGTAAACTAAAGTCTGTTTCAAGATAAAATGGCATTAATGCAAATCATACAAGCACCATACAACCAATTTAACAAGATTTAAATGTGTTCAATTCTATTTTAATCTGAATACTGAAAACTGTTGAAGATGTTAGCCAATATCTTTATAATAATATAATCAAAATGATTTTTTTAACATTCACATTTTCAAAATGTGAAAAAGACAGAATTTTCACTATAATTAGCAGGTTATTAATTAAAAAGACCTGAATTCATTTACCAATAAATAAAAAATTATGGAATACTTTAAACAGAAAATAATAATAATTTTTTACAAAGTCCATAAATCTCACTACATAACAGAATTTTTAATGGCAGAAAAACAAAATTTAAAGATTTTTTTAAATAAAAAACAAAAGTTAACATCGTTATTGTCATTACATTTCTCTTAGAAACTGCTTGAAATCCTAGTGTAGACTAGTTTATTAAAATTTTGTTTTTCTAAAACTTGACTATATTCCCGTTCATAAAACAAATTTATTGATTTATTTCTATGTATTTATTCCTTTATTTAATTTTATTTATTTATTTTAATTTTCTTTCTTTATTTATTTCTTTACCAATTATTTATTTCTTTACTATAGCCAGGTGTACATGTCTCGGGTGAAATTTGGTGATTTTAAAATGTATGCTAAGTGAGACTCTGAATTTTTAAAATGTATGCTAAGTGAGACTAAACCAAATCCTAGTGTAGACTAGTTTATTAAATTTTGTTTTTCTAAAACTTGACTATATTCCCGTTCATAAAACAAATTTATTGATTTATTTCTATGTATTTATTCCTTTATTTAATTTTATTTATTTATTTTAATTTTCTTTCTTTATTTATTTCTTTACCAATTATTTATTTCTTTACTGTTTTTTTATTAATACATTTATTTATTTATTTATTTATTTATTTATTTATTTATTTATTTATTTTTTTTTTTTTTTTTTTATTTATTTACAAGTTTTATTTATTTCATTTACTAGTTTTTATTAATTAACTGATAAAATTATTTATATTTCTTATTTATTTATTCTTCTACTGGTTTTCATTTCTGATGAATAAATGAATGAATGAATGAATGAATGAATGAATGAATGAATTTCTTTATTGAAAAAGCTGATCATATTTTTTTAAATATTGAATATTCAGCTTCTTATGAAACAAGTGAAATTTCAAGTCTATTGAAGTTATATATCCAAGTTTGAATCACACCACCAAATCAAAACATGTGTGATCGTTTTATTTATTTATTTTTTTAAATTTCATTCATTCTTTTCCTGTTTTTTTTTAATTACCTTTGAATGTATGAATGAACGAATTTATTTATTTATTTATTAACTGATTATTATTTTTTATTGATATCTTTTATTGTTATGTTTTTTTGTTGCGTTTTACAAAAAAAAAAAACAAAACAAAACAAAAACCAGACTAATCTTTAACTATGATGATAATTATGCATATTTAGGAAATGGACTATAGCCAGGTGTACATGTCTCAGGTGAAATTTGGTGATTTTAAAATGTATGCTAAGTGAGACTCTGAATTTTTAAAATGTATGCTAAGTGAGACTAAACCGTGACGTCATCCTTCAACTTCGAAAACTCGAACACCCCAATAACTCGAAGTCATTATCGAAGTCCCGTGTACTTCGAGTTATCGAAGTTTTACTGTAATATTTGGCCATCTCTTGGCTACTCAGCAGCCTACTGGTTTTCATAAGCTCAGTTGTTAAACTTTCTACACATCTAAACTGATATTAAATAACCACTGTATATGCACCATATTGTCTTGGCTGGGACATAAATCTGTCTGTTTTTTGACATACCTTCATTATATATTCTGATTTATATAGTCTATCATCACTGGTATATTGAATTATAACTGAGTGATAATTCCTGATTAGAGTTGAGCTGTTTTGGTGGTTTTTGTCTGAGAAGAGATTATCTGGTGTTGATTTAGTTAATCTTGTAGATTTTTATGATTTATTTATCATCTTACTCTGTTTTATATATTTTTTGATACCTAATCCAGGGTTAAGTTAGATCAGTGTTGTTTAAGCTCCTAGATCAGAAAGTGGGAGGTTGGGTGTTCCAACCCCACCCCCACCCACTTGTATCTAGATTTTGTAGTACAGGCAAAAAATGGAGACAAGTAGCAAAGTCTGCATTTAGGTAATACATATATGGGAGAAACATAAAGACTTCCATTTATATTTTCCCACTAAAATTTTAATTTTGTCTGAAAAAAAAGCCTAAAAATGAGGGAATCAAGCTATTTTGAATATTTCTGTGAAAAATACCTAATCACAAATTTTACAATTGACACTTCAAAATAAATCAATGATTTTAGGCATTGCAATGAATTACGATGAACAAAGTTTTTTTGCTATGAGTCAAATGATTTGTTTTAAACCTACATGTAGTCAAGATTATTTCAACCATAATGATGTGGTTCTTTTTCAGACTAATACTGGGAGAAAAACCTGACATCCCTTTGGAAATGTGCTGACAAAATGAGACTACATTATACATAATTATTACAAGGAAAAACCCACTGATATCTCTATAAGTAAAGTGTTCTTCCCCTCCTCCCTCAGTAAGGGGTTAATTAGGGTTAAATCTTTGGCAGCTTGGATCTGACACAAGATGGGTGGTGACTGTGTTTTCCTCATACACTTGGCATTTACAACTAAAAGCCTTAGGTCATTCAGAGCATACAGAATGTGAGGGCAAAACACATCGTCTTTGTTCAACACTTGGTATTTTATAAAAAATGCTTTTACATGACATTGAGAGCCTTGTAAAGATATAGCATACTTAATTAACATTCAGGTTTTTCACAACTCACTGCCTGGCAGAGGTTCCATTTAGTAAAAGGAAAAATGCAAGACATATAGAAGATTTCTCACTGCAATTGCCATTTGCCCCATTTCATATATCTATTTCTTATATATTTGCATATATACTAATAGGTTTCCTAAGTTGAAAGTATACTTCATTAACTTGAAGGTTTTTCAATGCTGAGGTTCCAAGTAAAAGAAAAATAAATGCAGCACATAATGAATTTCTCACTGCAATTGCCATTAGCCTCATTTCATATATATATTTCTTATATATTTGCATATTTGCTTATATCCTAATAGCATTCCTTAGTTGAAACTTAAAGGTTTTCAATGCTGAGGTTCCAAATCACAGATAAATTGTGGCATAATGAAGATTTCTCACTGCAATTGCCATTAGCCTCATTTCATATATATATTTCTTATATATTTGCATATTTGCTTATATCCTAATAGCATTCCTTAGTTGAAAGTATAGTTCATTAACTCGAAGGTTTTTCAATGCTGAGGTTCCAAGTAAAAGAAAAATTAATGCAGCACATAATGAATTTCTCACTGCAATTGCCATTTACCCCATCTCATATATATATTTCTTATATATTTGCATATATACTAATAGGTTTCCTTAGTTGAAAGTGTACTTCATTAACTTAAAGGTTTTTCAATGCTGAGGTTCCAAATCACGGAAAAATTGTGGCATAATGAAGATTTTTCACTGCAATTGCCATTATCCCCATTTCATATATCTATTTCTTATATTCACATGCAAGTACCGGTAATAGCTTTCCTTAGTTGAAAGTAAAAAAGAAAAAAACTAATTAAAAACCAAATGACTGTTACTGCAGACTTAACATGCATGAGTTACAATGAGTGTTTAAGTTAGTGAAGTTAGTCGGGACAAAAAAAAGCTAATATGGTTGGTACATAGAAGTTACTTAGTTTTAGTTGTAATAAATAGTTTTGTAAATATGAATACATGTATGTGTGTGTGCAGAAATATGTGCGTAATGAGTTTTTTGAAGTATTTTGTTTGGCATTGATGACTGGAGGGTTTTAAGGTCACAGGCTATGTTTGAACTCTGATTTCATCAATGCTATTTATAGATTTGTCTAAATGTAGAGTTTTTGGCCTGGTATTGTTTTATTTTAAAAATTGAGCTACTTTTATATATAAGCTTAAAAGTTGCTGTTATTGTAATGTTGTTTAATATTGCATCATCAATTTTTCAGCTTTTTGCTATAAGATCAAGTTTATTAATCTCTAAGGATTATGGTAATCTGAGGGCATTTTCATATATGTGTGAGATGTGCAAGTGTGTTTTATGGTCTGCCTTGCGTACTCAGAGTCAAAACAACTTTTAGGAGCTAGCTCACAGAGTTAGTAAGCCACCAAAAATCATACCACTCCAAAGTCACTTTATAATGAAACAGCATGAATCATTTGATACCGTACAAGGAAGCGGTATATCAAATTTTAAAGCCTTACATATGACCAAGCCAGGGTTTGAACCCATGATCACCTGCTCTCAAGGAGGACACTCTTACACTGAGCCACCAAGGTTGTGGAACTCTTCAGCAATATAAGAATTTAAGTTAAGAAAACTCAGCTGTATCTAGTGTCCTTAAGTCTTTCTAAGAATTTTAATGCATATGATACAAAAACTGATCATGTAGGTAAAATTTAAGTTACATCCATTAAAGTTTGTAAGTGGTTGAAGGGTGTTTCAACTCTTCTGTAATAGAAGTATTTAAGTTAAGAAAGTTTAAGTGGACCTAGTGTCGTTAAGTCATTCTAAGAATGCATATGGTGCAAACTGATCATGTAGGCAGAATGTATCCATAAAAGCTTATAAGTGATTGTGGAACTCTTTGGCAATAAGTGAAGAAAGTCCAACTGTACCTAGGGTCCTTAAGTCTTTCCATATGGTGCAAAACTGATCATGTAGGCAAAATGTATCCATACAAGTTTATAAGTGATTGTGGAACTCTTTGGCAATAAGTTAAGATAGTCCAACTGTACCCAGTGTCCTTAAGTCTTTTCTAAGAATTTCAATACATATGCTACAAAAACTGATCATAATGAACTAATTATTCTTGCAGTACAAAAGAATGAAGGAATGTTAAAAGATTCATGCTTGGAGATTTTGTTCTGTAATCGGTGGTCTTGATGACCTTCATTTGTCCCCATTTGTTGTATTTTCTTGGTTGTGTTTAATTTGGCATTGCCAAATACATGCACATATTTTCTAGCAACAGAATGCTGTTCCATTTACATGGTTTTATTAAACACCCATAACTCGGCTATTTGTTATGTGTGAAAAGGAATGTATGAAGAATTTGTGTTGTAGATTTTACATCTGTGTGAAGAATACACACACAAAATTTGTAATCTCTGATTTTTCTGCAGATTTCACTATTTTGACAGTTCTGAAGACAGATTCATGAATATTTTTTATATAGTAAAGTGTTATTCAGATTAACCAAATTTTTAGAATTTTTAATGCATGTTTTCTTCAATTTTTTTTTTTGAACATTTTATAGACACTCTTGGCTAAGCGATATTCAGAATAACCAAATTTTTAGAATTTTTTAATGCCAGTTGTTTTCCAGGTTGTTGGTCTTTAGTGCAAGGGTGCCTTAGAGTGGTCTAGATAATGCATGTACTTAAGGAATACAGCACATCTAACTGCCTAGGTTTTTATTCTGCTAGGGCAAGTCCAAGTGCGAAAAAGTTTGTCAGTTCGCTTCTTGAAGGTTGGTGGTTTTCTCCAAGCACTTCTTCAACTATCCGAGATCTATACATGAAAAAATCTAGACTAAGTTGTAAATCCCCATTATAAAATGTTCTCCATTCTTTTGGACAAGGCCTGATATTCATTGGCCACATTAAGACTTGGATTAACCAAGGGAGATAACTCTATAGCAGAAAAAACCAAGGGAGATAACTCTATAGCAGCATTAATGTTGGAGCATGATATGACATTTAATCTTTTAATATTTCAGTGTAGAAATTTTTTTCCTGATTTTACAGTGTAACTTGTTTCAAAACAGATATTTTTCATGCAGTTTAAGTTTAAATCTCATTCATTAAATTTTATTGAATTATTAGAATCCTATAAGGTGTTAAAAAACTAACAAAAAGTAACATTATACATTTTATTTTATTTAAATGGACATAATTATATGGAATGCAATAAGCTCTATTCTTCAGGGGAAAAAATAGGCGGAGTGGAGGGCATAACATTTTATGTGATTTTAACAACACACAGAGCTATTTAACAACTCTGGAAGTCTTTGAAGTATTGTTAAAACATAAATAAAAACTGCTTATTTATTAAGTTTCTGAATTGATACAGTGGGCTATTAAATATTTCAATGTTTGTTGAACCTCAATACTGGTATATAGTCGTTTTTGTACCGTTTGGAGGATTTTTATTTGGATTTGAGGGTCTTTATTTGTTTTTAGTTCTGAATTATCGGCAGTGATATGATTATGTTATTTTTTCCCACTGTTTTATGAGTTTAAACTTTTTTGTCCCAAACTTAGTTGGTTGATTTTTTATGTGTATTTGTAAGACTTTTTGTATGAATTTTTCGGAAATATTGTTTTTTTGTTTGCTCAGTTTTATTATTGAAATCTAAAGAAGTATATCTTTTTTGTGCATTACCCCTGCTGTTTTACTGATAGTTATTATTTCTAGAGGTGGGGGTTTTATGTGGTAAATATCTATTTTTATATATTTTTTATGTTGTATGGGCTAAAACATACATTCCCCACCCTTTGAAGTGGGCAGGCATAACAATAATTATTGTAGTGTCCAATTTTTGTGGGCCCTAAATACTTGGGAATTTTCTAAATTTTCTTATCTGAGGCATATCAAGGTATAAGTAGAATAGTCTTATAGGTTGTGATGGCTCAATATAAGTGAAATAATCTTGACTGGGAGTTTAAATGTCTCTGTTTCACCAATTCTTGAAATACATCCATTTCTACCCTCAACTTAAATTTTTATTCTGACTGAAAAAGCATAATCAAAACCAAGAAAAAAAGCCATGTGTAAAATTGTGTAAAAAATTGTAAATTATTTTTTCCAATTTTTTTTTGGGGGGGGGGGGGGAGACCAAAAAGGACCCCTCTCTTTGAAGTGATAGGAAAGAGTATTTACTATATCTGTAAGTGGTCATTAAGGTAAACGGTCTGTATATATTTTGATTGACAGGTTGTCACTTTTTACAGCAGGCATATAATGCATCAAGTGAAGTGGTGTGGGTGTTTTCACTCATAAATTGACCTTGTGTATCCTCATTATTGCAGTATTTATAGTTACTTTGTAGTATATAGAGGTTCTTTTTTGCCAAAACAAAACCTGAAAAAAGACCAAATAAAAAAACATCCTACTTATGAATAAAGTGATGGAGTGGAGAAATTGTGTTTTACACCCAGTTATGATTATTTCACTATATATATCAGTGGCGGATTTAAGGGGGGGGGGTTAAGGGGGTTGCAAACCCCCCCAACCCCCAACCCCCCTTGAAAATTTAAAAACAAGAGAGAGAGAGCTATTGACTGATGTGACCCCCATATGTTAAGGTAACAACCCATTTGTATATACATGTCCTAGACCCCTCGTCACTGGAAGCTCGCGCCATTGGCGCTCGCACCTAGCATTGATATAATTCTCAACCCCCCACCCCACCCCCCTTTTAAAAAAATCCTGGATCCGTCCCTGTATATTATATATGCCAACCTTTTTAGCAAACTTTTTCACACTTATAATAGCCTGCCAAAGTGTGATTCAAACATAGGCAGTGAGAGGTACTGTGATTTCCATGATTATACTTTAGACCACTTGGCCACCAAGGTCTCTTCTCAGATAAATAGAGAGAGAGAGAGAGAGAAGAGAGAGAGAGAGAGAGAGAGGGAGGCATTCATATACCTCTACTCTACTCTCATAGGAAATATTCTTTACATGGGTTCTTAATAACATTTAATCAAAGTCTCTTTTCAGAAAGATAAATAGAGAGAGAGAATGAGAGAGAGAGAGAAAGAGCTAGAGGGAGGGTAATTCAAATACCTCTGCTTTACTCTCATAGGAAATATTATTTTCAAGGGTTCTTAAAAACATTTAATCAAAGTCTCTTTTCAGATAGATAAATAGAGAGAGAGAGAGAAAGAGCGAGAGGGAGGGTAATTCACATACCTCTGCTTTACTCTCATAGGAAATATTCTTTGCATGGGTTCTTAAAAACATTTAATCATTTTATTTGCAGATTTCTGAAAAGACAAATTAATCAAATTGCTACAAATTGACAGATCCAGAAGAAAACGGTAATTATCCTGAATCCTGTGTGAAAGACGGCAAATCGCAATTGATTACGTGATTGGCACCTTTTTAGATCAACTTAACATGTATTAAGAGAGAAGGAAGAGAGAAATGATTTTAACTGAAACCAGATTATACTTTGGATTATAAGGATGGAAACGGGATCAGATTGATGTGATCACAGCTTCGTTGAGTTTTATGTTATGTTACAAGTTTGATACTGCATTTAAAGCCTTATTAGAGTTCGAAAGTTTCCGTGTTGATGTGATTTGTTAAAAAATTTCCCGGATTTATATACTCTGCTGTTGAAGATATTAAGAAATTCATTGAAGGGAAGGATTAAAAAAATTAAAAAGAAGAGTTTGTTCGAGAAATTTTACAATGGATTAGTTTGTTAATGTAAGATACTGAAGATTTATTTGTTTTAATACAGACAGTAACAAGATGTGGCTTCAGTTGTTAAAGTTGTATCTTAATCTGGGATTTATTTCGCTGGGTAAGTAGCATTGTAGTTAGCTCTTCTCATTTATAAATTTATACTCTCTCTCTCTCTCTCTCTCTCTCTCTCTCTCTCTCTCGCACTTTTTCTCTCTCTCATATGAGTTCTCTTCCTAATACTCAATATTCATGTATGAATTTAAATATTTGATTTCTATATCTTTTTCCACACCCTCTCTCTCTTTCTCTCCCTCCCTAATGTTCTCTTCATTTATAAATTTAAGAGTATTCTCTCTCTCTCTCTCTCTCTCTCTCTCATTCATATGAGTTCTCTTCCTAATGTCCAAAATTCATTTCATTTCTATGTCTCTCTGCTCTCTCTCTCTCTCTCATCTTATGAGCTCTCTCTAATGTCTTCATTTATAACTTAAATATATTCTCTCTCTCTCTCTCTCTCTCTCTCTCTCTCTCTCAACTTCAAATATTTTGATAGTTTTTATTATGAAAAAAATGGTGAAATAAAATTCAAAATTTGCATCTTAGTCAAATAAATTGTATCTTAATAAATGTTTAATCTGAAGTGGGCAGTTCGGTATCACAGAAGCTTAAGAGTTAAGAAGAAAAGATGCCATCGGACCTACTACTACCATAGTAATTTATAACTACTTTATGTTAAAGAATTTGATAAAAGATTTTGAGGGTAGAAATTACCATGTTACATCTGACTAGCACATGTTTGAATTAATTGAATGTTGCCAAACCTATCAAGGCGGAGGGCCCATGATTATTTCTGATAGCCCAGATTTATATAGAATGACTAACACACTGATTATCATGTAATCTCTAATGTTTTACCAAGATGTTTGGAATTTAAATAGTATCTCATTTTCCTCTTCCTGCTCTTGTTTCATCTTGTTCTTAAATATTTAGATGAAATGATTCTCTCTCTCTCTCTCTCTCTCTCTCTCTCTCTTATAATAATAATTCATAACTCTCTTTCTCTCACACTCTCTCTATCCATCCATCCATCCATCCATCCATCCATACTTTGATGTTGTTTTCTCTCTCTCTCTCTCTCTCTCTCTCTCTCTCTCTCTCTTTCTCTCTCTCTCTCTCTCTCTCTCTCTCTCTCTCTCTCTCATTATCCATTTCTCTCTCCTTTTTAAAATTTCTAATAAAATATGTTGTTTGTAGTTTGTTCAATACAGGAATTTGTAGTTAGACCTTCAAATACAGCTGTGGTGAGAGGACAGACAGCCATATTGTATTGTTCCATCGGCAATCGTGTCGGAATCGCACAGTGGGCAAAAGACGGATTTTTACTAGGTAGGTTTGATAATTTGATGATTAGTTGTTTAACTTGTAAGATGAATTATCAAAAAGTTCACAAAATTCTTGTTTTAAACCAAACATCCCCAGCTGCAAAGATCAGTGTTTGAACTTTAACTTTTTGACTATGTTTCTGCAGCTTTTATCATTGTAGGCTGTTGGTCCAGATTTGGTTGAAATTTTAAAATCTAGCCCAAATTTTAAATTTAACTACATTTATACAAATGTCATAAGTGGAGTTATCTTCAAAATTGACACCTTAAAATATGAACATCTAAAAATTAAGGAAAAATATGAAGATTTCAATTTTGCCAGCGATTTGTGTTAAATCTTAGTGTAAAACTGGGATCTAAATGTCTAAACATAGAGTAGTTAGGGACAATAAAAAATTTGATTATCAAGGAGAGAATCTGACACAGGAGACTCCTAAAACAATCTTTGCCTCTCTTAACGAGGGGGAAGCTAATAATGGTTCCCCTGAGTGGACATCAGATAGTAATACATGTAACCCAAACAAACATACACCAACTAGAAACCAAACATCGACAGGCTAGTTCAACAAGTTTTACCTGTCGTATCTGACCCTAATTTGTAAAAAATGTTTATGTGGAGCAATGCATGATTCTTAAAAAAATCTTAGCCTGTCTTAACGAGAGGGAAGCTAATAATGGCTCCCCTGAGTCAAACAAACATGCACTACAAACCAAACAGCATCAGACTAGTTCCACAAGTTTGACCTGCCATATCTGACCCTAATTTGAAAAATCTGTTAATGTGGAGCAATGCATAATTCTTAAAACAATCTTAGGCTCTTAGCCTGTCTTAATGATGGGAAGCTAATAATGGCTCCCCTGAGTGGACATACAACCCATACAAACCAAACATCAGTTTAGTTTCATCTGCCATATATCTGACATCCTGTCAAGTTTGTAAATTGTGTGGTTCTGAGTAGATATTTTTGTTGATGTATTTGTAACACACATTTTTCTTGAATTTCCAATTCATTGTACAGATTTATAGCAGGATTTTTTCAAAATGATGTTTATATTTACGATTAAAGTTATAAGATTTTTTGGGAGGTTTCAAATCACATAGGTCAGCAGACAGGTGTATGTTGTTGTACTTTGCCAGCTGCTGAGAATGATAAGAAGAAGAATGTTTGTGTGTTTTCATCACTGGTAAAATGTAGTTCCAAGTAATATTGAGAAAAAATTTGTATTCAGAATTCAGACTGTTGGGGAGGTTTTTAAAATAAAGGTCACCAGACCAGGTGTTTTTTGTTGTACTTTACCAGCTGCTGAGAACGATAAGTGTGCTTTCATCAATGGAAGATGTAGAATCAAGTAATATTGAGAAAGAATTTATATACACAATTCAGGAGAGACTTTTGAGGGGTTGGATTAGGGGAATAGATTTTGGATGGTTGATTGTAGATTGATATATTCATTACTACTTTATAAACCATTTCCATTGAATGTTATTATACAAAATTATAAATTTCAAATTGAGGAAGAATTTATATTCAAATCCAGGAGAGGCTTTTGAGTGGTCAGACATAGTTTGTGGCAGGTGGCATGTCATGCTTAAAAAAATTCCTATTTTTTGAAAAATTAGGTGTTATATAAATTGAAAATTTGTTTCTCAAGTGAGTTTATTAAGATTTGGAAGAAGTTTGAGTGGTCTTATTTAAAATTTGTAACAGTGTTTGATTGATAAAAGATTGATACCAGTTCCTTCTTAAAATAGGATGATGCATGAAGGATTTTCAGTCTGAAGGTCAGCTGTCATTTCCCAAACAATATATACTGAGGTCTAGAGAATGGCTTTGAGTGGTCAGATTAAGAATTTGGTGAATAGCATTATGATGATTGATACAGCTTTGATAACAATAAACAGGTGACATTATCCTTGAAATCAGCCTTGTTAGCACTTCTGTATCAGCTGTGTTCTATTCTGTGTAAACTGATCATGGTATATAGGTGCCTAGGTTTTAACAAAGAACACTGGTATTCTTCAACTAAAGCATCCACTCCAAAGTTGTTCTCTGAAAACGAATGAAAAATGATCTCCATAGTGACTGTTCCGAGTTGAAATCTGTCCTAAAACTTGAAGTCTGTTCCGAGCTGAAATCTGTCCTAAAACTTGAAGTCTGTTCCGAGTTGAAATCTGTCCTAAAACTTGAAGTCTGTTCCGAGTTGAAATCTGTCCTAAAACTTGAAAATTTGGTATGCATTTTGAAATGAAAGTTACTGGGTCTGTCAGAAAAACCTTAAAAGTAGATGCTGTCACAGTAAGCATTGCATGCTAAAGAACTGAGCACACTGTAAAGTTAAAAATTTCTGCCACTTCACCTATTGCTGGTGATATCTCAATATAAGGGAAACATTCTTGACATGGACATAAAACCAATTCAATCAATCAATCAATCAATCAATCATTCCATTTGACAAATACAATTTTAAATTTGATTCAATATTTTAAAGAAGAATTTTCCTGTAAAATTTTATTTTCATCTTAAAATGCACCACTTTCTGAAAACCCTTCTTTTCTTCAAAATAACAGTATCTTGATGATACCAAATTGTCAGTTCCTTGCATCAATTTGGAGTACAGAATTTTGATCTCTCAGGGGGCCAAAGGCCCACTCATGATGGCAGAAGAGAAATATTTCATTACCCGTTCAACAATGACACAATCACGTCCCACAAGAGACCTAACAATGGAGGCTTCTGAGATTTCTCCAATTTCAATCAACACAAACTAAGAGCTAAAATTCTGACATATGTCAAATGATGAAAATGATGTGATTGATACATTGTGCATCATTTATGTCCAGACAGCCATTTTTAATTTCCAACAGGATTTGATTGACAGAGATTCTTGGTGGGTTTTTTAGCACTTTTTATATCAAGTCTTTGAATAATAATAAGGGGGAATATTGCTAATACAATTACAACTCCTACGAATGTCTTCAATGGAAGTGACAGATCATGTATTTATTTCCTGGTTCACAGTCTGTAGCTTAGCAGTCTAAAGCATTGGCTTACGGGGGATAGTTACTTTCATTGCCAAAAAAGCACCCACCAGCTTTTGAATGAGAACATGTCTTGCGATGTAAATTGGATCTTCTCTCAGGCCAAGCTTAGTGTGAGAAAATTTTTCAGATGCTGTCTAAAAGTTGGAGGTTTTCGCTGGGCACTCTAGTTTTCAGCACCATCCCAGAACTGACCTTGAGAGAATATTTACTATGGCATAAACCACCATACTACTATCAACTCTCACTGCCTCTAAAATAGGTTCAAATTCAACTTTGGTAGATCTTAATGTCCAGTTATGAAATTGTATTTTGTTTTTGAAAAGAAAATTGTTGCTACAATATGTGATTTCCAAATCTGTTTACAAACTCTAAACTGTAAAAGACAAAATCTAAACTGAAGAGTTAAGTTGAGTAATGGTATTTAACGTCCCAGTCAAGAATATTTCACTTATTTGGACAGGTATATGTGAAGGTGCAGAAATTTTGCCTGTGCGTTGGGCTAATGGCATTATACAGCAGGGTTCTTTATCGTGCCAAGCCCACCATGACACAGGACCTCCTTTATTTAAAGATCACATTTGAAAGAACCGTGACTTTAATTTTGTAACGTTGAATGTTTGGCGAAAGAACAGTCACTACCCACTTTCAAGTCTTGGGTCAGACCTGACCGGGTGTCGAACCCAGGACCTCTCATTTCTACCTACCCTAAACTGAAGACACGGTTCTAAACTGCAAAAAATCATGAGATTTAAGTGACTTGTCATGAAAGTGTCGGCATATTGTGAGAAGCATGTTTCTGATTATTGGGAATATATTTTGACAGAATGATATGATGGACTGAGTACCAAGATAGGTAATTAAATTATAGACCTGCTTGTTTTTGTAATACATGTGTAACAAGTATCCTGGGAAAAACTCTTAATATATGTAACAATAATATTGAAAGAGTGATTGAGAGAGAGAGAGAGAGAGAGAGAGATATGTGTGTGTTAATTAGTACCCTGGGAAAAACTCTTAATTATGTAACAATAATATTGAAAGAGTGAGAGAGAGAGAGAGAGAGAGAGAGAGATTTGTGTGTGTTAATTAGTACCCTGGGAAAACTCTTATATGTAACATCAATATTGAGAGAGAGAGAGATATTAGTGTCTGATAATTAGTGTCATCTTAATTATCTAATCAGGGATTTAATGTCACAGCTATGTAGTATTATCTTAATCTGTTAAGGAATTTCAGCTCCTGTTACAGTACTGGAAGTATTTTGTATGACTGTCAGTTAATTCATTCTGATTTTACCTTGTTTAATGTATTTAGATCACCTTTGGTAAGAAGCATCATTCATGACCTTCTCCCATTCTTTAAAAGTTTATTTTGTCTCAAAAGCCTGCAATGAAAAACACAGGACATCGTTTTTAGTCTCATTTAAAATATTACATATACTTTGTTAATACCAATGTGGACAGTAGTTGAAAATCACATAGTCTAAAACATGAGCTTACGGATACTGCACCTTTAGGTTCAAATCCCAATGGGGACAGATGTTGGTGTGAGAAAAAAATGTCCCTTCGCTTGTCAAAGGTCAGTGGTTATCTCCAGGCACTTTCGATTCTTCTGCCTTCCCTGTTCTGCCCACCTTAGTATAAGTAAAAGAATTGTGACTAATGTGTAAAACGCCATCAATCCAATCCACTTTACTTCTCTTTTATAGTAGAGCAAAAATGATCTTGGTTGCCCCGACTCCAATTTGCGGTGTTGACAGCGCTTATAACAAGATTTCAATGTTCATTACGGCACATAAGTCTATACATGTGTAATCACATTATTGTAAAATTACATATATATTATACCTGTTATTAACATGCTACATATTCAGTAATACATGGGAGTTAAAAGTAGCCATGTGGCTTAACAAAAAATTATTAGGTTATTACTTGTAATATACGCAAGGAATTTACGGAATTCTTTGGCAATCTCTGTAGTTGAATTACAAAATTACATATATTGCTTAAAAATAAGAATATATAATGTGATAATTATATAAATTGGATGGTATCCAGACAAAGGTATTGGTTCTTCATTATCACAGTTATTCACAGGTTTGAAAAACCTAGATTATAATTAAGAAATATTTTACAAAGGGAGATAATTCTATTTTGGCTAGTAAAAATAAGATTACACAGATTAATATGAGCTATTACAAAGGGAGATAATCTGTTTTAGATAGTTAAAATGTCAAAAACAGATTTTATGATTGAAGTCAAATTTAGATGTTGATTATTTTAAATTAAAATATGACAATTGGAGATTAATATGAGCTGTTTCAAAGGGAGATAATCTGTTTTAGATAGTCAAAATGTCAAAAATAGATTTTATGATTGAAGTCAAATTTAGATGTTGATTATTTTAAATTAAAATATGACAATTGGAAATAGTGTATTGGAGGAAATGGTATAGTGTTGTACACCCGGTAAACTTTCACTCTACATGGAGCTGGTCATTTCTGGGATGGTGAAAAAAATGGAATACCTAAGACTTTCTTCAGACACTATAGATAAGCCAGGTATCTGCATATTTTATGCACAGTGTTTTGTTTTAACATGCTGAATATTTCAAACGGTTTATAAGTGTGTATGGGTAATGAGTACAAATGCACTTACTTTAGGTGTTACTCTGTTAAATGCCAACAATTTGGTTTGAATATGATAGCCTGATAACTGCAATTAATTGTTTTAGAGCTGGGTTAAAGTGGTACAAAAATGGATAAAGTGAAAGTAAAGTCTGTTGTAAAAGATAAGGTGGGTGGGGTGCTAATATTGTTGTTGAAGGAACAAAGATAATTGTGCTGAAAAAATGATAAGATTTGGTATCCAAAAATACGTGCATGTGCTAATAAGCGGAATGTGTGTGCATCAACGACCCTATCATGGATACAGACTGATACCCATTGTTATAAGATAATGCATGTTAATATGGCCAGATGCTAAGATAATAAGATATATTCTTATGTAAAAAGTATCTCTGGAATGTCAAAATGCGAGGTACATCGGCATGTGTCTGCCGTCGGTACGGGATTCTATTGTTGTAGTCTTCAGCTCTTCATTACATAATTACGTACAACATGGACTCACTGATATGAATTCGCTATAGACATATTTGTGTTTCCGACGTAACATTACACACATTATCGGCCATGTTTTTGTTATTACGACTTTCATGCTCAATGGTTTACATTTTTTCTTTGCCTGTAGATCTGACATACATGTCATCTGGAATGCTTAACGAAAAACGTCTCTGGTCACCATCATGATTTGTGTCATTGCTAGAAAAATGGCTAGATCACTCAATAAAATCTCTTCAAAATTATTTTGGAAGGAAGACACAACGTTCATTGGCATTTGTTTGCAATAAAGCATTTCGACATGGCTTCATTGCATTAAAGCATTTTAACATTGCTTCAACACCATCTCAGAACTGACCACCTCAATATAAGTGAAAGAACTTTGACTTAGGTCATATAGCACCATTACTCCCCTTCACCATCCAAGAACTGACCACCTTAACAAAAGTTCAAGAATCTTAACTGGGGCATAAAACACCATTACATCACTCCATTCCGCTCCTCATCAGTCCATTATATAATTATAAACAACATGCATTACTACTGACATTTTTGTGTTCAAATTGTAACATGACACAGACTGACTTGAAGACCATGCTATGGCAGATTTCACATTCCTGGATAGCTCAGCTCACAAACATGGAATATTCCCAAAATCTGAAAATTCAGCTTGCTTGGCACACATTCTTGACTAAGCACTTGGAATCAAAAAAGAATTGTATTTGAACATATTTGAATTAAAAAGAATTGTATTTGAATGAAGAAGAATTGTATTTGAACATATTTGAATTAAGAAGAATTGTACTTGAACTTTAAATTAAGAAGAGTTGTATTTGAACTTTGAGTTAAAAAGAATTGTATTTGAACATATTTGAATTAAAAGGAATTGTATTTGAATTAAGAAGAGTTGTATTTGAACATATTTGAATTAAAAAGAATTCTATTTGAACACATTTTGACTTATTGTTACACTGATGTTCTCTTTTTTTTGGCATAAAACCTGAAAATATGTCATGTCAAGGTTACATTACAGATTGTGAACATATATATGGGTTACATAATAGAGAAAAATGGCAGAGTTCAAAGTTCACCTCATTGACTGTCCTGGTATGATTTCACATTCCAGAATGGTTTGCTCTCCTTCATTTAAAGACCATGGGCTCCAACTCTAGCCAGGCTGGCTGCATTGTAATGTCTTGACCAAGTCTTTGCTCCAGTCCTTGTATGGCAAATATGTTCTGTGTTGACCTTGACCTTCATATTACTGTCAAGAGGATATAAGCACCTCACTTCATGCAGCTGTATCCAGGATGAGCACTGCCCTGATGAATCAGACTTAAACTTAATTACTTCTGATACATGTTGTCTCTCAAACTCATAATCAGAAAGAAAAATTAAGGTCTTGTGTACAATAACATTGCAGTAAAGATTGGTAAAGACTGTTAATTGTGCAATAGCATGATGTGCATGATGAAAGTATATAAGTTACAAGATTGTCAAGGAATTACAACAACTTTGACATTTATATGTAAAACTGAAAATATGTTAAGTTATTGTAATTGTAACCAATTCATTCAAGAAAGTGAAATTTAATTGTTTTTAAAAGACTTTGTCCTTAATGAGAATTTGTTATCATAGCTATTTATCTACAAGAAAAGTCGAGCTCCCTTTTACACGGAGAATTCCATTGAAGATACGGGGTTGGGGTCAATTTGTTGTACTTTAGTACAGTGGTAATTTTATGGTGCTTTTTTGGTGGTATTTTAATTAAAAAGGGAAAATGCTATTTGAGTTTGCAATTATTTTGTTTATTCTCTTTATCTTATAATGTTAATTTTATTATTTTTTGAGAGAAAAAAAAAGAAATGTATTTTGTTTATTCTCTTTTTCTTATAATGGTAATTTAATTATTTTTTGAGGAAAAAAAGAAGGAAAAAATGTATTTTTTTTTTACTCTAAATGGGAGTTTTATTATTTTGTTATTATCAGGACTGAGATCTAAATTAGTGGTGTAAATAAGATTATTTATACCTTATATACTGTGGCGTTGTTTATACGGAAAAATACATAAAGTGTCAAAAATGTGAAATTTGTCTTCTTTTTTTCTCAGACTCATAAATTCCTGTCTCCGATATACTGGTTTCTGAATTTTTTCTCCCATTGTGTGAATTAGCAAAATGAACAGTTAGTTAAATACAAAATGTAATGTACAATAATATAACCTGGTACAGAGTCATCTTTATAAAAATTTGATACCCCTTTTTGAATTTAAATTACGTTTTACCCTTTTTGAATTTAAATTACGTTTTTAACCTCTTTTGCTGTATCATTTGGGGATGTTTTCAGAATTACTTTTAAGATGTTAACGGGGTTTTTAATATCGCACCTTTTTAGTCGAAAGAAATTCAAAAAATTATATTCACATTTGTCAATAACATCAGTAAAAAAAGGCGATACATGCTCCAATTTCAAATTAAATTTATATTGGTATAAGGTGGATGTGATCTTGGATTATTGCTGAAATATCAACATTTTAAATAGACAAACAAAATTGACCTGTCTAATTGAACTTTTATCAGAAATATTCATATATGATGATCTCCCCAACACATGGGTAGTGTTAGGATTCACAGTTAAAAACATATACCATGAAACAATATTTCCATTGATTTATCACTTGTGTTCCTTATATCTGATTGATTGAATGGGATTTTTCGGCCCAGTCAAGAAAAATTCACTCATATCAAGACAGCACCAGCTATAGGTGAAGTTGCAGAAATTTTTACCTTTGCAGTGCACTCGGGACAGTGTGCAGAGAGTGTTTCCTAACATGCTACGCCAGCCTTGACACAGGATATCAGTTTGTAAGGTCTCCTGCAAACGATATCACGATTTTAATTTCTAAATGCCGAATGCTTGGGGAAAGAAGAGACTCTTCCTATTTTCCTAAGTCTTGGTCGGGGTTCTGACTAGTTCCATAGTGGTGTACTCATCTGTAATAAATATTTGAATTAAAGGTCAAGCGAACAGGTCAATATTGTTTGTTTTAAACATCATACCTTTTCTGCATATTTAGTTTTAGCATCATCATCACCACATAAAAACTGGCGATACTTACTCCGATTTCAAATTTAAATTTTAATGACTTATACAAAACTGTGTCTACTTTTATATAAATAAAATAGAATAAATTATGATGAAGCAAATTTTGAAGGCCCAAGGCTCCAATAGGAAGGATGAACAGTTTTTTGTCTCTGAAATTGGAGATATTGATGGGAATTTAACAGTAACGGGATACTGCTTTTACTCAGTAAAAAGTTATAAAATTGTTATAGTTTATATATGTAGATTTATTTTAAAAAGTTGTTTTTCTTGTTTGAATAGGATTAGGATTCATAGAGTGACTTAGAATTTAAGACAACTGACTAAGAGAGAGAGAGAGAGAATTAAAGACACATGACTGGAGAGAGAGAGAGAGAGAGAGAGAGAGAGAGAAATCATACAAATTCATAAATAAAAAGAGAACATTTGGGAGAGAGAGAGAGAGAATTAAAGACACCTGACTGGAGAGAGAGAGAGAGAGAGAGAGAGAGAGAGAGAGAGAGAGAGATGAAATACAAATTCATAAATGAAAAGAAAACATTTGGGAGAGAGAGAGGTGAAATCATACAAATTCATAAATAAAAAAAAACATTTGAGAGAGAGAGAGAGAAAAGAGAAATTAATATATGTTAGTTTTAGATTTTTAGTCCATTTCTCATCCACAACACCCACCACTAGATAGATCAGCTGTGAATTTTGAGATCAAGCATTTTAAAAAATTCTATCATGAGAGTTTCAGCAACCTGTAATTTGGTTGTCTTTGAGCACCTGGTCTCACAAGAATATGTACTAAATTGACTTTAAAGTATAATCACTTTTAAAATGCATGCAGATTTTCCGCTAGATGATTTTATGAGCACCTTCAACTTCAAAAAGTTTGTTGGAAGTTCAGTTGTCTTTCCAAACCTTCAAACTGACTATCTTGACAGACAGACAAGTGTGTGAATTAAATACTGTTAGATAATGTAACACATTACTTTATAATTTTGCTTCACATCTCATCTTTGTTATGACATTTTCATGAATTATTAATGAATTAATTGTACTTGGTTGATGTTGGACATGCAGTTACAGAGAATATATTTACAGTACAGCCCTTTCCAAAGTTTAACGGTGAGCTAGCGAAAATGAGTCGATCTCGGCTGCAGAGTCATGGCCTAGATATGGATAGCTAGTGGCTGAAATTCTGGCGAGAGATAGTTTGGATCTGTCAAGATATTATTAGCTAATGAGGGTCCAAACTCATACACGGATCTGGATCCGTCTTGAATTTATTAGCGCGATGATAAATTTTTGACAGGTCTGAACTGTATATGGCATAACAAATTAACATAATTATGTCATAGTTATTACACATTGTCAGCTTTGAAACTGTCATTGAGAACTTGAATGTGTACCTACTAAAATGGTGGTCCTTTACCTTATACAGGTGAAGTGTAACAATTTACTCTTATCTGCAAGACAATGTTCCTATTAAAATGATGGTCATCCACCTAATCATCATCATCATCACCACCACCACCACCACCATCATCATCACCACCACCATCATCCTCATCATCCAAACACAACTGCTGCAACTTGTAACCAACACCCTCATTATCACAATCCTATTTTACGTTGCAGTAACTTTTAATCACCATCTCCCATCTCCACCCACATCATCATCATGCATATACTGCTGCTGCTGGAACCAAATTTCTGAATGAAGAAACAAAAACTACCAATTTCTAAATCAAAACCTGTTACACAGAAGATTTTTGAGTTGGTGTTATTATTACTGATCAGGTTTCTTTTAGACTTGTTTCCAACTCTTACTACAAGTAGTTTTAATTAGGTGATGTGACAGACAAAACTATACAGATGTTACCAGAATATCATAAAACTACAAGATTAAAACAAAAGAAGTTTTATAATACATGTTTGTAGTAATCAGCCAGGGAAGATCACATTCTTCTTGTGCTACGGTTATAGTTCTATATATGAAGCCCATGAAAATCATGGAACTCCAAGTAAAGAAAAACCTGTCCAAACTGAAAAAAAACTTTAAGGGCGACTCCATTAAAATTTTGATTTTGACTGAAATGCCTGGAAACAGAATAAAGCCATTTTGAACATGCCTGTGATTGAATTTTTTTTCTCAAAAATTTTAGATAGAATTTAGGACACTGGACATGATAACTATCAGACATCACCTCCTAAGTATCACTATTTCTTCGGACACTCTAAATATTCAGACACACCAATTTTCAAATCTCCTCTTAACTCCAAGACACATGAACTTGAAAATGAAATTATTAAAATTTGTCCAAAAACATAGATTGGCTACTCTATGTGGGAGTTGTATGTTCCTGAATTTTGTTTATAGGACATGGAGGGGATTTTTGTCATTCTTCATACTTAAAATGTTCATCATTAAAGTGTCATTCTGTAAAATTTTTATAAATTTTCATGGCTTGGATTTATTTTATAAATAATGAGTGTATTAATGGTGAAATGCATAAAATAAACATTTTTTTGGTTATTAAACCCTGGGTCACCATGAACACACAAACAGTCCTCAGTACATATATGGCATCTTAACTGTTTAGTCTGGACCAGGTGATCTTTGTATAACTGATAAATCTAATTTTTGATGAGACTTTACAACTATGGGGGTGGTGGAAACCCTGAAGAATAAATGAAAGATGGAAAAACAGAAAAAACTAATCCTGGGTCACTTTGAATACACAAACTGTCCTTAGTACATGTATGACATCTTAACTGTTTAGTCTGGACCAGGTGGTCTCTGTTTTGTATATAGTTATAACTACTAAATCTACTTTTTGATGAAATTTTACGACTATGGGGTGGTGGAAATCTTTAAAAGAAAAAAAAAGAATAAAAAATGGACAAGAAAAGAAAGAAAAAAGTAGTCCTGGGTCACTGTGAACACACAAGCGGTCCTCAGTACATTTATGACATCTTAACTGATTAGTCTGAACCAAGTGATCTCTGTTTTGTTTATTGCTATGACTGCTAAATCTAATTTTGATGAAATTGTACGACTATGGGGGTGGTGGAAATCTCCAACAAAAGAAAGAATGGAAAAGAAAGAAAAGAAAAAGGTAGTCATGGGTCACACTGAACACACAATCTTGGCCCTTGGTGCATTTATGACACAGACATAAAGTTATTCTAGACATAAATGATAGTTTTTAAAGTTTGATGGCATGGTTGGTGGGGGGGGGGGGGGGGGGGGGGGGGGGGGGGTCATGGAGAGAGTTGGGAAAAATGTGACAGTACCCGTGGTCATTATGATGTCAGTATTTGAATGACACCAGGTTACATGTATGTTTAATTGCTATGTATTCTGTATATTGTGGTACATTTTTTGTGGTATTCTATCTCTTATTGGTGCCTTAGTGGCAGAGTGGTCTTCTTAAGTGTTACACTTAAAGATTACAGTACCTCAATGCCTAGGTTTGAATCCTTCTCAGAACAGATCATAGTATGAGAAATATTTTTAGTTCACTTTTCAAAGGATGGTGGTTTTCTTGGCATTCTCCAGATTCCTTCAACATCCCAGAAAGGACTGCCTCGGTATTAGTGAAAGAATCTTGACTGGGGTGTAAAACATCATTACTCTTCTCCACTATTCCAGATCTGACCCCCTCAATATAAGTGAAAGAATCTTGACTAGGATGTAAAACTCCTCTCAACCTTATCTGTAATAGTCTTTATCTATTACAAATGTGGATCATAGTTCTTAAATCAAGTAAATTGCTTTTGTCACCAAACAAATGTGAATGTGTAAGGTTATAACTATAATGTCACATGTCAGATTAAGTTAAACATTACAAAAAATTATGTACTTGTATACAGTAACACCTTGCTTCATCGCATCCATTTGTTTAGTTAAATTTTCGTTGTTATGAGAGATTCTCCAATAATATGAGGAAGGCTTATAAAAAAACCATATAAAGTATAAAATGGATTTTGGTACTTGAAAATAGGCCTGCACTCTAGAAATTTACAGTATTTTATGACCACCCCCACCCCCAACCCCCCCAAAAAATAAACAATAGCTTTAAATGTCTCCAATGCCAAAAAGTTGTGTGATAACCCTACAATGTGACATATATACATTGCAAACAAGCTAACCAGATTAGTAGATATCAAATCCTCTTACTGTTTTCAGATACTTTAACTACTTGGCCGCAGCTGCCTCTGCAGCCTGTCTTCTCTCAGATACCACATAAATAAGATATGAACTTAAATACTAATGATTCTTAATTTTTCTAACTTTAGAAATTTAATATCCAAAGTAGCTTGAACACAATTAATCATTTGAGGTGAAAATTATGAGGGCTGACATGATGTTTGGGTGACAAAATATCTCTTTTTGTAGTCAAACATTGAGGGACAGGTCCATTAATTATGATCTCTCCTGTCTCCCATGCTGGTGGCAGCGGTGGGATTTAGACAATCAAGATATTTTTTACAAGTTTTAAATGTCTTGTAATTCAGATAAATTACCTGTTTATTGTCTCTTCAAGCTACATGGTGTGATATAAAATGTATTGGATCTAATTTCCATTAAAGAGAAAAAAAGTGGGGGTTTTTTCACGAAAAAGAGAACTTTTTTTGTGGTTTTATGTAAAATAAATGGACCCTTACAAGACAACTTAATACCCACAGCATTAGATAGCAGTGTACAGTAAAACCTCATTATAATGCCCTTTCATAACTTTGCCACCTCGCTTATTGCCACGCTATTTTGAAGTCCCAGAAATCCATTTTGTGTATGTTTTTCTTTAGCCGCCTCCCCCAATTTATCGCCAGACCCCTTTATAACACCAAAATTTGACTGAACAAACGGCGACAGTGAATCAAGGTTTTACTGTATATTCATTACCCATCCAAAGTCTTGAGTCAAATAATCAGTGGTATTAGATGTTCAGTATTTCCTATGTACTGCACTTCATTGTAGTGTTCTTTTGGTAATGGGTATTGTATCATACACATTCCATTCCTAGTAAGTGCATATAAATCATAAAGCTTTTCACAGCCCCATCTTTTACACTCAAATTCCACTCTGATAACTATCCTAGTGTGAAAAAGTTTGTCAGTTTGCTTGCTGAAGGCTGAGGGTTTTTTCTGGATACTCAGTGCTTCAGATTGTCGGTGTGCCCACACCAATCCCACATTTGCTTCTAATGGGTCCACGTGGCGCATGGTTTTTCTTAGCCAAATTGATCGTTAATAATTTTTTCCCAAAACTACATATTCGATTCCATGGGGTTTTCCGATTTGACTTTCTGTTTTCGGTTTTCTATCGGAAAATCTCTAGCGTCTTTGTTTATCTCATAATCAGCATATAGACAGTACTCCCGACAAGCCCCTTCTCTTCGCTCTATGCGTCGGTTATTAACATTAATATTCAAAGGGGGAGAACTCATAATAAAACTTGTTATGACCTCGGACGTTGTCGTTCATTTAATATACTAAAGGCAACCATGGCTACGAGATGCAGACGACTCTAATCTATTCACGTTATTTTAAAACAACACAAAGCGCAGAGAAGTAGATGCACATAAAATGCATCATCGAGTTGAAAGAGTTTAAAATATATCGTAAAGGTTAACAAAATATAAATTAGCAGATGACAAGATCGCTTTTGGTGCATTATATGAAGATGTCAAGTGCCGACTTTCACTTTCAGTGGTCGACCACGTGGTCATGGCATAATCAAAACATGACCCGCTATAACAAAAAATGACCCCTTGTTATTGGACCTGGTGGGCCCTTGTGGCCCACTATCTGTAAAAACAATCTGAAGCACTGGATACTCTGAGAAATCTGAAGCACTGGATACTCTGCACCATCCCAGAACATACCACCTAAAAATAAAACTGGAGTGTAAAACATATTTGTTCCATCTCAAGTTCTCATGCACTACACATTTCTTGGACAATGCTCGTTATAAAAATTGACAATAAATATTTTTCTCTTATCAAAAAATTTGTTTTGAAATTTGTTCTATCATCACAAATCTCGTCTGAGATAATATTGACAACAATTTTTCCCAGAATTCATGATGTTTGGTCAGAGATTGACGTAAATTAAACATTAATAACCATTATCCCAGACTAAGTTCTGTGTCATATTGCAGCACAATGTATAGTGTGGCGATTTAAATCAAAATTGATTTTTGTCATCTTGAAAATGTTAACCGAGAGAGAACACATTTTTGAAGATGTCAGTATCTTGCTAAATTTGATACTCAATATTCTATAGGCATAATGCAATTACAAAACCGAGCAGTTGTGAAATAGATCAAGCCGGATGTTTTATTACAGAATCCTACAGTCCTTTTAATTTCAGTTTTTAATGTGAAATTTGAAAAGAAAATTGTCGCCAAGAGGGGAAAATGTCACTAGCAAATAGAAATTTTGATAGTTTTGGTTTAAGATAAATTCATTGACTGAGAATTGCGATACAAATTTGGATTTCTAATGAGAATGGACTGATGTGTAAGGAATTGATCACAAGGCCTAATATGTCAGAGAGAGAGAGAGAGAGAGAGAGAGAGAGAGAGAGAATTTTAGTCAAAGTATGTTAGTTAAAGCTACACTATAAAGAACATTTATAAATGAGTCCAAAGAGAGAGAGAGCATATTTCCCTGTTATGAACCATTGAGAGAGGGTTAGAGAAAATTTTTTAGCAGTTGTTAAAAATTCGTTAGTTAAAACAGAACATTTATTAATAAATCAACACACACATCGAGAGAGAGAGAGAGAGAGAGAGAGAGAATTAAGAAGAGAGAGATGTTTTTATAACTAAACTGTATAATAGTTTAGGACATTAGTCCACACACATACACACACAGAGAGAGAGAGAGAGGATCAGTTAAACATTTTAAAATTACACTAATAGGGACATTTATAAATATATCTCCACAGAGAGAGAGAGAGTGAGAGAGAGAGAGGGCAAGACACAAATGATCTTTTTTTCCTATTTGTGCAAGGAATGGAGAGAGAGAGAGAGAGAGAGAGAGAAAACAAAAAAGAAGAACTATGATGAAGTTAATAAAGGCTTCCATATGTCTTAAGGGGGATGATGTTTATTGATTACAATATTAGATTGTTACTGTGTCCTTGTATCAAATATTTAGCCACCAAGTAGGTGATTGTCAGGGGAAAAATATCTCCAGATTGGAAGATATCCGAAAGAAACACAGTGTGATTGATTAAAAACGCTGATCGTCGGGAGTCTATACCTGTCGGATAGTCTGGGTCCCAGAATCAATCAAATTAACGCGAAATAAAAAATGTTTACGTGGTCAGCCGTCAAGTAGAAAAAACATCTATCAATTTGTGGTGTAGTCAAACAACATTGACCTGTATGCTTGACCTTTTATTGGGAATATTCTGTACAAATGGATCTTCCCACTATATAGGTAAGATGTGCAGTCAATACATACACAGTACAAGTATTTAGTCTAAAAGTAGTAAATAGATTTCCCATTATATACATGTACATGTAATTGTGTTTCCCTATACATCAATGTACTGGTCCCAAGTAAATAATTTAAATTCAAGGTCAACCAGACAGGTCAATGTTGTTTGACTATAATGTGGTATGATAGAAGTATATTTTTTAGCCAGTGGTCAGCTTGACTCTTAATCTTGATGTTTTCTATCAAGTTTGATTAGGAGAAGTAGTATTTTTCAGCCAGCAGTTCATCGGTCACTGACGGTCAGTGCGGCTGCTAGTATTGACTGATGTTCTCAATCAGTTTATATTTGGGAGAGTGATGTTAACTTGATATTTAAATTGACATCATGAGATTTAATGGCTAATAACATATCTATGTCCTTTATATTGAGATGCCACCAGTTTTTGTTCTTGCTTGTATAATAATGAAACCTTTACTCTTCATTTTCATAGCCCTTGCATTGGTATGAATATTTGTGACTGCAGCAAAAGGCAGTCCTATTTGGGAGAGTGCTGTAAACTTGATATTTGAATTGACATCATGAGATTTAATGGCTAATAACATATCTATGTCACTTATATTGTGATGTCACCAGTTTTAGCTCTTGCTTGTTGTATTATAATGAAACCTTTTCTCCTCACTATCATAGCTCTTTGCGTTGGTATGAATATTTGCAACTTCAAGGAAAAGCAGTTCTCAATCAGTTTATTTTTGGAAGACTTTTAGCTTGATATTTGAATTGACATCATGAGATTTAATGGCTAATAACACATCTATGTCCTTTATATTGAGATGCCACCAGTTTTTGCTCTTGCTTGTATAATATTGAAACCTTTTCTCCTCATTTTCATAGCATTTTGCATTGGCATGAATATTTGCAACTTCAAGGAAAAGCAGTTCTCAATCAGTTTATTTTTGGAAGACTTTTAGCTTGATATTTGAATTGACATCATAAGATTTGATGACTAATAACATATCTATGTCACTTATATTGAGATGCCACCAGTTTTTGCTCTTGCTTGTGGTACAAGAAAGAAATGTAACTCCTCGCTATCATGGCTCTTTGCATGAGTATAAATATTTGCTCATACAATTCTTTATTCAATGGAATTGATTGTTCCACACTTAACATTATCATCTATCATGTGGTACACTTAGGCAAGTGTCATTGCACTAGTCAAAATTTCTTCAACGTATTCCAAAGTTCAATCATAATGCCACACAATATTCAGTCTATTCTTCAATTGTCAGAACTACATGCATTGTTATATTACCGTAATAAAAAATTCGACAACTTCTTATCTGGACGACATTTAATCAATCAATGCAGTTACTTGCCTGCATTGCACATACACAAGTGGGAATTTCTTAAAGTTTATAGAAGGCTTAAAAATGTTACAACATCATAAAAGGAAATATTCAGTCGATCTTATGATTTTATCACCTGCCTTTTGAAGATAGAGGGGCATATATAATTGGATTTCCGTCCATCAGTCATTCCGTCCGAAATACTGCACTAATTTTCCAAAACTATGAAGCACTATTTCATGAAACTTGGAGCAAAGTATCAACATAGATAGGAGATAGGCATATCGTTAATGTGAGTTGGTTTGCTCATTTTCCCTTGAGTTATGGCCCTTTGAACATAAGTGCAAATCACAAAATAAAAGAACCTGCTGACGGGAGATCCTAGTTCACTGAATTTGCTTGTTAGCCTATGGATAGCAACGTCAAAATATAACAGAAATTGTCAGTCCATTGTGCCTCGTTTTTGTCTACAGAGCGTTGTGTCGCAATATAACGGAAATACATTTCACCAGGGTACATTAAGCAGCCATTAAGAAATCTAATCAGACAATGTGTTAAGAATGAGGTATTATTGGGTAATCTATTTTTATCTGGCTGCGACAAGCTTATACAGTTATAAATGACTTGACATTACAATATTTAATGACGGTTTTACTATTCCAGGCACACATTAATATTGTAACTGGGTTTTCCTAGAGACATGACATAATCATTTAGGAACCTATACATCTTAATAAAACTGAATGATTAGACTCCCTCTCTCATTGAAAATACCATAACATTCCTCCTTCTCTCTCTCTCTCTCTCGTCAGGTGTCTCAAACTCTCTCTCTCTCTCTCTCTCTCTCTCTCTCTCTCTCTCAGGTATTTCTCTCTTGTCAGTGCCTTAAATCCTCTCACTCTCTCCAGTCAGTCAGGTTTCTTTAATTCTCTCTCTCTCTCTCTCTCTCTCTGTGTGTGTGTGTGATTGAGAACACTATACTTCACTTTTTTTTGCATGATATTTAGGGAAAACAATAAAATAACTTCATTATTTATGCCCTTCTTAGGCTATCAATGACATACTGTGCCATAGCATAGCTACATGTAGAAAACTTAGCCTTGAGAGTTGTAAAAAGCTTCTCTGAAACAAGTAGAAATGGGTCCCTAGAATCTTATTTTGAGGGATATATAGGAATCACTATGTATATTTGTCTATCTGATCTATTTTGTCTGTCCAATGTAAAGTTACATATATGGATTTTGATCAAATTTCAAGCACAAATGTATATCAACATGAGACAATGTGCTAAGTACCACATTGAGATGTGTAGGTCTAAGTTCAAGCTTACAAGGTCAAACTTTGGTTGGGGGCAGGGGATGTTTAGCTCTCAAAAGAGACAATTCTAGTTTTACTTAAGTCATACCTCCAGGATGTGCATCAGTCTTGATTGGTTGGTTGAATGTTGCATAATCAACAATTTTTCAGCTATCCGCGACTAGAACTATTTTATTAATCTCTATGGATTAATCTGCATTTAAAGCACAGGTCTGCCTTGTACCAGCGCACTCTCAGGATGACTTTAAGGTGCTAGCTCACCGGGTCAGTACGCTACAGACAAGCGTACCACTCCCCAAGTCACATTATACTGACACCAGGTGAACCAGTAAAGGCCAACGGCAAGGAAAATTCACTTTCCTACGTGTGGTCTGAGTGGGACTTGAACTTACAGTGGTGAAAGACCCTGGATTTGAGACAATTGTTTTATCCATTAGGCCACCATGGCCTCCACATCAGTTTTTGAGTTTTTTTGATAAACTAGATGTGCATATCAGCTCTTATCTTGACATGGCATGCATCTGCCAAATAGGTTTTGAATGAAAAAACCTTAGAAGTTTATCTGTAATATTTTGATTTTTCAATGTGCCAATTGTAGGTGAAAAAAGTACAAATAATGTTTCATTTCATTCTGTCATTCTGATAATTTTTGTCAAAATATATATAGAGTTTTTGTCAGGTGTTTCCGTTGGTATGACAGGAATTCATTGTTGGTGGAAGAACTTTCATTCTCAGACCAAAGGACTTCAATCTCTGTATGACATATCTACATATATGTTAATAATTTTTATGCTGTTAAAACACGTATGTTTATTTATTATCATCAAGTTTAATAAGGCATTTATTATTTATTTGATTAAATACATAGACATTTATTTTTTTACCACCCTGTACAATAAATAATTAATGTCATTTTAGCAATAAAAGATTGTATAAATTTATCACAAAACAAACAGAAAAAATGATAATATATGGCATAAAAATTGAGCTATGAGTGAGAAAAAAGCGTGCAGGCTGTTGACAGCATCTTTTTTTTTATACCACCCTTTACAATAAATTATTAACGTCATTTAAACAATGAAAGGTCCTGAAAAGGTCTCATGATTTGACTAGAAAAAAATTATGATACCATATTTTGTTTACAGAAAATAAAAAAAGGGATAAAGGATTTAAAAGTTATGATGACCATTTGTAAAGTCCATTCAGACAGTTATGTTTTGACCACCTTGTAAAACAAATTATTAAATGTCATTTTAGCCTATAAAGGTCTTTTATTTTGCACAAAAAACATATTTTTATGTTATCATAGTAAAATACTTATGTGAAATAAAGAATAGAATAAAGATAGACTGAGAATTTCGAACCCAAGTACATGTGCTGTACTAAATTTTAATGTCAGTTAATTTTTGTGTGATTTTTCATTCCAAGGTTTTTGTGTACTTTGATTTTCACATCATTTAGATTATGGTCCATGCAAATTTGTATCAAAATAAAATATTCCTGTCAGCTTCATTTTAAATTTTTTGACTCTTCGGAATTTAATTTTTCACATGAAAATTTCCCAGATTTACAATATAAAAATAAAAGGAATTCAAATTCAACTGCATGTGTGATGTCACCAAGTAAATTTGCTCTGTACAACAGATGAAAAAAATTCCAATTTTGCAATAAGGCAATCATCTGATGATGGTATATTTAATCCCTTTTAGATATACAGTCCAACCTGCCTTATAGGCCACCTCTATTTAAAGGCCACCTGCTTATAAAGGCAAGGAGAATTGTATCCAAATTATTCTTCATTCATATTATTTGAACCTGTATATAAAGGCCACCTGCTCATAAAGGCAAATTTTACTGGTTCCCTTGGGTGGCCTTTATAGACAGGTTTGAATGTATTTTATGTTTTATGCCCCAGTTTAGATTTTTTTTCACTTATATCATGATGGCCAGTTCTTGGATGGTGGAGGAAACCTGAGTGCCCAGAGAAAAAAGACCAAGTGAACTATCAAACTTTATCACACAAGGGTCAAGCTGATCATGGGTTGAGCATGGATGGTGAGAGGTGTTGTAATCTAGAAGCACGTGACTCTGAGTAAATTAGAACACTTTGCCATCAAGGCCCCTAAAATTGAGGAAGAAGTGAAAATTCAAGAGTTTGATGTTATTATTTCTAAGTGGTCTCTTCCTGGTCTTGTGTTCTCTTTCTCAGCTGTGTCTTCTAAAGCCATCATAGTATGAGCTAAAATGATATGATTTATGCTGTTTGAAGGATACTTAAAAGAAAATGAGGAAAGAAAAAGAAAAATGTATAAGTTGAAAATTGCTTTGACCACAATAGGTCTTCCTTATAATAATCATCAACATACTTATTTTTGACCATTCTTAATGATATATGGGTCTATTATTTGTTTTCTGAATAAATTAAGGAAAGGAAGAGTAATAGAAAATGAAAAAGTTAAATCTATAAGCCAAATGTTTTATTCATTGTGTACAATGAATTTATTGATGTCATGTATAGATATTTTGTTTTGTTTTCCCGATCTATGATACCAGAGTATGGTACCATTTTCAAGATACAATAAAATATTTTTGATTCATTGCTACAATTTGCTGAGTTAGATTTTGGTATAATGTATTATAAAGGGGTTTGGTGATAAATTGTGGAAAATAATGGAGTGATATACCTCAGTCAAGATTCTTTCACTTATATAGAGGTTGTCAATTTTGGGATGGTGGAGGAAATTGGAGTGCCAGGATAAAACTACCGACCTTTGATAAGCAAATTGACACACTTTCTCACACTAGGATCTGTCCCGAGTTGGATTAGAACCTCAGTAAGTGGGAAGAGACAATGTGACCCACACAGGCTTAAGATCACTTGGCCACTGAGGCCCTAAAAACTAATTTAAAATGAATTTAGAATGAAATTAAAAATATATAGAGTGTTTCTACCTACCAGAGAGCCTGTCATTCATTCTACTTAGTTGGTATCATCCCTTTATTTAAAAGAAATTTACTTTGAAACTTCAGAAATACTGTGGTCATAAGTAGTGACAGTTATAGAGGGGGCATTATAACTAGATTTTACTGTACATGCTGAAAGTAAAAAAACTGGATATAAAAGCTTGTTTTGTATCTGCCATTCTGTCAGTCCTAAGTCACTGCGACTCTAAAATTAATTTAAAAGAAATTTACTTTGAGACCCTAGAAATACTGGTAATACGTAGTAGCTGTTATAAAAGGGGCATTATAACTAGGTTTTACTGTACTGAAAGTCAAAATAACTGGATACAAAAGCTTGTTTTGTACCTGCCAGTCTGTCAGTCCTAAGTAAGGCATGTCTAAGTAAGGCAAGTAATGATAAGTACGGCTTGTTAACGGTACACATGGTACTAAATACTTTATCCCTGTCAGCGATTGTTAGTCATTATAATCCAGTACTTTAGATAAGACTTAATGATATAATTGATAAAACTAATTAATTTGTCCTGTTACTGAGTGGTACTAGTACGATATTTATCATTTATCAGTAAATGAAAAATTAAGATTTGATAAAAATATCTGGGGAGGGTAGGTTTATCAGACATGGGGGGATAGAAATGTATCTTGTGATAAAACAATCTGGAAGGTGGACAAACATGGGTGAAACAGAAAGCATATGTTGATTATTTTGATGTCATTCTGCTTTCGTCACATTTAATGAGGTTTTTACAATTTACCCTTATTAATAATGATCCTATGAGTTTAAGCAGTGACAGGGTTCATTCTACAACAGGTCATGGTACCATTGATCCATTATTTTGCTAAATGGTCCCATTGTTAAGAACTTAGCAGGTCATATTTAACATAACATGAATGTAAAAATGTCGATGTGCTGGTGTCTTGTAGGAAAGTTTTGTAAATGGCCCCTTTTAAAAAATCCTAGATTGTTGCTAGCTTGGCAGCTCTAATATTTTTATGAGGGCAATGATGTCTTGTTTTGCCAAATGACCCCATTGTGAAGGCCTTAGTGGGCCATATTTAACATTACATGAATGTACAAATATTGATGTTATGGTGGTTTATAGGAAATTCTTGATAATGACCCCTTCTGAAAAATTTCTAAATTGAACACAGCTGCTAGCTAGACAGCTCAAACATTTTCATGCAAAATATGCTTAGGTATACATTAAAATATATTTAGTTTATTGGTGTCACCATTCCGTTTTCGTCACCCTTAATGAGGCTTATGCAATATGTATCCTTTCTGACCCTTTGAGATTTGACTTGTTAGTTCACCTGCACCAGTACTTAGGTGTCATATCTAAGTAAACAAACATGAAAAAAAAACAAATAGACAGAAACCATATGTTTGATTTCTGCTTTCATCACTTAAAATGAAGTTTTTGAAAGGTACTCTTATGACCCTATCAAAATGTTTGCAGTTAGCTATGCTGCTGAAATATTTTCACAAAAAAACAAGTCTAAGGTCTGGACAAACAGGGTGAGGTAATGATGTTTTACACCCCAGTCATGTGCTACTTTTAATTATATTATTTCATAAAAATTCAAAAGTAGCACTTGACACCCCAGTAAAGATTCTCTCACTTTATATATTGACAACAGTCGGTTCTGGGATAGTGGAGGAAAAAACCCAAGTACCTAGAAAAAAAACAACACACTGTTATCAAGTGAACTAACAAAACATTTTCACACTACAAAATGTCCCAATTAGGATTTGAACCTAGGCAGTGAGAGGCTGTTTTCTGTGTGCACGCTTTAGACCACTTAGCCACCAAGGGGACTGACAAACCCAAGTACCCAGAAAAAACAACAGACTGTAACCAAGTGAACTAACAAACTTTCTCACATTACAAACTGTCCCAATTAGGATTTGAACCCAGGCAGTGAGAGGCGCTGTGATCCATAAGCACACCTTAAACCACTTAGCCACCAAGGGGACTATGACAAAACCAAGTACCCAGAAAAAACAACAGACTTGTGAACTAACAAACTTTCTCACACTACAAAATGTCCCAATTAGGATTTGAACCCAGGCAGTGAGAGGCACTGTTATCTATAACCATACTTTAGACCACTTAGCCACCAAGGCAACTATGACAAATCCAAGTACCCAGAAAAAACAACAGACATGATTCAAGTGAACCAACAAACTGTCTAATACTACAAAATGTCCCAATTAGGATTTGAACCCAGACAGTGAGAGGCACTGTGATCTGTAAGCATGCTTTAGACCATTTAGCCATTGAGGTCACTATGACAAACATGGAGGATGATACTTTGTGACAGAAATCATTATCTTGAATATCATTGACTTTTTACTGTGACAATTAGCTTTCGTCACTCCTAATGAGGTGTTTGCATGTACCATAATCATCACCCAAGCTGCTTGCTTATTTTCATGAAAATTCGTAAGATATGACATGAATAGCTAGACTGAATGATTTAGGGGTCTAGATGGCTGAGTGGTGTGAACCACAGACCTACAAATTACAGAGCCTCTCAGTTCTTAAAGTTACAAGCTCTAATCCCATTCCGGAAGATCAGAGTGTGAGAAAGTTTGTCAGTTCACTTGTTGAAGGTCAGTGGATTTCTCCAGGCACTCTGATTTCCTCTACTGTTCAAGAACTGATCACCTTGAATAAAGTGCAAAAAAATCTTTTTTGGGTGTACCAGTAAAACACCATAACTCCATGACTTGCTATTTAGAATCCAAATTTCATCAATTTACTTTCATATCACTAGTACTTGATCATATTTCACCTGCTGAAATAAGCAAGGCCTTTGATAAGTAAAACTACAGTCCTTTTGATGTCAGTTTCATCAAATTTCTTTCTGCTAACTGCAAAACTATCATAAGTACAAAAGCATTTGAAAATGTACCAAATAACAGACATATTTCACCTCATACAATAACCAAGGCCTTTGATAGGGTACATCCGTGCTGGGTTGTAGTACCATATCAGCTTGACCAGATCATGTCATTTTCTCTCATATTTCTGTAGCAATTTTATCAATTAATGACAGACTAATATATATTTACACATTCTGGAGAGAGGAACATAGAAATTTATGTACAGTACAGACCTGTCCAAAGTTTAACACTAAGCCAATGAACTAGTGGCAAATCTGTATCATCTCTTGGTCCCTTGGCATCTTAATATTGGCAGTTTTTTGGCAGCTGCTTTCTATCTCTTGGCAGCTTTCCGATCACTAGCTATCCATGTTTTGTGAGCCAAGCTTCAACTCTGTTTCATCGGTTCTTTGTTAAACTTTTGACAGGCCTGTATTGTATCTAGATAAGAAAAACCATCAGAAGTTTGCCAAGTTTTGTATAAGTATGCCAGTTTGTATTTTCTGGCAACAGCTTATGTATTAATCCCCCGTGATGTAACAGGTTTTACGAAAATTGATAGAAGATGGAAAATTATATTAAAACAGGCTTTGACTGTTAAGTAATATAGTAATTAGTTCTAGCCTTTGTCTTAATTACCAGGATGTATGTGTATTTAGTGCAATTTGGCTGATATAAAAATGTAGAATCTTCTCTAACCAATCTCTCTGCATCAGAGGTTGCTTAAGGCCCTTTACACTGTCTTTCCGACCTACTCTGCACCAGTATGGTAGCTCAGATGGTAGAGTGATTACTTCTTATGTGGGAAGACATGGGTTTGAACCCCTGTCGGTTATGACCAAGACTTGAAAATAGGTAGTGACTATTCTTTGACTGATACAAAAAATGTAGAATCTTCTTTAATTAGTCTCTCGGCACCAAAGGGTACATAAGACCTTCCATGACATCTGCATCATGCTGTAAAGGGTTAGGATGAACAATACGATGTGTATCAAGATATACTTTGTGTTCTATGATATGTATCATGATATATTGGTAATGCATAAGGGACTATCAATGAAATCAGGGATTCAACATTATGTTTTGTGATGGAAGGTCCAGGACCTTTTGGGGAAATTTGCCTTTATTTTTTGCGGGTCTCGCATAAAGTTTTGAAAGACCAATATCAAGTTTGAATGGCTCTTGTGCAATTATGTTATAATGTAGAAAATGTAGTAGGATTATCTTTGTAAAAAAAACCCAGACTTTTACAGTTTCAATTTCAATATTTAGCAAGACCTCAGACCCAGGGAATTTTGAACCCCAGGTTAAATGTTACAAAATTTATTTTTAAATCACATTAAACCCCAACATCTTGGTTTTCAATTATGTGACCTCAAATATTGACATATGCAACAACATAATATTACACATAAGACATTAAGACAGGTTCCACTGTGTCACAGTAATTGTAAGATTTATTTCTGTCTAAAAGAATATCGGTAAAAGTAACATCTCGGCTAATTTTGTTTTCGTTTTTTCTTCCCCACAGATTGGTTTTACTTAACACAGATAATCTGTTCCGTTTTATACTTGTAATTATATTGTAGTAACAATTTACCGAGAGATGATGGCGGCTTTTCTCTTATTAATGATTGATTGAAGAAATTGCTCATCATCGTTACAAAGCTTTACACGAGGAAACCCACATCCCTAAATATTGATGGACAATCTGGCGTTTGTTTCATGTGAAACGTGATTAATGAAATCAACGAGCCAGATCAATTATTAATAGATTTCTTGAGATCTGTTTTATTAATATTTCATTCGGACAGAAAAGGGGAAAAAAATTCCGATTGAGAGATTTTGTTTTGTTTTTTGGAATTATCTAATTTTCTCTGAATCTTCATATTAATTTTTCATTTTGACAGAAAAAGTTTGGAAAAGAAAATCTTTCATTTCTGGTTGAGAGATTTTTATTTTTTTGTTTTTTTGGAATAACTAAATTTCTCTGTATCTGTGCTCTAATTTTCCAATCGGACAGAAAAACTTTGAAAAAAGGAAATTCTTCTTTTCCGGGCGACAAATTTTGTTTTTGGAATAACTAAATGTGTCTGGATCTGTATACTAATTTGTCATTTGGACAGAAGAACTTTGGCAAAGGAAATTTTTCTTTTCCAGTTCAGAGGATTTTTTGTCTCTTGTGATGTCCTCGGTGAAGTATTATCACAGTTAACAAAGAAAATAACATATTAATATCAGATGATGATTTACTGTTGATGAATTATTGATAAATTATTGAAAAAAAAAACCGTTGGTTCATCAATTCCCTGGTGATCTTCAAGTCTGATATTGGCAAATATGTTGGTGTAGCATTGTCACAGCTGGCTTCAAGTTGTGGGTTCAAATCCCATATGGGACTGAAACTCTTGTAATTATTGATAAATCCCATATTAGGACTTGAACCTAAATCCGAAATCCCAAATCATGTATTGAAAAATAAATGTTTAGGCTCCATTTCATTTTGAACCCAGTACCAAATAAAGGTCTTTTGGAATACTATAGTGCTGGAAATAAAATGTTGCATTACACAAGAGATAGTGTTTAAAGTTTTAGTATGTTCACTAAATTTTTATTCCCTCTTTTTTTCAGGAATTGACCCAACTATACCAGGTTATCCAACGTATTCTATTGAAGGGTCAACACAAGGCGCAACTGAAGAGTTTAATCTTCGAATACAAGGGACAACTTTGAGAGATGATGCAAACTTTGAATGTCAGGTTGGACCTGCTAATGGGGAGCCTTTCCTGAGAGCCTCAGCTAATCTCACTATTATAGGTAAAATATTTATTAGTACTTTTAACATTTTTAAGCACTGGGACCTAGCCATGTGACATTAAGGCTGGGCCTGCTAATGGGGAACCTTTCCTGAGAGCCTCAGCTAATCTTACCATTATAGGTAATAATAATTATTGGTACTTTTAACATTATAAAGCGTTTGGCCTTAAACTATATAGAAAGCCTCACCATTTGTTGACATTCAATGTATACAGTTTGTTATAACTTTGTGATGTACAAAATTAATGTGAGATAATTCACCCTAAACGTACTGCAAATGTTAAAAGTTCTGCCACTTTACCTATAGCTGGTGATGTCTAGATATAAGTGAAATATTCTGGACTGAGACATAAAACCCCATTTAATAAAAAATTGTCAGTTAATAAAATGTGGGCATTTAATTACAAAATCTCATAGTAAATTCTCTGTATATTTTTTCAGTCCCGCCAGAGTTTCCAGAGATTTTAGGACACAGAAATCTGGACTGAGACATAAAACCCCATTTAATAAAAAATTGTCAGTTAATAAAATGTGGGCATTTAATTACAAAATCTCATTGTAAATTCTCTGTATATTTTTTCAGTCCCGCCAGAGTTTCCAGAGATTTTAGGACACAGAAATGGTGACACAGTAGACATTCCTTATACTCAGCATATAATTAATTTTACATGTCTGGTCCGAAACGCACGTCCAGCGGCTACGATAAAATGGTTCAGAAATGACCAGCTTGTTACGGAAGGTATTCAGACCTCCACGGAACCCATTGTGGGAGATAAAAGAGAAAATACAAGGAGTATTTTAATGATTGGTCCGAGTAGTAACCACCAGCAGGAACAAGGAGCTGTTTATAAATGCAGTGCTGAAAACGCAGCTTTGAGTAGTCCTCTGACATCACAAGTTAAACTTAATGTTCTGTGTAAGTATACTTCACTCAGGAGCCAAAGTGTTCATTCAGAAGTCCTAAGTGATCATGCCAGAGTCATAAGTGTTCACTCAGGAGTCGTCAGTGTTTATTCGGTAATCTTAAATGTTCATTTGTTAGTTGGAAGTATTCAATCAGGTGTCAGAAGGTTGATTATAAAATTTGGAACATAGGGATAGTCAAAATAAGGGCAATTCATTGATACAACTAACTTACGTGCTGCAAATTAGCCAGCAATGTGCCTTTGGTGATCAGGATATGAAATTTGCTTTCAAAGAGAGACAACTCTTAAAAGAAAATAAATAGACTTAATGGTTATGAATACTTAACTTTATTAGACACCTTTATTAAGCATTAGGCATGTATTACAGTATGCTTATATCTGCCTTGTACTAGCTCTCACTCAGCACTACTATTAGGTGTTAGCTAGCAGAAACAAAAGTTGCAGACATTGCTGCCCCACCAATCCATTATCCTGACACCGGATAAGTAAGCAGCAATGTGAAATAAAGTAACTCGCTAAAGGCCACAACATGCCTCCATCAGGATTTGAATTCACAACTCTTGGATCTTGAGTCTGACACTCTAACAACTTAGCTACATGCTTTAAACAGAAATACATTTATATTTGTATTCAGGTAATGAAGAGGTATGTTATTCTATTTTCAGACCCTCCATCGGAGCCGATTATTACAGGTTACAGTTCCGACGAGGAAGTGAGGGCCGGTGACACCTTAAGGTTGGTCTGTATCTCAAGGGGAGGCAACCCACCAGCACAAGTGGTCTGGTTTAAAAATGGAGAGACAAAAGACTCTTCTTATGACAGTGGTAGTAATCGATCAGAGAACGAGATATCCTTTGTACTACAGAAGTCCGATAATGGGGCTGTATTTAGATGTGAGGCCTCCAATCCAGTGACCCCCAAGCCATTAACGGCGCAGGTCACACTTACGGTTAATTGTGAGTATTTTATATTCTGAAAAAAAAAAATTGTATCTCCATAACCCTTCTCTTATGTACAAAAAGCAGGAAGGGGGGGGGGGGGTTGGATCGACCAAAATATCCAAACATAATAGCCTGCTTACAGATCAGGGTGCCTCGTACTATTAAATGTTTCAAATACACAGAATTGAGAATTTTTACTCTCACTGTGATGCATTACATTTACTTGGTTTAGCAATCAGTTAGACTGTCTGTCTGTCTATACAAGGTGACATGTGTTAGAATCCTTGCAACATTAACTGTAATTAAAAACAAACATACTGGTTCATGTCCAAACCACAATTCCAAAGCAAAGTAAGAACTGAAGCTGGCAAATTAGGTTAAACATGTGAACTTCCATCAGACGAAATTATACCCATCCACCCCCAAACTTGTTTGAGGGATGTATATAGGAATCACCATGTCTGTCTGTCCATCTGTCCGTCTGTCCATGTAAAATCATGTCCTGGCCATATCTCATCAATGCTTTAGAGGGACTCATGAAACTTCACAAGAGTAATCTTCATGGTCCAAAGGTGTGTCATAACCTTGAACCAAGGTCATATCGGAAAGGTCAAAGTCGCAGGAAAACTAAATGTTGGGAGGGGGGCTGGGGTATTTGGCTCTCGAGAGACAGTTTTAGTTTATTATTAAATTGTCTTTAATTGTTTTAAGTTTGTGATTTTGTTTTGTTTTTTCAGTCCCACCAGAGAAGGTGACAATAACTGGTAACAAGCTGGCGAAAGCAGGGGAGAAAATTAACTTAAAGTGTGAATCGTCAAACAGTAACCCGGCCGCTGTGATCACCTGGATCAGCAGGGGGAGGCAAATCGCTGGAACCACAAATGAAGTATCTAAATCTGATGCCGGCGGTTTTATTACGAAGTCGTCGATAACGGTCACTTTGAGTGGACAGGAGAATAACGTTTTATATGAATGTCACGCTATAAATAACCAAGTGGGAACAGTACCGATAACAGATACAGTCACACTAAGTGTTCTTTGTGAGTATTAGATCATGTATGTTAATATACAATTATTGACTTTGGATGAGGTAGACATAAGGATTTATCAACCTCAAACACATTATATTTACCGAGGCCATAGGCCGAGGTGAATATTATGTTTTTGAGGTTGATAAATCCTTATGTCTACTGAATCGAAAGTCAATAACTGATTTATTATATGACCAATGATTTTGATCACCATATTATTATGTTTTATAGTTCAAAACATAAAAAATGTCCTTTTCTTTTTTCAATGTTGCATCATATAACGTCGCGTGCATTTTTGTGCGGTTAACATTACCCATTGTTACGTCACAAAACGTTGCGTTCTTTTACTAGTCTTGCATGGAAAAAGAGAATTCAGTCATGTAATATGTGTAGTGTAGCTGTATACAGTGTTTCTGAAATAAGGCCCACATTAAAAATGTAACTGATAAAGCCAAGTAAGCTCATGACAATTTTAAATGTTTGTACATTAGTATCTAGAGCTACTTATGTAGCTTTAGATAAAAATGTCTAAAGTAGTCAACCCACAGTCTCTTGTTTGTCTACATTATATTGTGTCTATTTATAATGGGAATGTATTTAATTTTACCTCGTAAAATTTTCGGGTTTTTTAATTTACAAACTTTTCAAGTGGGGTAATATTCCTAGATTTATGAAACAAGAATATAAATTATTTTGTGCATGGTACAAATTTTAACAGAACATTTCTAACTGCGAAATCAGCAAAAATAAGTACTCCGCAAATAAAACTACATTTACAGTCTATTATTATGTGAATCCCATATTTTGATTTCAGACCCACCTGGTCCACCTATAATTATGGGATATGATGAAAATGACATTATAAAAGCCGGTGATTTGTTACGCCTGAAATGTCAGTCTGTCGGAGGTAATCCACCTGCCACTCTGAAATGGTACAAAGGTTAGTATAAGAGGTCTAAGGGGAGATATCTTTAGTATTACAGTGACATTGCTGGCTATTTTTTTCATCATAATTCCAGTCTGTAGGTGGTTCTCAATCAACAACACTGAAACTGAAATGGTACAAAAGTTAGTATCAGTGGTCTAAGGGGAGATAATTTTAGTACTGCATCATTGGTGGTGATATGCAAGCCTGTGGGTGGTTTTCCATTGGCCACACTGAAATGTTGGATGGTCAAGTTGGATATATTTTATTAGAAGTTTCAAAGGGAGATAATTCTAGTTTTAAAGCAGCAGACTTGTTTGTATCTTTTGGTTTGCAGTTATTTTGTCACATTTTATTAAAAAAAAACCTCTGCTTTTGCTAATGTGTCACTGTTGTTTTGAGAATTTTAGTGGTGAAATTGAGAAATTTCAGTCATTTTCCCCAGGGAAAACTAACTTTATTTGGTAGTAATTTTAGCCAACAAAATCACTGGTTTGTACTAATACATTACATACATTTTACTTTCATGAACATTGAAAAACTCACATTATATTTTATATATTTTGATAAGTTTATGGGTGATTAATTTCAGGCAATCAAGAACTGGAGTCAGAGGTTACTGTTGGGAATACAGTTTCCGCAAGTCTTGCCATTGTAACAAAACGTAATGATAACAATGCCATCTATACCTGTAAAGCCAGTAATGAGGCTACACCTGTCCCGCTGGAGGCCCTGGTCAAGTTAACTATATACTGTAAGTACAAAAATGTAATTGATGTATAAAATAAAACAAGGAAATAGAAACATTATGTTAAATGGATTTTACATTTGTACAGCCAATTTTGTCTACACAACCCCTCTCTCTCTCTCTCTCTCTCTCTCTCTCTCTTTCTCATCATTCTCCCATCTCTCTCTCTCTTTCTCTTTCTCTCTCTCTCTCTCTCAATTGTCGCTCCACCTCTCTCAATTGTTCTCTCTCTCTACAGAAGATGTATATGAGCATTAAGTTGCCAAATGAGAACATTCACCCACCCATAGTTGCATCAACTCTGCAACAACTCATTTATATCAAGTTAGATATCCTGTTGATTGCAACATGATCATAACATTAACAAAGAGTTGACAGAAACTACAAGGAGTTCAATATTCTCTTTTGGTAAGGAAGCTTACACAGGCTATTATCTTATTTTCAAATTCACATATTATCATACAAAAGTAAGGTCAATTTACCTTTGAAGCCAATGTGTGTGTGTGTGTGTGTGTGTGTGTGTGTGTGTGTGTGTGTGTGTGTGTGTGTGTGTGTGTGACTAACATAATCATGCGATTGTCGCCTTTGTTAATGGTTCACCAATATAACTAAAATTTTCCTTTTTCAGTTAAGCCTAAATCTGTTAATGTGACAGCCTTTCCACAAATTGGTAAAGAAGGCGAACTATTGACCTTGACCTGTATAACAGCATCCAGTAATCCTGCGGCTTCTGTAACCTGGGTAACAAGAAATGAACAGATTAGAAGTAATAACACGGGGATATCTCCATCTACTAATGGTGGGATGACAACAACGAATGTGCTGAAATTTACACCTACGTATATGGATAACGGGGCTTTATATCGCTGCCAGGCCAAGAATCTGCTGTTACAAGAATCAACCAATGATGGGATTACCCTCAATATTCTTTGTAAGTAGATCAGAAATTCAGAAATTTATAACCAGTTTTTCAAATTCCTTGCAATATGATTGGTCAAAAACATGGACGTACTCTATAGATTTATTTTTAGACAACAGACATGTTAAACCTGAATTTGTTTTCATAAGTACAGTCATGTTGATTGGAATTGTGGATCATGTGAAGGGGTTACTTTAACCAATTTTTATTCACATCCTGGGTCCATGATTATCAACAATTTTGTGGAAATATGATTGGGGTAAATGAATATGAGCAAAAGACGGACAAAAATGGAAAGAAAGCTTTGCGACCCTTTATGCACCTATGAAATAAAAATATGAAAATGCTCTAAGAAAGGTTCAGGTAAGATTTTCACTTTCTGGGATGCATTTATTAATTTATAAACAGTAGTATTTATGTTTATACTTCAGATAAACCTGTGTTTAATATTTCAACATCACCGACCAAAATTGAGATAGAAAAAGGAAAGAATATGAACATAAATTTTGGTGCCGCTGCTAATCCAAGTGAAGTGACGTACTCGCTGTTTAAAGGAGGTTCAGAAGTTTACACCTTCCCGATAGATAAAGGGGTCATGAAAATTAACAATGCCGATAAAGATAACTCGGGTTCCTACGTTATCCAGGCAGCTAATTCCGAAGGAGTAACGAATTATAACTTTTCAGTCAATGTTTTATGTAAGTATGACCTTTTTAAGGGATATTGGTAAACTTTTAAGGGCCTCAATTGTCTAAAGTCTTTAGTTATGGATAACATCGCCTCCAGCCACCAAGGTTTAAATCCCAATCAGGGCATATCTTAGTGGATATTGGTAACTTTATTAGGGCCTCAGTGCTCTAGATTTCCTACTTATGAATCACATTGCCTCTCACCACCAAGGTTTGATTCCCACTTAGGGCAGATCTTAGTTTGAGAAAGTTTGTTAGTTCCTTTACCAGTAAGTTGGTGGTTTTCTGTAGGAACTCCTATTTCCTCTACCATTCTTTAAACTGATGACATTGATGATGTAAGTTAAAGGATGTTCTTTTGGTGGACGTGGAACACAATTATATATTCCATTCAGTGAAATTTTATTATACAACTTCTGTGATCTGAGTTATAAAAAAGAAAATGTAAATTTCTGTGTTGAAAATTTGTAGATTCGATGTGGACAGAGGTCTTTAAAGATAAACTTCTTATCACCACCAGAAAATCATATCACCTTTTCTTTCTGAATATCGTAGTTCATTGCTGCTGTAACAATGAGTGTTGCTGATGTACCACATGATCAACACCCTTTATCGTTTGTGCAGGAAGTTTTGTGTAATGTTTACATTACAAATTCCCGAAATAACATCCTGTTTTTCGGGGAAAATGTGAACCAATATGATTCCATATCTAAAGGAAATCATTGTTCAGCACAATTAGGGGGTACGTGTATCACGTGGTATAAGAGTGGACTCTTATTATAGGTTCTGAATGTTGATTTCACCACTATTGTTAAGACCCTTTACATTTCTGTAACAGATCCAGCTGAGATAGCATCCATAACCAGCCCCGTCGCTGTTGATGAGAAAGGCACAGCGGTCTTTGAATGTGTCGCAATTGCCAATCCTAAAACAAACAACATGGTAGTGTGGACAAGACCAAATTTTGACATGTCTAAAACAAAACAGACGTACGAGAATGGTAAAAGTGTCCTTACTGTGTATGAATTGAAGCGTGAAGATAGTGGGACCTTTACCTGTACTGCTGACAACGGTATTGGTGATCCGGCAGTAAGAGAGGCTACGCTTAGCGTAAAGTGTAAGTATCTGTTGAGATTTTACTTTTAATAAAGTTTGAATTGGAAATTGGAAAATTATCATCAATTTGATATTGGAAAATTATCAAAATTATCATGGATCATAAAATTTGGGTGTAGATTTACACAGGTAAATATTACACAGATCAGAGGTTACAGCAATTTTAAAATTATAAATAGCCAAAGGTCCAAAGTTAGTACTTTTAAAGACATATTTGATTTATCATGTATTTTTTCACAAATTTACTAATATACATATATGTTACATTTTGTCTCCAAAAATATGGAGTATGTCTTTGTTTCTTGGAAGCACCTCTGTTTGTTTCAAAATGGGGAAAAAATTCATATACGGTAAAACCTCATTGTAATGTCGTCAATATTGTTGTTTTTGTAGTTCCACCAGTTATTGACAAGTCACCACTCTTTGCTAAATCTGCTGGAGATGAAGGTGCCACGGCTCAGATGATATGTAAAGCTGATGGTGCTCCAAAGATCAACTTTAAATGGACCAGGGTTAGTGTCATAAAACGACAGCAATGTTCCGTAGTTGTTTCACTTCAGGTTGCACACAGGGTTTCTCATAGGGTTTAAAATTGAGTTTCACAGGACATGCCTAATTGTGAAAAATTTCTATCTGTGGAATGTTTGAATTTGCCCTATATGTCACATGATATTTTACCTCACCCAACCTCGGGGAGCGAAGTCTTGGGGGGTATAATGGATTCATTCATCTATACATCTGTCTGTTTGTCTGACTAGCCATCCATCTCAATATCCTGTTTGCTCCAGATCTTTCATGTCTCTGGATGGATTTTGATCAAACTTGGCACGAATGTAAACCAACATGTGTTACATGCCAAATTTAGATGAATAGGTCAAGGGGCATGTCATTACCCAATGACGAAACCTATGCATGATATAAGTGAGCTTTATTGACAGTTCCAGTTTGTGTGTTCAAACCTTGTTCAAGATGATTATTTATCTTCTTACCACACTAGAATACTGAACAAAAAGCCCATAACTACAGTAATTATTAGAAAATATGTGAAAATCAAGGCACTGTTTCTTTTGTGTATACTAAAGAGATCCCTGTTGAGTTAGAGAAGGAATGAACAAATTGAGATCTGTTGTCAGTAGACATTTTTCAATCTTTGAAAATGTTTTACAATAGTGTGTGTGGGATTTTAGGTTCAGTTATGGGTTTGGTTATGGGTATCCACAGGGTCCAGTTAAGGGACCCATTCCCAATGCAAAAAAACATACATTTTTCCCAATTTTGTAGTAAAAAATTCCCAATTTTTGAAAAAAAATCATCACAAGATCATCAAATTCATATACGGAGGATATCTCTCTCTGATAACGACTTCTCTCTATATTAACCCACATTTTGCTGGATGATTCATATAGAGACAAAAGAGACAGCGCTATTTGCTGTGAATTCGATATAATTTCTTCAATTACCAGTATTCTAGTGGTCTAGAATTTCTAATATGTTGTTGTGATTTTTCCCAAAATTACATTTTTGTTGAGCATTTTCCCAATTTCATCCCAAGGTCTTTTTCCCAAAAAGTTCAGAAAAATCCGTGGTATCTTTCAGACATAATATTCAATTTTTTCTCGACAGGATGGGTACGATGTGACTGGTGATAAATACAGTGCTTTCGAGGACAAACCAGACATCAGTACCTACCAGAGTATACTAACAGTGACCGATGTGACCAAAGCCGAGTACGGTACCTACATGTGTACAGCATCTAATGACAAAGGAACAGATACATTCTCTGTTAGATTAGATGGAACAAGTAAGGATTCTATGATTTAATCATGCATGGTTTCTTTGTGTCAGAAACAAGTTTGGAATTTTAATTTTTTCAAGGTCAGAGAGTTGTCAGAAAGAAAGGAATATTAAATTCGAAGTTTCTTGTAGCGAATAATTCCAAACTTTCTTCAGTTTTACTGGATTTTTCTCTCTCAAAAGTTCGTTAAATTCTTTGTTATCAACATAGTGGCACAAAATAGTATAATGTATGGACCCCTGATGTTATCGACAAAGTCAAATGTGTGATTTTGGTTAAAGTTGTGATTATTTCTAAATTGAGCACAATTGATTTATTATCTAAGCATTGATATATACTTCTGTTTAAATGTGTTATCCCTCGCTTTTGAAGAAAGAGGGGGAGATTAAATTTGATTTTCACCATCCAAAATTTTTGTCTGTGCTAATTCTTCAAAATTATTTAGCACTATTTCACAAAACTTGGTGCAAAGTATCAACATATATAGGGAAGATGCATATCGTTAACCCGAGTTGGTTTGCTAATTTTTTTTTCCAGAGTTTTGGCCCTTTGAACATAAGTGCAAATCACAGAAAAGAACCTGTCGGCGGGGTATCATAATTCATTGAATTTGCTTGTTGCTTGTTAAAAGCTGAAATCATCAAAAACTTTGTACTCCCTCATGCAATGTATTTCCTTAGCAAAATTTGGTTTAATATATTTTGGTCCTTTGAATATTTTTCAACCTTTTGTGATTAAGATTGGTTTGACAATTTTGGTCTAAGCATGACTGATGAGGAATTGAATTCCCAAATGGCTGTGTAGTGCTGTTAAAATAACACTTGTATAGGTAAACAACATTGACCTGTCCGTTTGACCTTTCATTAGGAATATTCATATAAGAGGGTCTACCCAATAAATAGGTAATGTTAAGATCCAACTTAATAGATATACAGTACACAGGTATACTCTATGAGGTGAGTATATCTCATGGCCGATACATACAGACGTATACCTTTGTTACCTATACACAGATGTACTTGGTCCGTGATAAATATTTAAATGAAAGGTCAAGCGGACAGGTCAAAGTTGTTTATCTATATGATATGTTATTTTTATGTTTACATAAAAAATTAAATCTTGACAGGTATTCCTGATCTTCCATATGATGTGGCAGTGGTTAACTTTACTCATGAAGCAATAACTATATCATGGAAACCAGGATTTAATGGCGGACTGGACCAGTGGTATATAATCCAATACAAAGCTGCCAATACAGAGGAAAATACATTTATAGAGATTAAAAACCCACATAGAACTGTCTTCACTATAAAAGGTAAATATCAAGCCCAGGAAAGACTCTTGTTTGTACAATACACTTAAATTGTAATTATGACTGAATACTTTAACAGGAAATAGAAAAAATGCAGGGTTGGACCGGGGATCAAACCTGGAACCTCCCGCACTATAGGTGAGTGCTCTACCACTGAGCTACCAGACCACTACAAAACCATAAACATGATGGGATCAAACCATTTTAAATATTTCTGTGAAAAATTATTTTTCAAAAAGTTAAGATAGAATTTAATGGGTTGGAGGGGGTGTTACGAAAGAAAGCCTTTTCTTAAGTTCTGAATCAGAAAATCTGAAGTGGGCAGTGCACTTTTAGTCGTTTAGGTTTAACTCAATTATTGGTCACAGAAGTAGAGTGGAGTCATAGTGTTTAACATTCCATTCCATTTAAGATTTTATTAAGGCTGTCAGGTCTTTGATGGTTGAAGAAACTGGAGTACCCAGAGGGAAAAAAAACAATTAGGTCTTTCGAAAGGGGAATTACAAATCTTCCTACATAAGGACTGTCAGAGTTGGATTCTCTTTCTGCTATAGCAAGAGTTGTTGCATTCCATAAGCCAGCACTTTCAACCACTTGGCAACTGAGCCTTGAAAAATTAAAATAGGGCACAAATAAAAATTATATCTCTTATATTACAGGGTTACAGAGAGCAACAACATATAACATCGCTATAATTTCTGAAAATATCAAAGGAAAAGCAGAACAGAATCCCCAAGAAATAACCCGTAAAACAGCAGGTATAATAACTATACATTATTAGGAAGTTATTACATCCTGATTGGTTCCTATGTAATAAAAATTGAAATAAATGAAAATGAAAATAGAAGATAATCAAATTTATAAAATAAAAAAAAAAAAAATATAGTCTAACCTCCTTTAAAAGTCACCTCTATATAAGGACCACCTGCTTTTAAAGACCATTAAAATTTTTCCAAATTCTTTATGCATGTTATTTGAAGCTGTATATAAGGACCACCTCCCCACAAAGTCCACTTTTACAGGTTCCCTTGGGTGGCCTTTATAGACAGGTTTGACTGCAATAATAACTATGATAAGCAGAGCAGGTGGAACAAGTAATTGAGCCTGCAATGTCTCATTCTTGTGGACAAGGATAGATGATGATAATGATGACAGCGTTTGTGAAGAAAAAAACAATTTAGTCCATTATTTCCAAGATAATAATTGAATTTTATTTCCAAAAGTTTCCAGTCTCCGTTTTTTGAGGGAATCTGCTTTTATTTCAAACACTGACTATATCTGTCTATATTTTCAGATACAGCACCAAGTGAAGAACATTCCATGGTAACAGGGACAGATGATACTCCCGTCATTGTCATTATGATCGTATGTGTGGTAGGAATATTTTTACTGGCTCTAAACATTGGATTAATACTGTTCTTTGTCAGGCGGAGAAAGAAGAGACTAGAAAGTGAGTATCAGGACAGTTAACATGCTACGAAAGTTATCTCCCTTGTCATATCAAAAACACACATACCAATGTGTGACTTAATTACAGTTCCATAGTCAAGTAAAACCATAAAAACTAATAATTTTCAAACCTCATGCTGGACCTGGAAATTTTCTGAGACACTCTGGACCTGGAAATTTTCTGAGACACACTGGACCTGGAAATTTTTTCTGAGACACTCTGGACCTGGAAATTTTCTGAGACACTCTAGACCTGGAAATTTTCTGAGACACTGTGGACCTGGAAATTTCTGAGACAGTCTGGACCTGGAAATTTTCTGAGACACTCTGGACCTGGAAATTTTCTGAAACACTCTGGACCTGGAAATTTCCTGAGACACTCTGGACTTGGAAATTTTCTGAGATGATTTTCATCTGCTGCCCATACTAGAGTATTAAAATGTTCATTTCGAGTCTAGTCTTTCGAATGAGACTCAAAATCGTGGTTGTTTATCTTTATGCATGCTAAAGACACATCTGTAGATTTTGGAAAGTAGGCCACCAGTGGCTTTAAGTCATATTTCATTGTGGAGAGTAAATGTGTGAAAATAAAAAATCGTTACAGGTTCATTCCAACCTGCCTTAAAGGCCACCTCTATATAAAAGCCACCTGCTCATAAAGGCCAGTGAATTGTATCCCAATTGTTCTTTATTCATATTATTTGAACCTGATGATAAAGGCCACCTGTCCATAAAGGCCACTTTTACAGACTCCCTTGGATGGCCTTTATAAAAAAGTTTAAACTATTATTTAAAGATAATGAAATTGACATTTAATGACTATAATCTGTTTCCTAGGTAACAGCGATACAACTAGTCACACGAACACGATAGAATTATATGGTCCAAGTAAAGAGACGGCATTATATCCCTTACCTAACCACGATGATAACAGGAGTTACGGAACTTATGAGAAAAATATGGACGATTTGTCCGACGATTATCGAAATTATGAGGTAAGGATCACATGACATAATCCAAGATTGGTATTGGTTTAGATTTTAGTCAGCATGTAAAACCCAAAATTTGCTATTTTGTTTGTATTTGTTTTAACATTCAGTTCATTTTCCTTGTTTTATTTTTTAATGAAGTAACCCTTATATTATCAAACAGTTCTGTTTTTGAGTTCTCCAAACTTATTTATTGTAAGTGATTATTGTAGAATACCTTTCCACATGGTTTCGTACCACAACAGTAGCTCATTTGGTAGATTGCTCACTCCGTATTTGGGAGGTCCTGGGTTCCTATTGACCACTATGGTACCTCAGTAAGTAAAATGCTTACTTATTATAATGGAGGGTCATGGGTTCAAACCACTGCCAGGTCTGAACAAAAACTGAAAATAGGTAGTGACATTTCTTTAGCCAAGAATTCTGCATTTAGAAATGAAAGTCACAGGATCCTCTAGAAAGAAGAGACTTTAAAAACCGATGCCTTGTGTCATGGCAGGCATGGCACATAAAAAATCCTCCCTTCACATTGCCCTTATCACACGGCAAAGGTAAAAATTTCTGCCACTTCACCTATTACTGGTGATGTCTCAATATAAGTGAAATATTATTGGCTTGGACGTAAAACCCCATTCATTCATTTAATCAATCCACATGGTTTTCCATAATTTATGTTTTTATCAAATACGACTATTTAAGTAACTTGTCAATGATAGCTAGTAGAAGAATCAATTCTTGGCACTCGTCACACAACTCTTATTGTTTTCTTTTTGAAGTGAGACCTGATGCAATATTTGCCTGAAATACAAAAAAAAAAAAAAAAAAAAAAAAAAAATAGGATAACTTAGCACTTTGATGAGTGGCTAAAACAAAATCACTGATCTCTTCAGCAAGTCAACAGTTCAAGTCCTGATTTATAACCAGCCATTCTTTTGTTTTAATTTTAAGGTTAAATATTTAAATATTTTTAATGCCATTGCACTGCTGTATTTAAAAGCTTGCATATCTTTTTTTTTAAATTTATAAATTCAACTTAGATTTACTTGCAACAGCATCATTATGAAAATGGTTGTAATTGGGAAGTCAGTGGTTTGATTCCCAGTCAAACTAGACCCATAACACTGGTTTTGTGGCCAAGTGGTTGAATGTGCTGGCTTACCGATCACAGTATTTCTTACATAAGCTCGATACGAATTTATGCAGATCCTGGTTTGAGTGAAGTCGGTTTGCTTGACTAAGACAGGTGGTTTCTATGTGCACTTTGATCAACCCCTCAATTCCAGAACATACTGCTTAACAAATAGTTTTAACTTGCCATATCCCCCCACAAAATAATTTTAATGTACATATGATCCCTCTTCTTAGGCAAATCAATCTGCATTTTAAATTGAAATTCCCATAGAGAGACTTAAAACTTGATGCCTTTGCCAAAATAGGCATCCTCACTATTCCCTGCCATAACACACTGCGTAGGTATAAGTTTCTGGACCTTCACTTGAAACTGGTGACATCTTGATATAAGCAAGATATTATCAACTGGCATGTAAAACCTTTAACCAATCAATTAAATCAGTAGGTCAACAAGGTGCTTGTTGAATCCAAATGTGTGTAAAACCCTTAAGAGTAAGTTCATAATAATACTTTCTGCTCGAAAATTTTGAGTTTTTTCAGTACTAGCCTCATCCCAACTGTTACGTTAAACCTACTGTACTCCCCCATATATAGCTGCTGCATTGTGAGAAAAAATTATTTTTGAGTTCAGATCATGGATTGATATTGTTTAAATACTAGAGTGACAGATTGTATCAGGAGATTCAGAGAACTTTTTACATCATTTTATCATGTAAAGTTTGCTGGTTAAATTTGCAGTGAATGTCAGCAAACATACAGTCCAACCTGCCTTAAAGGCCACCGCTTTTAAAGGCCAGTAGACTTGTATCCCAATCATTCTTTTCATGTTATTTGAACCTGTATATTAATGCCACCTGCCTATAAAGGTCACTTTTACTGGTTTCCTTGGGTGGCCTTTATAGACAGGTTTGACTGTATATAATCTCACTTATTTTAAGAGTTGTTGACACAACATTTTTTTATTGCAAAAACAGCCTCCTTATATCTGTCACTCTAGCGTGTCTTTTTTGATTGGCTAGAATTATTTGAAAATATGTTTTAAACCAATTGTAGTAGAGTTTGCTTTATAAAGAAGTTTTTAAATACATATATTTATGCTGCTTGATACAAAATAGTTGTAAGACATTTTCAAAGGTACAGTTAACAATTTAATGCACTTATTTCAGGAAATATTTGCCATAATTCAATGTTAAGCACCTGCAAAGCTGTTGAACTGTTAATACTGTCAACCTACCTAGTTTGGGTGGGGCTTAAATGGGCAATGTCAATCTGCCTAATTTAGGGTAGGCCCAAAATTAGCAATGTAAATCTGCCTAGTTCCGGGCAAGGCTCAAATGGTCAATGTCATTCTGCCTAGTTTGGGGCAGAACCCAAATAGGCAATGTCAATCTGCCTAGTTTGCGGCAGGACCCAAATGGCCAATGTCAATCTACCTAGTTTGGGGTGGGGCCTATATGGGCAAAGTCAATCTGCCTAATTTGGGGTGGGGCACAGATGGGCAATATCAATGGCAGAAAATTTGGGCTTCATTTAGTTAGGACACTTCTTTATAAACAAACTTCACTGTGCAATAACTGATACTGATGTTTTGTGTGCTTTAAAAATACCAAGGTTTCGGATTTTACTAAATGCTTCAAATAATTTATGTTAGAAGGATGGATATTTTATTAGAATTTGTTTAAACAAATTTTTCCTTAACCATTAGAATTTGGTGGTAAAATTGCTTTAAGATACTCTGAAACAAAACATCAGGGCATTATGGGTACCATAATCAGCTTTTTAGTTTAGATACAAATTAAACTGTGACAGGGAACCAGGCTTTTGAAAAAAACATCAGTGTCTGTAAAATGTTTTGCATGTAAAAACAGCATGTTATTTCTTTGCATGGCATTTTGACCTTTTGCATTTTTGCAGCAACACAGTGATGAGAAAAGTATGCACAGCTCGAATTGTAACTGCAACTGTTATCAGATGACGAAATCATCGGGGCGTAAGACACACTGCTGTCTACCTCCAGACAGTTCTGGGGTAATTATAGAACATAACTAATGTGCATGGATTTCATAAAAGCTGTGTTGATGAACAAGAGAGATCACTCTTCTTCTTTTTCTATCATTTCTCGCACCACTGTCTACTTTTAGAGGGAAATTCTAGACATAACTACAGTGTATCAATAAGGTATCCGGTGATATACAACAAGGGGGATCACCCCTCTATATCTAATATACACCAATAATGTAACTGTGTTTTACAAAGGAAATCACTGTTATTCAACTAATTTACACCAATCTTGTAACTGTGTTATGCAAGGGAGATAACTATTCTTATACAAGGGAGATTACTGATGTGTTTCTTGATAACTTTTTGTTCGGTGTAGTCTGAAAATTCGCTTATAATGTTGTCCTAACACAAATATATTTAACCCAATTAGTCATATTATAACATGTACAGTAAAACAGTAAAATCCTGATTTATTGTCACCATTTGTTGATGAAGAATTTCCATGTCCTGAATGAAGTCTGAACCTACAACCCTTGACTTCCTAAAGCCAGTGGTAATAGTGCTCTGTCATGCATAAAAACCAATGTAAACAGTTAATTTGTATCTGTATATTACTGTGAGTAGACATGTTTCATAACTCCAATAGAGTAAAGGTCCTGTCTTTTGTCAAATGAATATTTTCAAGTACATGTATCAATGAATTATGGTTCTATATGATGATATTTATGCTGGTGCCATGCTATTACTTAAGATCAACATGATTTAAATTTGGATAAAAATGGTATATTTTCGTTTGGGATAAGTATTTTTTTGACACAGATTTTTTTTGCTTGACAATAATATACATAATTATATACATATATATATCTATATCTCGTATAAATGAGCACACTTAATCATTTAAAATTTGCACATAGTATAAAAAAAGCATATTAGAATATTAATTTAAATACTTACTCTTTATAGGTACAAGAAATGATTTACATGGGACATGCTTTGATAAATTAAAAAGTAAAATAGGGGTAAAAGCTAGATGTTTTTATTTATTTATTTATTTATTTATTTATTTATTTTATTTTCCTTTAAGCTAATCAACATACAGTGTCCCAGCTCTTACCTAATTCTCTGTACAATTTCTTTACTTATTTATTTATTTATTTAGGATGAGGATATAAAGCGAGTATTTTTACCTCCCCTGGATACAGCAGTCGACCTTACACCCCCAATAAGTTGGATTCTCCGGTCATGGACCACAGACAGACCTATATACCAGATGACTATCTTGATGACCAGCCACCTAGTCAATGGAGATATGAGGGTAATGAATTGAAACATCTTGTTTACATAAAAATGTGTTAGCCTCTGTGAAACCAGGACCCAGTTGTTTGAAGCTTGATTAGTTTAATCACTGAATAACAGAAATTAAAAACATCAAATAAAATCAACATATCATTATCAAATCGATAGTTTTCTAATTATGTGCTTTAGTTTGATGAAATAATATTAAATTTCAACATTTTCAACATTAATTTCACAACATAAATGTAATTATTCAAAAGTCTAATTTTGACTAATCAGTTGGTTTAACCAATCAAGCTTCGAGCAACTGGCCCCTGGATTTTGAACCTACAGTACCTGTTTGTCTCAAACCAACGTGCCGGTGAAGAAAAAAAAACCATAGAGTGAGTCCATAAGGGCTCTCGTTACTAGTACAGCCGTGGACGCCCATATGTCACAGGTATTTAACTGATTCAATACACAGATCCACTTGACTAACAGGTGATATACTGCACTTTGTTAACTCTCTTCAGTGCATGATTTTAATATCAAAAATGAATATTGGCACATCTAGCCCAGTCAAAGATTGTTAATGTGAAGTTTCACAAAGATTTGTTAAATTTTAATAATTTTCAAGAAATATTTTAGAAAAGATGTTGGTAGATGAAATGGAGTAAACACTTCATCAACACCCCACCCCCACCCCACCACACCCCCTTTATTTTGGACACATAAATAATTACAAGCAATTCCTGTGCAAAAAGTTATGTTAAGTTTCCGTCTTCTTGTTTTTGTAGATCCTTACAGAATGGGCCCTATAAAGGGTAAAGGTACATTTGACAGTGATTACCCAGACGACATAGCTGACCGTAGTTCTGCCACACTTATATATAACGATTACGGCACACCTGAAACAAGGCCAAAGGTATGGCATTTATAAATGAGAGAAATTAATTTAGTATAATTAGGGTTATTGATGGTGGATAAGGACATTGTAAAATAAGTGTGGTGGTAGCCCTTTTATAGTACTTTAAAAATACCAATATGTGGTGTGGACATCTAATATGGATTTTTGCATATGAAACCATTGTCAGTCATAAGTGACTGATTTTTAGCTCACCTGGCCTAAAGGCCATGTGAGCTTTTGCCATCACTCGGCGTCCGTCGTCCGTCAGTCAGTCAGTCTGTCAGTCAGTCTGTCCGTCTGTAAACTTTTCACATTTTGGCTATCTCCTCTGAAACCCCTAAACCAATTTTAACCAAACTTTAAAGGAATGATGTATGGAAGGTCCTTTACTTAGATTGCCGAAATTTTTTTGATCCGCCAAAAAACATGGCTGCCAGCACAGAAGATAGTTTAACATTGGACCCTATGGGAAAAATGCATTTTTGACTATTTCCTCAGAAATGACTGAAGCAAATTTAACCAAACTTTACAGGAATGGTGTAAGGAAGGTCCTTTACTTAGATTGCCAAAATTTTTCTGATCCATCGAAAAACATGGCCGTCAGCGCAGAAGATAGTTTAACATTGGACCCTATGGGAAAAGCATATATTTGCTATCTTCTTTGAAACCACTGAGCCAATTTAAACCAAACTTTACAGGAATAATGTATGTAAGGTCATTTACTAAGATTGCCAAAATTTTTCTGATCCGCCAAAAAATAAATGGCCGCCAGGGCCAAACAAAGTTTAACATTGGGCCCTATGGGAAAACGCACATTTTGGCTATCTCCTCTGAAACGACTGAAGCGAATTCAATTAAACTTTACAGGAATGATGTATGGAAGGTCTTTTGCAAAGATTGCCGAAATTTTTCTGATCCGTCTAAAAACATGGCTGCCAGCGGGGAACATGGTTTAACATTGGACCCTATGGGAAAACACATTTTGGCTATCTCCTCTGAAACTACTGAAGCAAACTTAACCAAACTTTAGAGGAATGATGTATTGGAGGTCCTTCACAAAGATTGCCAAAATTTTTCTGATCCGCCTAAAAACATGGCCGCCAGCACGGAAGATAGTTTAACATTGGACCCTATGGGAAAAACGAATTTTTGGCTATCTCCTTAGAAATGACTGAAGCGAATTTAACCAAACTTAACAGAAATGATGTATAGAAGGTCCTTTACATATATTGCTAAAATTTTTCTGATCTGCCATAAAACATGGCCGCCAGTGCAGAAGATAGATTAACATTGGACCCTATGGGAAAAGCATATATATGCTATCTCCTCTGAAGCTAGTGAAGCAAATTGAATCAAACTTTACAGGAATGATGTATGAAAGGTCCTTTACTTATATTGCCGAAATTTTTTTGATCCGCCAAAAAACATGGCTGCCAGCACAGAAGATAGTTTAACATTGGACCCTATGGGAAAAATGCATTTTTGACTATTTCCTCAGAAATGACTGAAGCCAATTTAAACCAAACTTTACAGGAATAATGTATGTAAGGTCATTTACTAAGATTGCCAAAATTTTTCTGATCCGCCAAAAAACATGGCTGCCAGCGCAAAAGATAGTTAAACATTGGACCCTATGGGAAAAACGTGTTTTTGACTATGTCCTCAGAAAAGACTGAAGCAAATTGAACTAAACTTTACAGGAATGATGTATAGAAGGTCCTTTACATAGATTGCCAAAATTTTTCTGATCTGCCATAAAACATGGCTGCCAGCAGAGAACGTTTCACATTGGACCCTATTGGAAAAGCATATATACAAATTTGCTTTAAAAGCATTTTAGTCAGGTGAGCGATACAGGCTCAGCCACACTGAGCCTCTGGTTTTGTTGAAGTTAATCAATATAGAATTTTCATTTCAAGATATTTGCTTACTTAAGAATTGACTTTCTTTTTATTCCGGGACATCAAATTATGACCCAGATTTTAAAACTAGCAAATCTAATGAACTGCAAATGCAATGGCTTTAATGTTAAAAATTGATCTGTAAAAGTAGGTCATGGGGATCCCCATCTTAAATTTAGGTGTAATCATAAGCACAATGTATGTGAAAAAGTGTGAATGTCCCAAATTTTCTGCAATGAGTTGATCGTAGGAATTCAATAGGTATTGTAAATAGTTATATTTTCGCAATCATTAGATGATGATTGCCAATTCAAATGAATTATATAAAAATGAATTAATCATGAAAGTTTTGTTTTCACATCTTTTCACTCTTTGAATTTACACAAAAATATAACAAATGAGAAAATGTCCAAAATCTCTGAAGGTAGGTTAATATTTGTTATCTGTATGTAATGTTTTATATATATTATTTCAGAGTGCAACTGACTATTCAGATAGATCTAGCAGCAGAGGTGGAGGTCGGACACCACCACCAGCACCGCCTGTACGGTCATCCAGTAAAGGAGCAACAAATCATTATATACACTCACAAGGACCACCCATACCAGATAGAAATTACGACATAGATGATTTACCACCACCAAATTATAACCCATCACCACAGCCCCGATATGTCCCACCCCCAGGTAGGTGCATATTATCCATAACCACTCACCATGGGTAGAAGCAAGCACAAAAATAAATGTTAATGGTCTTTGTCAAATTTGTCTGACCAGTTGGTCTTAATACAAGACTCAAGTCATTTATCATGATACAGGTTATTTCCCTTTGACCAGAGACCTCAGTTACTGATTCCTGGGTATCACAGTGCCTCTCACTGCCTAGGTTCGAATCCTAAAGTTTGTCAGTTCACTTGCTGAAGGTTGTTTCCTCTGGGCACTGCGGTAGCTCAGTTAGTAGAGTGCTCACTCCGTTAGTGGGAGGTCGTGGGTTCGATCCCTGGCCAGCTCTGATTCAAGACTTGAAAGTGGGTAGTGACTGTTCTTTCGCCAAGCACTCGGCATTACGAAATGAAAGTCATGGTTCTTTTGGATGGGAACTTAAAATAAACGAGGTCCCGTGTCACGGTGAGCTTGGTACGCTAAAGAACCCTGCTGTATAATGCCATCAACAAACACACAGGCAAAATTTCTGCACCTTCACCTATAGCCGGCAATGTCTCGATATACGTGAAATATTCTTGACTGGGATGTTAAACACCATTACTCAACTCAACTCTTCTCTGGGCACTGCTACCATCTCTTAACTGACTGCCATTTTGACCACCATTATGAAAAGCCACTTCAACTTGAACCTTTAACTCTTTGGATGGAATTTCCCATGAAGATTATAATATAAACCAATTGTTATTATTAATTAGTACATGAATAGTTATTTATGGATGACAGTGTATATGAAATAACTTTGAATTTTTATTAGAATTTCCATTTCTAAACTGCATTTTCTCTTTTTACAGGATCATTGGGATCATTTTCAAGTAATCCAAATGTTTTAACTAATCATAATTATGACGGACCTCAAATGCGACCCTCCTCATCCCAATCACGGACGCAACAAATACAAGGGGATGAAATGAGAGGGCATCTTGTGTAGCAAAGGGGAGATAATTCATTGTTATAAGAGATGATATTCATTTTATATAACATAGGGAGACATCAGAAAATCATTTTAATTATTCCATTCAGGGAGATTGTGATACTTGGAAAATGTTTCGAGTGGAAGTTTATTGTGCGTTTTTCGGATTATTTGTTGCTGAGATTTTTATGGTGCTATGTGCAATCAGATATTTCATATCTTATCCCTGCCTGCCAGCTTCTTTCAGCATTTCTATGTAGTGATTAAATGCATTCATAGATTTATGATATATAGTTAATAACCTGTGTATCCCTATATAAAAGTGGTTTAATCCAAAAGTTTGAGATATGGATTATACCATGAAAATGTTGAGGGTGGCATTTTTGATAAACACTGCCTTTTATATCGAATTCAAATTTCAAAGGTATGCATACCCTTAAGGAATGGATTAATTTTAAAAAAAATTAAAAAAACATTAATATACCATGAAAGTGATAGGGTTGCAAGGTTTAAAATGAACACTGCCTGTCATAACTTATTCAGCTTAAAAAGGAATTGATTCCATTTATATTTAACCTGTCCATCCCTGTAAAGAAGTGGTTTGGTCTAAATACAAAGCTAGATGGACTTTGCTATTGAACTTTTGAGGGATGGCAGGTTTGAAAACAACACTGCCCTTTACAATATATTTTGATTAAAAGGATTTGAATTCACTTTTGATTCTAAGAACAGGATTGAAGCATCGATTCCATAAACACTTTACCAGATGTGGAAAAGTTCATTGATGCAAACAGTGAAAAGGAAAAGGATTATCTCAATTGAAAAGGGTTTTAAGAAAATAAAATATTCCAATTGAAAACTGAAAGGAAATGGAATATTCTGATCGAAAACTGAAAGGAAATAGAATATTGCATACAATTGAAGTGTGGAAGAACAACTTGTGGAGTCTTTTAAATAAAAAAAGGAATTTTCTTTGGAATATTGCTTTTGAAATGCAACCTTTTTCCATTGCATAATTTCAAAGTGGATCTCCCGTGATATCCCATTAAATCCATACTAAATGTATGTGAAAGAAATGATTGACTTTATTTAGACTAGAATGAAAGCTTTGAACAAGAGAAATACCAAACTTTACTGTGATGTTTTTTCATGAAATTTATTTTTAGGAAGAATGGATTAAAATGCTTAAGACATTGTTGGATAATATCCCCAAAGTGTTCTCTTCCATAGGACATTGTGGGGTGTTTCATTCCGTTTCATAGGATGTTGATGTGTATATGTGACATTTTTAATGAGTGTCTGTTTTTTATATGGTTTTTCTTGCCAAAAAATTTTCATATAAATAAATATATATATAGAAAGAATTTTATATATCAAACATTGTCATCTATTGCCATAACCGGTTGTGTGATTATATATATATATATATGTGTGTGTGTGTGTGTGTGTGTGTGTGTGTGTGTGTGTTTGTAAAAATTATGTGTACTATGTGTGCTCATGTTTAGCAATGTGATATATCTTTTTTTCCACATACATATATGTATGTGTGTTTAATGTGTGTGCATTCAGTGTTGGAATATGTGTTATGTAGCCTAATTGATTTTGGTATTGGCCTAGAAATTAGAGAAAGTGGACATATGTTTGTATATGTGCATATAGTATTAAAGGATATGTGTACATATGTGGTGTACATGTATAGCCTAAATGATTTTGGTATTGCAGAGAAAAAGGACATGAAGCTGATGTTTTGTTACATTGTTAAATTTTTTTGCGATTTTGTTATAAGAAACCTGTGGATACTATTAATCTACTACCATTTAGTTTGTTTTCAAGTTTTATTTACAACATGTCAAATTCTCTTCATAAAGCATTACACAATTTTCACATTATAACAATAAAATGCTATAATTTTCAGATTGCAATAAAGTTATCTTTCAGTTTAGTAAGAATATCTCATGGTGCATGATGGAAAAAACAATGGTAGTTGTATAGCAGTTTAACTTTAGGAAGCATTTTAGAAAGCTATTTGCAGTATAAAAATGACAGCCAGTTTCATAGTCCAAGATTGGTGACTTTTGAAAAGGACTGCTTACTTTTTCAATAGTGTCCTTTATACCACAATCAAAAATGTTAAAATTATCAACTAAGAACTGGTGAAAATTTTGACTTATTTCAAACACTACTTTTTGTCTACAATTCATTTTATTGATAAGTATGCTTTCAAAATAAGGTGAACCAATAGAGGCTGGAAATAGGAGAGCATCAAGAAGTAGTTGCACCTGTCATGAGTATATACCCGGTAATACATTTTATATATTAACTATATCAAAGGTGACCTAGGCAGTTATTGGAACAGGATCTAACATATTTCTATAACAGGATCTGATTAGAAATCAGATTTTCAATAGGAAATATTTATATTGGATAATTTAAAAGTTGGTTTGAATCTACAGAAGTCAAGACTTTGTCTAATGCGATGATCTCAGCACTTTTTCCTGGTAAACATGTTGGATAATTTAAAAGTAGGTCACATCTGCAGACCCCAGTCTATCTAATGCCATGATCTCTGCACTTTTTCCTGGTAAATTTGTCTTTCACCAGGATATGATGCAGAATTTGGCATCTTTCCAAGGAAATGCAGAAATTCAATATGTATATTGGATAACTTGTTTGTATTTTTTAATATACGGAAGTCCGTCTCTATCTAATGCTTATTTTCCCGGTAAATTTGTCTTTTACCAGGAAATAAGGCAGAATTTGACATTATTTTCAAAGAAATTCATAAAATCAATTGGAAATACGTTGGATAGTTTTTAAGTAGGTTTGCATTTACGGAAGTCCATCTTTGTCTACTGCTATAATCTCACCACCTTTTTCTGCATGGTAAATTTGTCTTTCAGCAGGATATGATGCAGATTTTGTCATCATTTCAAAGGAATGCATAAATTTTTACAATAATAAGACTGTTCTGACATTAAGAATTGGAGTACAGGCCCTTCAATTTGATATTTTGCAGTGTATCTTTTTTTTCCATAGTTGATAGCTCTTTTTCTCCGTTTACACTTTGGTATATTTATGTCCACCTGTATTTCTTGTTTTAAACCATATTCCTTTCACACAATTGGAGGGTGTAGCTAGCTAGACAGGAGTGCTTACCTTTCCGGAGCACCAGGCCTCACTTCCCTGGTGGAAGTTCACGTGTCCATCCTAACTTGTCAGTTCCAAAGTTTTTACTTTGCTTCTGGATTGTGATTCGGAAATGGATTAGTATGTTTGTTTTTGATTATAAAATAAATTGATTCTATTGAGTCTATAACATTGCTGTGGAATTTAATGGTCACTGCTTTCTTGGGCTGGAAATGGACATCTTTATCAAATCAAAATAAAATCATACTAAGTACTCGTATATGTAGTTTTCCTTAGCTTTGAATTTGTTTAGTTCGATTTTTATCCCTTCTTTAATTATTTTTGCTATTCATTATTGAGTTGATTAATTTTGAAATTGAACTTTTGCATTTTGAATAACCGTCTGAAAGTTGAAATTTTTGTTATAAATGTTAAAGATTTATTGTGTATGTGTTGATTGGACTGCATACTATGATAATTTTTATGAGGCAGTGTATGTTTTTAATTCTGAAATTATTTAGAAATTTTTATGGTTTTAATTCTGATTTTATGGATCTGTATGCTTTTAAACTGATATTGTTTTATGTGTAATTTTTAAAATATCTTTCATTTTTAAATGGGGTTCGTCGTTGTACCACGTGATCAATACCTCCTAAATGTTTCGTTAACATAAAAATTCTCAGAATAATGTTGTTTTTATGGGAAAACATTACGCAATTCCATATCCATTGGAAATAAGCATTACAGGGTATTATTATGTGGCACAGCAGCGAGCCCCATTCTGCATATTTTATCCACCATTTTAGTTTATGTAAAAATGTAGTTTTCATTTTGATGTGTTCATTTGTTAAGGTATATCATCATTTTTAAAGTCAAATTAATTTATAAAATTTTAATTTTTACAAGAATGATGACTTATGATAAGAAATCATATTTAATAGACGAAATGTGCCAAAAAAATCATTTCCATGGTAACCATATACTTACATTTAAAATCTCCATCAATATAATTATACCAGTGAATTGGCATAATAATTTCATTTTATTATACTCTCTGAAAAGAAGGTTAGGGGAGTATTTGAATCACCCTGTCTATCTGGCTTTATGGCCTATTATAATATTCGCTCCATATCTTTCATGTCTAGGGATGAATTTTAATTATACTTGACACAAATGTAAAGCAGCATGAGATGATGTGTCGCATATCAAATTTAGTGTTGTCCATCCATTTGGGGCGAAGAGTAGTTGTCTCTCAAGTGGCTGCTCTATTTTAATTTTAGTTGCTCTCTTCTATGTCAGAAGCACTTCAGAAATTATTTTTTATGGCCAAGTACCTTAACATATCATCAAATTTGTATTTGATTTTTTGGTTGTAGTTATGTTCAATTTTTAGCTTTTGATAAAGAATTAATAATAATAGTTTTATTTCTGTTTTTGCTTAAATGAAAATTGTTTGATAAACTATAGAGTGAGTTTGTAATTAAGCCAGTGAAAGAAGTTCACCATCATACCATGTGATAAATACGCTGTTTGTGTGAATCTACATCAAGTTCAAAACATGATTTATACCCCTTTTGTTTAGAATAGTTGTTACTATGGAAACAAAGTTTATATTGACCTCTGACCCCCATGTCAATCTTGGACTTTTATGCAGCTGTTGCATTTTGTTTCTGTTTATGCTTAGGTATGTTTGGAGTCAAGATGTTAAGAGATTTTTGTTAAGGTCAGATGTGGAGCATGATTTTTGATTTGTTTTGATTTTATATTATCAGGGATATTAAGTTTGAGTTTATTGAAATTTTGTTCATACTTTTGCTGTTAAATCTAAAATGGTTTGATTGATATTCATGCAATGTATAATTGCAATAAGTCTTAAAAGGGTAATTGTTTTTGGTGTCACAAGATTAAAACCTCATTAATAGTCACAAAAAGTTAGCGGATCACATCTAAATCAGCCCACAGATAGAATTTTCAAGACACTTATCTATGATGTTTAGTGAGGAAAAAGCTCTTGGTAATTGGGAGTTTTAACTGCCCCACAACTAATGTGTCTGTGCACTGTTTAACAGTGAGGTCAGTCATGTTGATCTCTGTATAAACCAACTTTTTACAAATCTATTACTTATTTATCCAATATTTGACTAAAATACAAAAAATGTAGGACTGCTGTCACTGGTTTCACTATACTAATGAAAAACAGATTCAACTCATCATTGTGACAAAAATAACAAATCCCAACATATTTTACTTAATTGATGTGTGAACAGATGAACAATCCCAAGTCCTGTAAATGCATAATGCTATATTAACCATGTTGTATAGAATTTGTTAATTCAGAGTCAGGAGACATGTACACTACAGCTTCCTGTCACCACAAGGTTAAAGTCAGAAGGGTTGTCCACTTTCAAGACATATTAGGGTCAAGGTCAAAATGGAATCCAGTTTTTCCTGCAATTCTGAGTGTCAAGAAACCTTATGCTTAACAAGATTATTTTATACACTGTTAAAAAGTTTAACATGTTGTATCATACAGTCCTTTATAATTTTAGTACTTAGTTACCATTGTTGTCATGGTAACCATGCTTAGTTACAGTACTTAGTTACCACTGTTATCATGGTAACCATGCTTAGTTACCATGGTATCTGTGTACATGGTTAGCTGCTGTATTACAAGGTCTTAGTTTGTATGTGAACTTTATGATTTGAATCTAAATATTTGTGCTTGCTAATACCAAGTTTTTGCCATAAATTTTTATAATATATAAATTCATATCTAGATTATTGTTTTTCAAACACTGCATATCAATTTATATTTTTGTAAATTTGCCATGTTTTTATTTTTCATGTTAGATATTTGTTTAGTATTTTGATACGTTTTGAGAAATATTGCATGATAATATTTACCAATAGACTACATTTTACAACACATTACAATACCAGGAGAGAGAGAGAGAGAGAGAGAGAGAGAGAGAGAGAGAGAGAGAGAGAGAGAGAGGTTTGTTTTGATGAAATATTTTCATTTTGCAAAGTTTAATTTGTTGCCTTGACAAGAAGTCATGGGATTCAGTGTCTCATATTTCATCTGAATAAAATTTTATAAATATGAAGAATAATTGTTGTTATCTGTTTGTCAATTAGTAGAACATTTTCATGTATACAATTTATTACTGTACCTCAGTTTGTAAGTGCTGATATGTTAGAGGTCATGGGGTTCGAACATGGTCAGGGTTTAACCAAGACTTTAAAAAAGGCCGTAGTGATTGTTCTTTCGACAAGCACTGCGTTTAGAAAAGTCACGAGGTTCTTTGAAAGAGACCTTAAAAACGACGCTCGTGTCACAGCAGGCAGGAATGACACATTAAAGAACCCTCCCTGCATATTGCCCTCAGCGCACTGCAAAGGTCCAAACTTCTGCCACTTAACCTATAGTTCGTGCTTCCTCGATATAAGTGAAATATTCTTGACTGGGACGTTAAACCCCATTCAATTAATCAATCGTTACATTCTATTGAAAAACAAACATATCAATCCATGTCCCAGCAAAGAAGTAAACACTTTGGAACTAGCAAGTCAGGTTAGACATGTGATCTTCCACCAGGGAAGTGAGGCCTGGTGCTCCGGAAGGATAAGCACTTCCTGTTTAGCCAGCTTCAGCCGTCACGTGTGTAATCAAAATTGTGTGAAAAGAACATGGAACGAATCAATCATAGATATGCCGATCAGTAAAAACTTTGAAAACTTGTATAGATATAGTAAAACAAGTGATTTTTCAGCAGGGGATCGAGACCGGGTGCTCTGGAAGGGTAAGATTACACGAACCAACAGATAAACACTTTAAAACTAAAATACCACAGTCTCAACTACGTGGACGTACAATTGAATACTGAGTGATCCAGACGATACACGAGAGGTGATGTCACACTTCGACTCAAACCTAAGTGAATCAATGAAAAGCTCATGGTTAGGCGACAACAGTCTGTTTTTTAATAATTTACATGTATTTAAATAGTTTGAAAAAGTGCTTCAGTTTAATTTAGCATCCCTTCTGACTACCAATTTGCTATTGATTCTGTAGATACCCATCTCAATATGTTTGTTGTGGTCTATGGCCAATATAAGATTTTTATATGCCACTTCCGCAAAATTACTTTAGGCGGGAAAAATGTTTGTCGGTTGCTCGGTCTGTCCGTTTGAAGGTCGGTCTGACCTGTCTATTCGTTGTCGGTCGTCGTCCCTGTCCGTTTAAAATTGTGTCCGCTCTGTAACTTTCTTGAACATCTATGGATGTATTTTTTACCAAACTCGGTACAAAAATATGCCAACATGCGACGATTTATAGCATACCCAATTTAGGCACGTAGGACAGAGGTCAAATCCGAGTTTTATCATAAAAATAAACGCACAATATTACACGAGTAAAAAAGTTGTTTGGGGTATATTTGCCTTTAGTTGTTCTGACTGTTGTTTAGTACAAGTTTTCTGGTTGTATGTGGCCGTGTACAGCCAAACCTGTCTATAAAGACCACCCAAGGGAACCAGTAAAACTGGCCTCTATGGGCAGGTGATCTTTATATAGAGGTTCAAATACTAGTAATATGAATAAAGAACAATTGGGATGCAATTCTACTAGCCTTTATAAACAGGTGGTCCTTATAAAGAAGGGCATTTAAGGCAGGCTGGATTGCCAATTGTTATCGTAACTGGACAACAAATTTACAAATATCCTTGGCCTTAAATATGTCCATTATTGACTGCCATCTTCTTACCCTTGTGGGATCTTGTCAATTTCGTGAATTTATCATTGTCAAATGAAACAAATTAGTCCACATTGAGTGCGGTCATTGATGACAGGATTCTCAGGTGAGAGTGTTAACGAGTTTTACAAGAAACCCCAGGGACGACTGGCCTGAATTATCCAATACAACATTGATCTGAATTCATCCATTCCTGTCAAGAACGTTTTAGAAATTAATTCGTACAACCTAATATTGTATACAAAACCCGACCTATAGACTTAGTAGATAATCGCTTTCCTGTTGATGTGCCGGAAAATAAACCATGGGCAGAACTGAAGAAAGGGGGACGATGGCCGAGTGGACTTAAAAGTATATGTTCGATATGGGTGCATTTTGCTGTCTTATTGGAATGCCGAGAATAAACAACGGAAGGGGGGGGGGATTGCCTAAGTAGTACGGTCATTGATAGTGAATTCTCAGGTGAGCTTGTTAACGAGTTTTACAAGACACCCCAGGGACGCCTTGTCTGAATTATGCAATAAAAAATCGATCAGGATTCATCCAATATCCTGTCAAGAACGTTTTTGAATCTGTCGTAGCCTGATAATAATATTGCAGCTTAATATCGTATCTAAAACTATGTATCATCCGAAACAAGATGGGGTTAAATCAGCATATCGCTGTCTTGTTGGTATGCTGGGAAATAAACCGTGGAAAGGTTGGTTGGTTGGTTGAATGTTGCTTAACGTCGCATCAGCAATTTTTCAGCTATTCGCGACGAGAACTATTTAATTAATCTCTATGGATTAAACTATGAACAATTTTTGTGTATGCATGTGAAGTGCGAGTGTGTTGTATGGTCTGCCTTGTACTAGCGCGCACTCAGGGCGACTTTACCGTGCTAGCTCACAAAGTCAGTACGCCGCAGACAAGCGTAGCACTCCCCCAGTCCATTATACTGATACCAGGTGAATTAGTAAAGGTCAACGGCAAGGAAAATTCACTTTCCCCACATGTGGTCCGAGCGGGACTCGAACTCACAGCGGTGAGAGACCCTAGATTTGAAGACTGACGTCTTATCCATTAGGCCACCGCGCCCGTGGAAAGGGGTGGTATGTGGACTAAAGCTACACTCAATATGTGTGCATATCATTGTCTTATTGGTATACCAGGTATAAACAACGGAATCGAGGGGTAAGCATCTGTTTTCCTAGCTACACCCGCCATGTGTGTAATTAAAATTGTGTGAAAGGAACATGAAACTATGGGACGTCAAATATATCCAGGGCAATCCTGGACACAGAGTCAACAACACCGTGATGACGGCCATAAAACTTTAAAACTGTAATCAAAATTGTGTGAAAGGAACATGGAACTGTGGGACGTCAAATATATCCATGGCAATCATGGACAGAGACCTACTACGTAGGCCTATATTATTTAATATATATCACAAATAGTCACAAGTAGTCAGTGGTGCATGGTTGTCTGTCTTAATGAGTATACTATCCCTATTATCGTGCCTCGGCAAACATCTAGTGTACCGTCCCATCTCTGAATGACTAACACTGGCGCATTTTGGGTGTACATCTTGTCTTGTTTCCTTGCTTGTCGTTCAAAGATGGGTCAGTCGGTGTCATTGTTTAAGGTTTTTACTTAGAAGTCAGACATCGATGTTCCATAGTTCTACTTGTAAAGTTTAGGCAAAAATTGTAAATAAAACTAAGTTATTATAACTACCATTTTGTATATTATAGAATAATTGTAAACATTTCAATTTAATGTACCATTTCAATGAACATTGCCAAATATTGTATTATATTGTATATACACTCATAAGTTGTAAAACTTTCAGTGAAAATAAATATATTATATATAGGACGTTAACCCTGTTGTTAAACCCATATAAGTAAACACATACGTATTAGATACAGACACGCGTACAAACATTCTTAATGATGTATGTCAGTTAATTAAAATATAGTTTTCACTGTAACTTCCTACTAAGGAAATGTTATATACTCCAGGAAACACACACTTAGAACACATATTTATCAAGGTTGAACAGTCTCGGGTCTCGGCGACTGTGCACACTTGACTTAAAATTAACAATTTACTTAGTAAGAGAAAACAAAAAGAAAAATAATAATGGTATCATTTTTAACCCTTTGTCTAAATAAATTACGAATTATGGCAAGAAACTGGATATTGGAGCCAGACAACTTTTGTTTAAAGCCGCGTCAGCAATATTAATATTTCGGCTATTTTCTGCTAGGTATGTCGAAGGTTTCTAATTTTGATTATAAAAACCAATAATACATGTTTGTTATTTCAATGTTTGGTAAAATGCAACTTTTAAATTTTTGAATATGAGTAATTATGGAACAATGGTAGCAAAATAAGTAGGATGGTTGAGTTCCTTCCAATGATAATATAACCATATTACTGGAATTTAATCCAGTGTCTGTCCAGAGTCAGGAGTTTTATAATCAGTGGTCACAATGGTACTATTGTCACACCACTGGACATGTAATCCAGTGTCTTCCAAAAGGTTTTATAATCAGTGGTCACAATGGTACTATTGTCACACCACTGGACATGTAATCCAGTGTCTTCCAAAAAGTTTTATAATCAGTGGTCCAAATCACATGTTTGCTTTTTTCATTGACTTGTATTGTGTCTTGTTCTTGGTTGTGTTGGCTGTTACCAAATACAAATGTATCTGTTTTAGTAACAAATCTCTTCCTCAATTGTGAATAACATTTATTTGCCAGGATGGTATTTAAAAAGGAAAAAGATACTTAATTACTGATACCAGGAAAAAATTGTTCCCAAATTTAAGGTTTACAGAAAATAGAGGCAATAATTGCAGTAGGATGTTAAATTAATTTTTTCTTGAAAAGACCAATCCCTGATTATTATTTGAAATATTGGAACACGTAATGAACTTTATATTAATATTTGAAATAATGAAAAATATTTAACTGAAAAACACATATTTTCACAGCAGTGAAATACATATATTTTCACCGGTGAAAATATACGTACATTATTTCACTCCAAATTCCTTCAGGTGCCATTGATTAAAGTCCTGTGCTTTGTTTATCGTTGCTTTCAAGGCACCAACTGCCACCCAATGTACCCGTCAGTATTGTCTTGTTGTCTGGTAAACAAAGACATGATGACATTCACTGTGTGGTAATCAAAATATCTGACACACTGATAACTGCTTGATTAAATTCCCACTAAAGAAGAACTGGAAGATGTTCGAGGCCTAGACTTCAATGATTTTTCGGACAGAGTTAAAGTTGTGGATCCAAATAATTTGAACAATTTCCTGAAGAATTCCGAAAAAGCAATTAAAACATAAAACATAAAAAATAAGAACTGGAAGATGTTCGAGGCCTAGACTTCAATGATTTTTCGGGCAGGGTTAAAGTTGTGGATCCAAATAATTTGAACAATTTCCTGAAGAATTCCGAAAAAGCAATTAAAACAGTGATATAAAATGAATAGACCATTAGACAGTGAAGTGTGAATCTGAACTTTATTTTGTCTCGTGAAGTGACACAATAAACGCTGTGTCCTCTCGTGAAAATATTGATTTTCTCACTTCACTCCACAAAATAAAGTTCAGATTCATACTTCACTGTTAAATATCCTTAATTGGTAGAGTGCTCGCCCCGTAAGTGGGAGGTCGTGGGTTCGAACCCCAGTCGGTTCTGACCCAAAACTTAAAAGTGAGTAGTGACTGTTCTTTCGCCAAGCACTCGGCATTGCGAAATGAAAGTCACGGTTCTTTCGGATGGGAACGTAAAATAAACGAGGTCTCGTGTCTTTGTAGGCTTGGCACGATAAAGAACCCTGCTGTATAATGTCATCAGCGCAATGCACAGGCAAAATTTCTGCACCTTTGTCTATAGCTGGCGACGTCTCGATATAAGTGAAATATTCTTGACTGGGACGTTAAACACCTCAACTCAACTCAACTCTATATATTAAACACGAACACTTATTATTTTTTTTATTTATTATTGATTTTAATTAAATAAACAAATAAATAAACAGCCAATGAATAAATTAAAATATAAATAAATAAGTAAATAAATTAATAAATAAAATTCCCTATCTTATTATTTTGACCATTAGAACTGTACTTTCGATTGCCAACATTAAAATGTGCTAGACAATTTCGTAGAACTCGGTGACGTAATCAACAATGAAATGTGAATAGTCTGTGGCAATTCGCTGCCCCGCAGACGCGAAGCGGTCCTGATACTGTTTCCCGCCATATGTATCTAATTGTGAGGAGTGGTAGATTAGGTCATGTGACACTATACAACACAACTGAAACATTGCTGCCCCTCCAATTCTAATTGCGTATCCTATTATTTTTAATATTCTAAGTCTACAATATGGATTCTTTTCGGTACAACAAAAAATTACTTGGCCACAGCAGATCTTATAATTACACTGAACGCAATATACTGTGATCCTTGTCCAAACATTCTCTCTAAAATGGTCCAGGTATGACGTCGACAAAACTACACCTGAACGTCATTTCCGACCATTGTTCTCACATTCTATCTGAACTTTGCAACTACTAACACAATATACTATAAACGTATTTAATTTCGTGTGTATTTATTTTCGCGGTATAGTAAATTTAGACATAACCGCGTAGTTAAATTTTGGCGTTTATAAAAGATGCCTTATAACCTAATAAGTATAATATAATATTTCACTTGGTATTAATTTTCGCTTAAAACAAACGACCGCAACACGTATTTAATTTGGCGTGTATTTATTTTCGCGGTATAGTAAATTTAGACATAACCGCGTGGTTAAATTTTGGCGTTTATAAAAGATGCACCATATAACATAGTAAGTATAATATAATATTTCACTTGGTATTAATTTTCGCTTAAAACAAACGACCGCAACATGATCGAAAATTATTACACCGCGAAAATAAATACGTAATTTACGGTATCTTCTAAAATCCTTTTCTCAATGTTTAACATATTTTTATATAAAAAGTAGTGAACTGCATGCATTTGAACGTCATGTACGGTTCTTGATCTTTTCAGATTATCTACATGTAGCTGCTATAATCTTTATCTAAAATGTTTCAGACATTTTGATACCCAACACGACGGGAAAACCACAACAAAACGTCATTTCCGGTTTTTGTTTACAATAGTACATCTAAATTTTACCACTACTAAAGACAACAGAACTTCTACAGTCATTGTGTGTATAATATTTCAGGCACATGTTGATATCCAAAATTATGCCAAAAACCACAAACTAAACGCCATTTTCGGTCCTTTTTTCTCAATAGTCTATCTGAATTATAATACCACTAAAACGATAAAACAGCTGTGATCTTTGTCTTAAATATTTTAGATATTTTGATATCCAAAACGACAAAAGAACAGCACGCCATTTCGAATTCTGATATCTGACAAAACTGCATCTGAACGCCATTTCCGGTCCTTGACCTAAATCTGTTAATTTAATCACCTTCAAATATTTTGATTTCAAAACATTGGATTAACAGTCTCTTCAAGATTTTTCGTCTGCATTTCTAGGCACCATTTTGCATTTGAATGCTGGAGGCATGGTAACAGGAGATTTGAATTCTAGGTCACGGGGATGATGGGATTGGAGAACAGCGCCATCTTGTACCAAAAGTTTGAAATTCTGAAGCAAATGGGTAGTATACAAAAACATTCTGCTGATTGCCATATTGTATCCGACACACACACGGGTACCAACTCCAAAGGCAATAAGGCTGAAAAATAAAATAAGAACTTTGTTAAACAAAAGTTTTAAGATCAAATAAATACATTGTAGTGTAAAAGTATCTTGGTTTTAAACCAAATAAAATATGAAAAGATGAAGTTAGAAAACACAAATTATTGGTCTTTTTGGTTGTGAAATAATGAGTGAGGTGGTGGTTGGAAATTGTTTATTCAAACGGTATGAATTCCCCTGTCCACAGTGCCAAAGCCCACCTACCACCTATTGTTTCCATTTTCCTTTGATGTCATTTATTCAACATAAAATTTACCTTTCTCCATATCAAAATATTAAATGTCGGTAAATGTGAAGACGCCGTTAGAAACCTTCTAGAAGTACCATAAACATTCCGCTGGACATTTACCCAAGCAATCATCAAAATTCAAGATGGTTATTATCAGTGGTCATAATATGTTTTTGACTTTCGACTTTTTCTGCCACGTGTTTGTATAATCATGTCTTTTTCCCCAAGGTTTTTTATTCATCTTACAATCTACAGCGACCAGAGCCATCAAGTACAAATACGAGACAAAAATGTGTTTTGCTTATAAAAAATCTTAAACAATGGCGTTGAATTTGGGACCTATAGTTGAAACAATATAGTCAATTGATTTTGGATTATGAAACATCAACATATATGAAACAAAAATATTATTATTATTATTATTTTTAAATCTGTATTTATTTCGAGTCAGCTTAAAAATCACGCGACATGCACATATGTAAATCTGAGTCAAGTTTCGTCCTAAAACACTTAAAATACAAAGTAGGTACATGCATGTTCTACTTAAAAAGAAAGGAGTGAATTGGTTTCCTCAAATTTTCAAACAACAGGCATTGTGACAACCGGAACCACCAGCCAGGGCAATAACTAGAACGATGGTTACTTTCAACCTGTAGGAAAGCCCAATTTTCCTTTTCTACTGTCGGTCTTAGGGAATGTCAAAATATTCTTCTTATGTAACATCATTTCATTTACTTTGACTAGGGTTTCAAAAAAAACTATTTTGAAAGGGTTTGAGACAAATCGCTTCTGTTTGATAACAGTTATTGTATGAATCAACAGATAGCTCAATGTTTAAGATACATTTTTTCATTAACGAGCAGGTTACACTGGAGTAACCGAAACTTGAAAACATACATAAAAACTCCAGCTTAAGGCAAATGATTTAAATAATATTATAAGTATGCGAAACACATGTATATCAGAGAGAACACACGTGTTTTGTTTCATTTTTTTCTCTTTTTCAACAACGTAGCCTTAAGCAATCGGACAATATATGGTGTTTTCTGTTTGTTTCATGTTCTTGGTTCCATTGGATATTGCCAAAAAACATGTTTCTTAAATTGTAAATTCTATTCTAAGTATATTTGCTGATTATAATTTCAACCATTCTAGTTCTATTTCAATCTGGAGTAAAACTAATTTTCCGGATCCAAAAGCAAGTTCGAGAGTAACAAACATAACTCTAAGACCAAAGATCATTTATGGTGACCACAATTAGGAGCTTAAAAAGTACTTGAACCCTCAATAAAAGTATTCGGTTGACTAACAAATTTTAGGAAGGCTTAATACTTACTTCTGTCTGACAGGATGGTCCGGAGCGGCAAGCTGACCATCATTGGTCAAAAACCTCTCCGGTAAGAATTCCCAAGGTTGGTCGTAGAATCTTGGGTCGTGATGTGACGTGTAAAGGTTTCCAAATATCTAAAAATAATAACAAAGGTGAAATTAAAAAAAAAAAAAAAAAAAAAAAAAAAAAAACAATGGCACTACATGGTTATATGCAATAATGTTTTAAGAGTTAACACCTTTATCTAACATTAGACTAGTTTTTCTATCTGATTCGACGAAATACAAGTTTTATCGAACACGCATGATACAGAATCTTGTATCACCACACTGTGTGGTACAACATTGGCGGTAAAGTGCACGTGCACGTTCTCATTGTGACGTGATTGGGGAGAATGTAGAAAAAATGTCATAACATAGTTCAGTGTTTTTCTGTGGAAAAATGTAATTTTTTCACATAAAGTATTTTTTTTAATTATTATTTTAAATAACCTAATTGGAAATGTTAGATACAAATTTTATATACACAGTGTGTATGTACTTGTTAATTGCAATTGCGAATACTACTTCAGTTCAGGTAGGTTCTCCCATGTGAATGTCCGTGATAGATGGTCAAGCGGAGAAGCGAAAATTGTTTTCATTTAGGGACATGGTATCCCATTTCAATTAACAATTGTTTTATACATGACGTGAGACATCACCAGTGTCTGTGTAGCCGAATGGTCTAAAGATCGCGCTTACATATTACAGGCCTCTCGCCTCTTAGATGGTTCGAATCCCACTCAAGATGGACCCTAGTGTAACAAAGTTTGTCAGTTTGTTTGCCTACGTTGGATTTCTCCTGACACTCCGGATTTCTCCACCATTACTAAATTGACCGCATTAAGATAGTACCATATACTGAGTACAACACTTACCACAGTGCCCTTTGGTATGGTGTAACCTTCAAACACAACCTCTTGATTTAAGTTTGCATGTGGCGCCGTGAGTGGCAAATGTGACTGGTAGCGTAAAACTTCAAAGATAAAGGCATGTGTGTAGGGCATCGAACCCAAGTCCTCCAGTGTTGGTTCTCTCTCTGTTCCTACCACTCTCTGTATTTCATTCCAAATCATTTCTTGAACTTTTGGAAAATGCAGCAACAAAAATATTGAACCCGACATCACGGCTTTTGTTGTCAGCACAGCTAAAAAAATCAATATTTATATCATGAATTAGTAATAGTAAAAGACAGTCAAACCTGGATTAATTGCCATAATTTTGTCCAGCCAAACTCGAGTTTAATGGAGTTTGGTGATAAAATTAAGTAGTCCGTGTCCAAACCACAATCCCAAATATGAAGGTAAAAACTTTTAAAACTTGCAAAATAAGTTGAACCGGTTGATTGGAATGGGACCCGTTGTCCCGGAAAGATAAGCCCTTTCATTAAAGAATGCTGAAGTTATGTAATCTAACATTATAATAGCCATTCTTGAACTGACAGTCTAAATAGAGCGAGGACGTAAACCACCATTACTACATTCCACAGTGTTCAGTCTAGATGGGGCTCTTTTGCCACTGCCCCAAGTAATCATTCCCCATACTGTCGGTGGACCATCCCTGGTCCATTATATCTAGTTCTACCGCTTTCTCATTTATTGTATTTTTTTTTCACTTGACCAACTGATTGTAGATTAAACAGATGCCACAAGACATAATAATACATGCATTTAAAATTTGTGTAAATGTATCAATACTGATCTTTTCAAATGAAATGGGTCAAGTTATGATTTCGACCCCATTTTTGAAAACATGACCCCTATATTTTGATGGCCTAGGTCAGAATGACCCCACTAGATTGAAAACATATTTTTCATAAAAATCTTACATGTATTTATCAGGTCCATGATCATCCCGTTTACGTGTTCATCTGTAAACCATTGACAACCATTTTCGTCAAATGTCTCTTCTTGAGCTTTGAAAAGAGCATGAACGAAACACCTAATATCGTTCTTGTTGTACGAGCTCTGAAAAAAAATGGAAAAATATATATTTGCATTAAACCTGTGATATATGTAGATGACTACTGGCATCGCTATTTACACCTTTGAAATGTTGTATATCCTGTTTTATTGCATGCAATAACGTTCCGAGTATTTTAGAAGTGAAATGCAAAATAACCTTGAATGTTAGTTTCTAGATATAAAAAGGTCAATTGAAATTTGATCAATATGTTTTTAATAATTTATGATTGTTAAGACATGTACGTCTTACGCTCCGCTTTTCAAAAAAAAAAAAAAAAAAAAAAAAAAAAAAAAAAAAAACCTGCATGGAAAATAATAATCTACATAAATTTATTAAATTTGTGCCAAAACAGATGATTCGAGAATATGGGCTTATCGGTAGCGCACCAGACTTTATATCTAAGGGTCCCAGAGGTTCAATTCTGTTATTGACACATGTGATGACCTTTGACGTGTCACTATATTTCACATTTCACACTTTAGGATTGTGATATTGACATTGATTGGTATGTTTGATTTTGATTTGACAAATGGCACCCAATGAGCCATATTTTCAAAAATATTGTTGTTATAGTGTTTTAGACGAACCGTTTTGCAGAAAAATCCTCGATAGAACACTTTATGTAACTATCTACTATCAAAACAAATACTAATCCATAATCGCAATCTCAAAGCAAAGTAAAACGTTGAAACTGATAAGTTAGGTTAAACACGTGTATTTCTACCTGGAAAGTGAGGCCGGGTGCTCCGGAAGGGTAAGCACCTCCTGTTAAGCTAGCTACACCCGCTACGTGTCAAATCTATATTTACCTTCATGTCTTTGACGAACATTTCCATCAAATCAGCCCTCCTCTGTATCACATGATCAAACAATCTACCATAGAAACCAGGACAACCGCGTACCCATGGAAACAATCTATATGTCGCATGTATTTTTGGTTTGATCATTTGGTCGCCATAGTGATCAAAGTCAGACACTACTTGAAGTTGTGGGTCTTTCATTGTATAACGGGATCCACTATACTGAAAATAAACCAAAAACAACAATGTATATAAAAAGATAGATAGCAAATTATCGAGAAATTGTCAAGATATAGCGAACGAGGGGCCAAAGTGAGTTGTTAATTTGGTACCCATTCGTTAGCTCAATGTTAAATTTTTGACCTGTATTGTATGTATTTGTAAAGGACCTTGACAGCATTCTTTTTACAATGCAAGTAAACTTAGAAAGCACTGTTTAATACAGGTAATCAAAACGTTATGCAACATTTAGGTCCTATTTTTGCAACTTATTTATTTCAGCAAATTGTTGCTCTTTTATACAGACTTGCCCCTCGGTATAAAAATTGAAAATTTATACTGTAAAATTAGTTGTAGTATTAAAAAGAGATACGAAAACATTACAAAGGTATCAACCAGTAGAACATTGATGAAGCCCATGGAATAAATACTTACACTTACAAGCGGTGAAACATATGAAATAAAAAATATAGTTACAATCTATGGAATTACATATTATACCAATATGTATTTCTTACAGCACTAGACGGCCGCTTTGGAATATAATTCCTCATCAGTAGTGCTTGGACCAAAATTTTGCAACCAAAACAAATTTAGCTATGAAAATACTTTCCACGAGAAAGTATACATTAGTTTCAGTAAGAAATGTCAAATTTTAACTAGCAGCAAAATATAGGCAATAGTATATTTTTGACAATAATACACAGTTATTGCCTATTGAGTTTGTTTGTGAAACCATTGAAATAAAAACTTAATACTTACAAACATGGCGATCAGGTTGCAGAAAGATGGCATAAGAATATCCAGCGGATCCATTGGTTCTGAATTTGTATTTCTGAACTGTGACACAACATCTTTGAGTTCAATATTGACATTTTCCACATAATGTGGATTATTGAATCCATAATGATTAATAGCGTCCACCATGATCTTTTTCATTTGAATAAGTGTGTCGTCATACTGACGTAATAAGACGTCCTTGTATCCATACACAACATAGGTCCCCATGAAATTAGGTGACCGGTCACTCATAAAGGGAGAGAACTCCTCACTTTCGAAAGCTTTTCTGATTAAATTCGGGTTACTAATAACACACACGTTTTTACCCATTAACTTAGTAACAAAAATATCTCCATATTCACCATTCCAATTATCAAATTCCAGATGAATGTTTTTTGTGTCTATACTTAAACTAGTTCCGAAAAATGGCAGACCACATGGCCCTGGCGGTGATTTATTTGGCGTTTTCCGTCTTGAAACAGCAAAAAGTGTTATACAAAGTGCCAAACACGCACTTGCCAAGATAATTAATACAAACATGTCTTGATCTGAAAAAAGTAAAAAAGAAGAATTTAAAATAAACAATTTTGTGAGTTATTATTACTGTAATCTGCAGTATGGTTCATTCTATATCAGGGATAAACTCAACACCGTACATGCCTTTTTGTCCGTGTAATCACACTACGGTACATGCTGGTCGAAAGTTTTTCATCGACTCGACTTAACGAAACGGAGTCGAAGCTCGGCTGTCGAACGGTCGAGATACAGTACAGACCTGTCAAATGTTTAACACTCAGCTAACGAAAAAGACTCCGAAGCTCGACAGTCGCGTGGCCGAGATACAGTATAGACCCGTCAAAAGTTTAACACCGAGCTATCGAAAAAGACCCCGAAGCTCGGCAATCGAGTGGTCGAGATACAGTCCATACCCGTCAAAAGTAACACTGAGCTATCGTAAAAAGGCCCCGAAGCTCGACAGCCGAGTGGCCGAGTAATAAGTTGCTACTAACCGAAAAGCTGCCCGAAAGATAACTAGAAGCTGGCGAGATAAAGCTTACGAGGGGCTGAAATGAGCTGCCGATTCGCCACTTTTTCGGTTAGCTTGTGTTCAACTTTCGATTGGTCTGTACTGTATGCGGGATAGCTAGTGTGTAAAAGTAAAACGAAAAACAGTCGAGATAAAGCTAACAAGCGACGAGACGAGTTGTCGAGTCGGCACTAATTTGTAAGTTAGGTTAGTGTTAAGCTTTCAACTGTATTGTACTTCTTCAGATAATTGCATTTTATTTTTATGAAAGGTGTTAGGACAAGCTTTTCTATATCCTTATTTTTTTTTTTATTTTTACGCTTATGTCATATACCAATTTTGAATTTAATCATAAATAACATTTAAAAAAATGGTATTGTCTATTGTCATATACCGTTTTTTTGAATGTATTTTATGATTAAATTTTAAAAATGGTATATGACACTTACAATAATGACAAACTTACAAAGCTAGGAGTTTCTAGTAGCTTGGTATGGGAATTATTTGAATTTAATGGAGTAAATCCGACTTCCGGCGGAAATGGAATAATTTAAATTCCAATCCTCCAGACATCCGGGATAGGTGTAATTGTGGTGAATTAAAACAATAGTTTTACATCATGCGGTTTAACCTCCCCACACATATTATGGGAAATACTTTTATATCATAATCTGTCGTATATTGGTATATTGAAATGAAACAGATTGGATTTGAAATAGCAGTACAAAAATAAGCGTACAGCATTTGTATAGAGGGACCCTTCCCTACTTAGTACATAATTGTTTCTTTAATAACTAAAAGGGGTTTATCAAAATATTTTTAAAAATGTACTAATCTTTTTAAAATTATTTATAGTATTTATAGAAATCGTACGAGACATGGTACAATTTTTTTCATAAAGGGAAAGGAAAAAATCTGGTTACACAGGTGTTGATGACGGGGATTAAACTCCAGAATAAAAATGAAAATTAATTCGGAGATTAGGCCATTACTAGTTAAATATTTGTTGGTAATTTTTAAAAGCACACCTGTTGCCAAAATATGAACATGAAAACTCATACAATCACTTTTTATACAGTCCAACTTTCCTGAAAAGCCACCTCTATATAAGGGCCACCTGCTTATAAAGGCCAGTAGAATTGTATCCCAATTGTTCTTTATTATTTGAACCTGTATATTAAGGCCACCTGCGCATAAAGGCCACTTTTACTGGTTCCCTTGGGTGGCCTTTATAAACAGGGTTGACTGTAATTGAACTTCTGTAATTGAGATGATACGTATTTTGACAATACTCAGATAGGACAAAAACACCTTTTATCAAATCTTTGCTAAAATGAACATGTAAAACATAATACATTGTTTTAAAAAATACGATTTCCGTCATTGTAAACTAAAAAGCACCTTTTAACAACGCGTTGCCAATATTTGAATATTTAAAAATATTCGAGAAAATTCTATTTTAGCGTCTTTTCAAATATTCGCAAACGTCTTATTCTCGCATTGACGCGGAAAATTCCCGATGTACAATAACATTTCCCAGTATCAAGTGATGGTTTTCGTCTCTTTACAAACCTAACATTGACCTGTCCGCTTGAGCTTTAATTTAAATATTTGTTGTGGGTAACGTCAAGTGCATTTGTGTTTAAGACTCACATGGGTTTATTTTGTCTACATCATGCGAACACTTATCGTGTACCTTGAGTATATATTATTAACAGCGAATCCTACTACAGTCCAACCTGCCTTAAAGGCCACCTCTATATAAAGGCCACTTGCTTATAAAGGCCATTAGAATTGCATCCCCATTGGTCTTTATTCATCTTATTTGAACTTGTATATAATAGGCCACCTGCCCATAAAGGCCATTATTACTGGTTCTTTTGGGTGGCCTTTATAGACAGGTTGGACTTTACTACCCATATATTAGATGGATGTTAATATATATGATTATTCCTAGTGAAAGGTCAAGCGGACAGGCCAATGTTGTTTCCAGCTACCACTACAGACGAGCGTATGATAATTATGTAATAACTACTATCAAACAAGCTATTTTAGATGTGACTTCTTTAGATGAAAACCTTGAACCTGTAATCAGCTGGAGATCAAATCCGGAATGTTTTCTGATGTAAAGTGACATAATTCATCCGTGTTTTTGAGATAACAAACATTGGTTATGTACAACGGTTACATAATAAATTCAAAATAAACAAATTGTGCATATGGTAGTCTTGTCAAACAGATGAAAATGTTGAGCTCGAAATTACGTACACATGTATTTAAGAGCAAAGGAATGCGTTTTCATTTGACTTTTTTATCCAAGTCGAAAATAATAAAAGCTTTATCTGACATTTTTGTCTAACAATATTTTTTTTCATCTTAACAATATGTTCTTAGATGAAAATATTGAGATCGAACTTACATGCACATGTATTTAAGAGCAAAGGAATGCGTTTTCAGTTGACTTTTTTATCCAAGTCGAAAATAACAAACCGCTTTATCTGACATTTTTGTCTAACAATATTTTTTTCATCTTAACAATATTTTCTTAGATGAAAATATTGAGATCGAACTTACATACACATGTATTTAAGAGAGCAATGGAATGCGTTTTCAGTTGACTTTTTCTTATCCATGTTTTTTTGTCAAAAAATTTTTCTTCAGAAGAAAATGTTTAGATCGAAATTACATGCACATGTATATGAGAGCAAAGGAATGCGTTTTCAGTTGACTTTTTCTTATCCATGTTTTTTTGTCAAAAAATTTTTCTTCAGAAGAAAATGTTTAGATCGAAATTACATGCACATGTATATGAGAGCAAAGGAATGCGTTTTTTAGTTGACTTTTTAATCCAAGTCGAAAATAACCAACCGCTATATCTGACATGTTTTGTCAAAAATTATTTCTTCAGATCAAAATAATGAGATTGATACAATATGCATATGTATTTAGAAGCAAGGGATGCAGTTTGGGCTTTTTATTACAGAGCTGAAACAAAATAACTTACGAAAAATTAATCCAAGTGAAGACAAAAACGCCATATATATGACATTTTATCAAAAATTATTTCTTCAGATGAAAATACTGCAATTGGTATACCATGTACAAATATTTAAAGCCAAAGGAATACAGTCTTGTCTTTATTTTAAAGTCGAAACGCAATAACTTAAGCAAATGCTTCTAGGAAAAACATATTTTAACAATGAAATCAAATTTCAAATAAAAAAATTAAATTATGTGTTTGCCAAAGAATAACCTTTCTTTATCAAACAATTGCAGAAAGGGATTTTGCTTTCATTGAAGGAGATAGAGATCGACATATTTTTATTATCTTGCCCTTTGACATAAAATTCGTACATCTAAGAAAAAGAAAGGGGTTCACGGTAACATGAAAAAACCCGTAACTTGATTCTGGAACGACAGTCAAAGCTATCTCCAAACATATCCACTCGATGTCTTTCTTTTCATCTTTGTCAGGTTTTTTTTTCGTTGCCATTATTTTCTGCAGATGCATTTTTGCACCTGCACCAATCCCTGTCCATGCAATCTACACTCCATGTCTATATTTTCATTTTTGTCAGTTTTTTGGCTGCAATCATTCTATGCGCATGCTGTCATTACACCTGCACCAATCAAGGTCTTACTATGTTAAATCGCTTACACACGTGTATTATCTAATAAAACTGCACATCTTTGTTTATTACATAATAAACTTTTTGTTTATGACATAATAAACAACAGTAAACATGGTACATTGATAATATCACCATATGTCCAAACAAGAAGCAAATGTTGAACATGATTCATACACCTAATCAAGCTCCTTACAAATAAATTGTTGACCCATGGGTATTGCAAACCCGGTCTTATAAAAACATTTTATGGTCGTCGCAGTATTGTTGATAAGTATGATATCTGCCATGTATATATTTGAGGACTTATAGTTCCATATTCCTTTAATTTGAATTTTGATACCACACGTGGCAGATGCAGCTAGCTAAACTGGAGGCTCTTACCCTTCCGGAGCACCCGATCTCACTTCCCTGGTGGAAGTTCAGGCGTTTACTTTGCTTTTGCATTGTTATTTTGACATGGATTAGTATGTATGATATTTTGTGAAAAACCAATACCCAGAATAGGAACAGACTCGGCACTTACTAACACCGAAATAGACATCAGAATCATGTAGGAATTTTGCCGCCAATGCGATTACCTGACAGACATTTTTTATTCCTATGTCATTAGTACAATAATTTTTATAGGGTACATCAAAGTGATAATGCCGTTTATATCTTATGGCAATTATGAACACCACTGTATCATAGATAACTGTACGTTAGATATATATACAGTACAGACCTGTCGAAAGTTTAACACTAAACTTACGGATATGTGCTCAATTGCCAGGTCAGCTTGGCACTTGATTAGGTATATCTCGGCAGTTTTTCAGCATCTGCAATCTATAACATTTCAACCACTAGCTTTCCATATCTTAGCAACTTGACAGCCGATCTTCGTCTCCTTTTCGTTAGTTCTGTGTTAAACTTTCGACAGATCTGTACTGTATCTTGGATAAATGTACGTTTTGTAAGAAGTATATACTGTGCAGACCTGTCAAAAAGTTTAATACTAAACTAGCAAATTGGTTCCGAATTGACAACTCATCTCAATCCGTCGTTACGAATATTTTGACAGCCTCTATCCTCAATCGGTCTCTCAACGTCCTTTCTGTCATTCACTAGCTAATCATATCTCGAACACTCGGTAGCCGTGATTCAAATCTTTTTCGTTAGCTCAGTGTTAAAATTTCGACAGGTCTGTGCTGTATTTGGATTTTGGCGTAGTGCTATCTCGGTCCATACACTTGAACCATATTGAGATAATAAATTTATATACATGCAATGACGAAAAATGAATACAAACACTTTGATCTTTTATATAGATATTGCTTAGTTGGTGGTCCAAAAGTTGTAAGTACCACACAGTAAAATCACCTTAGCTTAGTGTGTCCCTTATATTGCTTATCGCAACAGTAAAGTGAAATCTCGTTATTTTGTCCTAAATAACGTTGCGGCTTTGCTTATGACAGCAGTACATGCACAGTATAACCACGTTATAATACCACGTCATATACATGGATATGTCGTCATATACATGGATATATATATATGTATACTTTGTAACCTAGCTTAAAGTTGAAAGCCATTTAATCTTTGGTTTCTTTTTACTAAGCTTCCCTCAAAAATCACGAAACTCTTTAATAACGCCAAAATTTCACTATACAGATTGTGATGGTGACAATAAATCGACGTTTTACTGTTATAGTCAAACCTGTCTATAAAGGCCACCCAAAGGAATCAGTAAAATGGCCTTTATGGGCTGATGACTTTTATATACAGGTTCAAATAATATAAATAAAGAACAATTGGGATACTGGGATACATTTCTACTGTGCTTTATAAGCTTGTGGTCCTTATATAGAGGTGGCCATAAAGGCCGGTTCGACTGTATTTGTTTTATTATTGTGGAATATATATATATATATATATATAATATATATATATATATATATATATATATAATATATAATATATATATATATATATATATCTTTATTAGTTTTTAATGTATATTTCAATATATATATATAGTTTTTAATCTCAGACAATGAAATTTTAGATCTATTCAAATAAAAAGTAACTCAGCTTGCAACTACACACATTTACATTATTAGTACATTTAATTGTTAGCCAAGTATCGAACTCGCCATCTTCGCCTCTATAATTTAAGTGTTATCTTAAGGTATGTTAATTTTGTCACCGTATGTTATATTAACCTAACATAAATATTAATCATATTCAAAAAGAAAAACAAAAAGATGTCATCATGCGGTGGTTGTCCTACTTCGGGCAATGTTTTTTCTAGTTTAAATTAACCCACGGTTCATTTAAAACAAGAATCAAAATTAGACACTTATAGTTATCATTGAAATCTGAGCATTAGAAGTAATTCTATATTGCAATTATTTGTCCGTTCGATTCAGAATTGTGTTGTTTGAAATGAATTGTACACATCAGACAAGTTCCTTACACTTATATCAAGTCTGTCAGTTTAAGGATAGTGGAGAGAAATCCATTGACCTTCGGCAAACGAACTGAAAAAAAATTCACACGAGGATCTGTCCTGAGTGAGAGCTAAGAAGATAAATGAAGAGTAAAATAGAGAAATAGCCTTTTACGTCTCCCTCAATATGTTTTTCACTTAATTGTATCAAAGTGGGAAGTTTTAAAGGGGTGAGGAAAACCAGACTGCTCGAAGAAAGCCACCCACATTCGTCAAGCTGAACTGTGAAACTTTTCTTCCCACTAGGATCTGACCAGGTTGAACATGAGAAGCAGCGCAATCCGTTTTCGACCACTTTACAACTAAAATACAAGATGCACGACAAAGATATAAATTGGTTAAATTGAATTGATATGGCTGTGTCTGTTTTTTGTCAATCTACAATGAGTAATGATAAAATAATTTATATATCACTTTAAGCCTATTTTGTGAATTATTCATAGCGACAATTTGTACAAACTGCATTTAATAAGCTGATTTTTAAATATGTTGTTTTAGAAAAGAAAAATTGAGTAACGGAATTCTGATGAACAGTCTTGAAATTGATTGAAACTCTAAGAAGTTAACCAAAATATGCTGTTGATAAAACATCAGTCCAATCAACCAACCAAATAAAGAAAGGGAAAAAACAGAATTGACAACCAGAAGGAGTTTGCACTCGGGATAATCATATTGCTAAAGAACAGTCTAGACATTGATTTTAACTCCCAGAAATAAAACAGCTAATCAACCAACCTACTAACCAAATAACTAACTAAACAAAAAGTAGAATTGACAAACACAAGGAGTTTGCACTCAAAAGAATAAAAATAAAACCATAAAGCTAAACATCAGTCTCAACATTGGATTTAACTCCAAGAAGTAAAATAACCAACCAACTAACTAAACACAAAGTGGAGTTGACAATCACAAGGAGTTTGCACTAAAATATAAAAATAAGAACCAGGAAGCTTAAGAAAAGTCTTAACATTGATTCTAACTCCCGGAAGTAGAACAGCCAAGCGACCAGCTAAAGACAAAGCAGAATTGACAACCACAATTGGGTTTGCACTCAAAAGTGAAAGTAAATAAAAAACAGAACTCTAAATAATAGTCTAGACGTTGATTTTAACTCCAAAAAAGAAAAGCCACTAAAAAAAGAATTGACAACTACATTGAGTTTGAAATTTCAAAAAAAAAAAAAAAAAAAAAAAAAAAAAAAAAAAAAAAAAAAAAAAAAAAAATAGGGAACGGTTTTGTTTCCTTGCATTGGTTTGCTTACAAAACTTTTACCAGGAAGTCGAAATGTCAAATTAGAATACGCCATTATACGGATAACACAAACATATGGTCCCTGGTAACATCTGTTTGCAAAAACAACATGGAAATCTATAACATATGCAAAAGGACAGTTTATCATGTTCTAGTAAATCCACGCTATGAAATTCAATATTTATCATACGAAATATAAACAATACTCAAATCCTTGAACAAATGTGTCTTAGCAAAGAAGGGGTTTGATGTGTTTTGTTTAATGAGTGGGGTCGAGTCAAGAATGCAGTGAGTTTTACGCCCCAGCAAAAAATCTTTCACTTATATCGATAGTGTCTTGATTGTTCGGGTATTTCCATGATAACCCAAATAAACGATCGCCAAACTTTTTTTTTCTTTAACAATGAAGATTTGCTTTACTATGACCATCAAGTACTTTGCTATATTACATGTATATGAACACAAAATTACGGTACATTTACTTTCTAATGGCAATGTTATATTATTATATAAATTAAAGTTGTGAAAACCAGTTTTTTTTAAGATGTCCAATTATAAGACAGTGAGCAACTGCAATGTGTTAAATGATTGGCAATTTCAAGTATAACTCACATTAAAGATCGTCAGATTTAAAAAAGTGTTTTCTTTAAAATGAAGTTTTGCTTTACTTTGACATCAAGTGCTTGGCTATATTACACATGGACTACGGTACATATACTCTCTAATAACAATGTATCAAAAACAAACATAATAATCCATTTCTGAATCACAATCCAGAAAACAAAGTAAAAACTTTGGAACTGACAAGTTAGGTTAGACACGTGAACTTCCACCAGGGAAGTGAGGCCGGGTGCTCCGGAAGGGTAAGCACCTCCTGTTTAGCTAGCTACACCCGCCACGTGTGTAATCAAAATTGTGTGAAAGGAACATGGAACTATGAGACGTCAAATATATCCAAGGCAATCCTGGACACAGAGACATCAAACTTATCAACTATACTGTATATAATAATATAAATTAAAGTTGTAAAAGCAAGTTTTTAAGATGTCCAGTTAGGCAGTTACCAAGTGCAATGTGTTAAATGATTGGAAATTTCTAGGATAATTATAATAAATGACCGTCTGAGAGTTAAACAATATTTTTTCTGTAAAACAAGAACTTTGTTTTACTACGAAGTAAACACTTGGCTATATTACCTCTATATATACACAAAATACGATATATATTTCATTATTATATTATTACTAGAGTTGTGAAAGCCAGTTTAATTGAAAATGTTCAGTTACGTTGTGATCAATTTGTTAACTGCTTGGACATTTTCCAGGATAATTCAAATAAACGATCGCCAAACTTAAAAATATGTTCTCCTTAAAACATAAAGTTTATTTTACTACGGCACAGAAATAACACCTCAATGCAAGCAATTGGCTGTGAAAGCTTTCTAGGATAAAACTAAAATAAACGTAAATTATTTCTTCTTTCAAATACGAAGTTTGTTTAAGTATGAAACAACATCAAGTACATGGCTAAATACAACCTGTATACGAACACAAAATTACGATACATAAGTATTCTTATTAGGAAGTAATTATGATATAAATTAGAGATGTGAAAGCCAGTTTTATTGAAAATGTTAAGCTAGGCGGTAATCAATGTGTTAGTTGCTTGGACATTCCCAAGAAAACAAATATAAACAATCGCAAGATTTAAAACTATGTTCTTCTTAAAATATGAAGTTTGTTCAACTACGAAACAAAAATAAAACCATCAAGCAATTAGTTTTTTTAAGCCAGTTTTATTGAAAATGTTCAATTAGGTTGTGATCAATTTGTCAATTGCTTGGAAATTCCAAAGAAAACAAAAATAAACGATCGCTAGACTTTAAGTAATGTTTTCTTTAAAACGACTTTTGTTTTACTACGGAACAAAAATAAAACTATCAAGCAATTGCCTGTGAAAGCAAGTTTTATTGAAAATGTTCAGTTAGGCAGTGATCAAGGTATTAATTGCTTGGGCCTTTCTAGGATAACTAAACTTAACCCATCGTCATACTTAAAATAGTTTTTCATACAAATTTGTTTGTTTAACTTCAAGTGAAACCTATACGAACACAACATTACGGTACATATACGTTCTAATAACGATGCATTTATTATATTATTTGAGTTATGAAAGTCTATTTTATTGAAAATGTTCAGTTAGATGGTAATCATTTAAATTGCTTAGACCTTTCTAGGATAACTAAAATAAACGATAGTCTGACCTGAAATTATTTTTTCTTTAAAAACAAAAAAGTAATAAAAACATCAAGTAAAACCATCAAGCACTTGGCAATATTACATATAATGTGACAACATAAGAACGGTATATATACTTTCTAATTAATTATAATAAAAATTAAGTTGACTTACCAGGTTAAAGAATTATCTCCTCGAAGTCACACACATATATGAAAAATATTTATGAATGAATACTTAGTATATATAAATACTCATATACTTATACACAAAATATATATCGTAGTACTTCAACTTTGACTCAGTAAATAATAGGTTCGTTTCCGATTCAAATAATCCTGACGTGTTTCCGACTCAAGTTTTAGATTGTTACAGACATACAATTTGGTTACTTTTTGACCTATCCGATGCGAAAGAATTGTTGTAGAATCATGGCACACCTCCTGGTCTCATGTGGGCTTATATATATACACAGTAGCGGGATGAGATGAAACTTAAGGCCAAACAAATGTATTTTTGTGTTTGATGTTCCAGTTTTTAAGTGTACAAATTATCAGTGTGTTTTGACTTAAGTGGTGCTATGTCGGAACACCTCCTGGTCTCATTTGGGCTTATATACACACAGAAGCAAGACGAGATGTAAATTTAGGCCAAACAAATGTATTTCTGTGTTTGGTGTACTAGTTTTTAAGTGTATAAGTTATAAGAGTAGTGCTATATCTATGGGGAGCGATGGTGCTAAATTGGCACACCCCTGATCTGGTGTGGGCTTAAATACACACAGTAGCGGGATGATGTGAAAGTTTAGGTCAAATAAATGTATTGTATTTGTTGTACCACTTTTATGTGAATAAGCTCTGGGTGTGTTTTTTTACTTAAAGTTTCGTAAAAATGGTGCTGGAAACCTATATATACACACACAGTAGAAAGATAAGTGCGGTTCGGATATAAAACTCAAGGCCAAAACCAATATATTATTGTGTATGGCGCCATTGTTTTTGTTGCAAAAGTTTTGATTGTTTTGACCCAAGAGTTGAGTGACGTTGGTGCTTTATTGGCACACCCATCCTGTCTCATTTGGGCTTATATACACACAATAGCGAGATGAGATGAACGTTTAGGCTAAACAAATGTGTCTGTTTTTGTGTCCTAGATTTTAGTGTACAAGTTCTGAGTGTGTTTTAACTTAGGTGGTACTATATCGATGGGTAATGTTTTCGGATATGCAAATTCAGGCCAAAACAAATGTATCTTTGTTTTCGGTGTCCATGTTCTCGTGTATATAAGAAATGTTTACTCAAAAAAGTACATACCAATAGTACAAGTATTATTTCACATATCTGTACATGCGTTTGAATGGGAATGCATCTCCTGTCCCTTCTAGAGCTGTAAAAAGCTACATTATATATAATTACTAGTATAGTCTTTCGAATGAGACTAAAAACCTAGACTCCGTGTTTCAGTGCTCTGTAGAGTTTGAAAAAGAGTATACAATTTATGGCCGCTACAGAGGACGCTTACAACTGAAAAGCGATTGAAACAGACTGAGCAAAGAAAGTATTATATTACCATACACCATTTTTAAAATGTATTTAATAATTGTTTTTTGTTTTTTTTAATAAAAAAAGGTTTATGACCTCAAATACATGAACACCATATTCAGAGATTTCTTTAGCACTGTATCATTTATCTACCTAGTACCTATAACAGAAAGTGGAAATGTACATAGTTTTATATACAGCACAATTATGGGCTTCAATTTTCTACTGTCTGCTTCTCCTGCTTATGGTGTATTTGTTTCCCAGTTAATAATTTTAATCTATTTTTAATAGTAAGAAAGTCTGCTATAGCAAGTCTTTATAATAGTTACACATACATCATGATTAGTGAGTTACAAACGTGATGGCTTCAATTTTTCTACTGTCAGTTTTCCTTTCTATACAGCAACACACCTGGTTTTCCTGCTTGTGGTGTATGTGTTTCCCAATTAATACGTGAAGATAGAGCATGTTCCCACTACAAGCTTCTCAAATAAATTGTTGAACACATAGACGTTGCAAGTCTACTTGTAATAGTTTTGCATACAGCATAATTAATGGGTTACAAACGTGATGACTTCTGTTGTCTATTGTCAACATTCCTTATCTATGCAGCAGTACACCTGCTTCTCGTGCTTATGGTGTATTTGTTTCACAATTTATACGCCATGATAGGAGCTCATTCCCACTACAACGAAGCAAGCTGCTCAAATAAATTGTTGAACATATGGACGTTGCAAGTCTTCTTTTAATAGTTTTGCATACAGCATAATTAGTGGGTTACAAACGTGATGGCTTCTGTTGTCTATTGTCAACTTTCCTTATCTATGCAGCAGTACACCTGTTGATAGAGCTTGTTCCCACTACAACGAAGTAAGCTGCTCAAATAAATGGTTGAACACATGGACATTGCAAGTCTAGGCTTTTAAAGGCACTCAAGAACTTTTATGGCCATCAATAGTGTCGATAAGTATGGTATTTCTGTATCAAAATCACACTAGATATATTATCAATTTTGATTACACACGTGGCGGAAATAGCTAGCTAAAGTGCTTACTCTTCCGGAGCACCCGGCCTTACGTCCTTGGTGTAAGTTCACGTCTTAATTTAATTTGCCAGTTGTTACAATGATTATTTTGATTTTGGGATTTTGACTTGGGTATGGATTGATATTTTGTTTTTACTTCGTTTTGGAATGTGATTTGGAAATAGTGTGGTATGTTTGCTTTTACATTGCTTTTGGTTTTTGATTTGGACATAGATTTTTACATTTATGCTTGGATTTACTTTGCTTTTGGGAATGTGCCTTGGAATGGATTGGTATGTTTGTTTTTACAATGCCTTTTCATTGTGATTTTGACATGGAATGATATGTTTGTTTTTGTGTTTTGATTTTTGGGATGCGATTTTGGTTTTTGATTGGTTTGTTTATTAATTTTGCTGTTGGATTGTAATTTTAACATGGGTTGGTGAGTTTGTTTTAACATTGCTTTGGAATTATAACTAAGGTATGGATTGGTATGATTGTATCTACCTTGCTTTTGGGGACGTGTGATGTGGACATGGATTAGTATGTTTGCTTTTTGGGAATGTAATTTGGACATGGGTTGGTGTGTTGTTTTATGTTGCTTTTGGGGAATATGATTTCGACATGGATTGGTTTATTTGATATTATGTTGCTTTTGGGGATGTGATTTTGGTATGGATTGGTATATTTGATTTTACTTTATTTGGAATCGTGATTTGGACATGGATTGGTATGTTTGCTTTTTGGGAATGTAAATTGGACATGAATTGGTGTGTTTGTTTTTTATTACAATAATATGATATTATACAAGACATTAACGAATACTAATTACAACACTTATATATATTTTTTAGCGTACAAGTCTTGAGTATATTTTAAATTAAGTGTTTGGTAACGTTGGTTACAATGGTACTATATGGCCTCACTTCCTAGTTTACTGTATCGAGGAGCGTGTGAATTGAAAACCTAGAAAACTACAATTCTATCTCTGTGTCCTAAGTGGATGTCCCAAATGTTATCTAACAGTTTTAACCAACCCTATTTCTGTACATTTTGTTTTAATTTCCAGAAAATCTTTCGTTTTACATTTAAAAAATTTAGACACAATGTTTGTTGTGTTTTTCCGTGCCGATACAGGAAGACATCAGGGGATGGGATATTTTTAGGTTTTTTTGACTTGTTTTTTCTTTATTTCTCCCCCCCCCCCCCCCCCACAAACGAAGTCGGTTTTGGCATATAGTGCATACTTCATTTTTTCGCCAGCATTTTGTCTGCCATTTTTTTTCGAACACTATTTAGCAGATCTTTATGTAACTTCACAGAAACAATATTTGGGTGAAGTAGATGTACTGTTTGATAACGCGAATGGTTGTGGATTTTTTCATGTAGTTTGGATTCGTTAAGGAACACTTTTGAAATTGCATTCAATTTCAGTTAAAATTTTGTCGGTTGGGGATTTGTCATGTAGTTTGGATTTGTTTAGGGGACACTTTTGAAATTGCATTTAATTTCAGTTAAAATTTTGTCGGTTGTGGATTTTTTCATGTAGTTTGGATTCGTTAAGGGGACACCTTTGAAATTGCATTCAATTTCAGTTAAAATTTTGTCGGTTGGGGATTTTTCATGTAGTTTGGATTCGTTTAGGGGACACTTTTGAAATTGCATTCAATTTCAGTTAAAATTTGTTAATTTCAGGTTTCAATAGCGTTTTGTTTAACAGCACTCTCGAGTCTTTCTGGGACCATTGTGGATAAGCATATTTCATTTTATAAGTTTTGAAGAACCACAATGAGAACAGAAGTTTAACTTTTGCTCTCTTACAAAACCAGTTGTTTATAGAGGCCCAGGTTGTTCTTGAGATGGGTACCTGAATCGAATCCAGTAGGTTTTTCTTATTTATTAATTTTTGTAGTAATTGATTAATAAAATATTGTTTGTAATTTGCCAATCAAATAGCGTAAAACAGAATTGTTCGTCTGGTTTGGAACTTGCCAATAAAATCGCGTAAAACAGAATTGTTTAGAATTCGTTAATCAAATCGCTTAAAACAGATTGGTTTGGAATTTGCCAATCAAATTGCGTAAAACAGAATTGTTTGTAATTTTCCAATCAAATCGCGTAAAACGAAATTGTTTGTTCACCATCAGGTATGAGTATACTTGAGATACATTTGCAGATAGAGACAACGGAAGATGCTAGTTTCCCATCACAAAAACTGCTGTCTCAGACCGGAACAAGTTTAAGGATTCGAGAAGTAGTTTGTCTAAGTGGGCGAATTAAATTTATTTTAGGGAAAGGTCATATTACATAATTATAAGATCTAGTGTGAAAACATCACTGGTCGTTAATGGAGTATGGATGTGACTTTGTGACTTTGCAATAAATAAATAATGCATATTCATATTCTATGTACGGAAGCGTATTAGGGCCACGACATTTTTTTTTTATTTTGATATGTCGACATAGGATCTCGATTAATCGACTTAACTATCTCGATAAATCGACTTAACAATCTCGATGAATCGACTTAATGTCCGCTCTATATGCGGGAGGTCGCGGGTTCGATCCCCGGCCGTGACAAACTAAAGTTGTAAAAATAAGTAGTTTCTGCTCCCCAGCTACACACGGTTTACTGGGTTAGGGAAAAAACTGACTTAACTTGTGTCAGGATAACGGACTAGCAGGATTGTAGTTAGGCTTTGGCTATATTATCCGTGTACTGGCAACTTAAAGACGACATCACTGCAGTCCAGTTACTCACACATCACTCTAACAACGCACACACACAAAATAAAGAATGAGAAAGTAGACTATCAAAAAATTTCACGTCGTAAAATGACTGAAATACTGTCGAAACGACGTAAAAATCCAACAACCAATCAATCAATCAACCAATCATAACACCAAACAAATCGGTTTTCTATATTCACGAGAGTTCAAATTACGCATCTGACGAAATTCTATTACATGAATACTAAGTTAACATGTACAGTTACTGGTGTGTTAAAGCCCCGGTCACACAGCACTCCACGTCTAAATCACGTACAAAAAGTTATAAAATCTGGTGGACGTGATCGTTAGTGGTAATTTTTATTCAATTTTGGCTTGGCCGTGCTTTGTACCGGGTATTGCCGTCGGTGGCTGTTCCACTGCTCGACAAGCACTGCCTAAGCACGGCTTACCATGTTCAGCTATGTGTGAGGCTAAAAATATGTTCGCACGTGTTCGAACATGGGAAAAAAGCGACAAGTTACCACGACTGACCGCGGCCTCATCGCGTTTGTAGCACTGCCGATCACTTCTGGCTCCAAGTACCGTAAGATGCAATATGCCTGGAGAGTCCCCCACAACTCCATAAGTCTTGTAGTAAGTCATTGCGTGTAAAGCTGCTGCCAACACTGGGTCCGACTACTTCAACTAAAAAGGCTTCTTCAGAGTTATCCTCATAGCAGTCGTGTCTTCGGACTACAAGTTCCTGTGGATAGACGTAAGCGGCAAGAGGCCCCCCCTCCTATACCCGCATCTACAATAATTTAAAAAGTGAGATCAAGGAGGGTCTGCAGAACAATGACATCGCCGGCTTCCCACAGCCAGATCCTCTGCCAGGTGACACACAGGATGTACCCTAATTCCTTGTAGATGACGATGCCTTCGGACTCCGGACCTACATGATGAAACCCTACGCTAATATGGACATGACGAGGGAGCAAAGGATATTTAACTATCGACTGTCGTGGGCCAAACGGGTAGTTGAAAATTCGTTCGGGATCCTTGCCAACAGATTTCAAGTTCTCCTGACTACCATGATGTATGAAGCTGACACTATCAGGCTGCTGGTCAACGTATGCGTACTCCTTCACAACCTGATGAGAACACGTTACCCGGTGATGCAGTACATGGTGGACTTGGGGCGTCCAGATAGAGAACTGGTGCTTGGTGCTTGGCGTGAAGACATGAAACGAGATCTGATAGAGTACCAGAATCCAACAGAGATGTCATGCTAGCCAAGACCCAGAGGAGCCTCATCGTGCAGTAGTGCAACTCCCAGCTGGAAGGGTGATGTGGCAGGATTATATGCTCCTCCCCCATTAGCTATGCTTACTGATCATGTTAGTAAGGGAAGCTGGAGCACTGATATTTAAATGTTGTTATGATAATGACGATTGATAATTACATATTGTATTAATGAAATGAATTGAAATGTAAAATGCGCTTGGCAGTTTTGACGTTACTAGATTAAAACTAAGTTAAACTTTTATATGCGCGGCAAGCCGCGCTTCCGACGACGCCGAGCCGCGGTTACCCGTGATTGGGCAGTGCTATAGCAGTGGAGTGCCCGTATTACGTCCGCGCTCAACGCGTGATCGGCAGTGCTACAAACGCGATGAGGCCGCGGTCAGTCGTGGTAACTTGTCGCTTTTTTCCCGCGTTCGAACACGTGCGAACCTATTTTTAGCCTCACACATAGCTGAACATGGTAAGCCGTGCTTAGGCAGTGCTTGAGCAGTGGAACAGCCACCGACGGCAATACTCCGTACAAAGCACGGCCAAGCCAAAATTGAACAAAAATTACCACTAACGATCACGTCCACCAGATTTTCATAACTTTTTGTACGTGATTTAGACGTGGAGTGCTGTGTGACCGGGGCTTTAGCACACCAGTAACTGTACATGTTAACTTAGTATTCATGTAATAGAATTTCGTCAGATGCGTAATTTGAACTCTCGTGAATATAGAAAACCGATTTGTTTGGTGTTATGATTGGTTGATTGATTGATTGGTTGTTGGATTTTTACGTCGTTTCGACAGTATTTCAGTCATTTTACGACGTGAAATTTTTTGATAGTCTACTTTCTCATTCTTTATTTTGTGTGTGTGTGCGTTGTTAGAGTGATGTGTGAGTAACTGGACTGCAGTGATGTCGTCTTTAAGTTGCCAGTACACGGATATAATAGCCAAAGCCTAACTACAATCCTGCTAGTCCGTTATCCTGACACAAGTTAAGTCAGTTTTTTTCCCTAACCCAGTAAACCGTGTGTAGCTGGGGAGCTGAAACTACTTATTTTTACAACTTTAGTTTGTCACGACCGGGGATCGAACCCGCGACCTCCCGCATATAGAGCGGACACTAAGTCGATTTATCGAGATAGTTAAGTCGATTTATCGAGATACTAAGTCGATTTATCGAGATTTTTAGGTCGATTTATCGAAATTGTTAAGTCGATTTATCGAGATAGTTAAGTCGATTAATCGAGATCCTATGTCGATTTATCGAGATACTAAGTCGATTTATCGAGATAATAAGTCGATTTATCGACATAGTTAAGTCGATTTATCGAGATAATAAATCGATTTATCGAGATACTAAGTCGATTTATCGAGATACTAAGTCGATTTATCGAGATAATAAGTCGATTTATCGAGATACTAAGTCGACATATCAAAATTTAAAAAAAATTGTCGTGGCCCTAATACGCTTCCGTATCTATGACATTGCGTATTTTCGTAAGAAGGAAAACTATTTTCAAGTCAAAAAAAAAAAAAAAAAAAAAAAAAAATAATAATAATAATAATAATATAAAAATATCTATACATGTATAATAATAATAATAATGTTAGACATGGGACGGAAATAATAAGTGTGTGTGTGTGTGTGTGTGTGTGTGTGTGTGTGTGGAATTTTGACGTATGGAAAGTGCTATTGCTAAAAAGAAGAAAACATTTTACAGGTAGTAAATAATTATTTTTTGTGGCCTTAATTAAAAATATGTCAAACTTTCGGGATCGGAAGCGTGAAGTTCATCAGGGGTCATAATGGGTCAAGTGTTTCTAGTTTTGCCAACAATATTCTAATTTACTTAAGAAAATGTATGTGTTAACTCTGATAACGTATTTTAGGTATATAGGAAAACTTGGGTTAGACATTTGGCTTGACGTGGACATCATTTTGTTGATTGGTGATGTTTTACGTCCCAGTCAAAAATGTTGAACTTATATCGGGACGTCACCAGTGTTATTGGAACTTAAGTCGTGATAGGCGCTGTGATCCGTAATTTTAAACTAATTGGCTTCGAGTCCCCGAACCTCAGTGGAATTCAATGCCCATGACCGATTCCATGTTTTTCACGTATTTATATTTCCTGCTAAATAATTTAGAAGAGAACACATATATTGTAAGTTTATATATGAAAAACAAACATACTAATCCATGTCCGAATCACAATCCAGAAGCAAAGTAAAAACTTTGGAACTGACAAGTTAGGTTAGACACGTGAACTTCCACCAGGGAAGTGAGGCTGGGTGCTCCGGAAGAGTAAGCATCTCCTGTTTAGCTAGCTACACCCGCCACGTGTGTATATCTTTTTCTTTAATTACATTATCAAGCCCCGGTTTTACACAATCATTCTTTAACTAAGTATTCCTTAACTTAAATTTAGCTTATTTTCGCTATCTTTTTTTGGAATTAAAAGTTAATATTTTTGACAAAAACTGAATACAAATGTTATAAGCGTTGAAGTTATCGTAAAAATGACACCTTACTTAAAAAACTTAAAATCTGAAAAATAAACAAAATTAATAAAATTTGAAATTTGCCAAATTTAAATAAAGGAAAATCTTAGTTAAGGAATGATTTTGATACAGGGGCCAGGCCCCGGTTTCACAATCATTCCTTAGCTAAGATTTTCCTTAACTTAAATCTTGCACAATTTCAAAACTTTATAATTTTGTTAATTTTTAAGATATTCAGGAAAATAGGGTGCCATTTTAAAGATCTCTGCTAGATTAACATAAGCATTTAGGTTTTACAAAAATATTCATCAGTTTTCCAAAAATGGATTACCAAATTTGGCTAAATTTAAATTAAGGAAAATCTTAGCTAAGGAATGTTTGTGAAACCGGAGCCAGGTCCCAATTTTAAGATATTATTATTTAAGATTTATCATAAAATGAGTCATTCAAATTTAGAATACACTAAAACACGAAATTTTCGCGTGCTGCGAAATGACTTTGACAGAAATCTCACAAAAATAAAGTGTTGTATATACATGACAGCTTTCGACTTTAGACGGGTATTTATCATCAATACAAAACCCCTTGCCGAGTCCAGGTTTTCCAAGATACCAATTTTCTTAATTACCACTTACGTCAGTGTATTTGAACATAATGCGTTGTTTTTATGTATTTTGCACAACATATACACACTTTTGTTTGTGACAGTGAAATACTCTTCATATCCATAGAAAATCAAATAAATTTGAATAAAGATTGATATTTTGCACTTACTTGTACCTAGTCGTAACAAGAAATCTTTTTGAACATCCGCGATAAACCCAGAATATAAACGTTGGTGCTACGGGGATTTAATATGTTGAAAAACCAGGCATATGGCGGATTCTGTTGCGCATATGACGTAAAACGTCACCAAGGACATCACTTCCGGTGTAAACTTCGCCATTTTTGCCATATAAAATCCCCATAACACCAACATTTTTCTTTCTACAGATATACTTTATCGCAATGGCGGATTCGCATACAGATTTCCTGTTATGACTAGGTACAAGTAAGTGAAAGATATCAATATTTATTCAATTTTATTTGATTTTCTATAGATATGAAGAGTATTTCACTGTCACAGTGGTTACTACAGTACAATGAAGCAGTTCCTACTGTACATGGGTACCAGACCATCATTCAAAAGTCCAAGTTTTCTCAGATACCAATTTCTTACTTAACTACATATAAGTGTAGATGAATATAATTGGTTGTTTTTTCTGTATTTTACACAACGTGCACATGTACAGTATAACACATCCCTCTATAAACAGGTACCAGACCGTTTATTCCAAAGTTCATTTATATACAGTCCAGGTTTTCTAAGATGCCAATTTTTACTTCAAACACATGTAATTTTAAATGTGCCTGGGTTCAATTTAGTTTTTCCATATTTAACATATCATTAGTACTGTACCAAAAGTCCATTGCCAAGTCCATGTTTTCTAAGACGCCATTCTTCCTTTTCCTCAATAACTTCAAACACATGTAATTTTAAGTGTATCTAAGTATGATTTATTTCTCCATATTTCCCATATCATTAGTAGTGTATCAACTGTTAAAACAAGACCAACATGATCTTAAACACCTTAGTAAAGAGCAGGTCTGTCGGAAGTTTAAAATCAACTGGCACCAAATGCGTAGCTAATCTTGACGACTCATTAGCTTTATTTCAGCAGCTGGTATCTATATCTAGCGGCTTTTTGGTCACTTGCTATCCATATCCTGATTACTTGGCAGCTAATATTCGACCACTTTTCGTTAGTTCGGTGTTCCACAGTTCTGTGGAATTTTGTTTCACAAGTCCATTGCCTAGTCCAGTTTTTCCAGGATGTCATTTTTTAGCTTTATTACAAGTATCTTTTAAGTGTTCCTGAGAATGAGTTTTTAACATGATCTTAAACAATATGGTATGTAAAAAATAGGTCTGTTGGTACCAAATCCAGCTAATTTTGACCCCTCGTTAGCTAAACTTTGGCAGTTTTTTGGCAGCTGCTATCGATCTCTCGGCAACTTTTTGACTAAATTGCTAAGTCTAGTTTTTCCAAAAAGCCATTTTTCCTATTAACTTCAAACACACTTATTTTTCAATATATTACATATCACAAGTACTGAATCAAAAGCTAAATGCCAAGGCCAGGTTTTTACAAGATGTCATTTTGCTTCCTTAATAACTCCATACACATGTAATTTTTAAGTGTTTCTGTGTCCAAGATGTTTTTCTTTGCTAATAATTTTAAACACATGTAATTTTTTAATCCACCTGGATATAATTTTATTTTTCCATATTTATATTATTATTAGTACTATACCAAAAGTCTATTGTCAAGTCTATGTTTTCTAAGATGCCAATTTTTACTCTCCTAATAACTTCAAACACATGTAATTTTAAGTGTATCTGAGTATGATTTATTTTTCCATATTTCACATATCATTAGTAGTGTACCACCTGTTAAAACAAGCTTAACATGATCTTAAACAACTTAGTATGTATGATAACAATATGTTATTTTTGGCCACGATCATTGGTGTGTCTGATAATATTTATAAGTTTGTAAAATAACAATGTTACAGTACTCATTACAATTCGTTCCAAGTGTGAGGCGTGTTAAAACAAACATATGTTTATTTGAGTGAAAGTTTGATATGAATGGGAGAAAGAAATGAATGATTCTCCAGTATTTATCTCCCCTGTTGGAATTCTTTTATCTTAGGAGACGGTGGCTACAATGTTACAGTACTTATTACAATCCGTTCCAAGTGTGAGGCGTGTTAAAACAAACATATGTTTATTTGAGTAAAAGTTTAATACGAATGGGAGGAAGAAATGAATGATTCTTCAGTATTTATCTCCCCTGTTGGAATTCTTTTATCTTAGGAGACGGTGGATACATTGTATCAATACTCATAACAGTACCTTCTAAGTGAGGCGTGTTAAAACAAACATATGGGTAAGTGAAACGAAATACGAACTGTTTGATACGAGAGAGAGGAAAAAATAAATGATTGCCCAGTATTTATCGCCCCTGTTGGAATTCTTTTATCTTATGAGACGGTGGATACATTGTTACAGTACTTATTACAATCCGTTCCAAGTGTGAGACGTTGAAACAAACATATGTTTATTTGTGTGAAAGTTTGATACGAATGACAGGAAGAAATGAATGATCACGCAGTATTTATCTCCCCTGTTGGAATTCTTTTATCTTAGAGGACGGTGGATACATTGTTACAATACTCATTACAATCCGTTCCAAGTGTGAGACGTTAAAACTAACATATGTTTATTTGAGTGAAAGTTTGATACGAATGACAGGAAGAAATGGATGATCACGTAGTATTTATCTCCCCTGTTGGAATTCTTTTATCTTAGAGGACGGTGGATACATTGTATCAATACTCATAACAGTACCTTCTAAGTGTGAGGCGTGTTAAAACAAACATATGGGTAAGTGAAACAAAATACGAACTGTTTGATACGAGAGAGAGGAAAAAATAAATGATTGCCCAGTATTTATCTCCCCTGTTGGAACTCTTTTGTCTTAAATGACGGTGGATACATTGTTACAATACTCATAACAGTACCTTCTAAGTGTGAGGCGTGTTAAAAACAAACATATTGGTAAGTGAAACGAAATACGAACTGTTTGATACGAGAGAGAGGAAAAAATAAATGATTGCCCAATATTTATCTCCCCTGTTGTAACTCTTTTGTCTTAGAGGACGGTGAAATCAATGTTACAATACTCATTTACAGTTCTTTCTAAGTGTGAGGCATGTTAAACAAACATATGGGTGACTGAAACGAAATACAAACTGTTTGATACGAGAGAGAGAGGAAAAAATAAATGCTTCCCCAGTATTTATCTCCCCTGTTGGAATTCTTTTATCTTAGGAGACGGTGGATACAATGTTGCAATTCTCATTACGATCCGTTCCAATTGTGGGGCGTGTTAAAACAAACATATGTGTATTTGAGTGAAACGAAATACGATCTGTTTGATACGAGAGAGGACGAAATGGATGATTTCCAAGGTCAACAGTTTATTCTTTTGTCTTGGAGGAGAGTTGATTCAATGTTGCAATACACATTACAGACTGTTCTTAGTGTGACGTGTGAATGCAGACATGTGTGCATTTGTGTGGAAGCAGAATGAATGTTTGACACCAGACAGGTGATTCTTCAGTTCAACAGTATTTATCTCCCCTATTAGAATTCTTTTGTCTTGAAGGAGGGTTGATTCAATGTTGCAATACACATTACAGACTGTTCTTAGTGTGAGATGTGAATGCAGACATGTGTGCATTTGTGTGGAAGGAGAATGATTGACACCAGACAGAGGGAGCAAGAAATGAATGATTCTTCAGTTCAACAGTATCTATTTCCCCTGTTGGAATTCTTTTGTCTTAGAGGAGGATTGATGACAATGTTGCAATACTCATTACAAACCGTTCCAATTGAGAGGCGTGTTAAAACAAACATATGAAACTAAATACGAACTGTTTGATACGAGAGAGAAAGGACGAAATGAATGATTTCCAAGGTCAACAGTATTTATCTCCCCTGTTTGAATTCTTTTGTCTTGGAGGAGGGTTGATTCAATGTTGCAATGCACATTACAGACTGTTCTTAGCGTGACGTTGAATGCAGACATGTGTGTATTTGTGTGGAAGCAGAATGAATGTTTGACACCAGACAGAGGTGATTCTTCAGTTCAACAGTATTTATCTCCCCTGTTTGAATTCTTTTGTCTTGGAGGAGGGTTGATTCAATGTTACAATTCTCATTATAGTCAATTCTAAGTGCGAGGCGTTAAAACAAACATTTGTGCATTTGTGTGAAAGGAGAATGAATGTTTGACACCGGACAGAGGAAGCAAGAAATGAATGATTCTTCAGCTCAGCAGTATTTATTTTCCCTGTTGGAATTCTTTTGTCTTGGAGAACGGTGGATACAATGTTACAATTCTCATTATAGTCAATTCTAAGTGCGAGGCGTTAAAACAAACATTTGTGCATTTGTGTGAAAGGAGAATGAATGTTTGACACCGGACAGAGGAAGCAAGAAATAAATGATGCTTCAGCTCAACAGTATTTATTTCCCCTGTTGGAATTCTTTTGTCTTGGAGAACGGTGGATACAATGTTACAATTCTCATTATAGTCAATTCTAAGTGCGAGGCGTTAAAACAAACATTTGTGCATTTGTGTGAAAGGAGAATGAATGTTTGACACCAGACAGAGGAAGCAAGAAATGAACGATTCTTCAGCTCAACAGTATTTATTTCCCCTGTTGGAATTCTTTTGTCTTAGAGGAGCGTTGATACAACAATGTTACAGTACTCATTACAGGCCAAGTGTGAGGCGTTAAAACAAACATGTGTATTTGAGTGAAAGAAAAACGAGATGTTTGATAGGAGAGAAAGAAATGTCACCAGTATTTATCTCCCCACCCCCCCCACCCCACACCCCCCCCCCCCCCCCGTTGGAATTTTTTTTGTCTTAGAGGATACAAAGTTAACATTATTATCACAAGGATAACATTTATTAAAACATTAAAAGGGTGTCACGAGCCGTTTTCAAACCACGAGCACGTTTGTAAATAAATCTTTTCTCCATTCACAGACCATGAAAATGATTTTAACGCTGCTTACAAGTAAATTGGTGACTTTAAGATGATAATGCAAGCCTAGAGTAATCAATGCCGTCAAACAGTTCAGAGAGTTATAACTAAAATGAAACGTTTATAATTTCACCCCACTGTCAAGAGGCCATACAGCGGTCTAGATATGAAGCAACCCAATTCATTCCCGCCAAAGAAGACAAAGGCGTTTACGGTTTATTCAGCTGGAACAGTTACGGCTTACGTTTTCTGATGCTGATGGTATAATGATTGTAGATCATCTCAAAAAGGGACAACTAATCAATGGCACATGCCAAGCATCACCTCTGAGACAGCTACATGAGAATAATAAAATGGAACGCCACGGAAAAGGCAGTAAAGGTGCTTTGTTCCACTAGGGCAATAGTAAGTCTGTCATTGCCATGGTTGCCCTTAACATTTTTTGTTGCCTTACATTGATTAAACATCACGCCTTATTAGCCTGATCTCTCTCCATCAGACGTTCGTTTATTTCTAAAACTATAAACGGCCATTTTTGGTATACTGACCTATAATTACAGTTAGTCATACGTTCAGTGGAAGACTTTCTGAACGCTTAAAAGGACTTGCTTAAAAGTGAAACTGGCAAAAGTGTATACATGTATTACACTTAAGAAAAACAATCATCTTATGTAATATACCCGCCGATATACTTAACATGTAAATAATGTTGATGTTTAATGTTGCTCAACGTCGCATCACCAATTTTTCAGGTATTGGTGACGATAACTACTGTTATAAAACTCTTTGGATTAATCTATGAACAATTTTGTGTATGAATGTGAAGTGCGAGTGTGTTTTATGGTCTGTCTTGTACCAGCGCGCACTCAGAGCGACTTTAGGGTGCTAGTTCACCGAGTCAGTATACCGCAGACAAGCATATCACTCCTCTAGTCACATTATACTAACATTGGGTGAACCAGTAAAGGCCAACGGCAAAGAAAATTCACTTCCCTACGTGTGGTCTGAGCGGAACTCGAACTCACAGCGGTGAGAGACCCTGGATTTGTAGACTGACGTCTTATCCATCAGGTCACCACGGTCTCTAAAAATGGTAAATGAGGCTCAACGCACATCAGTCAGTCCTCGTATGATCATGTTTGCATGTGTTTGAATTGTCAATAAAAGTCCCTATTAAATGATATTTAAACTGATGAGTTTAAAACAACTTTGTACCTCGTGGCATATGAGCAAGAAAATACGCGAATTATTTCCCCTTGATTAAATCTTTTTTTTGTAATTGTTGGTACAAGGGTAACGTCGGTATACAATAACACAACTAAGGAAACATCTGTTAAAACATTCATTAAAACAACATATCATTTAATAATAAATATGTTATTTTTGGCCACGGGCACGGAGGTTCTGGGTTCGTATGATAACAATATTTCTGGCAATACTCTTAGTTTTTCAAGAACGACTATCAAATTTTGAACTGTTTAGAAAAACACGTGAAAAGAAAATACATGTTTCGTGCAAAATAGATCAATTACTTTGTCCATAGCTTTGATCCCATACCTGTAATAAATATCTTTTTTCAAATTTTATTTCACTTTTTTAAATTTTGTGTATTGTAAAGCCACTGTAAATGTGTATTGGTTCGGGCCTTGAACACAACCACTTAAGTACAGTTTGCCATGTATAACACCTAACCTTTTGATGTCGGGTCACCACTTGGGGGAGTGCTCGCTTTGTCATTGGTTTGAAATAGAACCCCGACCAGGTCTTACCAAGACTTGAAAAAAGGTAGTGACTGTTCATAAGTAATCAGCATTCAGAAATGAAAGCCATGGACCCTTTGGATATTAAAACTGATGCCCCGTGGCACACCAAAGACGCCTTCCTGTATATACTCCGAGCCTATGCTTCAAAGGTAAACATTTTTGCCACTTCACCCGTAGTTGGTGGCGTCTTGATATAAGCGAAATACTCTCACTGAGGCGTTAACCCATATTTTTTATATTGGGGTTTGTATATCCGCTGGTTTCAAAATCAGTTGAGTAATTTGGGTTAAGCAATGCGCGTTGTTCGTCCCAGTCTAGATTCTTTCACGTATAGTGAGTTGGCTACTTCTGGGATGGTAGAGAAAACCGGAGTTTAGATGTAAAATATACATCTACGTATCTATGTTTGTGGTGACCAGTTTTTTGTGATTCTAAGAAACCACTGTTCAATTAGTAGAGTATTCGCTCCGTAATTGGGAGGACGTGGGTTCGAACCCCGATCGGGTCTGCCTCAAGACTTGAAAGTGGGTAGTTACTGTTCTTTTGCCTAGCACTCGTCATTACGAAATGAACAGCACGGTTCTTTCGAATGGGAAATTGAAAAAACGAGGTACAGTGTCACGGTGGGCTTAGCACTATAAAGAATTCTGTTGTATAATGCCATCAGCGAATTACAAAGGCAAAAATTTTCACCTACGCTTAAAGCTTGCGACGTCTCGATATAAGTGAAAATATTTTGACTGGGACTTTAAACACCATTACTCAACTCAATTGTAAGAAGATTTTCTTTTAGTGATAAATCCGTGATTTGTGGTTTTTGTTTGTGGTAAGCTTGTTATTTATACCATTTTGTCGAAATCCGTGGTTTAGGTGTCCACGAATATAACAGAAATTGGAAGACCATGATAATAATGATGTCATATTTAAATAATGAATTTATGAATAAATCCGAATTGGGATTCCGTGTAAATACAATTCTTATCCTGCTACCAGGATTTATGACTCGATTGGATTCAATTCAGCGTCCCACCCCCATTCCTTCAATAAACTAGATGTCTCATTCTTTGAAAGTTTAACAATCGCTTACAGGATTCGCCTTTAAATGCGAGAATTAATCAAATTCCCCTTGTTTACATTTAAGAACGGAAACCAGTGTTCCATTTTTACGAGTAAGACCGAAAAGACAGAGTTGTGATCAAATTGAATGATTAACTTGAAATCCTTGCTTTACGAAGTTGGACGTAAAATCCTATTGTTCTACGAGTTACGACGGAAAATGCCGAGTGGTGTTAGATTGAACGATTAACTTGAAAATTGCAGGGTCTTTTCGTTGTTATAAGAAGTTAGATGGAAAACCCCACCGATCTACGAGTTTCGGCGGAAAATGCCGAACAATGATATAATTGATCTGCAAGCACGTCCGGCTCATTTATTTCAAATTTTTATGACAAAAAATTGAACCCATGTGCCTTAAGCTTCATAACTTCTTAACAGACATTGAGAGAGAGAGAGAGAGAGAGAGAGAGAGAGAGAGAGAGAGAGAGAGTGCACGTTTATGCCTAGGCATTATAGAATGAGAGATAGGGAGAAAGAGAGAGAGAGATTATACACTTGTGTGCCCAGACATGGGAGAGAGAGAGAGAGAGAAATAGAGAGAGAGAGATTGTTATGTAATTGTGCCCAGACATTATAGCTACATGTATGTATATAATCAAACAGTTCAAATGAAGTTTAAGATTGAAGATATTATTTCCGTTCACATATGTAATTTCCAACCGGATCTTTAGTTACAACATTAATTGGTCGTCCTAAGTGCATGATGTAATTAATTGAGTTGAAGATTGAAAATCATTAATACTGATTTTTAAGTGAAGCGTCAGGAAATTTAGAGTTATGTTTTATACAACTAAACGAAACAAGCTGCTTACAAATAAATGGTTGAAACACGGACATTGCAAACCTAGGCTTATCCGGGCTTTCAAAAAGTTTAATGGTCGTCATCACAGTATTGTTGATAAGTTTGATGTCTCTGTGACCAGGATTGCCCTGGATATATTTGACGTCCCATACTTCCATGTTCCTTTCACACAATTTTGATTACAGTTTTAAAGTTTAATGGTCGTCATCACAGTATTGTTGATAAGTTTGATGTCTCTGTGTCCAGGATTGCCCTGGATATTTTTGACGTCCCATACTTCCATGTTCCTTTCACACAATTTTGATTACAGTTTTAAAGTATTATGTCCGTCATCACAGTATTGTTGATAAGTTTGATGTCTCTGTGTCCAGGATTGTCCTGGATATATTTGACGTCCCATAGTTCCATGTTCCTTTCACACAATTTTGATTACAGTTTTAAAGTTTTATGGCCGTCATCACGGTGTTGTTGATAAGTTTGATGTCTCTGCGTCCAGGATTACCCTGGATATATTTGACGTCCCATAGTTCCATGTTCCTTTCACACAATTTTGATTACAGTTTTAAAGTTTTTAAGCCGTCATCACGGTGTTGTTGATAAGTTTGATGTCTCTGTGACCAGGATTGCCCTGGATATATTTGACGTCCCATACTTCACTGTTCCTTTCACACAATTTTGATTACACTTTTAAAGTTTTATGGCCGTCATCACAGTGTTGTTGATAAGTTTGATGTCTCTGTGACCAGGATTACCCTGGATATATTTGACGTCCCATAGTTCCATGTTCCTTTCACACAATTTTGATTACAGTTTTAAAGTTTTATGGCCGTCATCACGGTGTTGTTGATAAGTTTGATGTCTCTGTGTCCAGGATTACTCTGGATATATTTGACGTCCCATAGTTCCATGTTCCTTTCACACAATTTTGATTACAGTTTTAAAGTTTTATGGTTGTCATCGCGGTGTTGTTGATAAGTTTGATGTCTCTATGTCCATGATTACTCTGGATATATTTGACGTCCCATAGTTCCATGTTCCTTTCACACAATTTTGATTACAGTTTTAAAGTTTTATGGCCGTCATCACGGTGTTGTTGATAAGTCTGATGTCTCTGTGTCCAGGATTGTCATGGATATATTTGACGTCCCATAGTTCCATGTTCCTTTCACACAATTTTGATTACAGTTTAAAGTTTTATGGCCGTCATCACGGTGTTGTTGATAAGTCTGATGTCTCTGTGTCCAGGATTGCCCTGGATATATTTGACGTCCCATAGTTCCATGTTCCTTTCACACAATTTTGATTACAGTTTTAAAGTTTTATGGCCGTCATCACAGTATTGTTGATAAGTTTGATATCTCTGTGTCCAGGATTGCCCTGGATATATTTGACGTCCCATAGTTCCATGTTTCTTTCACTCAATTTAGATTTCAAACGTAGCGGTCAACAATATTTCATTTATATATCGAGACGTCACCAACGTAAGGTGAAGTGACAGAAATTTATACTTTTGCAATGCGCTAAAGGCAATTAGGGTATTTGACATGTCATGCTTGCCCGATGAACGCACCAACGACCTTCCAAATACAAAGCGAGCATTCTAACAGCTGAGCAACAGTAATGGTTTGTTTGTTTTATAGTTCTTGCTTACAATTTCCTGCTAGGACTAGTTGTTTATCCTTTAAGTCAATCGGTAATTTAAACCTTTCTATTTGCTTGAGTGCTCAGAAATATATCAACCTTTGGTAAGCGAACTGACAATGTCTCCCAAATAGGTATCTGACCCAACTGTAATTCGAAGCTGTAGGTGCGCGCTTTAGTTCAGTCGGACACGTGGTCCACTATTTAGTCCAGTCGAACATGTGGGCCACCATTGGTGATACACTAACGGGTATTTTTTTTTGTTAAAAGGGCTAATTTCACTAAGAAATAAGATTCATTTTAATTTTGCGATAGAGTACCATCTGTTAAAACAACAGATCGAGTCCAGTACATTATAAGGTCATGTGGCTGATAATAAAACTGTTACCAGGGTGAACTACGTGATTATCTCTTTTGAACCTTATCTAAAAATTGTCAGGGGTATGATGGCTATCTAACCTTAGCTAATGAAAATTCCCCCAAAATAGCCTTGCTCTGGACGGCTTATCCTCCATCTGCAATCCCTTGTTATCTCAAAATTGAAATTTCAATTTTCTTGAAAGCAAATTCGCTTGCCGAAGGTAGATGGTTTTATCCGGTCATTCCTGTTTTCCTAGCCATCCATGAATTGACTGCCTCCACTTAAGTTAACGAATCTTTACTTGGGTGTAAAACCTCATTACTCAAATCCACTCTTAAAAAAAAAAAAAAAAAAAAAAAAAAAAAAAAAAACAATTTCGATCGTACAAATAGAGTTAAGTTTTTCCAGAAACTTATAATTCATAAAATATTCAAAATACATGGTACACTTTTACTTTTGTTTTCTGTAATATTTAATTATTAGGCTACAGGTGCATTTGTAATTTTACAGGTAGATTAAGGTCAGTCACTACACTTGAGATTTTTATATCCCGCCTTTTGAAGAAAGAGGGAGACACTGTATAATGCTTATAGTTCGCTATGGTTTTATTTTCGCTATATTCGTGGTCAAGTGTATTCCCGCGGAAAACGGCTTCTGGTGATCAGAAATTTAAGGGTTTTCTCGAATACACCTTTGGACATTGTTTGTTTGAAGATAATTCGCTATTGAAAAGACATCAATAGTTTAGATTTTCTGGAAATCTCATTTGAACAATGTTCGCTTTTTCGCTTGGTATGTTGAGTTATCTCGCTTGTCATGTTCGTTATCAATTGGTCAAGCCTGGTGTCTTCAGTTAGCTCTTGCAGAATAACGACTTACCACAAAAAAATGTCGAGTAGTCTTTTAAGAAAAGGTCTTTGTTATCCCTCTACGGGAAGCCTAAAGTAAATTTTAGACTCATGGGCATTGCAAGCCCTGGCTTATAAAGACCCTAAAAAGTTTAATAGCCATCATCACAATATTGTTTATAAGTATGATGTCTCTGTATCTAAAATTGCCATGGATATACTTGATGGCCTGTGGTTCCTTGTTCCTTTTGTTCTTAATTTCGATTTCACAGGGAAACGGGTTAAACTAGCCGTTAGGAGCACCAGGCTTTACTTTTTCAAAGTATTTTCTTTGCCTTTGGAATGGTAATATGAATATAGATTGGTATGTTTGTTTTTGATATAAACATTTTCCTAATGACATAAAAGAATACATAGGTAACTTGTGAATGAGAAACGTGTTCTACTTAAATTGTCAGTTCTCAAAATATTTTTGTATTAATTAATATATTTTGTAAATGTGATTTGAACATGGGGCAGTATGTTCGCGCCTGATAAAATCATCTGAAAAAAAACCGTAATACATTAAAACGACATATATTGTCATTTCAATGAATAATAACATATTATACCAGTTAAAATTTTACAACACTAGAATACAATTACTCAACAGTAGTGTTTGGACCAAAACTGTGAAACCAAAATTTTATTCAAGATGTTGACAAGATACCCAAAAGGCCCAAATATATTTTACTAAGTTTAGCTAAGGAAATAACATGTATGAGGGATTATATTTTAGTTTTTGAGGAAATTCAAATTTTAACTAGCAGCAAATTTAGTAACTTGTGGATGGAATTGACCAACTCAGAATTGGGAACTAGAAGCTGTTTAACTAATTATGAATATCATGTTTATTTTCTGCAAGGGCGTATACGTAGGTCTTGATAAGACACAACTGTATACAATAATCCAAAATGTTTGATCTTTTTGCCTCCGTGAAGTGTTTATGTTATGAATTAAAGATAAGCTAATTATTGACCTTTACCAGTGTGTTTAATCTCCAAAACAGTCAGAAAATTGATAAAGAAAATCTCAAACCCAACTAAACTGAACCTCCAAGGGAATGAATATTTTAAATTATGTGTTCATATACATTGTAATTTATTATTATTTAAATGCCATTGATGTCAGTCGTCTAAAATGTTTTCTTAAAATCAAAATTTTTAGTTAAAATACACTGCTTTTTATAGAGCCCCCAAAACAAAGTTACGGTGGACATGTGGGAATCGCCCTGTCTGCCCATCTGTCCGTTCGTTCCAATATCATTAACCAACTTGTACGATGGCCGATATCAGCCATGACACTCTACAGTAACTTTATTGTAGTGCGTTACCGATGTACACATGCATTCTGACAGTCTACAGCAAAATTTACAGATAAACCATTAACACCTGCGCAAGATCAAACCGGGAATATCTAATTAGATTTTACTGTAAAGTGTCATCAATTATTTCTCTGACGCGCTGTAGTTAAATTTAACTGTAGACTGGCAAAATGCATATGTGCATCAATTACGCGCTGCAGTAAAGTTACTAGTGCGTCATGGCTGATATCTGAGATGATGTGTCGCATACCAGATTTAGTGTCCGCTCGTCTCAGCAATGTTGAGGACGAGGAGATATTTGTCTCTCCAAAGACTGCTCTAGATTTACTTACCCCATTTCTCCTGCGATCCATTTACAGTAATATATATGCAACCCTATGATTGTAATTTTGCAATTAGTATTTTCAGAGAAAGTGTTCGGAAAACTGATAAGACCCACATTTAAATTATTTTATCCTTAAACTGTAGTAGTAGGGCATCTAATCACTTGTCGCTACGGACTACATTGAAGACTACATTAATATTAATTAAATTAACACCTCCAATCAAACCGAAGATAATAGTGGATTTTGTGGTGTGTTCGGTACATGCATGGCTAATTTTTCAAAACCTTTATTGTATTATATTGATGTGTTTAGAAAAAAAAGCGTGTTATTATTTTACTTTCTTGCTTAGCTTACAAGGTGTGAGGACGTCGAATCACTAACTAATGTCATGTATCGAGGATTTATAATGACCGTCTAGATAAACATCTCCAATTAAGCTGTAAATAAAAAAGATGACCACCTCTTAGGCACCTTCTTAACAAAATGTCTCAGAAGGATATTAAAAATTATATGGCAACACAGAGTCCCAAATGAAAACATATTGGAAACAGCTAAACGTAACAACATAAGCTGCGAGATCAGGAGAAGAATACTAAGGAAAGAGGGAGCAAATGACTTCAACACAATACTGGGGTGGCAGCCAGAGGGAAAAGAAAAAGGGGAAGACTTACGTCCACATGGAGGAGAACAACAACAACAACAACAAAAAAAAAAAAAAAAAAAAAAAAAAAAAAAAAAAAGAAACGCCGCTGAATGGGCTAGCTTGAACACAGCCAAAGCAACAGCAAAGGACAGACTGGAAGGCTCAACGCACAAGGTAAGAGGACATCTAGTCACTGACTATGAGTTTCATGTATCGGAGATTTCATAATGGCCTAGTAGACGAACATCTCCAATTAAGATGTAGATGGTATGGTTCTTTTCATTTACTTAGAAAATATGTGCCTTGGTTGGTAACTTGAGACTATTTTGACTCTTACGAATACTTGACGCAAATATAATATACAAGACAAGATACAAGAAGCTTTATTTAGAGTCGAATGAAACAACAAATAACATAAGCTCTGTAGAGCTTGTAATTCGACAAAGCATATAAAATACAGCAGAAACAAAAGTAAAAACATAATATCACAGTACAAATATAAGCTACCGTATATCTTCGCAGATACGTCGCACCCCCCACCTGAGGACATCGAGCCCAGTATCTACATAGGTCGCAGACAAAACATATAAAATATAGCAGAAACAAAAGTAAAATCATAGTATTACAGTATAGGCATAAACTACTACATACACAGAGTAAAAACACAAAGCTTAATTTTATTTAATATATAGGCGTTAACTTTTATGACAACTTCGAGATACCAAGTCCAGGTCTAGCCTTTTTTAAGGATTTTTTATGCAATTATTCAACAAATATAATTTCAAGCAGAGTACGACCTTAGTGGAATAAAGAGCAATGGTGTTATACACACCAGTCAGGATTCTAAGATGGTGAAGGAAACTGGAGAAACCGGAAAAAAATCACTGACCTTTATCAAGTTAACTGACTAGACAAAACTAGATCTGCTTCGATGAGAATTCGAAACAAAACGGTAAAAGGCACTGTCTTTCGTAAGCGCGCGCTTTAGCTCTCTCGGCCACCTAGGTCTAGTAGTGTGTACGTGGTGTTATAGTACTTGGGGACTCCAAACACGTCCGACTTACATTAAATCCAGTTGTTACATGCATTTAACATCAAAATAAGTCGTAATTTCCCATAAATAACAATGAACAATGAGCTAACGACCAGACATGCAGATGTTATCAAAACTTAAACGAAGCCAAAAGTGTCTGATATGATTTATGATTTGTTGATGTGACGCACCATTTTGACATTGATTGAAATATCAGAGAAACCAGCAGAAATGAAACTTTTAACATTTTTAAGTGCAAAATGTTAATATGAAAACCAAAGAGAGTTTTTTTCTGACGATGTGCCTGTTAAATGGTTTGTCTAAATTAAGTTTTCTTGGCAATCCTAGGTTTTACGAAACATAACTACATGAGTATAAAGCTATATCAATTCTGTTGGAGTTTTCCGTCATTTAATTTCTGTAATAATCTTTTTAATTAACTTGTTTTAAATACTTTCCACCCACTATCAAATAGATTGATACCAGAGCACCTGCTTTTTCGATCTTTTTTAAAGGTTTTTTTTATTTAACATTCAACTTTAACATTGTAAATGACATAATAAAGTTGATTAACAAAAATATTTTCCCGTTTGATTCCAAGTCCTCGGAATCCTGTCTTACTAGACAATATTAATCCGTTAACCGGCGTGACTGTTATCTTGAACTTAATGGTCAATGATTGAAAAATTATGCTGTTTATCACGTGCTTTTTTGGCCTTAATCAGTAGGACACATATTGAAAAATTAAAATATTGAGTCTTATCAATACTTTGGTTCATTAGAAAATGTAAGATCATTGATTCGTACGGCGACACATAGGCGCACAGGAATGACAAGAGATTTTTGTTAAATATTTCGCACTCGCTTGACAGTTATCGCGTAAGCACGTTATAGTTATAGTGTGATCACGCAATATTCACGTAAAACCGCGTTAATGCAAATGTTATTTGTTTTGCATGAAACTCAAAAGATTTAGCGTGAGCACACGATTAATTTTGCGTGAACACGTAATATAAAAATACATTTGTATTTTGATGTCACCTTCGTGTAGCCGTAGTTACATACGAATTACGTAACATAATTCAATTTTGGAGAAAATGGGTCTCGTTGTTTTCGAACGTTTGTACGATTCGATGTGCTTGCTCAAATCTTTGTTTGCGGACCCGATAGCTGGTGATCTTGAAGATCACAACTGGAAACAATCATTACTGTCCGTTTACTCGGCTGGAGAGAAAGGAATAACGTTAATATCTCAAAGATTTGAATGGCACGGTTAAAAATCAAATAATCATTTACTTACATAAGCCGAGTCGTTGCTAATAATCCTTATTTCGATCTAATCCGTGCATTATAACTCCTTTAATGCACCAAAACGTGTTTTGGATGGGTGTTTCAAATGGTAAAAATTTTGATAAAATGGCGGAGTCTTTCGTGTGACGTAATGATGACGGAAGAATTTATTATTTACGTAGGTTCGCGAGGGGTACAATGAAGGGTAGTTCAAAGGTCGGGTTGAGTTTAAAAGTTTGAATTTACGTCAATTTTTTCAAAAGTTTGAAAATGCAGAAAGGTAGTTCACTTTATTACTTTATTAAATCGATTTTGGTCATCCCGGTTACGCAAAAATCAATCCGTTCTTGAGTTGCACTAACCTACGTAAATAGTCGACTCTTTCGTCATGACTACGTAACATAAAGAACCCCGCCATTTCGTAAAAAAGATTACCATTGTAAACACCCACCCAGGTTATATTTTGTCCCATAAAATGATATATTAAGCAAGGATGGAACCGAAACAGAAATTTTCAGTTACGACTCGGCTCATGTAAGTAAAAGAATCATTGATTTGTACCCGTCGTATTGAAATTTATAGAGTATTTTGCGATCTTGCTTTCTCCGAAATAGGCTAAATAAACAGTAGGTTCCAAACGGTTTTTAGTTTGAGAAAGTGTGTAAGTTTGTTTGGAGCTCAATCGTATTCAGGCACTCTAGTTCCCACAATTGACAGTAAAAAATGAATGCTGACGATAATACTCGCCGTTTATTTTCTTCCATCTTCCTATGTTTGAAGTAACGATGGAAGAAATTTCTATCTTCACCTCCACGTGCTTATCCTTACCTCCTCGTGCGGCTTTCAGTGACGTCACAATCAAAGGACAATTGAATGACGTCATATCGTGGAGACATGACGTCGTCTTGCGGAAATATGACACCCGAGTCTCCAAAATTTAGATATTTTCACTGCGTTTCAAATGGTTATTTTGGGAGATTAGAATAAATGGCTTTGTTTTCTAGTTTATACATCTGGTATAAACCAAAATCAGGTACATTCTGTCCGATGGTCATATTTATTTTTATGTAAAACGTTAAATAACGAGGCAAGCCTCGTCTCTGACTGAAATATTCAACCCCTCGGGTGAGTTTTCCCTATCCTACATGAATACTCATGATAGATTCTATTAATCCTTTACACTACAGTTAATGAAATAAAGGGTATTTCAGTTACAATTCACATATCATTGATTAAGTCCGAACATTGGATTCTATTCGAATAGCCAGGATAAGATAAGACTTCGACATAAGTGCACTTGCACTTTTCTCAATGAACTTAAGGCCCGTTTTATGCAAGCGTTTTACTGCTTCCCACCTTCTTATTAAAATGCTCACAAATTATATATGAATCTTTTTCATTTTCCGTGTATAAATACACGTGCACATGTACAGTACATGAATGTCGAAAGTTTAAAACTACCCTAACAAAATAGTGCCGAATCGGCACGATATCGGTTTTCTCGTTAGTTATATCGAGGCAGCTGATATCTATCTCTCGATCGCTAGCTATACACTTCACGGCAACTGAGCTTCGACTCCTGTTCGCCAGCTCTTTGTTAAACTTTCGACAGGTCCGTACTGTGTCAGACATTCTCATATCATATTCCCATGGCAGGTGTACTTTTCCGCGCGTTAAGTGTATACTTGTAACTTTCACATTGTTGCGGTTTGTTTCGTTGCACTTGTGCGACCCACAAGTTTAGAAGTTGCGGCACAGACACGCACAGATGTTACGTAATTTTGTAAGTTTTCCCGAGAATTTTGTGGCTGAAAATCGGAAATAATTACAGTACAGACCTGTCAAAAATTTAACATTTCGCTTATGAAAAGAAGTCGAAAGCTCGGCTACCGATTGGCCGAAATATAGATAGCTAGTGGACAAGAGATAGATAGTAGCCGTGGTAAAGCTGTCGGTATATAGCTAATTAATGATGGGTCGATTGGGCACCTAATCGTTAGCTTAGTGTTTAACTTTCGACAGGTCTGTACCCGATATAATATGGCTATACTATACAGGAAATATAGAGGAGAAAATGCATTGTAATGAGTGCTCAAAATTTAATAATGACGAGAAACCTGAAATTTTGATTGGATGAAAGCCCATGTGCCCAAATAAGATTAAAACTTATTTATAATGTTAATAGATTTTATGAATAAATTCTCATCATCTTGTTGTGTCAACAACAACAACAAAACGCTGACGTAATTAAATTACGAAATGCTAGAATACCACAGCGTAGGTTAAAATTCCACTCAATCAGACCCTAGTCTGATAAATTTTGTGACTTATTTTGCCGAAAACTCTGGGTTCTTCCGCCATAGCCTACACTGAAAATACAACGAATCTCAAAACGTAACTTTTATTTTATTGAAGTTCATCAGCGAATCACGTGATCAATACAACATTTTGAAGAACCCATTCAGTGTCCAATCGGTCTCTCGTTGACAAAATCTCGACAGTTTTACCAAAAGCTGCTGAGTTATAGATAACAAGGGGCCGAGGTACAGGTGAGCTGCAGATTTGAAACAAATTCGTTAGCTTTTTGTTAAACTTTCGACAGGCATGTACTGTATTTAAACATAAAGAAATAAGTGCCAAGCCGGTCACGCGTTGTCAATACTATTAACGTATTTATTTTCGCGGTGTACTAATTTTCGCTTACTTCGCGGTCGTTTGTTGTGCGTGAAAATTCATACCGAGCGAAAATTATGTTATGCTTATTATGTTATGATGCTTATTTAAAAACGCGAAAATTAAACTACGCGGATATGTATAAATTTCATATACATCGAAAATAAATACACGCGAAAATTAAATACGATTACAATATCTCGGAAGCTTTTTAATAGCTCCTACCTACCTCTGGTCAGTCTTTCGGTCATCAGCTATCCGTACATCGGCCAATCGACAGCCACGTCAAGACTCTTTCGTTAGCTAATACTTAAACTTAAGACAGGAATGTACTGTAAAAATACAATGCGTAGCAAATATGTTCTAAATTCGCTGCTGGTTAAAATTTGAAATTCCTTAAAAACTAAGATATACTCCCTCATGCAACGTATTTCCTTAGCTAAATTTCGTAATATGAATTTTGGTCCTTAAGGTAAATTTTCAACATCTTTATAACAATTTTGGTCCAAGCACTACTGATGAGGTATTCCGAAACGGCCGTCTAGTGCTGTTAAATTAAAACTGGTATAATATGTTATTTTATGATGCAAAGCAGCTCTCTGTTCCTGAGAACAAAAGTTTTATTAAAATGCCATATTGATTACAACTGTTAGGCTGTTATATCGATAATTATGGGATAATTTTACTGGCATATAAACTGACAAACATATCTAAATACAGTACAAGCCTGTTGAAAGTTAAACACAAAGCTAACGAATTTGATCCAAAACTGCAGCTTACCTCGGCCCCTCGTTATCTATAGCTCGGCAGCTTTTCGACAGCAAGGAGATCCCCCGTCAGTCACTTGCTGTCCATATATTCTTACTTTGCCCAGTCTGTTTCAATCGCCTTTTAGTTGAATTTGATCAAAATCTGAAGCTCACCTCTGCCCCTCGTTTACTTTAACTGTTTTTTTTACAGTTACGAGATCCCCCGACAGTCACTTGTTGTCAATACTTGTAAATTCTTACTTTGCTTAATCTGTTTCAATCGCTTTTAAGTTGTATGCGTCCTCTGTTGCCACAGGTGACCTACCCTTTTTCGAACTCTTTAGCGCAGACTTAGACACGGGAACTCGGTTTTAAGTCTCATCCTAAAGACTATACTAGTATTTAGCTTTTTACAGTTCTAGTATGGGCAGGAGATAAAATCGTCTCAGAAAATTTCCAAGTCCCGAGCGAGGTTAGAACCACAACCCTTGATTTAGAAAGCCAGTGACAGTACCACTCGGCCATGTCCACCCATATTGGCAGTCGGGATTCGAATTTTCTCTTGTTAGCTCATTGTTAAACTTTCGACAGGTCTGTACTGCAGTTTTTACTTTTCATTTACATACACAACAATTTCAGCTACGTAAAAACGTTTGAAACTTTAATTTCATGAGAAAAATGTGAATTTTTGCACTTTTATAAAAGAGGATAGTTAAAATTTCCATAAAACTTCAATAAAATGATTAAATAGAGTAGGTGTATTAATAAAAATGAAATCTGACACCAAAAAATCAGTTTCTAGACAATAAAAGCGACATCTGGTGTTTTTCACGCAGTAATATCCGTTTTACTGCCACTTTTGAGCGATAAGAATTTTCTATTGTATCTTCTATATAGGTAAACACTAAACAATATTGACCTGTCCGTTTGACCTTTCATTAAAAATATTCATACAGGAGGGTCCACCCAATACATAAGTAGCGTTAGAATTCGCAGTTAATACATATATACACATTGCCCACGATTATCCACATAAGCAGGAGAAGCAGGTATAATGCTACATAGAAAAGGAAAGTTGACAATAGAAAAATTGAAGTCATCGCGTTTGTCATAAAGTTTCAAATGTAGCCTTTCGTACGCTGCTATCTATCTAACTCTCGAAAACTTTTCTGGGTAGCCGAGTATCCATTCCTTTTTGTTAGCTTTGTGTTAAAATTTCGACATGTCTGTCATGTATCTCCTTTTCCCAACCCTTTCGCTGGTGTTGTGATTTGTCCATAGTGGTATTTGCCTCTGCCAATTTCTATTTTCAGCTTTTTAATAGACAAAGAAAACCGAAGTTCTAAAGACAAACAAGGACAGACGTGGGCACATTTTTGCTTGTAGCAAATTTTATTACAGACGTGAATCTCTGGATGTTTTATTCTTTCTCTATCGGCAATAATGGATCTAAAAACAGCTTTTTTAAAGTTTTCAGCACAACGTGACATTTAACAATAACAGAACGAGTCTTGTACTTTTTGCACTTTAAGGGTTTTCAAAGGATTATGGATTATTTATACGGCAATGTTTTCTAAATTTGTCTTTGTACTTTTGCCTTCCCCTCGTTAGCAAGTCTGGATGGTTGAATTTTTGTTTAAAAAATATTTGACTGACTTTTTTCTGATAGATTTTATTCCAAAATGGTCGCTAAAAGCTGTAAAATTAAAACAAGCTAAATAAATAATATGTTGCGTCGCAATCAATTCGTAATACGAGTTGAGTTGAGTAATGATGTTTAACGTTCCATTCAAGAATATCTCACTTATATCGCAACGTCACCAACTAGAGGCGAAGGTGCAGAAATTTTGCCTGTGCGCTGCGTTGATGGCATTATACAACAAGGTTCTTTATAGTGCCAAGTCTACCAAGACACGGCGACCTCGTTCATTATTTTAAGTTTTATTTTTAAATTTCTCCTAAACAAGCTCCAAGTCTTCATTAACAACTGCCTAAGACAAATTCTAAAGATCAGATGGTCAGAGAAAAAAATCAACAACATTTAGTTATGACAGAAGACCAAAACAAACAGTCTATAGAGATGGAGTTTTCAAAATGGAAATGGCGATGTATAGGACACACTGCGAAAACTAACAATCTCAATCACATGACAAGAAGTGTCCACAGAACCCTCAGGGGGAAAGAAACTGAGTAGGAAGACACCCCCCCCCCCCAAAAAAAAAACAAAACAAAACTTTCGGAGAATCTTGTAATCAAAACTGGACAGAGAGAGCTACAAATGACAAGATCTGGCCAGATTAGCACAGAACAGAACTAGATAGAGGAGTGTTGTCGGTGGTCCATGTGTCTCCCTGGTTCTATAAGAAATTCTCCGGTTTTCTGAGCGATCTGGATTCTAACCCATTTGCAAAGCGATAAATCCTCTACTGTTTATTCATATCCGACATAGCACGGAGATTTACCATTGTTTACTTTTGGAACCAGTTTCACAATCATTCCTTAGCTAAGATTTTCCTTTACTTAAATCTTGCAAAATTTCAAAATCTTCATAATTTTGTTAGTTTTTTAAGATATTCAGGAATTTAATGTGTTATTTTTAAGATGACCTCAAAATTAAAACATCTGCATTTAGTTTTGACAAAAATATTCATCAATAGTTCCAAATAGATGAATATAAAAATTTGCTATACTTAAGTTAAGGAAAATCTTAGCTAAGGAATGATTGTGAAACCGGGCCCAGACGGACCAATGTTGCAATCATCCAGGCAATGGCATGTTTGCCAATTCATCGTGGGTACGACCGCTTTAACAAGATGAAACTACTCCTACAATTTGTTTATTTACAACTACTATTTTTTTTTTGTTTAGCCCGGGTAGTCTCCATTTAGTCAGACGATGTGATCTAACCAGTGTGAAACAAGAGGCTCATGGGCCTGATACGCTCACCTGATAACTAATAACTAGCTAATAGATTTAAAGAAAACATAAATACTAAACCCAATGACTTTTTTCTTTACATCATAATGACCGTTGTATTAATACCTACAGCATTCTAATATACATGCCTATACAAAAAGTTAATAGTTTTCAAGATAATTAACCATTTTAATATCATTTCACATCTGTGACCTTGGCCTTTGAACCCATGACCTTTTTCTATACATCAAAATGATCGTTGTAGCAATACCTACAACATTGTAATATACATGCCTAAACAAAACGTTTATAGTTTTCGAGATAATTAACCATTTCGGTATTGTTTAGCATCTGTGACCTTGACCCTTAAACCCATGACCTTTATCTATACATCAAAATGATTGTTGTATCAATACCTACAGCATTCTAATATACATACCTATACAAACAGTTTATAGTGTTCGAGATGATTAACCATTTTGGTATTGTTTCACATCTGTGACCTTGACCTTTGAACCCATGACCTTTTTCTATACATCAAAATGATGGTTGTATCAATACCTACAACATTCTAATATACATGATTATACAAAAACGTTTATAGTTTTCGAGATAATTAAACATTTCGGTATTTTTTCGCATCTGTGACCTTGACCTTTAACCCGTGACCTTTTTCTATACATCAAAATGATGGTTGTATCAATACCTACAACATTTTAATATACATGCCTATACAGAAAGTTTATAGTTTTCAAGATAATTAACCATTTCGGTATTGTTTCACATCTGTGACCTTGACTTTTGAACCCATGACCTTTATACATCAAAATGATGGTTATATCAATACCTACAACATTCTAATATACATGTCTATACAAACCTTTTATAGTTTTCGAGATAATTAACCATTTCGGTATTGTTTCGCATCTGTGACCTTGACCTTTAAACCCATGGCCTTTGTCTTACATCAAAGTGATCGTTGTATCAATACCTACAACATTCTAATATACATGCCTATACAAAAAGTTTTTACTTTTCGAGATAATTAACCATTTCGGTATTGTTTCACATCTGTGACCTTGACCTTTGAACCCATGACCTTTTTCTATACATCAAAATGATCGCTGTATCAATACCTACAACATTCTAATATACATGCCTATACAAAACATTTATAGTTTTCGAGATAATTAACCATTTCGGTATTGTTTCGCATCTGTGACCTTGACCTTTAAACCCATGACCTTTGTCTTACATCAAAGTGATCGTTGTATCAATACCTACAACATTCTAATATACATGCCTATACAAAAAGTTTCTACTTTTTGAGATCAAAATTAGGTCACGACTTTCACAATTGACCTTGACCTCATTTTTAAGATACTAACAAGAAGATGTTAAAACTGAAAACCCCATGTCAATATCTGATTAAATAGTCAAGTTATAACAATTTGAAGCTATTTTACGATTTTTTAAAAATTAAACCCAAAAAACGCGTAACCTATTTTTTTTCCGAATTTCACAAAATGAACAAACTATAGGCTTAAGTCCCTAGAGAAGCCGAATATCACACCAGATTTTTTTATCCAATCAATACTTTCGGAGAACAATATTTTTTTAAGATTTTTGCACCCCTAGGTCACCTTGACCTAGTTATGGTAGCCATGGCAACGCCACGAACAAATCTGAATTGCACCGGCCCATATATACTTCTCACCAAGTTTCATTGAAATCTGTCTTGTAGTTTCAGAGGAGATGTCGAAAATATGTGTTAACGACGCACACACGCACGCACACATGCACACGCTGCGCTATGCCATAAGCTCACATTACCTTTCGGTCAGGTGAGCTAAAAATGGAATCGTCGTACATGCGCAGTTCAATTCTTCTGAGCTATATATGTTTTAAACTTCCTGTCGTCTGAACGGCTCAAATGCATACTGTAAGGATTTTAAAAAGCTTTGCATTTTATTTTCTGATTAAGATGGTATGTACCCTGGTGCTCATTTATTACGACAAAATGCATATGTCACATCGGTGTATGACATCATAGAAAATTTATTAATAATCATACCTAAAGCTTGAAAAACATGTGCTACGCCGGACATGAATTAAAGAGGAGGGTTGTACCGATATATCGGTAAACATTAACTAAAGAGGAGGGTTGTACCGATATATCGGTAAACATTAATTAAAGAGGAGGGTTGTACCGATATATCGGTAAACATTAATTAAAGAGGAGGGTTGTACCGATATATCGGTAAACATTAATTAAAGAGGAGGGTTGTACCGATATATCGGTAAACATTAATTAAAGAGGAGGGTTGTACCGATATTTCGGTAAACATTAAATAAAGAGAAGGGTTGTACGATATATCACGCTACACCCAAGTATGTGTCGCGGTACGCCAACCTGGAAGTTTACCCCAACTGGTTTCTGTTCATGATACCATACCGTGGCAAAGCTAATTCGTTTAAGGGTCATTTAAGTAGGAAAATTCAAGTGAAAACCATTTGGTTGAAAAGCGTGAAAGAGAGGTATAATTATGAAATTACCTACACAAGCGTGAAGATTTATAAATAAAAATACAGCAGGAATTGATAATTTAAGAAATTTTAAAATATTTGTCGCATGTTTTTATGAAAATGGTGCAAAAATACACGTGTTGGGGAAAAAAGTTTACACCTTGTATAACGAATTATTTTTAAAAAATTAAAAGATATTAAGATAGTCGACATCATTGAGCAGTGCAAAGGGACCAGAGTTTGTTAAAGAAATACGAGGTTTGTGCCAAACTCGACAATTTACGGTTGATGTTATCTACGATTTATTTTCCTTTTAAAAATGCGTGTACCAGGCGTGATATTTATATTCTAAGGCCACTAATAATTCAAAATACAACAAGTCACTAAAAGTGCACGGTCACACAATACTGTTCTATTTGAATTGAGGTGAATAATGTTTGGTTTCAACAATGTTGAACTATATAAAGCCGAATATGCCTCAACAATAATCAAGTAATATACAAACTTTCCCTTGGATCGTTGGTAGCCTTAGAATATGAACTATCACGCTGATACACGCATTTTTAAAAGGAAAACAAATCATAGAAAACCTCAACCTTAAATTGTCGAGTTTTCAAAATCCTCGTATTTCTTTAACAAACTCTGCCCCCTTTGCACTGCTCTATGACGTTAAGTATATTAATATCTTTTCATTTGTTTTAATTAATTCGTTATACAAGGTGTAAACTATTTTCCCTAACACGTGTATTTTTGCACAATTTCTTTTAAAAAATGCAACAAATATTTCAAAAACTCTTAAATTATCAATTCCTACTTTATTTTTACTTATAAATCTTCATACTTGTGTAGGTAATTTCATAATCATACCCCTCTTTCACGGTTTTCAACCAAATGGTTTTCACTTAAATTTTCCTACTTAAATGACCCTTAAGCCATTGATAGTTCGTTCCCACAAAAAAGTAATTCGTTCTCATGAAACATTATTTCGTCCACATCCATGATAGTTCATTCCCACCAAATGAAATTAATCCGTTCTCACGAAACAGTATTTCGTCCACATCTATAATAGTTCATTCCGGTACATTGGTATTTCGTTTACATTCAATAGCATTTCGTCCACAGGCGATGATAATTCGATCTCGTATAATGCTATTTCGTTTCCGAGTTTATTTACGCCCGAGAGAAAAATGTTGGAAGCGAAATCTATGACCATCATTATCTCACTCGAGTTTGCTATTTTTAACTCTTTTATTAATACACGCACCGAGTGTCTCTATTGTGGGTTTGTTTTTGTAAATCAAATGAAATTGAAGATGTTTTTCACTTTGTTTTAATTTGTCCTTACTATTTAAGTATTCGTAAACAATATATAAAACAATATTACTGGGGTTCGTCCATCTGTTTTCAAGCTAGTTCAACTTTTTAGTATTCAAAATTCAAAACAATTAAGAAAAGCTAAGTATTTATTAGAAGCAGAGTTGCTAAGAAAATCTTATGTCACTTAATTATTATGTACTTTCATATGTATTGAACAATGTATAACGTAATATTTATTTATTAATGTTAATCCTCCCATGTGTATATTATTATTATTGTTTATTTATTGTTCATACTTTTCAAATTTTATGTTTGCCTATGAGTTGTTACTTATGGCTGAATAAAGAATATGAAGAATATGAAGATGTACTTTAAATCATGGCACTCTGGTTATTTTCGGAGTGTCCCCCTGGCTGTTTTTTTTTCAAGTCATCTAATTCTGAATCATAACTTGAAAAGATATGAAGTAAGAACAGACGCGGGTTGGAAACTAGCTTGCCGTCATATGACCTTTGAACTCACTGTAACTTTGTTAAGATTCTATAAGCTACGGAAGCGTATTGGGGCCACTTTTTTAACTATCTTTTTTATTTTTCGCACTAATCTGTAAAATTACTTTTGTAAAATCTGTACACCCTAAAATGTAAAATTTACAGTTTAATTTTTAAGATTGTCACTTTAGTTGTAAAATATAAACTTTGAAATGTACAATTTACACTTTGTAAATTTTACCATTAATTGGTAAAATGTGTACTTAAAATTTGTAAATGTTACACTTTTAACTGTAAAATTGTTACTAATCTGAAAATTTTACACTTTTGTTTGTAAATTTTAACACTTTAATTGCTAAAATATACATTTATTCCTTTAAACTGTAATTATTTTTTTTTTAAAATGGTCCTAATACGCTTCCGTAACATGAACTATCGAACAATTTCTGTTGTTTTGCACGGTTTTTTTTTTTTTTTTTTTTTTTTTTTTTTAAAGTGTAAATAACCACTCTGTTTTGTTTTTGCGGCTTCTGGTTCATTTTAACCAGTATTAGCGTACAGATCTGTTGAAAGTCACAGCTTGGTTTTGGAAATAAAGAAAGCTAGTGGCAAATAAATAAATAAATATTTTTAAAAATATCTGCCGCGAGGTTGTTGATAGCAGAGATAGGTGGAAATTTTTGAGTAGAGGGCTGTCGAAAGTTTAAGACGGTTAACGAATTAGTGCCGAATCTTGGCTCAGCTTAGCTCCACATTAGTCATATATCGACAGCTTTTTTGTTTCGACCATTCGGTAAAAAGCTTCAACTTCTTTTCTTTGACTCAGTGTTAAACTTTCGACAGGTCTGTACTGTAACTAACGAAGCGCCGAATTTAGCTGATGATTCGGCATCAATTCATTAGCTGAGTGTCAAAACTTTCGACAAGTGTGTACTGAATTCAAACAAGGAATTTAGCCGATCCAGATCGTGACTGCTTTATAGGAAAACCCATTCTGTTGTAGTTAACGTTTGGTGATGTAATTATGAATTGGCCATTTTTCTTTTGTACTTTTTGAACTTTGAATAAGATATTATGTTGACGAATTGTTTTTAATGGCTTCGGTTTGTGTATCTAATTACGAATCGCTATAAGACATTAAATAACAAAAACAGTTTGCAGCTGGTCTCTAGTAAACATGTAATTGGGCGTAGGTGCACTTTGGCTAGCAAAAAAAAAAAAATCCACAAGTATAAGTCTTGTATTGCATTTCCACAAACAGACAAATTGATCAATTGAATAGGGCCTCAGTTAAGAACATTCCACTTATATCGAGACGTCACCAACTACATGTACGTAAAGTGCCGGGAATTTTTACTTTTGCAGTGCAGTGGTGCCTTGCAATGTGCAACGAGGGAGGATTCTTTAGTGCAGTGTACGCCGTGTAATTGAGCATCAGTTTAAGGCGTTATCTATGAATAGCGCGACTTTTATTTCTAAATGACAAGTGCTTGGCGAAGGACAGTTCCTACCAATTTTTCAATCGCCCTTAAAAGACTGACTTGATTGGATACACTTTGTATTTTTTGTTTTTCATGATAAAACATAGGTCAAGTTTGATCGTCGTTAAATTCCTGTTTGTTTTTCTTAAGTTATTGCCCTTTTTGGACTTAGTGACATTGTGGAAATCTTATACCTCTTCACAAATTCACTACTTATCAGTCTTAAATTTTGTCTATTAAAATGGTGGCAAAATCGACCTGGAATTGTCTGGCAACCTAAAATTTGTAAAAAGTGGCCAGCTTTTCCACTTTAAATGAACTTTTGTTATCAGAGAATAGATATTATTTCTGCGTCACAACATTTTCATGATTATGTTGCCAATTCAGGCAATATAATTGACCCTTTACATCATCATTATTGTTTTTATAACACTGATGCATGTAATTACATATTATACCAGTTTTAATTTTACAGCACTAGACGGCCGTTTCGGAATACAATTCCTCATCAGTAGTGCTTGGACCAAAATTATGAAACCAAAATTTTTTGAAGATGTTGATGTTGTAGGTCGGTTTTTAAAAAGTGTACTTTTAATTTCCATTTCCAATGGCCACCTGAAAATTTAAATTGGTGGCCAGCTGGTCACTTGGTTTTGAAACCCACTTTGAAGGCTGCTTATAACATTACTCTCACTGGATTGATACATTTTTGCATGGGTATTTTTCAAATCCAATAACAATTTTTTTGTTAAAATAGTCTTTGATTTACATCAAAAGTTTAACATATTAGTGATGATTAGTCTCCGTAAACTATTTGTGATATGTGAAAATCCCGTACATACTTAAATGATATAATCAAAAACAAACATATTAATCCAAGTGGGAATAACAATCCAGAAGCAAAGTAAAACTTTGGAACTGACAAGTCGGGTTAGATACGTGAACTTCCACCAGGGAAGTGAAGCCGGCTGCTCCGGAAGGGTAAGCACTCCTGTTTAGCTAGCTACACCCGCCTTGTGTGTGAAAGGAACATGAAACTATGAAACGTCAAATATATCCAAAACAAATTATATAAATGATATTTCTATTTACAATGTTTGCAAATTTAGCAAAAATTTAGTTTTATTTATAAAGTTAGACTGTCTTTTTTCTGGGATTGGTAACGGAGGCCAGTTGCACAAAAGATGATTAAATTTAATGGATAGTTGAAGGTTTAAAGACTCGTTATCGAGTTTTATCAAATGATTAACAATTCAGCTGATGAAAAATTATTGCTCAAAAGAATTAAACGCATCGATTAGTTAATCATTGATTAAAATTTTAATCAATTGATTAAATGAAAATAATACGCATCTAATCCACCACTCTGAGCATCGCATCCAAGATGGCGGCCTACTTATCTCCACCCCAAAAAAAGGCAAATAAAGACCACTTTTTACCTGAGGATATGCCCCAAGTGAAGAGGTGGAGTGCAGTTTTGAGTTATTGCTCGTCCAAACTCAAGTGCTTTACTTTTTTTTTTATCTTTTTCAACATCCTCACTGACCTAAGTTTAATTATATCAATTCCCTCCTGCCCAAAACTTATATTTTCTTCAATGTTCCATTTTGGTTAAAACGGGTGAATGCCAGCAGAATTCTTGTTTTTCTATTTATTTGATGTTGGTCATTGACAGTTTTAGATAGGTGACCATTTTGAATTACTTTTAATCATGGTCCAAAGGTTGATTAAAAATCTAGTCATTTTAATTAGTCGTGAAAACTAACCGAGTTTTTAACAACAGATAATCATTGTTAAATTTAACGTGGCGTTAACATATAATCACCCTTTGTGCAACTGGTCCTGGGATGTAAACTTTGTCTATAGCAGGAAACACAGCTCATTAAACGCCATTGTAGGCATTGGACGTGTTGGCTTGTGAAAATTTGATCTTTATGTTATGGTAGGTCTATTATCTATACACCCATCATTCTTTTATCGACATTTCATTTCGCATTCACCAAACATCCGACATATTCTGTAAGCTAAGGAAGTAAAATATATGAAATAAAGTCTAATATTTGAATGATAAAGGGGGAATAAATCCTACCAACACAATCTACCTAGCAGTTACGTGAACCTGGTTTTTCATTTTCTTATTTCGTTTTCCAATTCTTCAAAATCTAATTTTTATGATTTCACCGGTGTCATTAATCACTGCAACGGGATACTTGGCAAAAACCAAACACAGCCATACATGTATGTTTCGTCTAAATTTTTGTATACCGCTGTAAAAATGTACCCCGCAATTAAATTTTATGCAGACAATAAACATTACCGTCGACGGTAGCTCAGTTGGTAGAGTGCTCTCTCCGTAAGTGGGAGGTCGTCGGTTCAATCCTCGGCCGGATCTGACCCAAGACTTGAAAGTGAGTAGTGACTGTTCTTTCGCCAAGCACTTGGCGTTACGAAATGAAAGTCACGGTTCTTTCGGATTGGAACTTAAAATAAACGAGGTTCCGTGTCACGGTAAGCTTTGCACGATAACAGTTCTACGCCAAACGCACAAAATCTTCCCTAAAATAGGGAATCTTTTGAATTTGAAGTAACAATTGTGGTTTGGCCAGTTTGCTTTTTTAGCAATAAAATTTAAATTAAATTTGGACAGTGATGTTACCTCAAGCTGTTTAATGTGTTAGATATTTACAGGGTTATACTTCACTTGGTGTCCATTCATGGTCTATTGTTAAATAAAGGAAACATCCTCTCTTGTGTGTACCAGCATTGTTATAAGAAATCTTATAGTTAAAACCTATGTTATCATGAGTGGTTTAGGTAAATAAATGGCTTAAAAATCAGAGTTAAAATATGTAAGAAAATATAAACAAAATGTAGTTTAACAAAGCGTAGCATTTGTGATGGATGAAAATAAAAGCATTCTTTAGTTTTCAGTGTGTCTACATGTATTAACAAGAGGCCCATGGGCCTGATACGCTCACCTGATAACTAATGGCTAGCTGATAGATTTAAAGAAAACATAAATACTAAACCCCAATGACTTTTTTCTTTACATCATAATAACCGTTGTATCAATATGTACAACATTCTAATATACATGCCTATACAAAAAGTTTATAGTTTTAGAGATAATTAACTATTTGGGTATTGTTTCGCATCTGTGACCTTGACCTTTGAACTCATGACCTTTTTCTATACATCAAAATGATCGTTGTATCAATACCTACAACATTCTAATATACATGCCTATACAAAAAGTTAATAGTTTTCGAGATAACAATTATAATCAGAGGTAAAAAAATTAGGTCACGACCTTCACAATTGACCTTGACCTCATTTTGAAGATACTAACAAGAAGATGTCAAAACTGAAAACCCCATGTCATTATCTGGTCAAATAGTCATGTTATAACAATTTGAAGCACAAAATGAACAAACTATAGGCTTAAGACTCTAGAGAAGCCAACTATTACATCAGATTTTTTTCTGCTATCAATACTTTCGAGAGAAGAAGATTTTTTAAGGTTTTTTGCACCCCAAGGTTACCTTGACCTAGTTATGGAAGCCATGGCAACGCCAGGAACAAATCTGAATTGCACCGGCCCATATATACTTCTCACCAAGTTTCATTGAAATCTGTCCTGTAGTTTCAGAGGAGATGTCAAAAATAGGTGTTAATGACACACACACACACACACACACACACACACACACACACACACACACACACACACGCACATACACACGCTGCGCTATGCCATAAGCTCACATGACCTTTCGGTCAGGTGAGCTAAAAACTAATTTCATTCAATGACGAAGCAAGGCGTTACAGATTATCAGTTCATAGCTTTGGCTGAGATGGTTCACCGTCTGTCATGTGTCGTGTGACATGTGCTACCTTTAGCATTTTAATATGTGGTATAAATGGATGCAGAATTAAATATACTTCATCATGATATTGTTGAATTTTGTATATCTTAAAAATAAATACCCAGCTACTCGTCTTGAAAGTGAAAAATGATAGAATTTGTTCTTGAACCTAACACCACCCCCACTCTACATCCCGGGTTTGTGGAAGCGTAAGTTTGAATAGGTGGTATCAATGGATGCAGAATTAAATATATTTCATCCTGATATACTTGAATTGTGAATACCCAAAAAATTAATATCCAGCAGCCGGGCTACTCATCTTGAATGTTAGGTAGATATAAAAAATATTGGGTTCAAGTTTTGCGGAAGTATTGACCCATTTCTAAATTCCGTAAGTAGGTAGTAATAAGTACATTTTTCAAAGTAACCAGCAGTTTTTCTAACAAGTAACTAGCCACCAGTAGCTAAATTTTCTCCCACAAGTAACTGGCTACTAGTAGCTAGCTTTTCTCCCACGAGTAACTGGCTACAACTAGCTAACTTTTCTCCCACAAGTAACTGGCTACAAATAGCTAACTTTTCTCCCACGAGTAACTTGCTACTAATAGCTAACTTTTCTCCCACAAATAATTGGCTACTAATAGCTAACTTTTCTCCCATGAGTAACTGGCTACAAATAGCTAACCTTTCTCCCACAAGTAAGTGGCTACAAATAGCTAACTTTTTTCCCACGAGTAACTTGCTACTAATAGCTAACTTTTCTCCCACAAATAATTGGCTACTAATAGCTAACTTTTCTCCCATGAGTAACTGGCTACAAATAGCTAACCTTTCTCCCACAAGTAAGTGGCTACAAATAGCTAACTTTTCTCCCACGAGTAACTGGCTACTAATAGCTAACTTTTCTCCCACAAATAATTGCCTACAAATAGCTAGTTTTTCTTCTCAAAGTAGCCAACCAATAGTAACCAGTTATTAGTACCTATCTGCTATGTTTTTGTAAATATATTGGCAAAATAAAGACATTTTTGGAATGAATGATTTTAAAAAGTATAGGCCTAAATCATTAAGGTATTTGGTTTACATGTAAATTTCAATCTCTCTCTCTCTCTCTCTCTCTCTCTCTCTCTCACACACACACACACACACACACACACACACACACACACACACACACACAGAGGACTGGGAGAAATTACTCTAAACATCCACATAAAACTCAAAAGTATTCATACAGGAAGAGATATTTCTAAATCCTGTAACAATGGCTATGTTTATTTAAAGTGATACTTCAGTTTGTATTGACTTTAAGATGACCACAAGTAATTAAGTCTAATGTAGCGTAAACTAGTGACACGCCTACAAAAAATTCTGCTCTGCGTTAGTCGTAGAACTGATAAAGAAACCTGCTGTATAATGCCATCAGCTTTACACATCTGCACCTTCGCCTATGACTGGCCTCGTCTCGATATAAGTGAAATATTCTTGACTGGGACGTTAAACACCATCAGTCAACTCATTACCGTCGGGTACGTTAAAGTACGACTTTTAGGCGGCATTATGTAACGCTGTCACAAACCAAACCGATGATAATCGTTCCGGAAATTGCAAATTCTCGTTGGTGACATGGCAAAACTTTCAGGCCTTTTAATCAAAGGATTGTACTTCTCTGTGACATACGCGTGCACTTCGCAAAGCGTTAAAGTACAAATGTCCCTTTGCGTGGTTCTGCTTCGCATACAAAAATCCCACAAAACCAGAATTAAGAGAAAACAGTGTGACTTATTGTGGTTTTTAGTATTGATGAGTTGGCGATTCAATTAAAAAACGGATTCGGGGACTTCGGATATTCTTTATTGTGTTTGATTACTTATAAATTGGATTGTTATGAAAAACGGAATGAAACAGCTGCCTTCAAGCGAAATAATCAAAAGTAAATGAAGAATCCCTGTCACTCCTAAATACAGACGTCATACGTTCTATTTTAATTCATCTTTTGCCTTCCTTGCTTTTGATTGCTGGCGTATAATATGAATGACACCTGCTATACTGTTTTGTTAAGTCCAATTGAATTCCGATGTCACCATGAAATCAACAGCGTATTTTATGACGTGAAGAGGTTAAGCTCGTGAAGTTAATTTCCGTTGCTTATTGTCTTTCTTTTCAGTACTCATTTCCGGAGTCTAATTGTAAATCTCATCCAATGAATATCAATGAATGTCAGTTTGTTCATTTCATTAACATACGGGTATTAAAAGGTCAAATGCGTTATCGGAACAAATTTATTAGCCGATCTTTGGTCAGAACCATCTCTCTATAATATCATTTAGTCAATATTCAGATCAAGATTATTACCACAATTTGATTTGTGATTACAATAAAATTAGGAGATAACTGTCTTGTATTTGAAGAGTTCCGACCGTAAAACGTGGATTTTACTGTCGCAAATACCGGTTACCTGGCTCCGCAAGCGTCGCCAGGTAGACCTCAATTTGCGACAGTAAAATCCACGTTTTACGGTCGGAACTCTTCAAATACAAGACAGTTATCTCCATTCTAATGCAAATCAAATTTAAATCGATTTCATATTGAAGGAAATCCCCACTGAGTATTTTTAGTGCGAGACGCATCACTAATTTATAATGTAGATCATATTGTTACGCAAAGAAAAATAGTTCTGTTATTAAAACACAAAGATCAAGTGATATAATAATTTTATTGTTTGAAGTATATTACAGATTAAAAATAAACTTCTATAAATTGTTAAAAAATATCATTTTTGTTAACAATAACGAAACCTTGATAATGTTTCAATATTACGTCACAGATGATGTCAGATCATGCAATATGTAGGTCAGTTGGTATTTACTGTTGACCGAGGTGGTAGTTGAATACTTGCACACTGGAATTATGAATTTCAAATTGTTTTTGATATGAGACGGAGAGATTTGACATGTTTGGGATTCTTAATTGTTGGTTACTTAAAAAATTGGGAGCAAATGAGGGACAAGGCTGGGAAGGAAAATGGGTAAGTCCTTTATTAAATGCTTCTGGTCCAATATAGGGTTGAATCTGCAATGTACTTTCACTCTGGAGGCTTTTACCACTTAAAATACCAGAGTATGAACGCTTCTGTTTGTCAGAAGAATCGGCATTATAAGAATCTAGACTTGCCTCGCATTTATGGCCAGTAATTTTCATTATTTCACGGTTTGGGACACCAGCATGTGCAAGAATTTTCACTGTACTTGCCCTTACAGAATGGTTTGTGTACACCCTACTCAACTTTGCAGCTTTGGAAATTTCTTTCATGAATCCAGTGATAGTTTTTTCTCCAACTGGTCTGCTTGTGTACCAGATGGTGTCAGTTTCTTTAACTCTAGGGCGGGGTTGCTGGAAGAGAAAGTTTGATGCAGGATTTCTTTTTTGTATGTACTTCTTAAATGCCAATACAGGGCAATCTTTTTCACCTGTTGCATACATTCTAGGCTTTGTTTCAAAAGCCTTATCACTGAGATCACCCTGGTGATTTTTAGTTGTTTCACTAGAAATCATTTCTACATACTCAATGCCAAAATCATCAGTTTTAGTCTGAAATGTAGTATGAGTGAAACTCCTCAGGTTTTCCCTACCCCTTCTACCTAAGTGTAAAACAAGGGAAAACCAGACCTTATACTGTAAAGATTTGGCAGAATCAATTGACAAAATTTCAGAATTTCTAAGTTTTTCCATGTCACCTTCAGTTATAGGGGGGTAATGTGTAGTTTTGTCTAAACCTTCTGCTTGGATTTTTTTCAACATTGAACTAAACATTTGATTAGACAGGTGAAAGTCAGAATCAGTCAATATATTAAATTTCTTGTTGTGAGGTGGCAATGAAAGGTGTCTTTTAATAGCTGCACGGATTCCAACATAGGTGCTTTTTGCATACAATTTCCCATCTGCATTGCGCACTTCAGAATAAAATTGCTTCAAGGTTTTGTCCAGTACAGGCACAGGTAGGTCTTCAAATTTGGTAGACATCTTTCTGGCAGTCAACCATTCTATGAAAAAATGGAGTGATTTTGATTAGACAGTTTTCATATATTCAAGTTTATTAAATGAATTTTACAAACATGATGATGATTATACTGGTTTGAAAATTTCAAAAATTGAAATTGAATAAAATCAGAAATATATTTTCATTATTATTAAACATGTTTATTTCAAGTTAAGTTTTTATTTACAACATATGCCTATTTATTTGATTGATTTTTTCTTTCTGTAATCAAGTAAATTTATAACATTTTTTTTTCTTTTTAACAGATTCAATGATTGTTTTTAAATAGAAAAGGTTCAGTGGTTTGTCATGGAACTTTTAAAAATACATTTGAAGATAATAGCTAAATTATAGTATTTCAAGAAAAATCAAGAGTAGAATTAAATAAGATTTTCAATAAACTAATACTTTGTTAAAACACAACTTCATTGATCTACAAATTTACAGATTTTAATACATAAATAAGTAAAACACACCTGTGAAAACATTCACACCATATTTTGTCATCTTTTTGGTCCCTTTGCTTTTTGAACCCTCAATAATGTCCTCCCTTTCCTGTCCTGTTAACTCTGGAAACCTTGCATTTGGACCAGGACTGCATGGTTCAAAAGGGGCATATCCACCATTCTCAGATTCAACAGACATGTTTTCTTCAATGCTATAATTTACATCCTCAATAACAGCAGTAGCAGCAAATAGATCATCATCTGAACATGCATTTGTCTCATCCATTGAAAATTCCTCATCTAGAAATGAGTGAAACATATTTACTGTACCTTTATAACACACACACACACACACACACACACACACACACACACACACTGATTTATTTACTTGGTACAAGGACTAACTTATTAAGCAGAGGACCTTAACTCCCAAATATATATGTACATTGTTTTTTTTTTTTTTTTTTATTAGTTATAACTTGTTAAACTTGTTATCAAAATAGTTGGGCATCATCTCCAGGGATGAAGCTTAAATATTTTGAGTTAGGGGCCCAGCTCTCTTCAGCAAAGAAGTTGTAGTAGTACCTAACAGATAGCTAAATTCTGTAAACATTAAGGCGTCTAGACTGATTTTTATTAGCCTTGGGCTGCTGGGCTCCTAGAATGTGATGAAATGTGTGAATTAAGAGTTATCTCCCTTTGATTGTTTATGTCCCTCGAGGACCCATGGTTAGGTTATTATTATTATAATTATTATCATTATTCCGCATTATGCAATTTATAGCACATAGTTCTCAGAAAATAATGGAATAATTAGTATTCAGTTCATCTCTCTCTTTCTTTGTCTCTCTCTCTCTTTCTTTGTCTGTCTGCCTCTCTCTCCAAATTCTCCAAATTATATGCCATAATGGAACTATAGAAATTCATGAAATAATCTTTACCGTACTCTCTCTCTCTCTCTCTCTCTCTCTCTCTCTATCTATCTATCTCTCTCTCTCTCCGTCGTCTGCTAAGCTATCAGGGTCGGGGTATCGATGTATGCAGTCTTTTTGAGTATTTTTTTGTATATAATATATATATATTCGATAATATTATAAAGAATTACCAAAAACATCCGCAAAACTCGTTTCAGTGGAGTCAGTCAATGACCCGACATCTGCTTCTAAAATAAAATTTGGCAGTTCCGATTCATCAAAATTCTCCGTCATCTTGTTTGTAAACAAACGCACATGTACCGGCGCGTAGGAATACATTGCGTAATCGTAACCTAGATAGCGCGCGACATCTTAACTCCGACCGTAAAACGTAGATTTTACTGCGGTCGGCGTCCAATCAAAATTGTGTTTACAAAAAGTTTGCATTAGAATCATGAATTTAGTTTCTAAGATTAGAATATCAGCACTCATTTTTAGACATATATGCCAACTGAAACATAGGATGGTGGCTTTAATTTTTCTATTGTCAACTTTCCTTTTCTATGCTGCAACCTGCTTCTCTTGCTTATGCATTTGTTTTACAATAAATACGCTATGGTAGAGTTTGTTCCCAATACGGGAACTGTATACAGCGAAGGAAGCTGGCTTATAAATATTTTTTTGACGCAATGATATTACAAGCCTTGGCTTATCATTATGAAAGTCATAACAATATAATTGATATAAGTATGATGAATCTGTGTCCAGGATTACCCTGGACATATCTGACGTGTCAAAGTGCCTTTCACCCTTAATTTTGATTGCACACGCGTACGTGACGCATATAACTAGCTAAACAAGAGGTAGTTATCTTTCCGTAGCACCCGGTCTCCATTCCATGGTGGAAGTTCATGTGTATAACCTAATTTGTCATTTTTCAAAGTTTTACTTTACTGTGGGATTGTCTTTTGGACAAGAATAAGTATGTTTGTTTTTTATCAGATTATTTACGCTCCTTTTGGATACATGATGGATACGATAATAGCTACTTACTGTAGGAACCACTGTCACTGTCACAGTGAAATACTCTTTATATCCATAGAAAATCAAATAAATTTGAATAAAGATCGATATTTTTCACTTACTTGTACCTAGTCGTAACAGGAAATCTGTATGCGCATCCGCGATTAGCCCAAAATATATCTGCAAAGGGCAAAATGTTGGTGCTATGGGGATTTAACATGTTGAAAAACCATGCAAATGGTGGATTCTGTTGCGCATGTGACGTAAAACGTCACCAAGGACATCACTACCGGTGTAAACATCGTCATTTTCGCATGTGTAAAATCCCCATACCGCCAACATTTTCCTTTCTACAGACATACTTTATGACAATCGCGGATGCGCATACAGATTTCCTATTACGACTAGGTACAAGTAAGTGAAAAAATATCAAACTTTATTCAAATTTATTTGATTTTCTATGTATATAAAGAGAATTTCACAGTCACAGTCACATTGGTTCCTACAGTAACCTGTTTTAATTTTAAAGCACTAGACGGTTATCTTGAAATGAAATCCTCATTAGTAGTGCTCAGACCAAATTGTGAAAATCCAAATATGTTGAAATCAGAAAAATAGAGGGAACAAATGTTATTTTACAAAACCCTCCTTTACTTTAATTTGGACGAATAAGCAGAGCTACGTCTATTGAAGAATTTTGATTAAGAAGAGTTATATAAGGTTGGTATTGCGTAACCTCATCAGTAAATGATAAATGATTCTGTACGCCTGATATATTCCGAGGATTGCTGCTCTTCAAACGGAAATAAATAGCTTATTTCTATTTTTATATCTTAATTATATTAACATAATTAAGGAAAGATAAAAGATAAATCTATTAGCTAATATTTAAATCACACTGGGAAAAATCCAGGAAAATTTGCAAGGAATGACTGCATACAGTAGGAAAAATTGTCATTCAAGTTTAAAATTGGATGGAATTGAATTACATCATCAATGAGTGAAAATAGTATTGAACGTCAAATATACCAAACGCTTGGGTAGGTTATCAATGTCTGCTGCTAATGAAACGGAAATAAACAGCTATTTATGAAAATATTTGCCTGCTTAGGTAAAGCTAATGAATGTTCAAATTTCCACACCTAGAATTTGCTTGTTTTCAAGATGTCTTGTGTGTCCAGGATTGCTCTGGAAATATTTTACTTTCCAAAGTTCCATGTTCCTTTTACACAAGTTTTATTACACCCGTGGCGGCTGTAGCTAGCTAAACAGGAGACACTTCCGGAGCACCCGTCCTCACCTGGTGGAAGTTCACGTGTCTAACATGACTTATCAGTTCCAAAGATTTTACTTTGTTTCTGCATTGTTATTCGGACATGGATTAGTATGTTTGTTTTTGATTTGAAATAATTGTTTTTTAAATTGATAAATGGAAATTCAAAGTAAGTGTATACACTTGGGTGAATAATTTTCGCTGCTAATGGAACGGAAAGCTACAGATAAGCTTAACATTTTCACACTGGAGAAACAATAATTTATAAGATTTGGTTTATAAAATCTTGTAGTGCAGTACAAACCTGTGGATTGTTAAACACTAACCTAACAAATCAGTGACAGATCGGCAACTCATCTTGGCTTCTCGTTAGATATACCTCGACAGCTTTTTAGCAGCTACTGGCTATCTCTCGGTGGCTTGTGGCTTATATCATATATTGACAGCTACAACTTCCTTTCGTTAGCTCAGTGTTAAACTTTCGACAGGTCTGTACTATAGCTTATCATCATAGCCTTATCCAAGAAAAATGTAAGTGCATTATAGGGATAAACAATGTCTGTCGCTATACAGAGCTTAAGAATTTACATACAGAACAGACATGTTAAAAGTTTAACATTGAGTTAACGAAAAGTAGAAACTCGACTTTTGAGTGGCCGAAATATTGATAGCTACATGTAGTGGTCGAATACTGCCAATAGAAAGAAAGCAAGTGCTGTGAGATAGATAATGGGTGATAGAAATGAGCCACTAATTCGGCAATCATAAGTTAGCTAAGTATTAACCTTTCGACAGGCCTTCACTGCTTCAATAATTGCAATTCATGTGCCACTATTTTCAACTCTACATGGCCTAAACAGTCAGTAATATCATAAAAGTTCGTTTCTAAACCAAAACAAAGGTATCGTGAAATATGTCTCCGCTATCAACACAATGTAAGTTAAGCTCCATTGTGAAGCCTTTTAACAGCAAGATCTTAGCGGAATCGAAGAGCTTAGGCCAAACCGATTCGTTTAAAAACCCCAATCATTGACAGAAGTTTTATTTTTTATACAAAGTAAATTGATTCAGCATCCAGAAACATATTTTCTTAAGTTGAAAATGAATTTTTAACCATTAAAAAGGTACAGTAATGACCAATCGAAAGTTTAACACAGCCCTAACAAATTTAAGCAGAATGGGCAGCTGATCTCTGACTCTTGTTAACTATATCTTGACATCTTTTCCAAAATTGCGATATTTCCCCCTGGCAGTGCCTAGCTGTCCATATCTGTGCTAATCAGCAGTCAAGGTTCCACCTTTTTTCCTTAGCTGAGTGTTTCTACAGGTTTGTACTGTTATATACCCATTAACGCATGTCTAACAACAGTTTTATGTCTCTATAAAGATTGTATTCTAGAAATATAAGTTAATAAAGATAGTGACCTACGTATTTTATGGTGAGCTGTCAGGATCAAATTGTCCGTCGTATTCTCAACTTCACTTCTTCGACATCGTCCTTTGCTCTTTCGCATCATCGAAACTCGCTACTTTGCCGTCGTATCATCGCTTCATCGTCGTCGTATCGTCGCTACTTTGCCATCGTATCATCGCTCCTTAGCCATCTTGTTTTTACTCCTTCGATTTTTTGTGTTCAGATCCAAAGACCGTTAATGCTTTGGCCCTAATAGAATACTATAAGATGTACTTACTAAAGATTATAGCCTACGTATTTTAAAAGAACACGATAAACAGGTGTTTTGGAGAAAACTGTGCCATGTTTTATTGCTTACTAGGAAATATCTTCTGTTTTATTACGTACTCATTTAACATCTTTGGGCAATCTAAATTCATCGTTCGATAAACTAATAAAACTACATGTTACAACATAAAACTGTTATTTTAAGGTATTATTTGTTGAAGCAATAACATTTGGAAGAGTGTCGCACCGTATGTGGATGTCGCGGGTTTGAAACCCAACCAGAGTCCGACCAAGATTTAAAAAATAGGTAGTAACTGTTCTTTCGCGAAACACTCGGTATTTAGAATTGAAAGTCAAGGGATCCAGCGGAAAACACCTTAAAATTCGATGGAACGTTAAAGAACCTTAACTATTTATTTTCCTGAACGCACTGCAAAGTAAACAAATTCTGTCATTTCGCCTATAGCTATTGACATTTCGGTATAAATGAAATATTTTTGACTGGGATGTAAAACCCCATTCAATCAATCTGATTTTGCGTTCTTTGTAATTTTTCTATCTCCATGACAACGCTTTTACGTGCCCATTGTCATCTTATTTGTCACTAAAGTTTATTTTATAACAATTATGGTTGCATGATAGATATAATGGCATATCATAAATATACAACAAGAAACCTCCCCACTGGATACAAATTTATCATTATGTCCGGGGTCTATTCCAATTCAATATATCATTTTCTCATGAGCAGTTGTATATGTTTATCAGCACGTAGTTAAATCCGTTTTTATTCATTTTTCAAATTTGCGAATCATCAAGTCTGCTAAATTTCCAATTATTTCATTTTTCTAAAACAAAATGTCATTCTTTATTCAGCCCAACCTGCTTTTAAGGTCAAATCTAAATTAAGGACACCTGTTTATAAAGGTAAGAACTGCCCCTTCGACATGCTATACTGTTCTACAATAATTGATATTTATGTGCCACTATATTTAAATCTACATGGCCTATAAAGTCGGTTCAAGTTCAGTGCTATCACAGAAGTTGGTTTATAAACCAAGACAAAAGAATCGTGAAACATGTCTCCGCTATCGACATAATATAAGTTAAGCTCCATTGTGAAGCCCTTTAACAGCAAGGTCTTAGCGGAATCGAAGAGCTTTGGAAAAATTTATTCAAAATCTCATTAATTGGTTAATTTTTTAATTTTTTTTTTATACAAAGTGAATCGTATCAGCTTCGACAAAATAGCTTATGTTGCAAAATGAATTTTTAAGCCATTAAAAAGATATAGCACAGACCAGATTAACACACAGCTAACGAATTTGTGCCGAATGGGCATCTTATCTCGCCCCTCGTTAACGATATTGGCAGCTTTTCCAAAATTGTGATATCTCTCCTGGCAGTCTCTAACTGTCTTAATCTTCGCCAATCAGCAGTCAGGATTCCTCTTTTTTCTCAGCTAAGTATTAAGCTTTCTACAGGTGGTCTGTACTATTAATCCTTTATACCCGCATGTCTAACAGCAGTTTTATGCCTCCATAAAGATTGCTCATAGAAATTAGGTTAATAAAGATTGTGACTTAGCATTTTATGATGAGCTGATAGGACCAAATTATCCGTCGCATTTTCAACTTCGCTTCTTTGACATCGTATTTTTTGCTCTTTCACATTGTCGAAATTCTGCTCCTTCGCCGTCGTATCTCGCTACTTCGCCGTCGTATCATCGCTTCTTTGCCGTGGTATCGTCGCTATTTCGACAACGTATCATCGATCCTTAACCATCTTTTTTCACTCCTTTGCTTTCTTATGTTCAGGTCCAAAGAGCGATAATGCTTTGACCCTACAATGTACATACTCAAGATTACAGCCTACGGATTTCAAATAAACTCAAAGAACAGGTGTTTTGGAGAAAACGGTGTCTTACTGGGAAATATTTCCTTTTTATTACTCACTTAAATAACATATTTGGGGCAATCTAAAATAATTGTTGTATAAAACTATTTGTTACAACATAAATATTTTATTTTATAAAGACATCATTTGTTAAAGTATATTTGAATTTTTTTACCACTACGATAGTGCAGTTAGTATAATACTCCCCATGTGTGTGGCATGTCCTGGGTTCGAACCTCGGCAGGGGTTTGACAAAGACTTTAAAAAAAGTTTATTAGTCTTTCGCCAAGCAATCAACATTTAGAAATAAAAGTCATGGGGTCTTTCAGAAGAGACCTTAAAACCCGATGGCACGTTAAATCCTGCATATTACCCTAAACGCACTACAAAGTAGACAATTTTTGTCACTTCACCCGGAACTTAAAACCCCATTCAATCAATTAAACTAACTTTTCATTTTTTGGTATTTTTCTCCATGACAACGCTTTTACGTGCACATTGTCATCTTGTTTGTCACTTAAATTTATTTCATAACAATTATGGTTGCATTATAGATATGGTGGCATATCATCAACATGCAACAAGAAACCTCTCCACTGGATACAAATTTGTTATTATGTCCGGTGCCTATTCCAATTCAATATATCATTTTCTCATGAGCAGTTGTATATGTTTATCAGCACGTAGTTAAATCCGTTTTTATTCGTTTTTCAAAATTGCGTATTATCAAGTCTGCTAAATTTCCAATTCTTTCATTTTTCTGTAACAAAATGTCATTGGTTATAAAGTGCAACCTGCAGTAAAGGTCAAATCTATATTAAGGACACCTGTTTAAACCTTATACAAAAGTCACTTTTACTGGTTTCCGTTTGTGGCTTTAATAGACAGGGTTGATTGTAATTCATTTATAGAATGTTTTCAATGAAAAAACCCAACGAATTTAATATTTTAAGTTTACAGTTTTATTGAGTTAAAACCTTGGTATGACTTTGGTATAGCTATACACACTTTGAGTTTGATTGAATAGCTGTCTTTTTTCTCAATTAAGCAGTGTCATTTATTTATGTGACAAAGTCTTTCAAAGATGCAGCAAAATCTGACCGACTTGTGACTGTCGCAAAATTAGGGACAATATTCAGATTTAACTAGCAGCAAATTTAGTATACTTCTGACAATGAACCAAAGATAAATATTTTAAAGGAACATATATTATAATTTTTATGTATTATATTAAAAAGTTATTTACTTAATGTGTGTAAATCAGTTTACAATGTTCTTGATAACACGAAATCAGCATAAATTAGCACACATAAATCCTTGAATATTCAATATTATTATCAATTCCAATATATTATTGCATAAAATTCATCTAAAACTATCAAATACATCACTGAAATACACCTTAAGTAACACAAAAATATAGAGCAGGTGGTTTAATCCCGAGATTACCATGCACTAAACGTTCGCGGAATCAAGGCAAAAACGTTTTTTATATATAAAACAAGCAGTCATACATTTAATTTAGTTTTTTTAAAGATTGTCAATTTTACAAATTTATTCACATAAATGTATATTTGTTAATTTCATGAATAATAATAATAATAATAATAATAATAATAATAATAATAATAATAATTGTCTTAAATCTTGACATAGTGTTAGTGTAATTTAAATGCGTCTTATGTTTTTTTTAATTGTTAGACTCGATTTTCGAACGAATTAGAGTTAATATAAGACTTAAAACACATTGAAATAATCAAAAAAATATTCGATATTACCAAGACATAACATATACTATTTTTGACAGAAAATAATGTATTTGATTACGGAAAAATATGCATTTTCGCTACGTAAAAAATGTATATTAAGCTACGGAAACAATGTGTATTTAGTTACATATACACATGTATTTGGTTACGGAAAAATTCAACAGGAAATTGCAAAGGCAAAATTACCCCCCCCCCCCCAAAAAAAAAAAAAAAAAAAGAAAAGAAAAAACCGCTATGCGAACAAACATATTTTAATTTTGGAGCGAAATAACGCTAAACGAAAAGATATAAAACAAACACAAACATACCTTTCATTATTTTGTCATAACAACGTTGTCGTTTTATCTGGAGTTTTTTTTTTGTAATTTTGACTTTTCTGATTTCGTCATTGCGATGCTATCTTTTGTTGTTTCAACTTTCTTCTGTCTACGAAATTCGTTTTTTATTAATGTTTATTATGTTTTTTGCATAGTTACACAACACAGGCCGATACTCCCACGCCTTAGAACGGGTGCTGGTGACCGGTAGTTGAGGTAATACTACCGTATACCCCCTCATGCAAAATCTTTCCCTAACTAAATTTGGTAAAATATATTTTGGTCCTTTGGATGTTTTTTTTCAACCGAAATAAACTTTTGGAAAATATTTTTTCAACCGTATTTAACGTTTAGTTTTACAATTTTGGGCCAAGAAGTATTTATAAGCAATTTAATCCGAAATGACCGTCTAGTACTGTAAAATAAACTTCGGGGTGTAATATGCAATTTTAAGTGCAAACACATTTTTACACTTACTCAGTCTCAGTCTACAAAGGTTAGATCTAAACAGAATGCATAACAGATGTTTATTGTCATGTTTTTCATACCAGGAAATGATTTTTTAAAACAACTACTTGTTATTTATTTTTTTTAGAAATCAAATATTTATACCAGACTATTTAAGACGTGGTATTCAACGAAAATAAAAACAGTATTGCCATTATTAAGGTATTATCAGGTTCCAACATATTAAAACTATTGTTTTTACTATGTTAAGGTCATAGGCATTGTATAATCTCCGATTTTTATCTAATAAAAAGTTTCATTTTTTCATGACGTCACAGAGATTGAAGAACGTGGGTAAAGCTAGCTAGACAGGAAGTGTTTACCCTTCAGGAAAACTCGGCGTCATTTCCCTAATATAGGTTCACGTATTCAACCCTATTTGCCATTTTTTGCATTGATTTTACAATAATGGGCATCACAGACTAATGGCAAGAAAAAGAGTCTCACTTGCACGCATTCGAACCCATAGCGTTAATAACCAGTAGGTTTTAAAGTGCAAACCCTTTTCGTACTTAACTTAGTTGTAGACGAAGAGAGCGTAGTGTGAACGAATGACATAACTTTTGAAATATGTCGCTTGATATCTTTTTCAGACTAGGGAATGATTTTAAAACGACATGTTTGCTATATTCGTCATGAAAAAAGAGTTTCTATATTAATAAAAATTGTCTTTTCTGCAAGCTGTTGAACACATAATGGGGTTTTGAAAGTGCAAACTAATTTCCCCCTTAATTAGTTTCAGACAACGAGTACGTAGTCTAAATGAATTGCATAACGTTTGATAAATGATGCTTATTCTTTTTCAGACGAGGAAATGATTATTAAAACAATTTTTGTGATTAACATCAAGATCAAGAAAATGAGTCTTTTCTTGCAAGCCTTTGCACCGATGGTATTGACGACAAACGGCTTTTTGAAAGTGCAAACACATTTTAACACACGTTCTTAGACGACAAAGGATAAATCTAAACGGATTGCAAAGAAAATAATTATTAAAACAACTTTTTTATGATTAACATCAAGAAAAACAGTGTTTTATCGTAAGATTTTGAACCCACAGTGTTGACGAACAGTAGGTTTTTAAAAGTGCAAAGACGTCTTAGCACTTATTCGAATTAATTCTTAGACGACGAGGGCGGTGTCTAAACGTTTGACATATGGTTATTAACGTTTTCAGACAAGAAAATTTTTTTAAAAACATTTTTATTAAAAAATGAAATAAGAAAAATCAAATTAGAGCCATTTATATCAAGTTCGAGATGACGTGTTAGACAGGGAACAAGAAAAATGGTATCGTCATTATATAGGTATTATCAGATGTCACCATACTAAAAGTATGGCATCTTATAAAGTATATACCTGGCGAAAATTTAACATGTTGCTATGAAGAAGTATAGTGTTAGTTAGTGTTAGTTAGCGAACAAGAAAAACAGTATTGTCTAAATTTTTGACATATGGTTATTAACGTTTTCAGACAAGGAAACAATTTTTAAAACATTTTTGTTAAAAATGAAATAAGATAAAATCCATAAGAGCCATTTATATCAAGTTCGAGACAGCGTGTTAGACAGCAAACAAGAAAAATGGTATCGTCATTATATAGATATTATCAGATTTCCCCATACTTAAAGTATGGCATCTTATAATGTTTATACCTTGGTAAAGTTTAACACGTTGCTATGAAGAAGTACAGTCCAATATGCTTCAAAGGCCACCTCTATATAAGGGCCGCCTGCTTATAAAGGTCAGTCGAATTGTATCCAAATTGTTATTTATTTATATTATTTGAACCTGTATATAAAGGCTACCTGTCCATATAGGCCACTTTTACTGGTTCTGTTTGGTGGTCTTTTTAGACAGGTTTGACTGTAGTCGAAATCTTTGCTATCGAGTTGCCAAGATATAAATTGCTAGTGGACCTGAGATAGATAGTAGCTGTGGAAAAGCTGTCGAGTTACAACTAACGAAGGCTCGATATGACAGTCGATTCGACACTAATTTGTTAGCCAAGTGTTTAATTTTAAACAAGCCTGTACTGTATGTCAAAAGTCATTGTCTAGGTGTAATCTCAGATTTTAATCTAAGTAAAAAGGGTTTCAATTTATTTTCTTTTATTTCATCACTGTAAATGTTAAGACATAACCGTCATAAAGAATCACTTCAAAAATATTTAAGTTTCTCTAAGTCTTATGGCACGAGACTTCTTACAAACCTAATAGCTGAATGGAAAATCAAATTATACACAGACATTTTTAGCTATTTGCGACAAGAACTTCTTTATTAATCTCTATGGATTAATCTATGAAAAAGTTCGTGTATGCATGTGAAGACAGTTGAAAGGCCAGCTTCGATTTTTTTCCGTTAAACCCGCGATTTAATGTTCAGGGCCGTTCAAGGGGGATAATTCAAATTTGGTCGGCAGATGGCGCTTTGTCGTCACCTCGAAGAATTTACATTTTAGGGTTCACGCAATAAATCATTAATTAAATGATGTTTTCAACTTAAACTATATACATTTTTGTATCCGATTGATAGAAAATTGATTTTTCTAGACGACCACAACAATTAAACACTGCTCATAACAAATTAAAATGATGAAATCATAGACATAAACTGCGGTATCGTGAAAGGTCAAAATCAAGTGGGCGGTGCATTTGGAGTTTATACCCGGTTAATTTAATTGACAGAATCGCATCCCACACCGATTAGTCGTAATCGGTAGCATTTAGAACACCGGTCATTTTGATACCGGATAGAAACCATCATTCGCACCGGTTATTGCACAAGAAGATTGTCAAGTTGACCCTGCGTGCCGATGATTTGGACAACAAAACTTGCTATTTATTGCGTCTAGACATCTTCTAATTTGTTTATTTTTACTCTAGATATTTGTTGGTGTGTTTTTAATATAATCTTTAAACGTTTGTTTAATTTTGTAGAAAAAATGCCATGAAAATCAAACATCAAGATCGCCCAACTGGCCCCAATTAGTCACTTTGTGACTCAGAAATCAGCTGATATTGGATTTTTTTTACACTCTCATTACATTTAGAGGCACAAGAGGGACAGTTTGGTAGAAAACCATCTGAACAACATTTATCTGGCGTTGATTTAACTGCTGCAGTGCATGCAAATTTCAAAACAATGTTTGTTAACTGTTTCATATCAGAAGTTGGCAGTTGTATCACATATTTATGGAAAATTACATAAAATGTTTATCATTTACACTTGTCAGAATGTAAATTACTATTTTTTAAAAATTTGAAACGTTTTGCCATCTCAGGGTTAGAGATGGATTTTAAATGCCAAAGTTCAGTTTAGTTATTCAGAAACAGCAGTATCACAGGAGATGGTGTTGGCAGATATTGTGGTCCAGGTTGCAAATGCACAAAATGCAAAAATGTTGTAATTAATGCAATTCTAGATCCTTCAGCTATTACTACTGCTACTGTTGCTGATGATTCCACAGCTACAAATACCATATTTTTTTATAACATTGATGCTAATCTTGAATCTTTTCTCTCCACAGTAACTACAAGAAGTATGGATGTACCAGCAGAAAACATACTTGAGAACACAGAAAATTTAGAAATGGATTACAAAAATTCTTGTTCTACATGTATAAGATTTACTGTTCAAATTTCATATTTTTTAAGTTGATACATGTACGTGTATTTCAGCTTTTTATGAAATTTATCACAATATAACCCATTCACTTTTATTGTGCAAGAATATATGTAAATATCTTTTACTGTATTTTAATTTTAGCCAAACTTTAGATCATGGATCATTGCTGCACACATCATGGCTAGTTCTGACAGTCCCACAGTATCATTCATGTTTGGTGAATGGTGTTATACTGGTACTACATTAAATTCTTCTGTTTTAATTAATTTCTTTTTTGTTTATTTTCAAGAATGCAGGATATGTGTAGTATATTTTCATATGATTTTATGATACATCTGTCATCATACATGTATAATCATTTCAGATGATTTTCAGATTGCCAATACCTATACAGTTTATTTTCAGATTATTCATTCCTACAAGTTAATTTTTAGTTCATTTTATTTACAGATAACCTTTTTATATTTATTGACAGGTGAAATGCATATTTTAAATTTTATTTTCACATTTGCCAACATTGTATTTACAGATTATTCATAGATAACATTTTTATTTGTAGATTAAATATTATTAATGCCATTGCTATGCTAAAAACAAGACAGAGAGTACAGAATAAACAATGGCTATGTTTGTTTTTTTTTTATTGCAGTTAACATTACATGATCAACACACAGTACAATGTCAATAAAGATGTTTTGCTTGCATTTTAAAATTATCATTACTTTAAGGAAAAATAAATGCTAACTTGACATAATAAATGCATACTTATTTATGTGCATGACACTGGCACCTGTCCAACATAACCTTTAAAATGTTGGTAGGGGCATGGCCTCTTACTTTATAGGTTTGAACCACATTCAGGACAGTTTTTGTGTGAGAAAGTTAGTCAGTTTGTTGTGGAATGTCCTTGGTTTTCTTTGGGCTCTACAGTTTTCTCCCCATCTCTAAATATGTTTGATAGTGAAAAAATCTTGACTTTTACTCTACTCCTTACCCAAAAGACATGAAGCATCCTCTAGACTGAAGGTAGATACATGAACTTGATCCATGTCATTTTGGAGACGGTCAGAATTAGATTAATATTGCATCTGTGCATTAGTACTTTAGCTGCAAAAAGTCTACCAGCAGCACTTGATCTGTGAAAAAATGAACTACAGATGCTACAGAATAAACTGTTACACCCAGTAAAACTGACCTGACCACCTTATAGAAAGAGATTTTAATTTCAAGTTATTAACTTGTGGTGTGAAAACAATATTTCTTCCTGTTCCACTGTCATGGTGCTGCTTTTGAATTTTTATTTAAATAATGCATTCAATATCAGCACATAGCTACTAGTTGTCATATGCTGATTTTAAATTCATTATTTTAATAAAAATTTAAAATCAGCACATGACACCACTGAAATAAAAATTATATAACTTTGTTTGTGTTTCAAATTTGGAGAAATATTTCCCATGGAAAATAATTTTATTTAATTAAGATTAAAATGTTAAATGAAGCCAATTATTTTTTTTAATTTCCCTACATTAAAACGAATATCAATCAATAGGACAGTAAAATCATTTTATTTTTATTCGCATACATGCGAGAGACAGTATAAACAAGGGAGATAATCATCATACAAAAAACAAAACAAAACAAAGGCAACACCTGCTGATTTCTTAACTGACAGAATCGCATCCCGCATCGATTTCGGACAGGTCTTTCATATGAATATGTTCAGAAATGAATATATTTTCAGAATGGAATTATTAGAACCCATCACTTGTCCTAATATTTAATAATTTGTGTCTGAGCACGAATGTCGGCCGACAGATGTGAACCAAACCCCGCAAAAGGAGCCACACCTGCCGTTTTCTCAACTGACAGAATCGCATCCAACACCGATTTCGGACATGTATTTTATATGAATGTGTTCAGAAATGAATATATTATTTTCAGAATTTAATTATTAGAACCCATCATTTGTCCCAATATTTTAATAAATTGTGTCTGAAGCACGAAGGTCGGTCGACAGCTGTGAAGTAACCCCCACTTTCGAAACGTATTTCTCGTAATTTTCTGTATATATTTGGTTCTTTTTTAGATAAATTAAAGGAAAAAACATCTGTTGTTCAAAATATTTGGTCATTTTAAGTAATAACGATCCCATTTAATAGTATATTTAAATTTTCGAGACCTACTACCATTTCCGATCGCGTACCAAAATTTGAACTGAAAGTCACGTGACTAAAGTGATTAAAAATCAGCCATATTGGAAGCTGGCCTTTCAACTGAAGAGCGAGTGTGTTTAATGGTCTGTCTTGTACCAGTGGGCACTCCGGGCGACTTTAAGATGCTAGCTTACCGAGTCGGTACGCCGCAAACAAACGCACCATCCCCCCCGTCACATTATACTGACACAGGGCGAACCAGTAAAGGACAACGGCAAGGGGAATTCATTATCCCACATGTCCAAAAACAAAATAAAAAATTAAAAAAGACAGGAAGTTAGCTCGGTTGCTCTTTATTTATAAGAACCCCTGTCTAGGAAACGTTACTAGGAACGTGTGAAAACATAATTGAAAATGAAAGAAACATTGAACTATGAGATGTAAAATAAAAGTTTTGGATACATGGACTTTATACTTACCAACAATATTGTGATAACGGATCAAATTTTTTTGTTATTTGTTTTAACCATTTTACCTAAAATCTGTAACCATTGCTGTGCAATAAAATCACCGTGTAAACAATAAATGCTTGCCATCAGTATACAAGACCACTACACCGCCAATTTTCAGCATCAGCATTGTACTACCTGAAGTTATGAAGGAACAAAATAAAACTAGAACTGTCTCTTGAGAGCCAAATCCCCCCTCCCCAAAATTTTTTTTTTGCGACTTTGACCTTTTTTTATATGGCCTTGGTTCAATGTCACCACACACCATGAAGAATTTATGACAAAAGTCCAACGCATTGATGAGATATGGACCGGGTGCTTTTTTACACTGACAGGCATGGTGATTCCTAAATAAACTGCTCAAACTAGTTTGTGGGGGTATAAAAATGCAAAGATTTGTAGAGAATGTTGCAAGGCGGCATAGTAATCAAAACGTTTAATGATAAAGTCATACACAGCATGTACCACAAAACTTAAAAGTATTCGTGTAAAAATGAAACATATACAGCATATGCCACAAATCTTTAAAGTATTTGTGTTACAAAATAAAAAAATATACAGCATGCACCACAAATCTTTAAAGTATTTGTTTTACAAATGAAAAACAAGTCTTCAACATCTTGGAAAAAATTTTCGGTTTCATAATTTTAATTTGAGGAATTGTATTCCGAAACGGTCGTCTAGTGCTGTAAAATCAAGACGGGTGTAATATAGTCTTTAAAGTATTCATGACCCATGACCGAAACATTAACTAAAATTAAATGCTGTACAGAATGGGGTCAGTATTAATGTTACTACAAAATTTTGGAGATTTTCGTGTCTGCTACTATTAATCAAAAACAAACATACCGGTTCATGTCCAAATCCCAATCCAAATGAAAAGTAATTACTTTGAAAATTGGAAAATTAAGTTAAACATACCACTTCTACTAGGGAAGTGAAGCCGGGTGCTCCGGAATGGTAAGAATATTTTGTGTAGCGAGCTACACGCACAATGTGATAAAACATACAAAAGACAATGCAAACTCTTTACTGGAGTTTATTGAGGTTTTTTTATGGAATTGGAGGTTTTTGTTTTTGTTGAATGCTGCTTAATGTGGCAACAACAATTTTTCAAGCTATTTACAACGAGAACTACTTTTATCAATCTCTATAAATTAATCGATGAACAAGTTCTTGTACGCATGTGAAGCATGAGTGTGTTTTATAGTCTGCCTTGTACCAGCGCACCGAGTCTGCACTCCACAGAAAAGCATATCACTTCCCCAGTCACATTATATACTGACACCGGGTGAACCAGCAAAGGCCAATGGCTAGGAAAATTCACTTTTTCACATGTGGTCTGAGCGGGATTCGAACTCACAGTGGTGAGAGACCCTGGATTTGTAGATAGATATCTTATCCATTAGGCCGCGATGAAATTGAATTAGTATACACAATTACAGACAAAAATCTTCCTAACACGAAATTTATAATAGAAGTATCCCCAAATGTCTTCTTTATGTATGCATTTAATTAAATGGCCTCAAACATTAAACAATTCTTAATCGTTCAAATTACAATGTATTGCCTTTTGACCCTTCCATTTTTGTTCACTTCAACATCTTGAATAATGTGGATTCCTACAATATTGCACCAAGCACTACTGTTGAGTAATTTTAGTCTGAAACGGCTGTCTAAAGCTACAAGGTTAAAACGGGTTAAATCATAATTGAGTAGCAGTAACTTTAAAGTAACATGTGAGATTATTTCACGTGATACGAGGCTAAAATTAATTGAACTCATGTAAACAATATCAAATACTTTATTACGGATTGGAACGGAAAAAACCGGATTTTTGTAGTCCATGAATCATTTCAAAATAAAACCAGTTTTGTCTCTATGTCAAAGATAATTAATAAAACATGTGTAATGTGTTTTGTTTATATTCGCGTTTCCTTGGCAACTGCTTCAAAATAGGACATATATCTAGTTATACGGTGTATGTAATTATCTTTTTACAATGAGATTATAAATAATCATATATGTGGCGTCAATAAAATATTCTTGTGTCACTTTTTGCCCATCACCGGTGCCGGCATACTTAACTTTTATTTATTTTCTGACATTTCATTTGATGGAATATGAAACAAGAACTTAAAAAGCTTTACAAAGTATTGGCACTTTCGTCATGTGACCTGCATGAAAGTCCGTATACTGTTACAATCGGCACGGTTCGCACCAACTGTGTTAAATGACGTCATATGAAATTCTTTTTTGACGTAAATAACGGTAACGTTTGATATCTGACGTCATATCGCGGGGAACAATTTTGATTTCCGAAACAAAATATTTTAGACAGAATTTGTCTTTAGCTTTTCATTTGACGGGTTTCTGCTCGATTTTGTTTGGTAAAATAAAAACACGGTGGTGATTGAAAGGTTTTGATGATAAATTAAGTGGGAATAAAAGAGTAAAAAAGTAAATGAAACACACTTAAAGGAACCAATATGTTTGATGTCAATCCAAAGTCAGGAGTTGTATGTCTTTATACAATCAAAAACAAACATACTAATCCATGTCCGAATCACGATCCAGAAGTAAAGTAAAAACTTTGGCACTGACAAGTTAGCTTAGACACGTGAACTTCAACCAAGGAAGTGAGGCCGGGTGCTCCGAAAGGGTTAGCACCTCCTGTTTAGCTAGCTACACCCGCCACGTTTGTAATCAAAATTGTGTGAAATAAAGTCCGAATCACAATCCAGAAGCAAAGTAAAAACTTTGGAACTGACAAGTTAGATTAGACACGTAAATATCTTGTGACTTACATAATCAGAAGATCAGAAGCCAGGGAAAAGGAGGCAAATTTGTTTTCGAATTTTGTATTTAAATACCTTTATAAAAATCTTTCTTGTCAATAAATTATTTTATGTTTTATATCCATAAAAAGTATTAAAACTGTTTTCAGATTCTTCAAATTAAGATTATGCACAATTCTCTTGTGGTGTTCTTAAAAATGTCTGATCTATCTTTAATCAGTGAAGGAAATTTATAAAACTCTGACATTGAGAAATTAAGAGTTCATTTCAGTCAATTCAACACACAAAAAAGATTTGCAATAAATCAAAAAGAAAACGGCAATTATGTTTATATTATTTTGTGAAGAGGTAAATGGGTCATAAACAGGTGCTCCCAAAGGCGTTTTGAAATCATATATTGTTTTGTAATAACATATTTTTATTGATATAAAACCATAATTCAATTGGGTATCTTCGTGTACTTAACAAAATGGAAGAAAACAATAAATATAACCAACATAGCTTATAATAATTTTTTTATATAAATTAAAAAAAACGGTTGATGATATCTATTTTTTTCTAACACGTGTCATACAGATAACAGAGAAAAGAAGATCAGAGAAATTACTTAAAAGAGCTACCTAAAAGACTTAAAAATTGCCCAATCTCTTTAATGTTACTGCTTCAATTGCTATTTGTTGCTGAATGATATTGAAACATTCTTGACAATAATTCCACAAATATTTAGCTATATCTTTAATTTCAAGAATTTTAGATTTACTTTTTTAAACTTAATTTCCAAGTTCTAACATCAGAACGGTCATACTAGTGTCATGGTCCTTGTATTTTTGGTAACCAGTATTAACGCGTTTTAACAGTATGGACACATCAATTTAAACAGTATAGAAGTAGTAAGAAGATGTATCTATTACAAAAATATTATTTATATTTTGTTATCTTAATAACAATTATAACAATAACATCTTTTTAATTTCTCCCTTTAACTGTATAAATCATACAGTGAGACAACTTTTTACTTTAATCTTTTAGCTTACAACAATGTTAAACTTAGATTACAGGCGCCTAGTCAGTTTTAATTTAAAGAACGTTGGTGTTTTTAAAAACAAACACATTAAACCATGTCCATATCACAATCCAGAAGCAAAGTAAAAACTTGGGACTAACAAGTTAGGTTAGACACGTTAGCTTCCACCAGAGAAGTGAGGCCGGGTGCTTTGGAAGGGTTAACTTCTGTTTAGCTAGCTGCACCCGCTACGTGTGTAATCAAAACTTAGTGAAAGGAACATGGAACTAGGGACGTCAAATATATCCAGGGCAATCCTGGACACAGAGACATCAAACTTGTCAACAATACTGTGATGACGGCCATAAAACTTTTTGAGGGCCTTGATAAGCCTAAGCTTGCAATATTCCTGCGTCAACAATTTATTTGCAAACACAAATAGAAGCAGGAAAATATTGATGGTAGATAGTTTGATAGCAGCAAATTTCTAATTGTGTTAAAAAAAATATTGACAGTTCGTGACTATAAATCTTCTTATAAGTTCATTCAGTTTCTGCTGATGAGGGTTAGACTAATATACTTAGTGAAGACGATTTACTGTGAAAGTAATCCCTTTACTATTATATACATATAAGCCTTAATCCATAGCCGGTATCTCTGCTTGTGGATGTTTCCCCGAGGATATCACAAATTCAGTAGGCAATAATTATGTATTTTAGTCAGAAATATACTATTGTCTCAATTTGCTGTTAGTTAATATCTAAATTTATCAACAACTAAGGTAAACTCCCTCATACAATTAATTCCTTAGCTAAATTTATTTTAGTCTTTGGGTATCTTTTCAGCATCTTGAAAAATTAATTTGGTTCAAGCACTACTGATGAGGAACTGTATTCCGAAACAGACCGTCAAGCGCTGTAAAATTAAAACTGGTAAGTTATGTAAATGCTAAGGCAACAAAACGTTTCGATAAAAACATATTTGTCACAGAAATGTAAAACATGACTAATTGAATTTAAACATCGTTGGCCATTATAAAAACTGGTAGTTTGATAGTGCAAATAGGTATGTTTCTTTTTAAACACGAAATTATTAGTTCAGATTGTCTGTAAATAGGGAGAGAAAAACTGTAATAAAAACTGGTGAACATAGTGGTAAAGCTCGTGTGATATCAACAAAGGTCTAGTTGAATGAGATACATTTGGCGGGAAACAGTATCAGGACCGCATCTTGTGTGCAGGACAGTGAATTACCACACACTGTTCACATTTCTATGTTGATTACGTCACTGATAACACCATTTACGTCACAATGTCTTCGGTTTTCCAGGAAGCATATTTCTTAAAAATTCATGCGTAAACAGTAAAAATTTATTTAGATCTTATAATTTTAGATTAAAATTATAAGATCTAGATACATCTCTTGATTGGTGTTATCAGTGACGTAATCAACAATGAAATGTGAACAGTCTGTCGCAATTCGCTGCCCCGCAGACGCGAAGCGGTCCTGATACTGTTTCCCGCCATATGTATCTCATTCATATAGTCTTCACAGTTCGTGATGATTAATCTCCTTATAAGATTATTAGATATCTGGTAATAAAGGTTAGACTAATAGACTTGGTGGACTTAGTGAAGACATTTACTGTTAAATCTAATTCCTTTACTATTATATACATGTTAATCCGTTATCTATAGATTCATATCAAAATGTATTCACCTTCGTCTGACCCTACCTTAATGGGGAATTTATTCATGTTAAAAGACATAAAGAAATTAAAATCCCACGATTAAAGTCCAATCAATAATAGAAAAGCAAATTCTACAGAACAAAGAAAACAAAATAAATCATAATCATACAAGTGAATAAAGACAACAATAGTCAATAAAAAGAAATAAAAAACCAAAAATCACTATCCCGAAGCAAAGTTAAATCTTTGAAATTTTTTAACTGACAAATTAAGTTAAACACGTGGACTTCCAACAGAGAAGTGAGGCAGGATGCTGCGTAAGGCAATGCACCTCCTGATTAGCTAGATACACCCGCCACATGTGAAATCGAAATTGAGATTAAAAGAGACAAATAGAAAAAAATATGTTATTAAAAACAACATGCACTTGACAGTAGTCAACACAAAACAATACAAGGTTAGTGACGAAATTACATAGCAAATATCTTAAGATAATATGAGAAAAAAGAAGTGCCTGGAAGTTTTTTACCATATCCAAATACGGTAATTTCTTTAACAATAAAGCATAGATTTGTGTTTGAGAAATTTTAAAATGGAAAATAGTATATTTAGATAGCATTTCATAAATCCTTATAAATTAATGTTGAATTTTTCATTAAATGAATATTGTGATATTAACAACATTATAATTATAGTGTACTTTGAAATTTATAAAATGCTAACAAGTATTTCGTTCAAATAATTATATTTCAAATCGTTTATTGTATGGTTTCCATTTACTGGTACTTGATACTAATATCTAGTTGAGAATTTCCATAAAGATGCAAAAAATTCAGCGTTGTTTTGAAACTTCTACATTAATTTTTGATGAAGTAATATCTATATAATTAAACTAGTCTTTGAAAATCAATATTTGTGGTACTTGATGCTGATATTTAAATTGCAAATTAAATAAAGATGCAAAAAATTCAGTTTTGATTTAAACCTCCACATTTCAAAGACCATTTTGAAATATGATCTTATCCATGTCCGAATCATAATCCAGAAGCAAAGTAAAAATTTTGGAACTGACAAGTCAGGTAAGACATGTGATGTAATTTTAATTAAAACAACTATACTGTATAGTTAACAAGTATTTGTCGTATTTGATAATAAGGCCTAGTTGATAATATCCATAAAGATGCAAAAAAAAAAAAAAAAAAAAAAAAAAAAAAAAAAAAACCGCTGTTTTAAATTAAAACTTCCACGTTTAAAAATCTTTTTGAAGTATGGTATAACTTTATTTGAAAATTATATTGTATGGTTACTAAGTACTTAATTATGCTTAGTTGAGATTATCCATTAAAATTTAAAAATGATGTTTAAGTTTAAATTCTCCACATTAAGTAAAAAGATTAATAATTATAGTGAACTTTTAAAATTTGGAAATAATTATATTTCAAATATATTTGTATGGTTAACCAGTACTTGTGGTACTTGATACTGATATGAAGAACAAAATGTCCATAAAGATGCAAAAAAATCAGTTTAAATTAAAAACTACCTCATTTAAAAACTATTTAGAAGTATGATACAATTGTTTTTGAAAAACAATATAGTGTATGGTTACCAAGCGCTTGTACTTGATAATAATGCTTAGTTGAGAATATCCATAAAAATACAAAAATGCTGTTTTAATTTAAATTTTCCACATTTAAAAACTATTTGAAGTATGATATTAATCTCAAATAACAGATTTTCTGTTGTAATGAGGAGACTACAATGAGAACCTTCTAACTGCTGAAAATTATTATGGTATTAAAACACATTTATTTGATTTACAAGGATTTATTAAATGCCGTTTAAATCTCTTTATTTTACATGAAATTGGAAAAATGCACTTGGTAATACAGAATTAGAATCAATAAAAATATATTGAAGACAAGGCGTAATTAATAAAATGAAATATAGCACATTTCAAACAGTCGAGGAACAAAAGACACGACGCAAGATGAAAGAGAGCATGAAGGAAATGCCGGTAGGTGTATTTCATTACCGCGAATGATAATTAATACACTTTTTGTACCTCTTCCGTTAGTCTGGTATAATATAATATAATATGTCGTTTCTTACAACGAAGTAGGCTGCTTGCAAATAAATTGTTGATTCAGGGATATTGCAAGCCTAGGCTTATCAAGGCCCTCAAAAAGTTTTATGGCCGTCATCACAGTATTGTTGATAAGTTTGATATCTCTGTGTCCAGGATTGCCCTGGATATATTTGACGTCTCATAGTTCCATGTTCCTTTTACACAATTTTGATTACACACGTGGCGGGTGTAGCTAGCTAAACAGGAGGTGCTTACCCTTCCGGAGCACCCGGCCTCACTTCCCTGGTGGAAGTTCACGTGTCTAACCTAACTTGTCAGTTCCAACGTTTTTACTTTGCTTCTGGATTGTGATTCGGACATGGATTAGTATGTTTGTTTTTGATTACTAAGCCAGTCTGATTAGTATCAATGTCAGTCTTGCATGCTTTCTGCACCTATATATCACATCACCATATTTCAGACTGGTCAACAGGTAATTCGCGGAGATGAAGTATGATTAATTTTATTTTATTCGTGGAGATGAAGTATACATTTATCGCGGAGATGAAGTATTATAAATTTTGAAAATTCGCAACGATGAAATGCAGTCTGTGTGTCACAGCTATTATTCTATTATAGGGGACTGAGTTACAGGTATTATACCCGAGCTGATATACACATATATCTAAAATAATATAGTATAGTACCTCTATACTTGGATGTTGGAGAAAAATACCGAGGTAAGGTTTCGTTGTTATGTGTAGTCAACGACACCCGATTTCTAACAAAAAAATTATTGATATAGTAATCCAATGATTATTCAATCAAAAACAAAAATACAAATCCATGTCCGATCCGAATTACAATGCACAAGCAAAAGAAACTTTGAAACTAACATGCGAGGGTAAATAGGGAAAGTGAGACCGGGTGGTCCAGAAGGGTAGTAACCTCCTGTTTAGCTAATTAAAACCGCCACATGTGTAGTCAAAATTAAGTGAAAGGAACATGGAAATATGGAACATTAAATATAGTGTTTTACTTGAATTGCCAGTTTCAAAGATTTAATCTTGCTTTGAAATTGATATTTGAACATGGGTTGGATCTCAAGATGTGTATTGGCTTATAATAGTTTTATTTTTACAATTACAATACGTGCAATGCTATGAAAAATAATGTTTGTGTTTTCTTGATTTGATTTATTTTCGGCTAAAATATCATACAATTTTGATTACACACGTGGTGGATGTAGCTAGCTAAACTTACAAAACAATATAATTAATCACTGATTTTGTTATATTTTGGAAAAAATACTCTCAGTCTTTTAAATTGGGAAAGACTGAAGTTCTGAAATACAGCAAATTACATTATGCGGGCATCTTAATGCTTAGGATCCTCAGTACAAAGATGTTATATTGAGACAATATCTAATATTTTGTTGGTCAGGACAATAAGATTTTATTTGCTAGTATATTACTGTTTTGTTAATTTGTATGGTGAAATGAGAAAATTAAGTAATTTTTCCCAGGGGAAACTACCTTTATTCAGTACTAATTATAGTCAAACAAAATCAATGATAATTAACCTTTTAGCTATGTGTTGGTATGTAATTTGGATTACTTATAAATTTCAGCATTAAATGTCAATTTGACTACAGTCGAACCTGCCTTAAAGGCCACATCTATATAAAGGCCATCTTATTGGCCAGTAGAATTGTATTCCAATTGTTCTTTATTCATATTATTTGAGCCTACATGTAAAGGAGGCCACCTGCCCATAACGACCATGGGTGGACTTTATAGACATGTGTGACTGTAATAAATATTCCAGCAGAAATTCAGGATGTTAAACTGATAAAGCCGTTATCAACAAAAATGTCGACGCTATCTATAAAAATGGATGAAACCTATGTTATTTACTTATCAAAATCAAAATCCTATTTTGTAAATTGACCGTTAGCTACAAAACAAATCAGAATCGTCTGTCATATGAAATATCTGATCTCACTTTGAACTTACTTATGGCTCTATGTTTTTATCAAATATGGTAATACTTACGTACTTCGAAAATGAAATGGAAAAGGAAATATGTCGATATTGATCCAACTGAATTTCGGGCTTAACTATTTGTCAGTGGTTACGTTTTAGGGATTGTTTTGTAATTAAGTTTTTTTTTTTGTAAATTCTTGACAATGGATAAAAAACGGTGTTACAATACAGTATCAGAGATTGTAAATTTTGATTAAATTATTCAATAAATTTTACTACAAACGTGGCTGGTCCTATCCTTCTGGAGCACCCGATCTCACTTCCCTGGTGGAAATTTACAAGGTAACCCATGAAATGAAAAAATAAAATAAGTTTTAGTGTGTCTAATAATAAAAAGAGTACATTTAAGAGATCCAATTAACAACTATCAAATATTTTTATTTATCAATATACAAATCAAGCACAAAGATACCTGTTCCAACCGGCTAAAACGTAAATTTTCAATAGTGAAGCAAGAACGGGTGCTTTGTAATAATGAGCACGTCAATTCTAGAAGATTGTTTAACAACGTGTGAAACTAAAAATTGAGAATAAAAAATAAGAACACAGTTAATTATTTGTATCATGAAAAAAAATACGCATACATCTTTGCACAGAACATGTTTTAGTTGCAAATGCCCTTCCTCTATTATATTTTGTTAAATAAACAAATATGATTTATCTATACAATTCTTGAATTCACATTTTTCTAAAAATTATAAGTTAATGTTTTAAGGGTTTTCTTCAAAAGTGACTAATCATCAAAACTCAAGCCACATTTTATATTTTAGTTTAAAATTTCCATTTTTTCAATTTCTTATTTTGTTACTTTTTTAAATTGAATCAATAAATGATGGGGACACCTGAACTTACCGAACTGGCTAATAGATATACTGTCTATAAAACCAACAAGTTAATATTTTAAGTGCTTTCTTAGATAGCAACCTGTCGATATTCAACTTATGTCTCGGCCAATTTTGTGTGTCCTTGTTATAACTAGTCTTTGAGTTATCGACAGGTTAAGTGCTACATTGTTTTAATAGTCTTCCTTTGTTTCGGATTAATATAAAAATGCATTTTTATGTTGACTTTAACATTTTGTCGATGTTTGTCATTTGAGATTTCTTCTGAATAGTTTTTAAATAGACTATTAATTGCTAAAACGTTGTCCTAGATGGAATTTAATTTCTGTCTGTCACTTATGTAAAATATTGACCATTGATCCTGTCATATTTTATCTGCATATATTTTTATGTTTTATAAATACAGTAAAACCGCGTTATAATATACCTCTATAACTTTGCCACCTCGCTTATCGCCACACCATTTGGAAGCCCTAAAATCTATTTTTTTATGTTTTTCTTTCTTAGCCTCCCTCATTTTATCGCCAAACCCTTTTATAACGCCAAAATTTGACTGAGCAAATGGTGGCGATGAATCAGAGGTTTTACTGATGGTAATGATACCGCATTTGTATCTATATCTACAATGCTACTAGCCTATTAATTTGCCAGCATCAGCGTTTTTACAATGCTTTGGGGTTTTAGTTTGGAGATGGATTGGTTTAGTTTTTTTTTAGTTAAGTGGCATGTGCATAGTTGTCGCTTAATAAACAAATTGACGTAATAAAAGAAGTTTGCAATTAAAGTACCAATATAGGCAATACACAGTGTTCAGTTTTTCATTTTCATAACAATATATATGTGTCATGTTAAGATTAATGTCTACAATACCATCATCAAATACAAACATACCAATCTATGCCCGAATCACAATCCAGAAGCAAAGTAAAAGTGACAAATTAGGTTTAACACGGGAAGTAAGGCCGGGTCTCCGGAAGGGTAAGCACCTCCTGCGAAACTAGCTACAACCACCACGTGTGTAATCAATATTGAGTGATAGGAACTGCGGGAAGTCCAATATATCCAGGGTAATCCTGAACACAGAGACATCAACAATGCTGTGATGACAGCCATGAACTTTTGTGAAGGCTTTGATAAGTCCAGGCTTGTAATGTCCCTGGGTCATCAATTTATTTTTATTTTTTAACATATTATGGTTGTTTGTTGCTGGACATTCTGCTAGTCATGATTCAGATATTATCTTCGCTTTTATAAAAACCATTCAGTATCGATACACTTATGATAACTAAGTCTACAGAGCTGTTTTATAACTATATTATGAAAACATAGAATGATTTAGAATAACGTAATCGTAATTATTATAAAAACGTACAATTTCAGCCGCGGGTTGTTTCTGGAATAATAGTAATAATCGAATCCTTCAAAATTGGTTTTGTGATTAGCTCTATAGCTTATCTTTAAATAATATATTATTTGGGAATTTAATAAATATTAAATTCATATTCACACTCTTTGTCCGATTGGGTTATGAAATTCATATTCACACTTCTTTTGCCCCATGGGTTTGTAAATCTCACCGTGTTCTATGAAACTAGTATTAGCGTGTTACTTATTTTGAAACCATTCCGTCTTGTACGGAGGCGTTAGGGGTAGGCTATGGACATTTCCAATGTTTTATCTTTTTGCTTACAAAACTACTAAAGATTCAAACCTTTGATGCTTCTTATCGCTTGAATGTACTTGGTTGTATTGATGATTTCGTAGTGAGGACTAGATGAACATATCCATTGAACGGAAGATGGTAAGCTGTTTAGTGTACATCCACCATTTTAATAACCGTCTTTATGTTAATAGTGATTTTGTTACATATTTTATAAAACTACCCTCTGCTTTTCAATTGGAAAAATTTAAGTTTTTCTGAAATACACGAAACTGTATTATGAATCCTTGCAATAGCCTAGAATACTCACTACAAGATGTTAAATTGTTGCAACATCTACATTTGTGAATAAGGATAAATAAAAGTTGCTAGTATATCACTGTTGTTTTGCGAATTTTATTGGTCAAATTGGAAACTAGCTAATTCGGGAGTAATTTAGGCAATCACATTCATTGGTTTATAATAAACTTTAAATATCTATCTGTTTGAATTCAGTCCATAGAAGTAAGGAGTAGGGATATGTTATGAGCTTGATCAAAAATGTCCTATTGTTCAAAATGTTGGCCTGATGAAAATTAGCAAGGCATATGGTATAAATTGGAATGTGATCGCTCATAACACAAATGTATTTTTCATGAGTTTTTTTTAATGTGTTATCTTCATATAAAACAATAAAATGCTGAGACATTGTCAATTCATAGTAGTCAGGGTATTTTATCGGAGAGAATTTTGTATGATCATTTCTAAGAACAGTTATTCAAAGTAGTCGTTGATCAATTTAATTTATGACTGTCTTTCATGATGAACCAGTGGTGATATCTATACCAAATTCCCAAGACCTTAGTCAGATATAGCATATGATATAGACTTCACCATATATTTTTATATATATATATAATTCGTATTATATGTGTGTTTATAAGCTAATTTTTTAAAAGCTTATCTTTCTCATATACTTTACATTTTTTCTACTATATGAATAATACTAATGACATTATGGTCATTTTAGATAGACTAACTTTTGTCATTTGTGCTTCATAGGGAAAAACTTTTGTGAAACTACATGATAGTAGGCTCGATCAAGCGACACACTTATATATAAGAAAAAAATTAGTTTATATTGTTTGATCAATTTATACAACAGTGGAGTAATGATATCAATAATTTATTTAAAAGTATATCTTACAAGTTATTAGTTGATAATAGTTTTCAACGAAAATGAAATTTTATTGAATAGATTTAGAACAAGTTTTAATCAATTGTATATAAATACAGGTCGTTGGTTAAGCAAAGAGTTGAGTTGAGAGTTGAGTAATGGTGTTTAACGTCCCAGTCAAGAATATTTAACTTTTATCGAGATTTCGCCAGCTATAGGCGAAAGTGCAGAAAATTTGCCTATTCGTTGCGCTGATGGCATTATACATCAGGATTCTTTAGAGTGCCAGGCCCACCGTGACACGGGGCCTCGTTTATTTTAAGTTCCCATCCGAAAGAACCGTGCCTTTCATTTCGTAATGCCGAGTGCTTGATATGATATGCTTCTTGGTATTTTCACAAAAGGGGAATATTCAGATGTGTCATGACCTACTTTTTTCCCACTATGGTTAAATATGTAAAAACAGCGATTGTTGTACCAAAAACAATATTAAGATTTTAAAAAAAATATCAAATGGCAAAATACCTTTAATTGAAAATACGACCTTTTATTTACCAAACCGACAAACTACACTGCCCTCAGTAAATAACATGTACTATACATGTTTAAAACTGGTACAATTATTACCGACTCAAAATCTTCACGAAATTAAATTGTTGAAAAAATCATTATGCAATGTTTTTCAGCTAAAATAGTTACTTGAAAAATATAATTAAATAAATAATAATATTCACCCAAAATATCAGAAAACAAATCCCAAGATTATTGATTTTCAAGAAAAACGACTTTACTAAGTACATTTAGTTCATAGCTACGGAATCATTATGAAATACATGAAAGACTTCACTATATCAAATGTTATGATGATTAAACCTATGACAAATATTAACTTGTATAGGTTTTTATGGATTCAGTGTATAGAAGAAACGGTAAACAATTTCAATCGCTCTAAAAGTCGCATTAAAATGAATAATACAGTTTGCCAAAAGTTAGATGCCATGTTTATTGTCTGGAAACTGATGTCTTTGTGTCTGGATCCAATTTTTATTTGAAACTCCTACTCTATTTAATCATTTTTCTACTGAATATTTATGGAAATATAACTTTCCCTTTTATTAAAGTTAAAAAATCCTTCTAAAATTACGGTTTCAAATGTTTTAGCTGCATTTTCTGCATAATAAATTAAAAAATATAACCAAGCGTAATGCCTGCAAAACACTATTAAAACTACATGTATGTATTTGTTTGCGCACCTGTGCTACGAATACTGCAGGAACCGTGTACAGTTTCAGATAATTTATGTGCTATTGATAAAGATATGTACAACCACCTAAAGCTTGTATATCAAGAACATCATACCTTAATAGATGACATGGGCTGCAACTGACAAATTGTGGAAAAACATAACATCTTCCATGACTTAAAAATCACATGTTTATGTTTAGTTCATATAGAGCTTATCATCTATAGGTAAGAATCTTCATGTCTTTAAATAGGTATATTAACTTGTTTATTGTCAATTTTATATCAACAAGATGTTCACCTTAAGATGAACTTATTATAGGCAAACAACATTGACATGTCCGATTGAACTTTTATAAGGAATATTCATATAGTAAGATCCACCCGATACATGGCGGCGTAGTATTAGCAGTTGATTAACATAGCGTTTACCATGGTGTAGACGAAATAAACATCAGTGCTACTCTAAACAGTCATGCACTAGTCAATAATAATAAATATCTAAATTAAGGGTCAAGCAGACAGGCCAATGTTGTTAAGCTATATAATGAAGATGCATTCATATCAAAACATAAACAGAGAATATCGAAAGGAATGAATAACAAAAGATTTGTAAGAAAATAAATACAATACTGATATAAATTTTGCTGAGCTTTCTAGAATAATGACTTTTTAAAGGCACTATGAACCCATTTTAGGCTCAGAATAAATGGCTATATAAACCACAAACAAGAAAACCGATCTATTATAATTGATACATGCCTTAAAGTAAAATTCCTTCACAAGTTTTATGTTGTTTGATATTGATAAAAATTCGACGCAATGCTTTTGGTGCAAAATTTTGAACTTTTGTAGTAAGTCTCTGTTAAGAGTTTCATTAATATAAGTCAATGATAGAAATAAACATTTATTATATAGGAAATGCTTTTTAAGTTCTGTGTTTTGGCTGCATTCGTTAAGTTAGTGTTTTAGTTATAAACTAGTTATTTCTTAAATAGAATTTTGTTTTTCATTTATTAAATGAAAACCAAACATACCAATCAATGTCCCACATTTATTGACACTTCGAAGAAGGTTGTGTTTGTGACGTCAAACTCGGGCACCTAACGTGAAGGTCCGCTCACATCTGATGACACTTTATAAAAAGGTTGTGTTTGTGACGTCAAATTAGGGCACGTCACGTGAAGCTCGACCCACATCTGATGACACTTCGAAAAAGATGTTGTGTTTGTGACGTCAAACTTAGCTACTTCTCGCAAGTTGCTCAATGAGGTTATAGAGATTGTTTCAAAAAGGTGTTTTAAATAAGGAAAACACTAGCCTTGTACAAATTAGGTCATATATTCATGGGTTGCAATATTAAATATGATGTTATTTAAGAGTGAAAGAACAGTTATTACTAATGTCCTAGTAAACTAAATGTATACTATTGTATATTTAAGTATATCGAAATGAAAAAAATAACATTATGAAAGATTGATCAGCTCTATGGTTCATCTATGAAAGCCGTTTTCTGTTTTTGGTGAAATTGGGATATTTTGGTATGTCGAAATAATATTTTAATTTTTTTTCCGGTTAATACATAAGGGCCATACCATATCTAAAGCAACATAACCAATAATTTTCAACAAAATGTGTAGTATTAGTGACAAAAAAGTCTATCGAAATGTCAACGTTTGCAGAATTGCAGATATTGAAATCGTCATAAATATTAAAATTTAAAGGTTACAGTGCCCAACGATATCTGGTATCAAGGTTTTTAAGTTGGATCGTTGAAATGGATTGAAATAGCTTGTTTGATTTAAACTTTCAAAAACACATTTTTTTTATTAATTTGTAATATGATATCTATGTATTATAGATGACATTTAATATTTTGAAACACGCTTTTGCATCAAAATTGCCGTTTATGTGAAATTTTTACAGAGCCTTTATACCATTATATTATTTCAAAGGATTCATAAATTTAATATAATAGCATGTGTTGGATTCTGAAATAAAGGTTACATGTAATCGTCAACACAAATTTTCAAAGGATTTTTAATTTCAATATGACACACGCGTTCAATAAATAATATTAGATGTATGACAAAATATATAATCTTCAAAACAAAAGGAAGAAGTTGTGAGTGAATAGAAGAATTGTCGATAATTAATAAAACAAAATCAATAAAATGCCTTTGCGTGTCCAAATCACAATTCAAAAGCAAAGTGAAATTAAAAATTGCAATTTAAAAATAGTCTAATCAAGCTAAAGATTGAAAGAAAGAAATGTCTTTGAGATATCTCATATGTCAAGAATAACAATATTATGATGACGCCCAAGCAATATAATTCATGTATGTATAGTATCACTACAGTTTTATTTATGTTATATTTTTATTTTCCTTTTGTCATGGTCATGAAATGATTTGTTAAAGTAGGTTATGTTTTATGCAATAAAAATCCTCAGAAATGTAAAAATAGTCCGATTCTATCCTATTGTGCCAGAATGATGGTATAAATGAAAGAAAACCTACCAGATTATTTTCTTTAAAAATTCATTTTTTCTATTTTTAAAATGTGATAAGACACAAATAACAATAAATAATCGATATTAATGCAAAAGACGCTTATATTTAAGATCTTAAATCCTGTATGCCCTGTTGTTTATAAAACGTTCTTGATGTGAACTGCAGTATGACAATTGACGTATCGCTGACCACGCATACAATGTTCAAACAACGGACTGGCATGCTTTAATTTCACGCAAAAACAATGAAAACTCGGCCTGAATTGCGCCGTTTAATGACTTCACTTGTCCAGCTTTATTGATATACGAGGGGAGTCAAAAAGTTCATAGAACGGGGTATATATTGCCGCAACAAACCAAACATTTTATTATTATTTTTCAATACAGTCCCTATTTACCCCAATGCACTTTCAATTCTTTCAGATTGTCTATACCTTTAAAATAGAAGTCTTCAGTTTGGTCCTGTGGCAGCCTTAAGTCTATCATCATCATCAAGAAATCTGATTCCCTGTAAATGGGATTTCACATTTCTAAATAGAAAATAATCACTGGGTGCCAAATCGGGACTGTAGGGTGGATGATTAGGTTGTTCGACCTTGCATTCACGATTGGCTGCTTGTGCAATCCTTGGCTTGTGCACAGGACCGTTGTTGTGAAGAAACCATACCCCTCGGCTTAACTTTCCCCTCCTTTTTAATTTATTAGCGGCTTTCAGCTGCTTTATTAGATCAGCATAGTAAGCCCCAGTAATAGATTCTAGCAGGTTTATAATTGATTAACAGAACACCCTTAGAATCACAATTTACAGTGGCCATGACTTTGCCAGCTGATGGTTAAGTTTTGAATTTCTTTGTTGGGGGTGAGCCAGGGTGCTTCCATTGCATGGACTCTTTTCTGGTTTCTGGGTCCCAATGATCAATCAATGTTTCATCACCAGTTACTAAACGTAAATGGAAGCTCTCCGGGTTATCATTATAAATGTCAATAAGCTCCCGACTTGACTGGAGTCTTTGGACGCAATCCTGCACATAAAGGTTTCTGGGGACCCATCTTGCGGATACTTTGACATCCCAAGATGCTCTTGGGTAACCGTGTATACACTTCCATTTGAAATGTCACACACCTTAGCTATGTCATCAATCCTAATTCGACGATCATTCATGATGAGGTTTTCCACATACGTGGCAATTTCCTTTGTGATGGCATCAGCTGGCCGACCTGACCGTGGGTCATCCTTCAGTGAGGTGCGCCCATGTTTAAATTCATCTGACCATTTTGCTACTGTGGAATAGGCAGGACCACAGTCACCGTACACTCGGCCATTCGCCGGTGAATTTCTTTGGTATTTGATCTCTCTACAGTGAGGAACTTTATTACTGCCCTAAACTCGACATTTTGATTTTCCATCATTGCTTGATGGTCACCAACTTTGAATGCTTTTGAGAATTACACAAATATGTTGTGACACATCAACTTGATATGATTAAAATGGCGGAATGTTGTGTTGTCTAAATAAGTAAAGAAAATGTGTGTTAGTAACGCTTGACTGAATACGCTGTTCTATGAACTTTCTGACTTTCCCTCGTAATGTACTTTTTCCATTTTCATATTATGCAACGCAATGTGAGTTTAGCACAACTAGTCCAACCTATATAATCTTAAATTTGATTGCAGGGAGATGAGATTTTAAAGAGAATAGAAGTCTACAATATGGCATTTATATTTGAATTTCTACATTTTTGGTTCGAGGTCTGCTAATGAGGAATTTTATCCGAAACATCCGTCTTATGTTGCAAAATTAATTTTAAGTAATAATAATATTAACAAATTGTAGATGATAGATACAGACTTTTTTATTTTCCGAAAAAAAGAGATTTTTTTCCACATGATAATTAGGTCTGTGTACTGAAACTTAAATCTGTTTGACAGACATAATATGAGAATCGCTTATTTACATTCTCTTAAGCTTTTTGCTTGAAAAGATTAAAGTCGAAGACATTTTGGCGTCGAGATTGATCCTTTTCCATAACACTTCATTCTGTCTATGTTTCGAATTTTTGCGTATTTTTTTCAATTTGCTCCAAATATACTTTATTTCTAAAGTCTGTGATATGACATCTTAGCCTCATCAGATAATGGATGGTAAAAAATTAAAATGAAAATTGAAAATCATAAAAAATATTAAGTATGTCTGGAAGATATTGCTCCGTGTTAAAAACTGGATGTTAAGTTGTTAAGAAAATAATCTTAAATATTAAATAATATGCTAGATACAACAATAGGTAACAACGATTAGTGATAGAAAAGGCGACACTATATGACTATATTTAAATATTAAATAATGTGCTAGATTCAACAATAGGTAACAACGATTAGTGATAGAAAAGGCGACACTATATGACTATATTTAAATATTAAATAATGTGCTAGATTCAACAATAAGTAACAACGATTAGTGATAGAAAAGGCGACACTTGTATCAGCTAATGAAGAGGGACAAGTAGACGTTATTTTTTTAACTACACATGTATGTATATTAAAAATTTATTTTTGGATTGGTTAAATTAAGCCAGTGTATTTCAGAATATAAGATAACACTTTTTAAGAACAGTTTTATTCGTTTTTATGAATATTGGTCACCTTTTCATTAAAGGAAGTTATAGTTTGTGTAAACTAATCCAACAATAATTAAGAGATGTTCTGATATCAGATTATTAATATTATTAATAATAATATTATTATTCAGATTATTATTATTATTATTATTATTATTATTATTATTATTATTATTATTCATAATAATATAATATGATATGATAATGTAGATATGATTCATTGTCGCATTTGCAAAGTTGTAACTTTTTATAGTGATTCCATTTTGGAAGGTACGTTTGTTTTTTATTGAGACACTCCGTTCTTTATGTCCTTTTTTAGTATCATGATAGTAAACTACTTTGTATGCAAAAGAAATTCACTGAATTATTTGTATCCATCTCACATTAGTTTCTTAAAATGAGTTTTATGCCAAAACGTTAGAGTAATTACATGGTTTTAAGATATCTCCAGTACTAATTATTTAATAAAGATAGCCCACATAGTTTTGATGAAGAACTTTTAAGTGATATCAGAAATGCATATTGTGTTCCGTTAATTTGTTATTGGTCAGTCTATTACAAAATTGATTAGATTAACCTACTTACTAAAAAGGTTGATGGACCTGACCTTTTGGAACTGGAACTTTATATCGACAATGACAGGTTCTGATGATGAAAAACAAACACTCCAATTCATGTCTAAATTCCAATCTAAAAGCAAAGTTAACACAATCTACAACTATACCAATCCATGCCCAAACCAGAAATCAAAGTAAAACAAACACACCAATCCATGTCTAAATCTCACTCTAAAAGCAAAGTTAATACAACTATACCAATTCGTCCCCAAACCACAAGGACAAATCAAAGTAAAATAAACATAAAAATCCATGTCAAAACAGCAATCCCAAGTAAACTAAAAATTTTGAAGCCGAAATAAGACCGGGTGCTCGAAAAAAATAGATTGACTAGAAATGGGATTTGTTGGTGTTGCTGAACTCTTTGGACTTAATATCGTCATTGAAAAAGGTAATTAAACCTATTTGATTTGAACTATATCTTTACTTTTGTAGTAAAATCTCATTTGTTTTGTTGTTAACTTTTAAAAATAGACACTTTATCACGCCGAATTAAAAAATATTAATAAATAATTTTTTTTCGAAAAACATTTTAATACATGTTTAAATTTGATAATTAGTCTCATTTTTATTTTGAAATGCAAGGATTTGTAGAAAAATTATAAAACAATTTAAAAAAAAAATTAATACAAGTTCAAATTTAATTTTTTGTCTCAATTTTAAAATAAAGCAAGGATTGGTTCTAGATAGAGTTTTATTGGTGATTTCAATACATAGATTTTTCAGTGAAATTCCAATTAATTTGGTTCAAATTTGGTATATAGATTTAAAACTTGGTCAGGCAAGGCTACATCGCTTTAGTGTTATTTTTATGTTGTTTGTCTTCAATCTGATTACAGAACTAAATTGATTAAAATGATTTGGATAGTTTGGACCTCTGGTAATAAATCTTCAGCGAATATTGCTGTTTTTATTGAAGAATTGATTTGAGATTTTATTTCTACCTGTTTGTTTATATCTGCATTCTTGAGAAGATCCCATTGATTGGGTTTATTTGATAACCAACGTTTATTTACGAGGTCATTAGAATTTTATGGCTTATTCAAGAAGGTTTTATTTGTTTACCACCTTTTAGTATCATTCGCTTCTTCTATATCCGATTGATCATGACATCAGGTCAGAATTGCCCAAGTTTACACGATAAGTCATAAAGAGTTGATTTTATTAATACTTAACCTGTTTTCTGGACACAGAGTAGGACAATGGTACATCAAATATACATGTGTAAAAGCAATTTTGTAGTCATAGACATCATTATATCAAAATGCTAATCTGAAAAGGGGAAGGCGAAAAAAATGACCAGACAAAAGGAAACATGTGAACCAGTTACTCGATAAAATGAGGTTGTAGTCCTATAACTTAACAGATAAAAAGAGATTTTATGCATTACATTCGGAAGTAACATTTTAATTTTGGGATATTAACGACTTATATGACTTCTACTTAAGGACAGATTGTCCAATATTAAAGACTTAATATACTATAGATAGAGGATCTTGCATGAGTGTTTATGTGATTTTGAATTTATTAAACGAGTTGAATAATTTTTTATGTAACGAGCCTTGGCGAGTTGCATAAAACAATATTCAACGAGTTTAATAAATTCAATATTGCATAAATACGAATGCAAGATTCTATTTATTATATAATCCCATAAAAAACGGGTTTTTCATGGATTTAAAACTTTTCTTCTCATTATAAGAAAACAGCTGATTGACCGAAACACAACAAGTTCACGTAAATGTGTACATCCTGCTGAAATATTAAAAGCAAACAATAGTATGTTCGCACGATACAAAATCAAAACAAACAACTTCAATTTAAATACAATGTATCTTCTTTTCAGAAGAAAAGTACAAAAGTATCAGCTTAAATCAGAATCAACAAACAGTGTCAAATGAAACAAACAACTGTGAACTAGGTTAATTGTGTGACGTCACTCTTGAATGACTTTTATGCTTTTATGACGTCACACTCATTCAATACGATTTTTATTGTATGACCGTATTACATGGATTATTGAGTAGATTATATAATAATCTAAATTACCTGCTGGTTAAAATTCCTTAACAATCAAAAACAAACATACTAAACCATGTCCGAAGCAAAGTAAAAACTTTGGAACTGACAAGTTAGGTTAGATACGTGAACTTCCATCAGGGAAGTGAGGCCGGGTGCTCCGGAAGGGTAAGCACTTCCTGTTTAGCTAGCTACACACGCCACGTGTGTAATCAAAATTGTGTGAAAGGAACATGGAACTATGATACGTCAAATATATCCAGGGCCATCTTTGACACAGAGACATAAAACTTATCAACAATACTGTGATGACGGCCATAAAACTTTTTGAGGGCCTTGATAAGACTTCTCTATGCTAAGTATTATGGTCCTTTGTAGATTTTTTCACATTTCAAACACATTTTGGTTTCACAATTTTGGTCCAAGCACTACTGATGAGGAGTTGTTTTCTAGTGATGTAAAATTAAACCTGGTATAATATAAAACTGGCTAAATAATCATTACCAATCAAACCAGAGATACGTTTTAATATATATTGTCATTGAAAATTTAGTATAGCTCATTTTAGGACTTTATTTTGATTTATGTGCTATGAGACATAAATATGAAAATTTAAATTCCGTCACAATAAAATCTTCGATACAAAAAATCGCATTCGATATCTACCAAAGTGACCTATATAAATTTAACTTTATACTATAAATAGCTGGATCTGTCGGATCTGTCATATAATTTGGCTGAAATGAAGCGTAATAGAAATAGCAAAGATGTCACGTTTAACACGATAAATGTAGTTCTCACTGATTGGTTATCACCCTTATCACACGGTAATGAAAAGGCTTTGTTTTTTGCGTTCCTGATTCCCTTTAATCTTAAGACCCTATAGATAGCTGCATCTGTCGGATTTGTCATGTAATTTTGCTTAAATGGAGCGTAATACATTAATACGGTAATCTTATTATTATATGGCAATTACTTGACTTTGGTTTTTCCGTTCCTGCTGATCTTATTTAATCTTAACACTTTTGGAATAATTAACCATAATTATAATTATGATACCTTATTTACTAATCAATTTGAAAAAAATCAAAATGAATGAAATCGAGAATAAAAGTAAATCAGGGTTTTGTATGTTACATTAGGTGATTTCGAAAATTAGTTTGGCATTTTGACATTCACTGGAATAATTAACATGTATACTTAGGCCCTGTCTTGATATATAGAAAGGTATAATAACATTCAAAGAAGACATTGCTTGCTTAAAATAGATCTTATAATCAGCATTTAACCAACTTTCAAAAGTTCGGTTATTGAGTACATAGGAAGTTCGAATTTAAATTGAAATTTCAAGCCTGTTTTTTTTTTACTTCAGGATGTGAAATAAAAAAAACTTGCAATAATACTTTATAGGGACCATGATAACTGTTATCTTTGGATATAAATAATGTGATAGAATTTCCGTAATATCCATTTCATTTGAATAGGAAAACATAAACAAATAAAATCATGTAACTTTAATTGTGCTTGACGTCCCATAGCTCTATGTTCTTTTCACACGGTTTTGATTTTTACACGTGGTGGATGTATCTAGCTAAACAGAATGTGATTTCCCTGTCGGAGCACCTGGCCTCACTACCCTGTTGAATATCACGTGTCTAACCTAACTTGTCAGTTCCAAAGTTTTTACTTTGCTTTTGCATTGTGACTCGGACATGAATTAGTACGTTTGATTTTGGTTCTATATGCCATGATTACTGTTATCTTTGGATGTAAATAATGTGACAGAATTTCCGCCATTGCCATTTCATTTGAATAGAAAAAAAAACAAATGTCATGTATGGGCAAACAATGCTGACCTGTCCGCTTGACCTTTTATTGGGAATATTCACAAAGGAGGGTCCACCTAATACATGGTTAGTTAAGATCCAAGTTAATACATACACAGTGCACATGTTGACTCTATGAGGTGAGTATACGAGGGGAAGTCAGAAAGTTCATAGAACAGCGTATTCAGCAAAGCGTAACACAGATTTTTTTACTTATTTAGACAACACAACATTCCGGCATTTAAACATATCAAGTTTATTTGTCACAACATATTTGTGTAATTCTCAAAAGCATTCAAAGTTGGTGACCATCAAGCAATGATGGCAAATCATAATGTTGAGTTTAGGGCAGTAATAAAGTTCCTCACTGTAGAGGAATCAAATGCTAAAGAAATTCACCGGCGAATGGCCCAGGTGTACGGTGACAGTGGTCCTGCCTATTCCACAGTGGCAAAAGTGTCAGATAAATTTAAACGTGGGCGCAACTCACAGAAGAATGACCCACGGTCAGGTCGGCCAGCTGATGCCATCATAAAGGAAATTGTCACGTTTGTGGAGACCCTCATCATATATGATCGTCGAATTAGGATTGATGACATAGCTAGGGAGTGTGACATTTCACAACGAAGGCTATACACGGTTATCCACGAGCATCTTGGGATGTCAAAAGTATCCGCAAAATGGGTTTCAAGAAACCTTAATGTGCAGGATCGCTTCCAAAGACTCCAGTCAAGTCGGGAGTTCTTGGCATTTATAATAATAACCCGGAAAGCTTCCATTTACGTCTAGTAAGTGGTGATGAAGCATGGATTCATCATTGAGACCCAGAAACCAAAAAAAGAGTCCATGCATTGAAATCACCCTGGCTCATCCCTACCAAAGACATTCAAAACCCAACCATCAGCTGACAAAGTCATGACCACTGTGTTTTGGGATTCTAAGGGTGTTCTGTTAATCAATTATAAACCTGCTGAAATTTCTATCACTGGGGCTTACTATGCTGATCTAATGAAGCAGCTGAAAGCTGCTATTAAATTAAAAAGGAGGGGAAAGTTGAGCCGAGGGGTATTGCATCTTCACGACAATGTTCCTGTGCACAACTCAAGGATTGCACAAGCAGCGATTCGTGAATGCAAGTTCGAACAATTTAATCACCCACCCTACAGTCCCGATTTGGCACCCAGTGATTATTTCCTATTTAGAAATTTGAAATCCCATTTACGGGGAATCAGATTTCCTGATGATGACGGACTTAAGGCTGCCACAGGGGCATGGTTTCAGGAACAAACCAAATACTTCATTCAAAGGTGTAGACATCTGAAAAAAGTGGGCTAAGTGCATTGGGTAAATGGAACTATGTTAAAATAATAAAATATGTTGTGGCAATATATACCCCTTTCTATGAACTTTTCGACCTCCCCTCGTATCTCATTATATACAAAATAAACACCTGTGCTCCATATACACAGATGTATTTGATCCGTGATAAATATTTGAATGAAAGGTCAATCGAACAGGTCAAATTTGTTACTATAACTTTAATTTACAGACCAAAAAGTACTTTCGACTCTTTGTCCTGAATATAATACTATATTGATTTTCCTGAAATAAATAAATAAATCATTTTACAATAACATTTAGTATCAAGGGTGTTTCGTTTTTTATGTTTGATTTCCTGTTCTCTAAGGCAAATAGTTAAAATTATGCTTTTCATAAAATGATTTATATTTATTTTTGTGATATTTATAACTTTAATATGTTCTTTCAAAAATCAATTTCAAGTTGTCTCTATTTAAGGATTTTTTTGAAGTATTAAAAATAAATAAAAATATGAATTTTATTTCCTTGTTTCAAAATAAGGTGGATACTCAAGCGCTCGTTAATGGTAACTTTGCGCACAGTATCATCAGTATTGTTGATAAGTATGATGTCTCTGTGTTCATGATTGCCCTAGATATATTTGACGTTCCATAGTTCCATGTTCGATGAAGGTAGAAATTACATATTATACCACTAGACGGCCGTTGCGGAACACAATTTTTCATCAATAGTGCTTGGACTAAAATTGTGAAACTAATTTTAGGATATTTAAAATATCAAAAGGACTTAAACATTTTACAAAAAAAATTGTATATCTCTTACAATACGAATTTATAGCCTATTGTGTTTCTTTATATCCTCCGAAAAAAGTACGCCAGCAGAGATACAGTCTCAGTGGCTTAATTTGACGTTTCGCTAACCACGCCTACAATGTTTCGACAAAGGTATGGCATGCTTGGTAAACACGCAAAAAGAATGAAAACTCGGCCTGAATTGCGCCGTTTAATGACGTCATTGACACTAGTACGTAATTAGTTGCCATGGCGCTGCTTTGGTACTGTAATGGTGGCCTTTGTCGGAACATTGTGGGCGTTGCCAGCTATCCGTCAATTACATATTACACCAGTTTTAACTTTAAAGCACTAGACATTCATATCTGTTTTAAAGTAAAAAAATCAATAAAACAAAGTAAAAAACAACAAACTAAATGTTGAAAAATTAGTTAAAATGTACTGCGTATCTCGATTCTTAGGACACTTGACTAAAACTGATTTATATAATTAGCATTAAATTGTCTGTACGAAATATTCACGAACAACCATTCGCATGAGCTGATTTTGAAATTGATTAAACTTTCACGGTGATAATTAGCTTGACGTGTGGAAGACATCTAAAATGTAAACAGATAACAGATCAATGGGATTAAGTAAAACACAATTTATGTTTTATTTAATCTCATTGATCTGTTGTCTTTTGTCAAATCATTTGGTCAATCGATATGGAAGATTCCTTAGTGAACTGGATTAATGCATGTAACAATAAAAAAAATTATCGCCTTCTAAATGGCCAAATTCCAAAACAATCTTTTTGAATTCTCAACCAATTTAATTTCTGTTTTAAATACATAAAGAATAAGTTAATAATAAACATACCAGTCTGTGCTTAAATCATAAAGCCCAAACGTAAGGAAAGACTTAAAAACTAGAAAATTTAGTGAAAGATGTAAACTTCGAGCAATGGCGTGAGTATTTCTGAAGGGTAATAACCTCCTATCTAGATAACCTCATACTGCAACGATTGAAATTACACTGATATTCAGTGTTTAAAATATGTTACATTCTATAAATCATTTGCAAAAGAAAAACATGTGAATTTGGAAAACAAATTAAAGAGTTATTTTTATTTTACCTTTTGTGGAACAACGCGCACAACTATCTTCTCATCTATGTATATATTTTTATGCATTCTAGAAAACTATGTAAAGTTGAGTATCGGGGGAATTTGCTGATTTCTTATTTGATAAAAACTTATTTTACATTTTAAAATATGTGCATATTTTGGTCCACTGGATATTTAATAAGTGAGAGAGCTGTGGTTCTTGAACTGGAATTAACCACGTCACTGTTAATTTATAGTTTCAAGCATCCGATTACTGATTTGTTAAGTTATTTTAAATCTGCATTAAAAACCGTTTTTGGGGACAAAAGCGGCTTTCGTTTTTGTTCTGTCGAATTTAATAATAGAATACAAAATACATCAGGATGAATCACTTCGATATCAAACAATGCATATAATTGAACAAATATAATACAAGAACATAACATAAAATCACCTTACAACGATACACTAAAAATGTTTGAATTTTGATGTAACTAGCATATTCATTTTATATTAACGACGATAGAAACAATATCAGATGATTTAGTACTTTTGAAGTAATGAATAATATGTCTCTGTAGCACTAAAATTGTAATTGATATGATATATGAAACAAAATTCGTGTCATATATACTAAATATAGATTTTTTTTCAAGATTCTACCATAAAATTACTTTATTATAAAACAATAAATAATATCTTAAAAAATCATGCAAAAAACAAGACTTGTGGCATACCAAATTTAGAAATCTTTTTTATTTTTCAAGATTTACCATAAAATTATTTCATTACAAAACAAGAAATCATATCTTAAAAAATCATGCAAAAATACAAGACTTGTGGCATACCAAATTTGAAAATCTTTTTTTATTTTTCATGATATAACTCTATCTAAAACAAGAACTTATATATTTAAAAATTTACAGATGACAGTACTAAAATATATCAGGTGAAAATTACTGTAATGTTATGAATCAAACAGTTTATGGTTTCTCTATGCTACCTTAAAACCATAAAAGCACCAGACAACAAATTTGAGATAAGCAGGAAATAGAACAGTAATCTTTCACAAATCTTTAATAATTTAAAAAATCAACTGCGTTAATATTTATTTAGAAAAGTGATATTTAGATATACCTACAAAATTTACTATAGTCTTTATTCCAAATGCATTGCTCTTTGTAACATATTATCATTATTATTATTATTATTATTATTATTATTATTATTATTGTTGTTGCTTTATATATTAATTAAGTTAGCAAAATACCTGCTTCTCCTACTTATGGTGTATTTGTTTCCCAATTAATACGCTATGGTAGAGCTTGTTCCCACTAAGGGGACTTTGTACAACGAAGTAGGCTGCTTGCAAATACATTGCTGACTCAGAAATATTGCAAGCCTAGGCTTATCAGAGCCCTCGAAAAGTTTTATGGCCGCCATCACAGTATTGTTGACAAGTTTGATGTCTCTGTTTCCAGGATTGCCCTGGATATTTTTGATGTCTCATAGTTTCATGTTCCTTTCACACAATTTTGATTACACACGTGGCGGGTGTAGCTAGCTAAACAGGAGGTGCTTACCCTTCCGAAACACCCGGACTCACTTCCCTGGTGGAAGTTCATGTGTCTAACCTAACTTGTCAGTTCCAAAGTTTTTTTTTGGATTCTGATTCGGATATGGATTAGTATGTTTGTCTTTGATTACAACCCCAAATTAAAAGTTCTTTTGTCCTCTAATCGTTATAGATACAATATCCCTAACTACAAGTATAAAAATTTATCTTTGTTTCGACAAGACGTTTCAAATATTTAAGTAATCGTGGTAAATGAATTAAATAGTCGCTTTTATGTAAATCACAATCGAACATACAAAAAGCTAGGTAAAATCTTTGAAAACTAGAAAAAAATAAATATAATCCTCTTTTGAGAACTAGGATGATTGTTTGTAAAGAACAGCATGTACATAGAAATAATAATGTTTACACATAATAAGATGACGTCATAAAAATGATGTCATGGACTAAACTATAACGTCATAATAAATAACTGTAAAAAAATTGAACATCTTTAAAAAGCATGTACATAGCAGGTCAATACATATTATATACACAGTGTGTATGTACAACCCTCAGTATCAGGTCGAGTCCTTTTTTCGTAGTCGTATCACCACGAGTCGCGCTTGCGCGACGAGTAGTGATACGGCTACGAACAAAGGACGAGACCTGATACGAAGGGTTGTACATACACACTGTGTATATGATATTTTTATCTAACATTTCTTATTAGGTCATTAAAATAATAAAAAGCCCAATACTTTATGTGAAAAAAATACGTTTTACCACAGAAAACTACTGAACTATGTTATGGCATGTTTTGTAGTAATGACGTCATTGTTTACATTTGACAAATCAGAGATTCTCCAATGACGTCACAATGAGAAGTACACGTGTACTTTACCGCCAATGTTGTATCAACACAGTGTGGTGATACAAGATTCTGTATCACGCGTGTTCGATAAAACTTGTATTTCATCAAATACAGACAGAAAAACTAGTCTAATGTTAGATAAAAGCAATTATCTGGAACTTTAAAGTACATTTTGTTTTATGATTGGTGTGGTTTTCTCCGCAATTTTATTACTAACAAAATAACAGAGGAAATATAAATAAATTAATGTAACGCTAGTCGTGTTGTATTGTTTCGGTGACGTTTGTTCTTCAGATGGCAATCTCATTTTGGAGTGTTCTGGAATAACTGCCATTTAAATAAACCGTAAAACAAGACATACATAGAATTATAAAAGTACAAGTGGAGAAAAAGTACATCAAATTGCTGTTTACAATAGCTTAATGTCAATGTAAATTTTTGAACAAAGCATGTACAATATCGACATGTCCTTTCCTAAATGTCGAAATGTCCTTTATTAAATGTCGAAAAGACTTTGCGTCTGTCTTTTTTTGTTTACATTGATGCAGTTGTATATATTGGCGATCGATTTTAATCCTGGAAAAGTACAGGATTTCAACTATAATAACACAAGATTATAACTTTATAAAGGCACTGCCAGTTCGACGGAAAATAACAAAAATATACAATTAATGAGGTTTGCAGCTGTACCACGTGGTCAATACCTCTTAACGTTTGTGCGGAACGTTTTGGAAAACGTCAACGTCACAGATTCCCGATATGACGTCGTTTTTTGTAGGAATACGCCATCTCATGCGATTCCATATCCATTGGAAATAAGTGTTCCGCGTAAACGTAAGAGGGTATCACGTGGTACAGCGGTAAACCCCATTGGCAAATGACATAAACAGCCAAAGACGGAAAGCTAAAAAAATATCAATGAAATGAAAACATATTTTGAATCTTTAAAACTTTAACGTTCATGTGAAGTGGTAAGAGTACTATTTGAGGACCCAAACCGTCCCACTTATTTTGTAACCGGTATTTAATATTCCCGTATAAATTAAAAAAATCATCTAATACTATATTAAACTAACAGCTGTTTCAAACTATTTTGTTCACGAAAATAAAAATTGTACGATATTATATTTTTTTATTTTGCTATGTTTTGCAAGTTTGATAGGGGATGCTTACCCTTCCAGAACACTAGGCATTACATTCCTTGTGAAATGCCACGTCTTTAATTGAATTTGGCAGTTTTCAAATTATTTGCTTTGGTTTTGAATTCTGATTTGAATATGTTTGTTTTGGGTACAATAAATAACAATCACATCTATCCATGTCCAAATTACAACCCAAAAGCAAAGTAAAAACTTTGGAAATGACAAGTTAGGTTAGACACGTGAACTTCCACCAGGGAAGTGAGGCCGGGTGCTCCGGAAGGATATGCTCCTCCTGTTAAGTTAGCTACATCAGCCACGTGTGTAATCAAAATTGTGTGAAAGGAACAAGAAAATTAGGTGTTTTGGACATGGAGTAGTATGCTCGTTTTTTATTTTTGCGAATTAAAAAAATGCAAAAGTAGGAATAATAGGAAAAATATTAAAATGGAAATTCCGTGTTATGAGATTCATATTTTGAGTCGTATAAATAAAATATAACAACCTAATGCATGTCAGGACCAACCATTATTTTTCGATTATGATTCATTTAAAATATTTACTATTGGAAGTTATCTTCTTAGATGAACCTATTTGTTTTTACTGACATTCAATTGCTCTTGAATACAGTGTGGGGCCATGACCTCTGATAACGTAACGTTTAAATATCCGATTAGTTATTTGGAGCAAGGCTGTTCTATCAACCCTGTATGTTTGTCGAAATCTTGAATGTTATTGAAAGTTATTGTAGCGATAATTTTACATTTCGGACATGCTATCAATATTTTTTATGATTGTAAATATAAGAAATAACTTTTTTTTAATGTTTTCATTCGGTATTATGAATAAATACACTTAAAAAAATGTTATTTCTTAACACAATCGCTGCAAATTTATAGCACATGTATATAAAAAAGGTGAAAAAACTCACTTATTTCGTTAATTACAAGACTGTATATATAAGATATGAAGTATTTCTTTGGTGCTTTAAAGATGTTGGTTTAAATATTGCGGCTTTTATTCTCTGTTGATTAGGGCAGATTTAATGTAATAACTTTATTTTAAATTACTTTTATGTGCCACCATTAATTTTAAAAGACCACCTAGTGATGAAAATTTAAGGTTGAGTAAGGATTATATTACTAGCTCACTAAAATCACACGTCTTAACTATGTACTAGTATCTTTACTGCTTGGAAAAGTCAAATAACACTTAAATAAGATTAATACTTACTCGAGCAAATGTCATTGGTTAATAGAATTGATTGTTGTAAAAATTAGTGGTTTTTACAGCACATCTATTGACCTGAATTCTTAATACACCTACGCTGACCTTGGTGTTTGGACAATTGTCTTTTAACTTTCACAAAGGTCTTTATATTGGGATTTATTGCTGATTTTCACCTTCTGAATTGTCAGTACTAAACAGAAGATGTCTTTATACCTTGTTTTATTTGGTGATTTTAAGGTATTTATTACTGAATTTTCTTTGTCCATTCTTGGAATTGTCAGTTTTTGCCTGGTTGATTTAGATATAAAGTATAAGATAAACCTACCTAGTTTTATCTGTTGATTCTAAGGTCTTAATATAAGTATTTATTGCTGACTGTTCCTTTGTCTACTTTCTAAACAACCAGTTTTATTCAGATTGATTCAGACATGAAGTTACAACCACCTACATATGCAGTAATAAGATAGTGTCGGTAATCTCACATATATAGACAAACAGCATTGACCTGTCCGCTTGATCTTTTATTAGGAATAAACATAGAGAATAATCCACGTAATAAATAGGTGATGCTAGAATTCGTAGTTTAAGCATAAAAATACATGTTTCCCGTGTATAGACAAAATGAACATATGTGGTCCCTAAAAATAAATGTTCTGGTCCAGAAATAATGTTTTATCTAAAGGTCAAGTGGACAGGTCAATGTTGTATGCCTATACATTAAAATGTAATAAGGTAACAAATAAAAGACATCAGAATAAAGAAATTACGTTAATAAAAACTGGTGATTACCATAAATATTGAATTAGTTTTACCTGTAGTAGTCAAGGACAATTTGGCTATATTAGGGTCGAGGTTAATTCGTGTCATGCACTTGGCATCCGTGGTAGCCTTTTAGGATATCACTAGTTTTCGTTTGTCGAGAATCCATTTCATCTTAATTGATATGTTATGCGTTCGAATTTATTATTAATACTATTCAGGAAATCCAAATCATATACTTTTTACTTCTAAACAATAACAAAGATCCTTAAAATATTAAGAAATCGTATCATCTTTTTATTTTTAATTTATGATGATAATTCTAAAAGCTTCAATTAGTTCTATAATCCCCTCACATAATTGTGATTACTCACGTGGTAGGTGTAGCTAGCTAAATAGGAGGTGTTTAACCTTCCGGAACAACCGGCCACATTCGCTGGTGGAAGTTTACGTGCCTAACCTGACTTGTAAGTTTATTTGACTTTGCTTCTGGATTGTGATTCTGACATGGATAAGTATGTTTATTTTTGATTGGGTCTGTAATTATTTACTTCAGCGCTGTCAGTTAGAGCCAAATACTAAAAGTTTAAACTGGAAAATAATCAAAGACAAATGATTTCACATTTTTGGTCCAAGGACCTCTGTCTCCGTAGCATTCATAGCTTAAAACATTTGTACTTTTTAAAATATTTATTAGTAGTTCCAAAACACTTATATTGGTAAGTTTAAGTTACGGAAAATCTTAGTTAAAGAAAAATTGTAAAAGTGGGGCCATATGAGACATTGTATTCCAAAACGGATGTCTAATGCTTTAAAAATAATCTAGTATGTTAATTAAACAATAAGCTAATTTTACTAACAATTAACCAGAAATATCTACCCTTCCGGAGCACCCAGCCTCACTTCCCGTGTGGAAGTATATGTGTTTAACTTAACTTTTCAGTTTCAAAGTTTTTACTTTGCTTTTGATTTGGACATGGATCAGTACGTTTGTTAGATATTAAGAATAAAAATTAAATTATTTTAATTATCACTTTCTTTGTCTTTTAAAGTTTTAACAAAAAAGCTTGGTAATATACTGTAAAGATATGTCTCCTGAAAGTTTGAAAATATTGTTTGCCTGAGTCTCTTTAGCGTTGTTTAATGTGGGTGTGACAAGACAAAAAGTTGATGTCATGCATCGAAATGGTATCCATTAACGTCCATCCCTTATTGTAAATTAAATTGTGGGTTTACGCCCGTGAAACCATTCATTCTTATTATTTCTCACCTTCAATTTATTTACAATATAATGACATCTTTTTACTGAATATTTATTTAATATCAAATCTTTGTTACACTCAAATTGGAATTTAGCATTGTAATTGCTTCCATTACGGATATTTCAATGTCATGAACATCACCTTGCGTGAGCTGATTGAGACATTAAGTTCATTTACTGTCTTCGTGGTAATGTTACTGAAGTGATTATTTGACATTTTGGAAGACAATGACATTTCTTAAGCGATGACAAAATTTAGTATAAAATTGTCAAAAAAGGAGAATGGATTTTTTTATATAAATTAAGTAACAATTTAGTATTTTTACAAATGTTTGGTGCCCTTTTATAACCTAACAAAAATGTTGTTCCAAATAACATGAAATCAATGTGACATGCAAAGATATTTTTACAAATTGCAACCAAACAACAAAATTTAGACCTTTGTCGATGAATATCTTGAAATTATATTGTTGGTCAGGTATTTGTAGATCCCTGACCCTTTATTTCACAACCACTGGTCCCTAAGTACTGACATGTTTATTTAAATTAAGCCTAAAAAGCGATGATACTGGTTTTGTAATAAGATGTTTTATAATGCTACATTTATATGCAATTCAAAAAGATGGTTTTTAAATCATATGATGGACATAAACCACATGTTATAAAAGAAAAATGTTATCATGTCATATGTCATTCGAGATATTCGATCGGTGACCATCAAAACCATAAATCTGAAACTAAAATGTAGTTTATTCACTGACTAAAAAAAAATTAAACCTAAAAACTAAATATGTAATTATTTTTTTGAAATATGATTACTAAATCTCGGAATAAATATAATGGTACATGTAATTTATGCGATTGCAGCTTAGCTTTAAATACAAAAGTGAAGTAATTCAGTAAACCAAAAAACAAATTTCTTGGTAATTCAACCTTTAAGCGTCATGTCATAAATCAATAAATGAAATCTATTCTGTATCAATGGTTTTATGTTCTTAAAAAATAATCACTTCAGGGTTATATATCACGTCTTACATGTAAAGATAGGACTTGTTAGAAGAAATATGTTTCTTTATTTTTTGTAACATTTATTCATTTTGATATTTATTTGGTTTTATTCACTTCATGTTTATTACATACACTGCAAAAAATAAAAATAAGATAAAAATCAAGGATAAAGTCATTAATCATTCTTAAACATACCGGTCTATGTTCAAATTAGAACCCTAAAAGCAAAGTAATATTGGTTTCTTTTCGATTATTTCGAAAATTTTTGTTTCTTAATTTAAGTATATCTATGTGATTTGTCACAGACAAATCTCCAAAATATTTCCTTAAAATCTAATGATCAAATTAAAAACTTTTGCTATCATTTTTCATTTTACTATTAATATTCGTCAGGCTATTTTCAAGTGTATAGCGTTCCCTTACAATTGCTCTACAAAATATATCACTTGTGAGTGCTTTACAGCAACAAACTGTATATCTACGTTTAAATTTGTTTGTATTATCAAATCTCATAGAAACGATCTTCGAGTGTAACTGGAACTAAATAAAAACAGATTTACGAACGTCTTTAGAATATTTATTATACGTGTGTAGCTACTTAAACAGGAGGTGTTTATCCTTCCGGAGCACCCAGCTTCACTTCCCCAGTGGAAGTATACGTGTTTAAACTAACTTGTCATTTTCAATGTTTTAACTTTGATTGTAATTCAATTCCATGAATAAGTATCTTTGTTTTTTTATCGAGTCTGTAATTAGACATAGTAAATTAAAGGAACAGGAAACTAAGGTACGTCAAATATAGCAGGGTCAGTTTTGAATATAGAGACACCATACTTGTCCACATAATTATGATGGGTATTAAACGCGCTGAGGCTATTGATAAGCCTACGCTTGCAATATCCCTGAGTCAACTATTTTTGGTGGCAGCTTCCTTCGGTACATAAAGTTCCCGAAAACTGGAACAAGCTCAACCATGATATAAAGTCATATTTGCCTTAAATAGAATGTTTAAATTCACCCAATTATGTCATAAAGCAATCAAAAGATATAAAAGAACATGTTTCGAAGGGTGTTTTATTGATTATTGTAACACGTTACTATAGCAACAATACTTTGACATTAAGATAAGTGCAAAAAAATGAAACTAAACTTAAATGGTGTTTGAAACGAAATTAACATGTAATTAAAGAATACGCAGATATATTTCAAATAATAAAACACTTCATCTAGCGGAAGAGCTCTTTCCTTTAAGCTATATGTAAATAGAAAATTTCTAAAAACTCTCATATAAATAATATCAATGTTTTATGAAAACAGGAAAATCTATTTTAATGTGGTTCTATTCTATAAATTAAAATAACGTTTATGATCTAAGGCAGTAATATCAGACATGAAGAAAAATATATTTTTTATTTTAGAAATTTATCGATTACTTTGTTGTTGAGACATTATACCATATCAGTATGTCTTCTGCGTGTAATTGATTCAAGTCCTTCAGAAAAATAAATAACTGTACAATATTAGCCTTTTTTAGATCTAAGGATGTATGAAAAACTAACAAAAATTTTCCTTTTCTATGCAGCAATATAGCTGCTTCTCCTGCTTATGGTGTATTTCTTTCCCAATTTACACGCTATAGTAGAACTTGTACCCACTACAGAGACTTTGTGCAACGAAGCAGTCTGCTTGCAAATACATTGTTGACCTAGGGATATTGCAAGCCTAGGCCTATCAAGGCCTCAAAAATTTTTATGGCCGTCATCACAGTATTGTAAATAAGTTTGATGTCTCCATGTCCAGGATTGCCCTGGATATATTTGACGCCCCATAGTTCCATGTTCCACTCACACAACTTTGATTACACACGTTGCGTGTGTAGCTAGCTAAACAGGAGGTTCTTATCCTTCCGGAGCATCCGGCCTCACGTCCCTGGTGTAAGTTATCGTGTCTTACCTGACTTGTCATTCCCAAGGTTTTTACTTTGCTTCTAGATGTCTTAAAGTGTTTCTTCACTTTCTTTTGGTCAAATTTATACTAATTTTGAAACTATAAAATGATGAGTCAAATACACTCACGGAATGTTAGAATTTACTTTCAAAACAAAAATATATGTGAAAATTCCTTAACATTTAAGTCGTTATTCGAAACACAGTGTTAAAATATAGTTACATGTGGCTGTTATGGGAAGCTCGAAGGTTTACGGATTCTTCTGAGCACTCGATATCATTTCCTTGGTGGAAGTGTAACTGTGTATCTGAATTTGTCAGTTTTCAAAGTTTTAACTTAGCTTTTGAATTTATGTTAGGGCATGAGTTGCTATTTTTTTATATTTTCATTAGCTTGTGCATTTCTTATTTCTCTCAGTTTGAGAGCAAGTTATTTATAGGACTTTAAATGGCAAATGACCGCATCACTGCTTTGAATATTATTATCGGCATTACACATTCCCGGGGAACTGTAACCTGGTAAACAAAATGGCTGGCACCTTGTTCCCAGGTGGTTTATTTCATGGAGTATCGAATGCCTTTGTGTTTGATAATCAGGTCATTTTTCAACTTTACAAAGTTTATCGGAAGTCTCCATGTGTAAATCGAAAGTTTTCCTCACCGAATTAGATAGTTCCTGTATTGCATATTGCAATTTCAAGATCATTAGACATACCTTTGCACCCGTCTAGTGGACGTGCACTGAATCAATGACGTGTTTTGTGACGTAGTACACAACTTAGTCACGTAAAGTATACGTATAACACTGTAAACATTCAAGTGACTACAGTTTCTTGCGCATTCAAATTCGTAGTCGAAACGCGAAAATATAATCCCAGAATTGAACGCTTATTAACCCTCAAAAATGAATTCCAGAATTTTGAAAAATCTTTTAAAATAATATCGAGCATTATTCGGTTTGTCGTGCAAAGGTTTGGCACTCATATTGACTATGAGCGCCTTTTCAAAATAGTTCAATTGATAATAATTTATACCTTAAGATAAAACTTTCTCTATTCCATGGTGTGCGTGTGTGTGTGAGTGTATGTGTGTTGTTGTTCCAGACATTGATTTAGTCTCAAAATAGATAAGAATAATGAAATTTTTTTAAAAGTTCATGTAACATTTATTGCATTGTTTCTTGGACATTTGTACTATTATTACACTTGTTGATTAGAGATCTCAAGAATACAAGTGTAGGAGAAATTACAATCATATTCTGTCTGATTGCAAATCCATAGGGAATGAAAAGGTCTGGTTTATAAAATATCTCTGTAATTCCTTGCGATCTAATAATTGTTTAAAAAAGATGAGTTGCCTACATTTAAGGACTAACCGGTCTCGCTTGATTCGATCCCATGGTGAAAGTTTTAACTCGGTTTAGAGATTATGGATTGGTCTGTTTGGTTTTATTCAAGTTTTTTGTTTCAATTTTCTCTTATTCATGGTGTGTGTGTGTGTGTGTGTGTGTAAGTGTTGATCTACATATTAATTTAGTCTCAAAATAGATTAAAATAATAGAATTATTCAAAATGCATGTAATACTTATTGCATTGTTTCTGGGACTTGTTGATTAGAACTCTGTTCCTTTTGTTTTACTGATAATACAATTAACCACACAGCGACACAGTAATACAAGTGTGAGAGAAATTAGAATCGTATCATGTCCCATTAGACACCCATGAGGAATGCTAAAGGTCTATAAAATATTTTTGTAATTCCTTGTGATCTAATATATCGTAAAAAGAGAGGTGTTATCACTTGATTCACTTCCATAGTGGAAGTTTTAACTTTGCTTTGGAATTGTGGATTGGGCATGGATCGGTATGTTTGGTTTTATTTCAGTCTTTTGATTCAATGTTCTCTTACCTATGGTGTATGTATGTATATGTGTGTTGATCCAGATATTAATTGGGTCTCGAAAAGGTCAGAAAATCACATTATTTTAAAGTCAGTTTAACCCTAATTGTACTGTTTCTGGGATATTTGTACTTTTAAAGCACTTGTTAATTAGAGAAATCAGTTCCTATGTTTGGTTTTATTTCAGTCTTTAGGTTTCTATTACCCATGGTGTATGTGTGTGTTGATCCAGATATTAATTGGGTCTCGAAAATGTCAGAAAAATCACATTGTTTAAAAGTCAGTGTAAAACTAATTGTACTGTTTCTGGGGCATTTGTACTTTTAAAGCACTTGTTAATTAGAGAAATCAGTTCCTTTTGTTTTACTAATAATACAATCAACAACACAGTGACACAAATACAAGTGTAGAAGAAATTACAATCATATCCTGTCTGATAAGACATCAAGAAGGATTACAAAATATCTTTAAAATTATTCATATAAATTCTTGTGGTCGAATTATATTAACCCTTAGAGTGCCACAGAGCCTCAAAAGCGGCCTTTTGTGAACTCCTTTGAGTGCCAGAGGGCCGCAAAGTGAGGCTCTCTTGAATTTGCCGTTGGCACAATCAAAATGACGTCATGCTATTATGTTTGACGTAGATCACACAATTCACCGACTTGAGAGCGTCATTTACACAAAAATAGCTGCGCTTTTGTTACCAGTTTTTCTCCTGAATATACTGAAGATTAACCTTTAGTTTTAAGGAGCAAAAACACGTCAGAGAGAAATTCAGATTCAATTGCATAATTTCACCTATTGTTTACAATGAATTTGATATAAAGATGCATAACGGGTAATGAAAAGCAGCACATAATAAGTAGTCAAGATCACTTTTTATCATAAGAATAAAAACATTAATTTTCATCGGGAAATGCCAATACAGTGTTTGAACCTCCCAATCTTAGCACTCTATACAATAAATTACAAACAAACTAACTACATATCAGGCCACGGTCTGGATCAGGATCTAAAAATATCGGGATCCGAAAAGTTACAAAGTGTGCTTTCTATCGTTCTATATCTACCAGTATGTACAACCCACTTTCATTTCCATTAGATTTAAAATACTTTGCATAACATTTGCACACAAATAAATAATCGACAAAACATTACAAAAAGGCATTCTACGTAAAATTGGTAATATGAAATAAACTATCTCAATAATGCTCTATAATCTAGAAGGTGACGACATAAAGCACAAACTAGCAAGCTTTAAGTGTAATTTTAGTATTTTTGTATCACAATAACCATCCCGTATTTTAGTCGTTTGAAACTGTCAAACCTAATAGTGAATATACATCACAGGATAAGTATGCATCTTTAATAAAACGTAATGCGTTTTGAATAGAAAAATAAAATCGTAAACTAACTATATAGATACAGTTCTAAATCTTAAATCATTGCATGCTTCCACCGCGATAGGACACCGACCGGGTCTGACCAAAACTCGAAAATAAGTATCTACCATCGTGTCACATGATCAAACGTTTGTGCAGAATGATATAAAAAATTACATCCCAAATTCCCAGATCCATCTATTTCATTTTACGCTTAAATGATTTTTCTGAAACGTTATGGGGCATCACATGGTACCCTGGTGAACCACTTTACTCTATGTACACATTACCTTAAGCCTGCATGGCAAATATTGAACTTTGAGGTACTTCAACTATAGCTGATAGTATCTTGAAATAAGTGAAAAAATTGACTTGGACGTTAGATTTAGTCATTCTTTCATTCAATCATTATACCAAAATTTACATAAATATATTAGCAATCGCATTTAAAGGGATGTGTGACGTAATGAAGGCCTAGCCATGATAACGCTCTGAAGGGATAAATGGCGCTGTTCCGTTTACTGGTAGAACCAGCGGTTGACAAATTAAAATTAGTATTGTAATACTAACATAATTGTCCTTTCGCAAATTCTGACTAAGTTAGAAATATCAACGACAAATATTGTAAATATAAGAAATAACTTTCAAGATTTTGCAAATGGCAATTCCAACATAAATTGTGAATATTTTGTTTATAACCCAACGTGTTTCTCGTTTTAAAATAACTATAGTATAAAAACCCCCTGTCTTTGAAAGACAAAAACTTGCTTGCAAACGTTTGTGGATATTCCCGCTAAAACAGTCTAAATTCCCGCCAAATAAATTTGCGCGGAAAACGCAACGTCATTATTACATTGTCACGTCACACATGTTTTCAAATGATCACACGGCAAATTTTGGTCTGGCACTCTCTAAAGAAAATTCTGTGGCACTCAAAGGGTTAATTTAAAAGCTATAAAATGATGAATTAAATACACCCAAGGAATGTTGAAATTTACTTTCAAAACAAAAATATATTTAAAAATGCTTTTAAAAACATTTTATATTGAATAAATCAAACATTTTTAAAAAATTTGTTAAAAATACAGTTCGTCCATAGCATTAGGTATTAAAAGTTTTAACGTAGCTTTTGGATTGTGACTATGATATGGATTGCTTTTTTATTTTCAGTATTAAAATTCAACTTTCTTTGTGTTTGCATATTGTTCCAGATATTAATTAAGTCTCAAAATAGGTTAGAATAATTTTCAAGTCAATGTAACACTAGTTGCATTGTTGTCTGGGGCATTTGTACTTTTGACACACTTGTTGATTAGGGAATCCAGATTTATTTGTTTTACGGCTGATGCAATCAACCACACAGCGATACAGAAATACAAGTGTGGGAGAAATCACAATCATATCCTGTCTGATTAGACACCCAAGCATTACAAAATATCTTTAAACTTATTTCTGTAATTCCCTGTGGTCAACTGTGGTATACTAATTTGGAGTCTATAACATTCCGCTGGGAAAAATTTTCTTGAAAATTGCGCATCGAAAATCTTTCCTTGGAGGAATCTTGGAACAACGTAATCATTTTACTGTTTGAAGATATTGTTAATTGTAAGGCATTATTTTTCAAAAATTTAGAAGTTTACCCTGTAGCTTAATCTCAATCGGCATCGTTATTACGATACATTGATATCAAAATACTAAAAATTGAAAATCCATACGGAGACCGGGTGCTTCGGAAGTGTAACCATCTCCTGTTACATGATCAAACACAAACATACCTGTGCAGTGGTCAAATAACACTTAAAACAATATAGTAACTTCGAAAACTAATTAACTTAAACACGCGAATGAGGGAATTGAGACCGTGTGCACCGAAAAGGTAAGCATCTCCTGTTTAGATAGAAGAAGAAAAAGCTTTGAATGAATTTACTAAAAGTCCTTTTGTATATTAATTTGATAAATATAACACTACTGATTGGGAATTTTATTGCACAACGGTCGTATTGTGCTAGAAAACAATTAAAAACAAATAAAAAGATAAGTATTAATAACAACGACTTGGCTGCTATTTCACCAAAATATCATTAACCCAAGAGACAATGCATTATATTGTCAGATAAACATTGTTCATTAAAATTTTAAAATTCCTTAAAAAACGAAGCTATTGCTTAGTATTGCTTTCGGTTGAATAATAAAATACTTATATGTCAATCTTTATTTCTCATTTGAACATCTTTATAAAAACAATAATATCAAACTGGCTCATAGTCGATATTTCGGCTTTACAGCCTTTAACAAGACACTAGATAATTTAAATTGTTTTAGATCTTCCCATCCATTTCAATCTCCATTTCAGAAAAAATAACAATGTTTACACATAATATGATGACGTCATTAAAAATGATGTCATGGACTAAACTATGACGTCATAATAAATAAGTGGAAAAATTGAACATCTTTTAAATGTTTGGATATCCACAATGTTTGTCCCGGCACTACTGATGCGGAATTTTATTCAGATACGACCGTCATGTGCTGCTGCAAAATTAAAACAGTTTGTAATACGGGAATTTCCCGTTTATAGGTAACACGTATGTATTATGACGTCATAGAAAATTGTGAAAAAATTCCATAGACTGTACGTCCAAATCATTTGACGCCGCGCGTGCACCACTTTTCACTTTTTTTCTCAAGGCCATTGAAGGGGTCAAATCGACAGGAAGTGAGCTCCATATGGGGGGAAATCTCGCCCGTCTCGTACATCAAAAATGAAACCAAAAAACGATTATCGTGAAAATAAAACATTGAAACAAGTAATAATTTAAATAGATTGATCGAATACCGAATATTTACGTTTCTTTCGCCATTCTGGCGCCATTCTCCAAGTGTAGCGTTTCAAGATTCGCGATGACGTGAATTCTTTTGGGTCAAAGTTCAATTCAGATCGATAATCGCTGTAAGCCAATCAGCGACCGACTTTCCCACGTGCATCAATCATGATCACACAGTATACAATGCGGGAAGATACAAAATTTGCCGATTTCAAGTTAGATAAATTGATAACCATAGTTACCTGACACAAAACTATTACGAGGTTAGTATAACCACAGTATACGACTTCTACGGTAACTCTTTTTCACATATTATTACTGAATTGAATCAAAATTTAGAGTGCATCTGTGACCCTCGCTGAATGCAGTGTAAACAAAAATGGCGTTCGTCAGGACGGGAAAGACGTTTTCACAAACGATCGATTTTTAAGAAAAATAATAAAATGCGTTTTTCGAAAGAATTAATTAACAGCTCGTTCCAATAATCATTTTTATGAAAATACAGATAAAATTTATTGACATTTATTCCGAATTTAATGTAAATATTGACAAATCCTCTGTTTGTTTACATGTGACGTGGATATCATGATCAGCTGACAGCTGGTCGAGCTGGACCAGTTTGACTTTAAGGTGCTGACTAGAACTGACTTCAATTACAGTGACTGCACTCATCAAAAATCTAACTTGGACATAAGTGATGAGGAAACTGTACATATTGTGCAATGAGATGGACCGCTGTCCCAAAAAGTTGTGATAAAAATAACAATAATAAAACATTCATGTTGAGTTTAGCAGCTGACTGTAGTTGAGATCTACTTAGGTAAGGTCTGAATTGACCCCTTGAAAACCTCCAGGGATGGCGACTAGACTACTGATGCTGGCAGGGGATTCCAATAATTTACAGTTCTCGAAATGAATATAAAAATTTTAACTAGGTAAATTCAACATTACCTTCTTCAATATTCCAGACTTGGTTCTCGAAAAAAGTTGGTATAAGTGAATAAATGCCAATTTCCACTCCATCATTCACATAAGTGACCATTTCAATATAAATCTTAAAGCACCATCTTTCTAGTATATCATCCCAGAATGTTTCATTTCAATTTAGGTGAATAATGAATAATCTTGACTGGGGTAAAAAAAACTCAAACCTACCATCCTAGAATTAACCGTCTCGATATAAGTGAAAAAGCATTTTCAACTCTACGGCGCTGAGGCTCTTCATGCAGTGAAACTTAAAGGGGCTGGGCTAAAACTAACATTATTTCGGTACAAGCCTGTCAAGTTTTAATCATATCATTTGTTACTTGCAATGGTCTGTGCTTTAGAAAATTCTCATCATGGTACTATATGCCTGTGAATGTTGAAGGTGTAAGAGAGCTTACCCTCATACCACTGTATTCATATCGGGTAGTGGGTTAAAGGTGCTGCCTAACAGAGTCACAGACAAGCATTCCACTTCCAATTAATATAATTCTATAACCAGTCGATAATCTATCCTCTAAGCCAAATGTGGCTTGCAAAATGAGGAAGCAGTAACTCAAATTTTGAAGTTTTGTCATGCATAACACAAGTCAAGTTGGAACCAAAAACCTTCCACTTTCCACTCTCCAGGAGGATGTTATACCATTGAGCAACCAAGGCGGTCACAAACAGAATAGATTGTTGACCAAGGGATATTGCAAGCCTAGGCTTATCAGGGCCTTCGGCAAAAAGTTTTATGACCATCATCACTGTATTGTTGACAAGTTTGATGTCTCTGTGTCCAATATTGACCTGGATGTTTTAGTTCCATGTTCCCTTCACTTAATATTGATTACACACGGTGGCCGGTGTAGCTAGCTAACAGAAGGTGCTTACCCTTCCAGAAAACTCGGTCTCACTTCCCGGGTGGAAGTTCGGGTGTTTAACCTAACTTGTCAGTTTCAAAGTGGTTTTTTTTTTTACTTTACTCCTGGATTGTGATTTGGACATGGATTAGTATGTTTGCTTTTTATTGGTATAACTGCTTCATTAATTGAATGGGGCAATCTTGAACTGTAATATGATACACATCTTGTTTTAAGAAACAGGAGTAGTTATTTATGCAATGCATAAATCAGTAGATTAAATTATTCACATGGTAAAAGGTGAATCAAGATGAGAAGACATTACAACGTGAGAATGTTGTCGTGGTATGGATTAGTATATTCACTATATTGGGTAATTGAATAGCCTTTTGTGTCCCTGGAAAGATCATAACAAAACTCAGTTCTGTGTGACAGAACATGATTGAAAGATGACGCAAGAACTTGGCGGTAGTTAACTATAGTCAGTCCCACTAGTATTTGGTGAGACAAAACAATGTGTGCCATTCCTTTTTTGGGCGTGTGTGTGTGTGTGTGTACACACAATAACTCGATAATAAATTTGGACATTTCCCGGGATAGGCAATGCCTATTTTCATATTATTTATCCAAATAACATAAAAACTACTGTTTAATTAGTCAATATGACATTTCAGATATATGATGAAATCGTAATTTTGCTATCACAACACAAAACACCGTTAATGGGATTCACCGTCGTACCACGTGATTAATACCTCTTAACGTTTGTGTGGAACATTTTGGAAAACGTCAACGTCACAAATTTCCGGAATAACATCGTTTTTACGGGAAAACGTCATATTGTGAGATTCCATGTCCGTGGAACAAACGTTTCACAGACACGTTAGAAGGTATCACGTGGTACAGCGGTGAACCCCATTGTCTACATGTTTATTAATTTAGATTTTGTTACTACGTTTGTTTTAATAAGTTGTTTTTGACATTTACACAAGATTTATCGTCCTGTATTACACGGTCTTTTGTATATACTGTGAAATTTATCACGAGATGAACTCGAAACCTCGTGTTTTATCTCCTTGGTTTTCCTGCATATAACGATATTTGACGTTCCATAGCTCCAAGTTCCTAAATTTTGATTACACACGGGATGGGTGTAGCTAAGTAAAGTTAAAAAGGAAATGCTTACTATTCGAGAACACTCGTTGAAGTTCACGTGTTTAATTGGATGTGTTTAAAAGTTCGTACTTGGTTTTGGGATTGCGAGTAGCAATTGATTAGTATGTTTGTTTTTGATTTTCATATGTTTCTTGTGTGGTATTGGAAAGAGAAAAACACGATTAATTGCCGCATATATTTGTATTTCAAATACGCTGTTTATATTCTTAAAGTGTTATTTAGTATTTTGTGGAAATTCTGAAGAATCGAATTGGTTACTTAGAACCTAAGAACCCTTACTTTGAAATAAAACGTTTCCCCGCCTTGTAACTTCTTATACAATTGTGTTCGCAGATTTAAAATTCTCACAATAACATAAAATTATCATTTTTGTAATTTACGGTCAATTAAAAATTGTTCATTAGTGTTCAATTGTTTTTTTTTTTTTTTTTTTTTTTTTTTTTTTTTTTTTGTTTCCTATGGGATATGAAATTTCCCAAAAATTATAATTTTTGTAATTTACGATCAATTAAAGATTGTTAATTACTGTTCAATTATTCTATTTTTAGTATCCTAGGGGATATCAAATTTGATTGCTTTTACTAATACAATAATTATATTGGGAATATCTTGGAAAATTCTAAGTATGAGACAATTCAAATATTTTAATTAATTTCTGTTTAATAAGCAAACAATTTGGTATTATCGAATTATAATAAAAATTAAGACAAAAAATATAACTTATTTCTTTTCTTATCAAATGAAAAAAACGCCTACCATTGCTCGTACATTTTAAAATAAAACCATTAAAAACAACGCCCTCACTTTGGCAATATAGCGAAAAGCTTGCAGAATATTTCACATCGCACTATGAACATACGTTTCATCACTAATCGATGGAACCATTACTAATATAATCAAACACAAGAAATTTGTTCTAAATCTCTATCTAAAATTAAAAATTGTAAAACCTAGCAAATGAGTTAGACAGGTGAACTTCCAGGGTGAAATTTAGACTAAGTGCTGCAAAAGGAGTAAGCACCTCAAGTTAAGCTAGTTGCGCGCACCACGTGAAATGAAAAGATCTTTGAAGTTTAAGCGACAAATATATATTCACGATAAATATGAACACTGAGACGTCATTCTTGTAAACAATATTGTGATGTCGGCCATAAAAATTTTTGAGGCACTCGATAAGCCTATGCTATCAATATATTTGTGTCCGTATTTCTGCTGGTGAATAATTTTCTGAGGGAACCATTTAGCTAGTTTTGGTTTGCTTTTTTGGTTAGTGATTGGACCATGACCTGCGTGTTTGTGTTCAATGGATGTGTACTGATTGCAATAATTTAAACACACATCTATAATAGCAATAATAGGCAATATTAGATTTTCCCTCTTAACATTGAATGATTTGCATTCAGATAAGTCAATAATTTTAAAATGTAAAATAAAGCCTAGGTTTTTTATGGATGAAATGACTAAAATGTTTACTCAGCATTTACTGTAGAAGAATAGAAATTTAATTGACTTGATTGTTTTCTATGACGTCCGTATACGAAACAAAAAACTTTTTTCATAAAAGTAGGTCAATCAACCACAAACATACTAATAAATTCTGCTAATGACCTTGAAAAATGTGGCCATTGTTAAAGTATGGTTTCAATTCATCATGGAACGTGATTTGATCAGTTCGTGTAATAATAACCACCTGTTTGTGAGACAAGACGGGATTGTTCGAGGGCATCTTCTGTGTTTCGCCGTGTATTTATCGTGTGTGCTATATAGCCAAAGCACACCTACACATATAATTTTGATGTTTGTCAACGTAACATTCCTTTTAGTGATGACAATATGTAGATGTGTATACAGTCAAACCTGTCTATAAAGGTTAACCATGGGAACCAGTAAAAGTGACCTTTATAGACAGGTTGTTTGTTTAATAGGCAGGTTCAAATAATGTGAATAAAGAACAATTGGGATACAATTCTACAGGCCTTAATAAGCAGGTGGCCTTTATATAGAGGTGGTTATTAAAGCAGGTTGGACTGTTCTATATCACAATATCTAAGAAAACAATATGCAACACAAATCCAAATCAACTCATCAAATTACATAATTATAACATTCATGAAATCATCTATACTAACAAATTATTTATGAAGAGCCTCCTTTTCTAATTCTGTACATCGATGGACAGTATACACTAATCATATAAAACAGTCTAGCTAAACAGGAGGAGCTTGCCCTCCTGGAGCATTCGAACTCACTTCACCGGTAGAAGTTCACGTGTCTAACTTAACTTGTCAGTTTCAAAGTTTTTACTTTGCTTCTGGACTGTGACTTGGACACAGGCTAGTATATTTGTTTTTTTTATTATACATGTAGTTGATAATCGTAGCCACTCCATTATCCTACCCGATACTCAAACTAATCTATAATGTTGAGAAACAAGGAACTTGCCAACCTCGATCAATGATGATGACACACCAAGTAAATCACAAAAAACTACATTCAATAAAAGTATATAATATCAGTGAACAAAACTATGTACCCTAATCATAAATTACAATTACTGACGCTGAAATTAGAAACTGTACTCTATGTACCTCAAAACCAGATTTTAGTATTAAAAACGCTATACGGAAAATAATCAGGCATTATTCCTGATCGATATGCACCATGGACAGGGGTTATACTCCACCCACTTCCTTTTAAGTTTAAAACAATTAAGCCAGTCATGAATTCCCTCTAGCCAAAGTAAGAAAAAAGATGGGTAACAGCTGTAGCGATTCACAATAACTATAAAAAGTTATGTATGTTAGAGCTTATTCCGACTATGGGAATTTTAGACAACGAAGCAAGCTGCTTAATAGTAAATGTTGAGTCAGGGATATAGCCTAGACTTTTCAAGGTCCTCACATTAATGATGAAGAATGGAGTTCGCCGCTGTACCATGTGATCTCTGCTGGTTTAGCATTCCTGAATATTATAACTCAATAGGCAATACATTTGTATTGTCAGAAAGATACTATTGTCTAAATTTGTAGTTAGCTAAAATATGAAAACTAAAAAAAAAAAAAAAAAAAATGGTATTACCTCAGCTAAATTTTGTTTAATATATATTTTAATTCTTTTGATAATTTTTCAACCTTTTCAAAAGGGTCGTCTAGTGCTGCAACATTAACATTTGTAAAATTTGCTGCCACTACTCGTTATAAAGTGACGGTTGTGATCGAAATACGCCAATTTGCCCTTAACATTCAAAATGATTATTCAGTTTTCACAACTTCTGATTATTCTTAATTCTGCTCTGTATATTCAATAGGGTTTTAAAGAATTGACTAAAATAACAAGTGTATTTTGTAAATTCAGAAGATTGCAAATTGTGAAATGATACATTGTAAATACAAAGTATACGCAGCATAAATAAACAACTACTTGCATATTTAAAAAATTTTGTTAAAGGAATACAAAGACTTAACTCTACGTTTTAATTTCCCCTTTTTCCACAAAAACACGCAATTTAAGTCTTAGGCGGAAAGGTCACAGAGAGAGAGAGAGAGAGAGAGAGAGAGAGAGAGAGAGAGAGAGAGAGAGAGTTTAAGGATAGATTCAAGTCGTAAGGCATAAACATGTCTATAACAACTCAATGTGTTCAACTAAAACAAAGATCAGTTGTTATTTAATGGATTTCTTCCTTATTTATGGCAAAATATCGGGAATCAGTCCAAATATACAATATACCCGTTGATAATATATTAATAATCAGTATATGGTATACCACAAAATTCCAGTTAAAGATGACGATTTAGGCGTGTAGGTTCGTCAATGATTCCTTATCTATCCACGTGAATGATAAGATCATTGAGATTCGCACTCATAGATTCTGATCAGACGGCGGGAATATCGGTTTTTTCTTATTGAAAACTAATTGGCGGCAAACATATGTAGACTCTTCTCTGTCGGATATACTTCTATATATTTCGGAATCAATTGAACGTACAGAGAACAGATGTTAACTTGTTTCAAAATAGAAACCAGCTTTATTTTGACATAGGGAGTTATAACTTTATTGTACTTCTTAGAAAAAACTAACATCCAGAACTGTTGAAGTCTTAAAATTTAAAGAGAAATAATACCAGGTGCTAATTTTATTGCACTACTTACCAAATATTCAACATCGAGAATGGTTGATATCTTGAAATTTTAGAAAAATAATACTGATATTTTTAATTTTACTGTGCTTCTGAGGATAAATTCAACGTCGAGAATCGTTAATTTCTTAGCATTTTAGACAAATAATACTTACATTTTGCCCAGAAACTTAAAGAGACGTGAGGGAATTTAAACTTTGAAAACAAACCTACGATAAAACAAAATTGGATTAAGTTAAACAGTCAAGAGAAGTAAGCTGTTCTTATTTTGACAGAAGGATTAAGAGCTTACTAGTAAACGTACTTGAAAACTTTAAAAAATCAAAGATTTTGGATTTTTATTTCTAAGCAGTAAAGAGAAGGCGACAGGAAAAGATCAACAGCATATCCTTAAATAAAAAATTGACATACGGGGATCGGCAGGAATTTGACAGATCGAATCATCGAGTTCTACTACTTGGAAAACAATTTGAATTATTTAGGATAACGAAAGTTTATCATATCTTGTCAAATCAGTAATTTGAATTTGTTGCGATAACGAAAGTGTATCATCTTTTGTCAAATCAGTAATTTGAATTATTTGTGATAACGAAAGTGTATCATCTTTTGTCAAATCAGTAAAATATAGAGTTTGAACTTAAACAGAGTTCTAAATCTTGGAAAACAATTATGATCATTTAAGACAACAAAAGCGTATCCTTGACAATTTACATAGACTAGAATACTGCTAGCTACAAGAAAACAAAGATTTGTTGCGATTGAGTGTACTACACAACGTTACTACTAAGTAATCAAAGATCGGACTCATTTGATTATTTATTAAAAGATGTTTTTGTGACTGAGGAATTTTAAAAAACGTTACTACAAAGAAATCAAGAATCGAAAATACTTATTATTTATGTATCAAGATGATTTTGTGAATGAAGAATTTGTAAAAAGCAATAGTACAAAGAAATCAAGAATCGAAAACACTTAATCATTTATATTCAAAGATGTTTTTGTGACCAACGGATTTTAAAAAACGTTACTACTAAAAATCAAAGATAGAAAACACTTGATTGTTATATACAATTATTTTTGTGACCGAGAGATTTTAATAGTGCTACTATATCAATGATAAAAACTCGATTATTCATCTACAAACAAATTATGCTATTGGACTTAAAAAGGTTTAAATAAACAATCGAACAACTTGATCATTTATACAAAAATTATTGTGATTTAAACAAAACGTTACTACCTAGAAGCAATTCATTGTTTATATTATCATGATTATAGTCTAACTAACTACAGGGTTCTTCAAACATCTGTTACGTGTTATTGAGATAAATTGCTGTAAACTGGATTTTTAGATGTTCTAAATATTTGAAAGGGAGTTATACACACGTGAAAACATTTACTAGATTACATAAATTGTGTAGCAATCGACGACTTATCTACAAATATTGAAATATACGTTAGTGTTTTAACAGATTTAATTGTATAGTAATCATCGACTTATCTACAAATATTGAAATATGCGTTAGAGTTTTAACAGTATTAATTGTGTAGTAATCTACCATTATTAAATTATACATTAGTGTCTTAATCAGCTAACTGTTCATAAATATAAAAACTAGTATTTTTTCTCTTGTATCAAACTATTTTTAATGTAAAATAGTAAAGATGTTGAGTAACATTAAAGATACCCAGTGAGGCGAAATCAATAAAGCTGTGCCTAGAAGATAAATATAAGGTATTATAGAACACAGTTCGTAATTATAGACACGTGTTCTAGATAATTTATACAAAGTATAAGAATTTTATTCCTAGTTTTCTGATAAACATTGACCTAAAAATATAAGATTTACCTTGGTGTTTGAGATACAATGACATAAAAAATATCAGTTTGCCTTAGCTTTTGATTATAATTGACAGCAAAAAGTATAAGATTTTAATTGCTGGTTTCTGATAAAGACTGACATTCATGCAGGATTAGAATTTAGGATTTTAGGACAACGACAATATACGAAACGAAAAGTAAGTATTTTATTTTTTATTTATAAATTATATTTTGATTTTTGTTTATTATAATACAAATATTTTCCATGTTATTTAGACATCTATCGATATAGTTATAAAACAAGTAAGACTGTCGAAGCTTCTTGTGCATTGAAATTTTGCTGCAAATTCCATTCCAATGCTTCTATGAACCGTGCAAGATAAGATTGATGCATGTGTTAAGATAACAAGAGTGTGACTGTATGAGTATAATGACGTAATAACGTAATGACAAATGCAATCAAAATTACAATAGATACAGGGGTTGTTGATTCATTGTTTTATACTGCACAATACTTATATTTCATTGTGGTTTTATTTCCGCTATATTCGCCGTCCGGTGCGTTCCCGCGAAAATAAAACCGTCGCGAAATACAACATTTAGAGGCATTCAGTAATGTTGCTCGAGAAGACCGTGAGAATCTGACACCGCGAATACACTAGTGATCGTCAAATCGTGAAAATTTGACACCGTGGAAATAAAGCAATATACAATATAATTACTTCTTATTGTTTAATTTCGGTAGTTATAGACCACTGGTTGTAACATAAGTGGCACGGATAGTGTATTGCATTTGCCACACCATTAGACATTATTTTGTCACTAAATCCAATGCATTAAACAGACATGATCCCAATCTATGCTTGTCTTTTTTTGTCTGATTTTCCAGTTTCTGTCAATAATTTGTATTTTTCGTATCTATAGTTGCGATGGCAATGGAAAAAAACTCAGATATATTTTTTGCACGACAAATAAGTCTTAATGCACTTAGTCAGACCTGGCTTACATAGCTAGACAGGAGGTGCTTACTCTTTTGGAGCATCTGGCCTCACTTCCCTAGTGGAAGTTCATGTGTTTCCTAAATTTAACAATTTTCAAAGATTTTACTTTGCTTTTTGGATTGTGATTTACCCTTGACTGGTATTTTTGTGTTTGATTTGCTGAAACATCAGACTTTATAGTAAATTAACATAGTTAAAGATATTAAAGATAAAATGGGTTAAATTACACTGTTTTTATAAGCATAACACAGCGATATTTTAAAACTCTGATAACTGAACTACGTCTCATATTAGTGTCACGCGTCAACTTTATTAGATTATTAAATGATTAGGATATTATTACAACGTGGTATAAACAACAAAAGGACTTAAATGAAATAATAATACTTTAGTTGTGCAGTCAAACTTATTTATAAGGCCGCCTAAAGGAACCAATAAAAGTGCCGTTTATGGGCAGGTGATCCTTATATACAATACAAATAACACGAACAAAGAGAATTGTGTTGACGTTTTTCTGGCTTTTATAGCAATTAGTCCTTATATATTGATGTCCTTCTAGGCAGGTTTGACTGTTCTCAAAGAAGGTGTTCTAAATACGTCTATTATTCTTCAAACTTCTGAAGCGGTAATAGTTGTCAAACTTGTTTAACAATTTCAGAATTTTGAATATTATTTTTATGTCGATCTCCGTTGCAATTGGCCATAAGTACAAAAAGGATTGCTTTCCAATTGTAAAGTATTGCAGAGTCGGGTTGAGTTGATTAATAGTGTTAACGCCCCAGTCAAAATATTCCACTTACATCAAGACGTGGCCAGCTATAGGCTACAGAATTTTGCCTGTGCGTTACGCTGATGGCATTATACATCAGAATTCTTTATCGTACAATGCCTACAGTGACTTCGTTTATTTAATTCCTATCCGAAAGAACCGTGACTTTCATATCGTAATGCCGAATGCTTGGCAAAATATCAGCAACTACCCACTTTCAAGTCTGTGGTCAGTTTTATTCGGTGTTCGAATCCACAACCTCCCACTTATGGAGCAAAGTATTGCAAAGATACCCATAGAAGAAACCGTGCTCTGTCGCTGTAGCGGATAAGAACTTGTGAATTCTAGCTTTTCTAAAAAACGGTCAGTTGTCTTTAACTTCATTGAAAATGCATGTGTCGGTGTTAATTTTTTAAAATTATATTTTGTGAAGCATCCGGCTTAATTTCCCTAGTGGTAGTATTCAAAGTTTTCACTTTGCCGTGGTATTGTGATTTGGATATAGATTGATATGTTTGTGTTTGATTTTTTGTCTAAAACTTATTTGTTTCGTGACGCTGTGGCGTTATCTTGTTTATAGATCTATTTCATATATATTACTGATTATCTGGACAACCTACGTCAGATGGTCTTCGATACGTTACTACGTTGATTTGTTTTGATGTGTAAATTTCAGACGTAAGGTTTCATTACTTTTATAAGAAATCCTAAAAAACTATGTTATTTATTTTCCATATGGTGTAGGTGTTTAGAGTTCTGTCGCTTCATCACATTTTGTAGAATACTTTAACTTCGAGTGTAACTTATTTTCGTGCAATATAGAAGTGGTTGCTATCGCAAGTTTTATTGAATCTGTTCATAAATTCATTCGTGGGTGGTGTAACCAGTGCTTCGTAATTTATGTTCTTGATTAATTATCTATTCCCTGTAGAAAAAAATATATAATGTATATATCAATATGTCGTATATAAATTAAATCTTAACTCGTCGTTATTGCGGTTTGCCTATCTTTTACAGCTTGTTTTGGTTCAAATATAAGAAGTAGGTGGTGTAACCAGTGCTTCGTTATCTATTTATTTAAGTGTAAAAAATAAAAATTAAATTTATACTCATCCTAATAACGGTCTCCTCTACAGCTTGTTTTGGTTTAAATATGAAGTGAAGACTTCCTAACCCATCAATTCCAATGGACAAATAATCTTTATAAAGATATTTGTCTTTTGTTTTTGCTTTATATATGAAGCGGGTGGACCTTAAACACGGTCTGAATGTTGAGGTGGTATTTATATGAGAGTTTGTTTTGGTTGCCATGTGAAACAAAGGAACACTGGTCTTAATGTTATGTGGTTGTTATACAAAGGTGATCGCCATCACAGATTTTTGTAACTGTTTTTCAATTCATTCGAATAGTGGGTGGTGTAACCTGTGCTGCATAATCTCTGACTATTTATGATTAATTATTTATTCCCTGTAACAAATATATATCATTTATATCAACAAGTCATATATAATTAAGTCACGCCATTTCTAGACAGTTCATGGTTAGGTGAATCTTTTTCAATTAATTCGAGTTGTAGGTGGTGTAACCAGTGCTTCGTAATCTATGTGTGTTCATGATTAATTATTTCCGTAGAAAAATAAATATATTATGTAAATGTCATCTATCCTAATGAGCTTGAAATAAAAGACACGACTGTCTGCTCAAGTTCTGCTTCATATTTAGACTTATACTTGAATTATGACGCACACGAAAGGCTACATTTGAAACTTTTTGTCAAACGTGTTGACTTCAATTTTTCTATTGTTAAGTTTCCTTTTTTATGCAGCAATACACCTGCTTCTCTTGCTTATGGTGTATTTGTTTCCCAATTAATACGCTATGTTAGAGTTTGTTTCCACTACGGGGACTTTGTACAACGAAGTAGGCTGCTTGCAAATAAATTGTTGACTCAGGAATATTGCAAGCCTAGGCTTTTCAAGGCCCTCAAAAAGTTTTATGGCCGTCATCACAGTATTGTTGATAAGTTTGATGTATCTGTGTCCACGATTGCCCTGGATATATTTGACGTCTCATAGTTCCATGATTTTGATTACACACGTGGTGGCTGTAGCTAGTAAACAGGAGGTGCTTTCCCTTCCGGAGCACCCGGCCTCACTTCCCTGGTGGAAGTTCACGTGTCTAACCTAACTTGTCAGTTCCAAAGTTTTTACTTTACTTCTGGATTGTTATTCAGACATGGATTAGTATGTTTGTTTTAGATTATATCAAAATGTCGTATATAATTAGGTCTTAACTCATTCTAATTACGGTATGACGATCTTCTACAGCTTGGTTTGGTTGAAGTAAAAACGCCTTGACCCATCTATCCTAATATACAGGTGATCTTTATATTGAGGTCCTATTTGGTTGAAATATGAAACAATGGGACATTTATATGTTGGTCTTAATGAGAGTTGGTCCTCAGTAGGCAATAATTTCGTATTATTGTCAGAAATATACTATAATTGTCTAAATTTCCTGCAAGTTAAAATTTGAAATTTCTCAAAAACTAAGGTATACTCCCTCATGCAAAGTATTTCCTTAGCTTAATTTGGTCCTTTTGGTAGCTTTTCAACATCTTCAAAATTTTGGGCCAAGCACTACTGATGAGGAATTGTATTCCGAAACGGCCGTCTAGTGCTGTAAAATTAAAACTGGTATAATATGTAATCTTTATACAATAGTGATCGCCATTACAGATATTTCTGAATCATTTTTTTTTAAATTTATTCGAGGTGTAGGTGGTGTAACCAGTGCTTCGTTATCTTTGTCCGTTGTTGATTATTTATTTCCGTTAGGAATATTATATATCATTTATATCAATATGTCGTATATAATTAAGTTTTTACTTAGCCTAATTATGGTATCTTCCACGGCTAACGACGTATACAAAGTCTTAAATCACTCCGCGGGAAATAGGAAGTAATTGAGGCACATTTTGATATTTGCTAATGACATCCATCGGAATAAACTCAAACAATATCGACCTGTCCGTTTGACCTTTAATTTCAATATTTATCATGGATCAGTACAGTTATGTTTAGGTAACGTACAGTTTGTATGTATTAACTGAAAGGGTCATGCTATATAAATATTCCTCCTGAAAGGTCAAGCAGAAACTCAGTATTGTTTACCTTTAGAGAAGTCCTTCATTAATTTTACAGTCTCTGTTTATCGTTCTTTGGATTAATTATTAGACTTTTATAATTATTATACTTTCTTTTATGTTATTGAAAATGTTATTGATTTGAAATAATTAGTGAAAAATTGAAGGTTTTGAATTCTGTTTTGGCATCACGAGTCCTGGTTTTTGAAGCCTACGTAGTCGTCAGTTGACAAATGTACAATGGATACGTCATGGTGTGCTCATTGACACTAATTTTAAAACAATGGTAGGTCAGAATGCAGCGCCTTGAGTGGTTATCTTGGCATTTGTAACTTTTCCCTAACTATCGCTTTGATATTTCCTTGTCAGTGTAATTCTAATATTTTGACAAATTTCGAAACAAATGGTGTTCAGCTGCCCATATTTTTTCTTGTTACTCGTGTTTCTTGTCTCCTTCAACTGATGTATGTATTGCGTCCATGTTAAAATTGGCCATGCTAAGGTCCGATTTCTTTTTAAATTTTATCCGTGAAAAACTGTCCTGAAATTAAGATCTCTTAAACTTGCGAAAATGTTAGAAAAAAATATACTATGGAGTCATTTTACTTTGCTTTGGATTGTGATTTGGACATAAATTGGTATGTTAGCTTTTTGGTTGTGATTTGGACATGAATTGGTATGTTTATTTTGGGATTGTGATTTGGATATTGGTTGGTTATTTGTTTTGTTATGGTGATTTGGACATGGGTTTGTATGTTTGTTTTGTGATGGTGATTTGGACATGGATTGAAATGTTTATTTTGTGATAGTGATTTGGACATAAATTGGTATGTTTGTTTTGTGATTGTGATTTGGACAGAGATCGATATGTTTATTTTGTGATTGTGATTTGGACATTGATTTCTATCCTGGTTTTTGAGGTTAGCATCACCACCATGGTATCCCTACGATTCAATTGTGATTTCCTTGGCTATATAATAGATAAAGTTAATATCATACCACAGTAAAATGGATCCTTCAATCACCAATGCTATAATGTGGTATTCAATCTTTTCTTATCAAACCCCTTACTATGGAAATTGTACAAAGGATTCTGTCTAACTTTAGGAAATTAGATGTAAATGACGTCTTTGTTGATGTATTATTCTGCGATTAATTCTGTATTGGTATGGACACGGGCTTTAATTCATCTATAAGACAAATTAATCTTGATACCAACGTATATAATGATACGAACTGCAAGTCAAAATTGTCTCGATACCAACATATGTAAAGATACGGATTTTAATTAACCTGTAAGTCAAAACTGTCTTAGAACATCACATGTAATGATACGGACTTTAATTGACATGTAAGCCGAATTTCTCTTGATATTAATAATTAATTATTCGATCTTAAATTGATCTTGATATCAACGTATGTAACAACGTCATATACTCAAGACGCTTTGTATTCGCGTAAAAACAGGATTCAATTACAACAATGGTTCGGCGCATAAATAATAACTGCACGACATGGTTAGTGTGCATAAAGGCTATTTTGAACATGCATATATGGCAATTATTTTATTTATAATTTTGTGTTAAATTATTCATTATATTATAGCACAGAAAAGGGATACCTTAGTGGTAAAAATAACGTTTTCTTTTAAATCAGTTTATTTGAGTGGGTACATACCATAAATTCTGCCATTTTTTCAAGAAAATCAAAATGGTAAAGTATAAGTACTTCTATTAGGTACCTCATTATCATTTTGTTATATGCAGGTCGTCCAGGTGTGAATTGTCTTGAGTCAATCACGCAGGTGAAAGGTAAATTTTTACCCAACATTCATTTGTAATTTGGGGTCCAAATGGTTAGCTAGAATACATATTTTCTGTCACAAATGTGTTTTTTCTATACGCAGACGTAAACTAAAACATGCAGCTTTGACAAAAATATACTTTTTGGTTAGGTCTCTGAATAATTAATAAATATGCACTGTTAGTTTTTCCAAGCAATACTTTATTTAAACGTAATTTACAATATTCCATGTTCAAAATAGCCTTTATGCATAGTAGATTGCATTTCTCTTGGGCAACTTTTCTCTTTATTCACTTTAGAGCGCCTCAGATAACCGATTGATAACTTACCTGTAATCTAAATCATAATTGTTTATAGGTTCAAGAAAAAGTTATAATAATTATTTTAATTTCTTAAATACTTATTTCATTTATGGTGGGTTGTGTAAAATGTTCAATATTTCTACAAATGCTGATAGTTTTGTTTTATAAAAATGTGATAAGTAGTTTTTGTTTTTAAGTTATACCAGTTTTAATTTTACAGCACTAGACGGCCGTTTTGAAATAAAATCAGTTTTGTTTGGACCAACCTTGTGAAACCATTTTTTTGAAGGAGTTGAAAATATATTTAACCCAAATGAGCTAAGGAAATACTTTGCATGAGGGAATGTACCTCATTTATAATTATTTCTTTAACATTGAAACTGGAGAAGTTACTATAAAGGATTATTCCGGTTTAAACACTGTTTTTTAACCCTTTCTTTATTCAATTAGGCGATCCTCCACCATTCAGACAGTGACCACCTTGATATAAGTGGGGAAAAAACTTGATTGTGGCGTAAAACACAATTATCACTATTGTTTCTTAGAATCGAAAAAATCATGAAGAATGTGGTTTAATACTTAAGTCAAAATAGGTTCATTTGCATTGAAACGCAAAAGCAGAAATTTATACCTCTGTTCAGGTGAACGTTTTTGTTGCCTCGTGAGACAATGCCATAGATTTTCGGGATTGACCTTAAATGTATTAAGTATGAACATATTGATTTGCACAGAAATAGATCAGACATGACGTATGTTTTATCAATATGTGTGATAAGTGTATATTATAAAAACTGTTAATTAATTCCGATCAAAATAAGCCAAATTCAATATCATCATAAGATAATACCAAAGGCTAGTTGTAGCCGTTGTATGAGGATCGGAAACAACCAAGGAAATCTACAGCTAACCAATTAACATCCCCGAGTCCGCATCATGGTGCAGCAAAATCAAGACGGAGATCAGTCCGACGTTGTATGGGCACCACACATAACCAATATCCCCCGCCCAAACATTTATTGTTTCCCTGCGACCTTGACGTTCCGATTTGACCTTGATTCAAGATCATGACACACTTTTGGACCATGAGGATTATTCATGTCACGTCCAAAGCAATTATGAGACACTAGTGCTTGTATGACTCAATGACGATTTTACACGGCCAGTCAGACAGACATGACGATTCCTATACCCCTTCAAAATAGGGGATATAAAAATATACACATCCATGTTCAAATCAAAATCCCAAAGCAAAGTATAACTTTGAAAAAAAGTAAATTACTGCCAGTGTAATGAGGCCAGGTGCTCAGGAAGGGTAAGGACCTATCGTTACCCACAACGTATATAAACTACCTTTATTTCCACAAGCTATTACGGACATACAAGAAGTACCAGGTGTAACTGTGAATCTTTATCATTTTCTTGTGTGGATGGTTATTATCATTAGCGAACTCGGTTTTCAAAGGAACATAAATATCTAGACAAAATCAGGCCATGTTATCTTATCTTATCCCCTCATTAATGTCTGGGACAATAAAAATATAAATTACAAAAAAATGTTATCTGATACGCGAGATCATTTTTTAGATATCATTTACGTCAAATTACAGGGTACCAGGGCGACTTATTAATTAGTTCGATTATCAGACACTTAATGATAACATGAACCCACTACCACCCCCGTTTTGGATAGAATGCCAGACATATAATACCCGTTTTGGATATTGGCTAGACTTAATTGATTCCAGCATTCTCGTTTTTCACCCAAAAATAGCTACACCTGTTTCAGTATAGAGACTTAAATTGGCTTAGCTAAATAACATATAATTTGGTAATAGCAGACAATGACGGAATCTTTTTTTTTCTTTTGTTTCTCTGCTCCATATCCCATTTTACTTAGAAATCACGTATTTTTGAGATGTCCAATTTTCGTAGAGATAAACGTTTAGGTTAGTTATCACATATGGTGCCTCTGTGTCCAGGATTGCCTAGGATATATAAATGACGTCCATCCTTCCATGTTTCATTCACTCAACCAGCCGTGGCTGGTGTAGCCAGCTAAACACGAACCAACCCTTATGGAGGACACGGCCTCGCTTCTCTGGTGGAAGTTTACGTGTTGAACTTAATTTGTAAGTTTCAAAGTTTTTTTTACTTTGCTTCGGAATTGTGAATCCAACTTGGATAGGTACGTTTGTTTTGCAAAAATTGAGTTTACAGTATAATCTTCACGAGCAATTAAAATCCCTTTCAGATGTTGCTTCTGTCAAACCGAATCCAATCATGTTTGGAGAGTTTTATCATACAAATGTATTTCCACATGTCTCAGATTTTGATAATTATACTTAAACTTGTTAAGTGCATGTAAAAATCCAAAATAATATGCCCTAACCAAACATTCAAAATGTCTTTTATATGATAACAAACTACAAAATATACAATTTATTTCATATGTTTCATCAATTTTTGCAAGTATGCACTTTCTTATATTTATCTTCCATATAATGTTTTATTTCGACCCATGATTGTCACTCATCTTTTATGCATGATTTTCAATTATTTCTTTCAAAAACTCTCAAAATTAGCCTAAATTGACGGAACAGTGAGATTATTTTGAATATTTTAAATCGTGGGATTTGTATAATAATTCATCATATGCTCTATCGAGGAAAACAATTATGGCATAAGATTTCGATATTCCGGGGTCAGTTTGGTCTTTACAGAGAACGAATCTTGATAATCCAAGCACAATTAAAAATGAAAAGAACATATTTGATACAAATAACAATACGTCTCTTCTGGGTCGGTGTCCTTAATTAATTTAAACAGTTTTTCATGAGAAATGCTGTCAGAAGCGATCAGTACAGAAGACCTCAGAAACCTGACACTAATTTACATGACACTTTAACCATAAGGTTTTGATCTATGAAAAGTAATGTTGTGTTTTATAAGCTATCGGTATTTTCTCCATATGTTCAGTTAATCTCGAGGGCTTTGTTGGCCGTGCGGATCACGATGCATCATGATTACCGTTCTGTATCTGTTCAGTTATTATTTTTGGGGTTAATTGGATGCATGACCTACAGCAAACACAATACCTCTAATTTACTTATTTGGATTCCTACACAGGACAAATCTTAGTGTGAGAAATGTTTGTCAGTTAGTTTGCGGAATGTAAATCGTTTTTCGATTTTTCTCAACCATCCCTTACACCTAAAAATTCTAATACTAGTTCATATGACATATTAACCATAATGGTTTAGTCTATAAAAGTATGGTATTTTTATAAGCCACTATTATTTTCTCTATATGATCCGTTAATCTTGAGGACATTGTTGGTCGTGCGGTCTATAGTGCGCGCATACGAATGATGCATCATGGTGACGGTGTGGCCTACTTGGAAATTGGCGACGTTTTGTGGAAAATTCCATGTGGATATTGCACAAATGTTTTAACTCGCAAGTATACTGATTGTTGTGTTGAAGTTACGAATATAGACTGTTTGTAGCTTTATTTAATTTAGAATTGTGTACTGGCATAATATCTATGGTAAATGTTTCGCCTTCGAGGCTTTATGACATGATTCTGGATTGTGATTCGAGCATGGATTAATATGTTTGTTTTTGCATTAGACTTTACTGCACTGTTTACAATTATTTTCTCCTGAATGATTTTTATCACGAAAATTAATATTGGGAATTACGTATTAGTATTCTATTTATAAACTCATTAATTTGATCAAAAGAAAGTACCTGTTTATAAACACCACTAAGACTAAAATAGAAACGAATTAATCAGAGAAAAGACACTTCAATAATTTATAAACCGTTCTGGATAATATTCAATATTTTTGTATGATCTTATCCCAGATAATTGATTCGTACATTTAGGTACTTTGTTAGGGTGCGTTTTGAATTGACATTTGCTCTGTCATTTCATCTTAACGTAAATATATAAAGAAGCAAAAAATGACAACAGTTTTGATTATATCCGATTGTAAGTTGAATAAGAAAAAGGGAAGAGTTTTTCTAAAAAGTGAGATTCGAAATATATATTTTGTGGAGGCCGCAGTCCATTATACTGTTACCAGGTGAACCAGTGAAGGCCCAACGGTAAGGAAAACCCACTTTCCCACATGTGATTTGAGCGGGACTCAAAATCAAAGCGGTGAGAGGCCCTGGATTTGTAGACTCACTTCATATACATTAGGCCATCGCAGCCTCTACTGGTTTCCTTGGGTGGCCTTTATAGACAGGTTCACCTGTAATACAAAGACAAGATTTAAACATATTGAAAACCTACGCCTTTGGATGGACATTGTATAAATAAAAAAACACGTATACAAATTTTTATCTCAAAAAGGCGAATGAGGACTTGATTTAACTTGATAAGTTTGTTTTGTGTTTTTTGTTTCTTCTGTTTGTTTGTTTTTTTCCCCCAGACAATTGATTATGGCACCATTGTTATTTTACCCCCCCCCCCCCAAAACATACGTACAATTTAAATTTTATATAAATGTACTCAGTTCAGCATGTATAAAATTAAATCCAATTATCTCTCAGTCATGAATACGCCTTGTCTATGGTGATGTTAGTTATGGGTTATTTAGTAAAAGCAATTTGGTGTTAGTTCAATACCATACATCTTTCAACATAATATCAATTTTATAATAGCTGATTTGTAAGTATGGATTTAGTACAATGCTTAACGTGCTTTGCATTGTAAGATAGGACAACGGATAGAGAGTTTTGTTGCAACCGCTATTGAAATAATTATTTCAATAGCGGTTGAGAATGCACTGAAATAACGACCACTATTAAAATAATTTCAATAGCGGTTGGGAATGCACTGAAATCACGACCACTATTGAAATTGGAATAATTATTTCAATAGCGGATGTATCTGCGCTGAAATAACGACCTCTATTGAAATAATTATTTCAATAGCGGTTGAGGATGCACTGAAATGACGACCACTATTGAAATAATTATTTCAATAGCGGTTGAGAATGCCCTGAAATAAAGAACTCTATTGAAATAATTATTCCAATTTCAATAGTGGTCGTTATTTCAGTGCATTCTCAACCACTATTGAAATATTATTTCAATAGTGGTCGTTATTTCAATAGCGGTTGTAACAGAGCATACTTATAAATTGTGTATACATGTAGGTCAGTTAGCGTTGGATTAACCTGCCAATCATCAGAATATATATACAGTCAAACCTGCCTTTAAGACCACCTCTAAAGAAGGTCCACCTGCTTATAACGGCCATTAGAATTGTATCCCGATTGTTCTTTATTAATATTATTTGAACCTGAATATAAAGGTCGCTTGCCCATACAGGCCCATACAGGCCACTTTTACTAGTTCCCTAAGATGGCCTTTATAGGCAGGTTTGACTGTTTTTGTTCAAGTTCTATACAGTATGGAACTAAATTACGCTGTCTCATAAATGCAGTGTGGAAATAGTGCCGATCTTGACCTGGTCACACTACGATGTGTTTGAAAAAGCCGTAATATATATATATTAACAATATTATGGTTATTTTGAGTTATGCGTATATCTGCACTAGAGCACATTCAGGGAAGGTTTCAGTTGCTAGCTCGCCGAGACAGCAATTGTAGAAGTTTGAAACCAACCGGTCCATTAGAGGAATAAAAAATAATTTTTCTTTTTGTTATGGAAGTATGAAAAAATTGGACATTTTGCACACTGAATAATTCGCATAACGACTAAATTTTGGGACTAAATAAAGTTGATATATATAAAGATAGATGATAAAAATACTGAGTATTGGGTGTTTATAGTTATAAAACATGCTGTCTCAGTCTATAAGCAGAATCTATTATTCAAATAAAGGTCAAACGGTCAGGTCAAACTTGACGCACTATTCTAGGCAAACCAGGAAGTACTGTTGGGGTTATGTCCCTTGGCCCTTCAATGTTGTTTGTTGTCAGACTTTCTGATTACGCTCTATGTACAAGTCAATATATAATTCATTTTGTAGGTCACTGCTTTAATCTCAAGTGTTAACGAAACAAATTGCTTTCTTTTCGATTCCCCGGGGCAGTTGTAACTGGAGCGATTATTTGCCATTCACAACCGTCTATGTCTAAAATATACTCTATGTATATGACTGAAGTCATTCGGTTTATTGTATTGTCTATTTAAATTACAAGTTGATGTGTTGCTTTTTTGTTAGAGGGATTTAAAAAAAAAAAAACTCATTATACGTTTTGCACAGGTGTTTGTACTGTAGTCAATTGAACACACATTATCTTACCTGATGACTGATTAAAGATAAGAATATGTATATATAGGGCGAAAGCGTGAGTTTATGTGTGTGTGGTACATTTTCATTTTAATCACCATCAGCACTCATTATCACGTTAAACTAATTAGAGACCACGTGTCAAGGATATTAGAAAAACCCTAGAATTTTGATTTATCTGATTGTTGTTGTTTTTCAGATGTGTAGTGTTCGGGTTTTACTCATACAAAATGTATACACTTCATGCTCTGAATTTGCATACGAGGCACAGATAAAGAGAGGCATATGTGCAGTGTTTGTAAAACACAATTTTCGGCAGGTAGAGCAAAACCAGCTGGCTGTAAAACACCTATTTTTTTTACATCTAATTGGGCTTTTATATTTTACATTCAATATGTATACCATCAAATACAAAACATTAGAAATAAAACCTTATTTGACAAATATAAGCGACTATCTAAGTTGCCTAGATCAATAGTAAGGCAATTAAATCATTCTAGTTTGTCAATTTGTTGCATGTTGAATGTTGGTGGGGTTTTTTGGTACTCACAAATCCTCCACCATCCAAAAACTAACTTCCTCGGTACAAGTAAAAGAGCATTTATTTGGGCATAAAATACATTTCTCCACTCCACAGAGTGTTTCTACATTTTTTTGACAAGTACAAGTATAGTATGCACACATACCAACGTGTACATCAAAATAAAACTTACTTAAGAAAAACACGTTTTTGCAATACACTCAGTTTAGAATAAGACATTATCTGACATTCAACTGACTAAAGGTTTAAAGGTTTGCGCTAAAAATGGTATAAAGTGTAAAATTTTTTTTAAAAAGCATGTTTATAAAACTTCAAAGCAAACACATTTTTATATGTTAACATGTTCCATTCTGGTGAATTCAGAAATCATACAGAGTTGTTTAAACCTTCTCGTTTGATCATAATTCTAGACTGTGTATGTTGCCTTACAATTTTACTAAGAGATTTTTCATGTTTGGGAATAACAGTACAGACCTGTCGAAAGTTTAACAGTAAGCTAAACAACCAGCATCTGACCTCGTCTCTTCGTTGACCATCTCTCGGCAGCTTTTTGGCAGCTACCATCTATCTCTCGACAGCTTTTAGCAGCTGCTATCTATCTCTCGGCAGCTTTTCGGCAGCTACCATCTATCTCTCGACAGCTTTTAGCAGCTGCTATCTATCTCTCGGCAGCTTTTCGGCAGCTACCATCTATCTCTCGACAGCTTTTAGCAGCTGCTATCTATCTCTCGGCAGCTTTTCGGCAGCTACCATCTATCTCTCGACAGCTTTTAGCAGCTGCTATCTATCTCTCGGCAGCTTTTTGGCAGCTACCATCTATCTCTCGACAGCTTTTAGCAGCTTCTATCTATCTCTCGACAGCTTTTTGGCAGCTACCATCTATCTCTCGACAGCTTTTAGCAGCTGCTATCTATCTCTCGACAGCTTTTTGGCAGCTATCATCTATCTCTCGACAGCTTTTAGCAGCTGCTATCTATCTCTCGACAGCTTTTTGGCAGCTATCATCTATCTCTCGACAGCTTTTAGCAGCTGCTATCTATCTCTCGACAGCTTTTTGGCAGCTATCATCTATCTCTAGGAAGTTTTTTTTTCGGTCACTAACCGTCCATATCTCAATCACTTGGTAGCAGTACTTCGACCCCTTTGGTTAGCTCAGTATTAACTTTCGACAGGCTTGTACTGTTGTTTGATAAAAGTTCTTTATTAAATCTTAAGTACATCATGTTTCAACTCCTATCATTAGTGTGTCAATGCATACTCCGTATTCTTTTATATACTATACAATTATCCGTTTGTGTCCTAATCATTTTTTTCGATGCCACATAAATTGTTGATACGTACCGTGATAAACAGACAACAGTACAGAAATGATAAAGATGGGTTTTCTCAGCAAATCTTCAACACCTCATCATTAAATTGCCATGCAGCTTAAGTTTATGCGTGTAATACAGGCCTATTAAAAGTTTTACACTAAGCTTAGAAATTGCCATCGATCTACTCGGTATATCATTTCGGCCCCACGTTAGGTTTTCTCGAAATAAAGATATGTAACGTCAGACCCAGATGAGATCGTGAGTAGATGCCAATTGCAATGTCTCAGCTTAGTGTGAAACCGTCACTCAGGTGCCGAGTTTCATTTTTTTTTTGTTAACAGGTCACTCTACAGTCGCGATTCGACTCCTTTTAGTCAGTTCAGTAATTCTTTCATATACCATTTTTGAATGTATTTTATGATTAAATGCAAAAATGGTATATGACAATACAATGATTTTGACAGGTCTATATATGCGTAGTACAGAACTGTCAAAAGTTTAACACAAAGTTGAAAAATTGGTGCCGAGTCAGTTGTTCATCTCTTTAGTTTTATTTTGACAGGTTTCGGTAGCTGTTATTTATATCTTTTAGCAGTTTTTCAACCAATACCTACACATACCTCGGCCATTCGACATCCTCAATTCGACTCGTATCCGTCAGCTCAGTATTAAACTTTCGACAGGTCTGTACTGTAGCTTTATGGGCAGTACAGCACTGCCAAAGGTTTCACACTCAGATAACGAATTGTTGCCGAATCTGCTCTCATCTCGATCGGCCTCACATAAGCTATATATTGTCAGCGTTTGGCCATCTGTCTCTCGGTAGGTTTTCAATAATTACATGTAGTTAGTCATATTGGTCACTCGGAAGTCGGATTTCATTTCTTTTCGTTAGCTCAGTTCTAGCAGGTCTTTGCTATATATATATATATATATATAATATATATATATATTATATATATATAATAATATATATATATATATATATATATATAATATATATGTTTATTGTTTTAGCGGTGACTGGTTCGTTAGGTTGGTTGGTTGGATGTTGCTTAACGTCGCATCAGCAATTTTTCAACTATTCGCGAGGAAAACTATTTTATTAATCTATGAACAATTTGGTGTATTTCATGTGAAGTGCGAGTGTGTTCTATGGTATACCTTGTACAAGCACGCACTCAGGGTGATAGCTGGTGTGTGGCCGATATGAGCTGCCTATTCAAAACAAATTCGTTAGCTTGTTATTAAACTTTCGACAGGCTTGTATTGTATAGCATTCATATAGAACTTAATTTGGAAATAATTAAACCCCAAAAATGGCTTCGAGTATAAGATATAAATTTAACTTGCGTAATCTAAATGGTTTTATTAAGACGTAATATCAATTCTAAAACAAAAATATTACATTTTAAAAAAATCTTTTTACATGTTCATAATCTAAATTGCTTAAAAATAATAAAAATATTAATTTCCGATTAAAAATAATTTTATATGCTCATAATTTTAATATATTTCTTATATAAAAGTTTATATTAATGTCGAAAATTTTTTTTATTACATACCAAACAATGTATACCCTGGTTATTTGCAGTCAATACTTTGATATTACAAATAGTCTGTGTCTTTGGTTGTTTTGTCTATGTCAAATCCACGTTTTTTGCCGTGTACATGTCATGTTCTTTTGGAAGAACTGGCAATTGTGAAATACATGTTTTCGTGGTACCAAGTTGTTTCAGTTGCAATGGCTAGTGTCTTGTACATGGTTTTTCCTGTGTTTTTTATTTTTCATTTTCAATTTGCTCATGTGTCGTGTTGTTTTGACTATTGGCAAACACATGTTTTTGGTTGTCATATCTATTGTCATGTTCATGTCCCTAGTTTTGTTTTGTTGTTCTTTTGGTTGTATTGGTCGTTGCCATGTTCATGTTTTCGGTTTTATGTACTTTTGGGTGTATTGCCTACATTGACAAGCACACATGTTTGTGTTATGTTGTAGTGGCTATTATCAAGTAGATAATTATGTTATGATCTTTGATCTTTTTTTGAATTTTTTTTTAAATTTTTTTTTTTATATATTGACAATTGTGTTTAAGTTCATGTTTTCAGCACACGCTAAATGTTCTATTTTCAAATGATGAATATGCATTAGTTACATGTCGGTCAATACATGTGCGTTTGTACTTTTATCTGTGGGTTAATGCATATAGGTTAAATTTCCAGGAATCTAGACAGATTATATTTTGATATGTTATATCCGTCATCAACGACGCTCGAATTTGACCCGGTGTGCTGATTGGCCAACACTTTATTGTACAGACCTGTCGAAAGTTTAACATTTAGCTAACGAAAAGATGCCTGTCAGGTAGCCAAGATATGGATAGCTAGTGGCTAAAATGCAGTCAAATGAAAGATCAGCAACTGTCGAAAAGATGTGGAGATATGACTAACGCGGGGGCCGAAATAATGTGCCGATTCTGAACTCATTTCTCAGCTTAGTGTTAAACTTTCGACATGTCTGTATTGGACCGTATTTCATAAAGTAATCAATAGAATATAATAACAGTGTCAGAACCCAACTATTGAAAATGTTGTAAATCTAATGATACCATAGAGATGTCGTATAGTACAGACCTGTCGACGTACAGACCTGTCGAAAGTTGAACACTGAAAAAACTAAAATCGGCAGCTCATCTCGGTCCAGGAATGAAGATTACCAGGGGCCCAGTAGCCCATGTCTTCTAAAATCAGTTTAGGGCCCTAAATGTTGAACCATCTTAGCTCTTTATTACGGAGCCCCTGAAGGGACACACTTGAAAAAAATATTAAATCGTTATAATGATATACTAAATCGTTATAACGATATACTAAATCGTTACCACGAAATACTAAATCGTTATAACGATATACTAAATCGTTATAACGATATACTAAATCGTTATAACGATGTACTAAATCGTTATAACGATATACTAAATCGTTACCACGATATACTAAATCGTTATAACGATATACTGAATCGTTATAACGATATACTAAATCGTTACCACGATATACTAAATCGTTACCACGATATACTAAATCGTTATAACGATATACTAAATCGTTACCACGATATACTAAATCGTTACCACGATATATTAAATCGTTATAACGATATACTAAATCGTTATAACGATATACTAAATCGTTACAACGATATACTAAATCGTTATAACGATATACTAAATCGTTACCACGATATACTAAATCGTTATAACGATATACTAAATCGTTACCACGATATACTAAATCGTTATAACGATATATTAAATCGTTATAACGATATACTAAATCGTTATAACGATATACTAAATCGTTATAACGATATATTACAACTAATGTAGAAATGGCGGCCGAAGGGTCTGTCAGCGTACAGGCACGAGGGTACCGCATACACCAGTGTACCGGACAGACGCCAGTGTACCGGAAACGGTCATGTCTAAGTTGTATATGGATTCGGATAGAGAAAAAGTCGCGGATTTATATATTTACTTGATTGTTTCAGTAATAATGCACTATGTGTTACATTTTATATCTTGCAAATAAAGAAATTCAATGTCCTATATGCCTTAATGGATACAAAAATAATTTTTTTAATTATGTATTTCCGGATTCCATTATATTCTTAAAGTACCGTGCAGCCATATAATCGTCCATTTAAACTCAAAAAATGGATGTATGTATCTAATATATTAACTAATTTTAAACTAAAGAATTATTTAAAAGACAATTAAGATATTAACACGGGTATGGTGGTGAATGTAGTGTACGGGTCTGTAGTATGTGATATACAACACGGTTATGGTGGTGGATGTAGTGTACGGGTCTGTAGTATGTGATATACAACACGGGTATGGTGGTGGATGTAGTGGTAATTTAATATATACCCGATTTGTTACTTTCGGAACATATGTTCTAAAGGTCTAAGAATATTGGCATTGCCAAAATGTAGTGTTACAAAATAACACTTTCGAAATCCGGGCACAATGGTTGGTTGGTTGGTTGAATGTTGCTTAACGTCGCATCAGCAGTTTTTCAGCTATTCGCGACGAGAACTATTTAATTAATCTCTATGGATTAATCTATGAACAATTTCGTGTATGCATGTGAAGTGCGAGTGTGTTGTATGGTCTGCCTTGTACTAGCGCGCACTCAGGGCGACTTTACCGTGCTAGCTCACAGAGTCAGTACGCCGCAGACGAGCGTACCACTCCCCCAGTCCATTATACTGATACCAGGTGAATCAGTAAAGGTCAACGGCAAGGAAAATTCACTTTCCCACATGTGGCCCGAGCGGGACTCGAACTCACAGCGGTGAGAGACCCTGGATTTGAAGACTAACGTCTTATCCATTACTCTTCGGTTTTATTAATATTATTTGATGTTATTTATATGGTACATCCTATGTTACTTCCGGAACATGTGTTTCGATGGTATTGATACTCGTCTTTAGCGTTGACCTTATTATTTTTTTTATTTGACGATGGCAAGTACTTTTATAGTTATAGGAAAATACCGTATTTTATATACATATTTCGTTGATTTTCAAAATGTGATCCCTAGATCTGTTTCTATTCTATAGTGACAATGCCCACATGAAGTGTTACAATAAGGTATTTCAAAAATTACCAAACAGTCGAAGTTTCATTTTGCCCGAACATTTTACTTTATACATATTCCAAGGGCTTAGATGGATGAGATCCAAGGCACTGTACTGAAGAGAATCATACTTGGTAGTGACTTTATATATTAACTTGAATTTGAAATTGTCAGTGAAAGCTTTACCATGCCAGAACCTTTACTTTCCGCATATGTATAATTTATTGTGAAATGATAAATGCTAAGATTGCTTCTTTAGATCAAAGTGTCCCAAAGCACTACAGGAAACAGTGACAATGCCTCAGAATAGTATATCAACACGATGTTACCAACTGTTTACCACAATATAAACCTAACTATGCTCCAACACTTTACTTTACGACTATATGAAATCTACAGTACGTCTATTGAATGTTTTACCCAATGTGTTCCAAGACATTGATTACAACACTTGGTAGTGAAGCTTCACTTTGTTCAGGCACTTTACTTTCCGTCTATATATACTGTATGATGGTATTGGTTTACATTGAAACTTAAAGCCAATGAGTTCCGAGGCACCGGGGTTAACCATACTTGGTAGTGACATTTAATCGTGAAATGTGATAAAATTTGTTTTATTGGATGTTTTATAAATGGAAGGCGAATGTTGAATAAGTAACTGTTACTTATTTAATGATGAAGGCTGCAATGTTGAATAAGTAACGTACTTCAGGTATCCCATATACGAGTACCTATGTTCTATAGCACCAAAACATCAATCTTCTTCCAGTAGCAAGCCAAACCTTACCAGCATCCGAGTTGATCAAATCACATTTAACTGGGCTATAGTCTAGGTTGGTATGTGGCTGATGCAGTCAGCATCATATGGCCAGTAAATCATTCAACACAGAAAAGACCTGACCATTTGAAGTAAGCACATCGACAATGATGCTTATGTGGCAAGCCGAGGCACACCCTGTTGCACCGATCAAGCATGTCAAGGCTAAGATCTGTGATAAAGTGTTTTCTTGTCCACAACAGGCACCTGTCATTGCTGTTGATTAACTGTTGTTTGTTCTGGAAAAACAAATATATTGGAAGTGGTCAGAATATTTAGAGGTATTAATACTGATCCATCTCTGAGATATGGCAATATAGCACAAATATTAAAATGAGATTTAAAATTAGCTAGCTGGGTAATAGGTTATGTCTGTTGTCTTGAGCACAAGCCCAATAACGTTTGTTAAAAACATTGCGGTAATGCAGAAAATAGATAAAATCAGCAGACATGACCGTGTTTTGTACAAAACCAGTGCAAAACCAATTGTAACTAAAATAATAGCTGCAGATCACTGTTGAGACAAATAACAGTTTCACCATAAAAGGGCTACATGATCGAACTGAAAGTATTGTCGATCATCAAATCAAGAAAACTAATGTTTCATTATTCAAATGAGAGCAAGTCAAAAGTATTTCTAAGAAGAAACACAAAAATGTTGACTTCAGTTATTATTTCAATTGTTATCTAATGGCATAACAAAAGGATTATTTGCTTCACAATATCTCTCATTTACTTGACCATACCCATCATGTACTTGACCAAACCTATCATGTACTTGACCATTCCCATTATATACTTTACAAAAACCATATTGAAATTGGCAAGAATCGGCATGCACTTGGCAGTATTCACCATATACATGTAATTGACTCTATCATCATATACTTGATAATAATAACATTTAATTGACAATTTTCATCATATACCTAGCAATACCTATCATATACTTGGCAAATATTCATCATGCACTTCACAATATCCATCATCTATTTGACAATATTATTGAAACCTTCACCAATCTCATCCAGCATTTATTTGTGGTCTTGACACGTAGAGATTGGACGTTCTCATGTCGGACAGATCAGCAAAGCAACTGACGAAGCAACACTTAACATGTTTTTTCCATCCCTGGATACAGACGTTGCATAACTGAATTCAACAAACAGGGATGCAAAACATTCAACCTTCCAGGTTTAGATAATCTGAGTCCAGGCAACCATTTGTAATGCAAACATTAGTAGCCCAGCTGAATATTGGCGGAAAAAAGAGAAGAGTTATATGGCACTCGACAGCACTACCACTGGTTGCAACAAAAATTGTTCCTATAAGATGAATTTTTAACTGGCCAATCGAGTAGATTTGATCAGTAGCCCTCTAAAACATAGGAATCCACACTTTGGTCATTCAAAGTGGACATTGGCAAATGTGTTGACATGCTCTTTAATGAAAGAAATTGACCATAAGGCATTGCATGAGATAGATGTACACAACTTCAGGTGAGCGCTAAGGTCCATGTGCCTCATGTTTCACTTGTAATCTATACTAAGGTGGTAAGTTCCAAAATGGTGGGACATTAACCAAGAAGAAAGCAGCAACATAAAGCAATAAAATACAACATGTTTTCAGTGTTAAATCTAGTAGTTTGTTTAGAAAGCAACATTTTCAATATCCTATAAAACACAATAACATCAACATTTTAACATGCACGTAACGATCATTATAGCTCACTAAGGCTTTAACAAAGGGATCATTTGGCGAAATAAATTAAAAAATTAATTTTTGTATCTGTTAAGGCATATAGGACATTTAATTTCTTTATTTGCAAGATATAAAATGTAACACATAGTGCATTATTACTGAAACAATCAAGTAAATATATAAATCCGCGACTTTTTCTCTATCCGGATCCATATACTACTTAGACATGGCCGTTTCCGGTTCACTGGCGTCTGTCCGGTACACTGGTGTATGCGGTACCCTCGTGCCTGTACGCTAACAGACCCTTCGGCCGCCATTTCTACATTAGTTGTAATATATCGTTATAACGATTTAGTATATCGTTATAACGATTTAATATATCGTTATAACGATTTAGTATATCGTTATAACGATTTAGTATATCGTTATAACGATTTAATATATCGTTATAACGATTTAGTATATCGTTATAACGATTTAATATATCGTTATAACGATTTAGTATATCGTGGTAACGATTTAATATATCGTTATAACGATTTAATATATCGGTATTACGATTTAGTATATCGTTATAACGATTTAGTAAATCGTGGTAACGATTTAGTTTATCGTTATAACGACTTAATATTTTTTTCAAGTGTGTCCCTTCAGGGCCTCCGTACTTTATTACTACTAGTATTAAAACTTCTTTTCTGAAGTGAGCTGGGTCCTTAACTCAAAATAGTTAAGCTTCATCCCCGCGATCTCTCGTTAGCTAGATCTCTGTAGCTTTACGCACACACGGCAGTTGCTATACATATCTTTCGGCAGCTTTTTGGGCACTAGTAAGCCATATCTCGGACGCTCGGCAGCCCACTGAGCTTCGACTCCATTTCGTTAGCTCAGTGTTTAACTTTCGACAGGTCTGTACTGTAATTCGGCAGCCGAGGTTTGCTTCCTTTTTATAAGCTCAGTGTTTAACTTTCGACAGGTCTGTACTGTAATTCGGCAGCCGAGGTTTGCTTCCTTTTTATAAGCTCAGTGGCGTTAAACTTTCGACAGGTCTGTACTGTAATTCGGCAGCCGAGGTTTGCTTCCTTTTTATAAGCTCAGTGGTGTTAAACTTTCGACAGGTCTGTACTGTAATTCGGCAGCCGAGGTTTGCTTCCTTTTTATAAGCTCAGTGGTGTTAAACTTTCGACAGGTCTGTACTGTAATTCGGCAGCCGAGGTTTGCTTCCTTTTCGTTAGCTCAGTGGTGTTAAACTGTCGACAGGTCTGTACTGTAATTCGGCAGCCGAGGCTTGCTTCCTTTTTATAAGCTCAGTGGTGTTAAACTTTCGACAGGTCTGTACTGTAATTCGGCAGCCGAGGGTTGCTTCCTTTTTGTTAGCTCAGTGGTGTTAAACTTTCGACAGGTCTGTACTGTAATTCGGCAGCCGAGGGTTGCTTCCTTTTTGTTAGCTCAGCGGTGTTAAACTTTCGACAGGTCTGTACTGTAATTCGGCAGCCGAGGGTTGCTTCCTTTTTGTTAGCTCAGTGGTGTTAAACTTTCGACAGGTCTGTACTGTAATTCGGCAGCCGAGGTTTGCTTCCTTTTTGTTAGCTCAGTGGTGTTAAACTTTCGACAGGTCTGTACTGTAATTCGGCAGCCGAGGCTTGCTTCCTTTTTATAAGCTCAGTGGTGTTAAACTTTCGACAGGTCTGTACTGTAATTCGGCAGCCGAGGGTTGCTTCCTTTTTGTTAGCTCAGTGGTGTTAAACTTTCGACAGGTCTGTACTGTAATTCGGCAGCCGAGGGTTGCTTCCTTTTTGTTAGCTCAGTGGTGTTAAACTTTCGACAGGTCTGTACTGTAATTCGGCAGCCGAGGTTTGCTTCCTTTTTGTTAGCTCAGTGGTGTTAAACTTTCGACAGGTCTGTACTGTAATTCGGCAGCCGAGGCTTGCTTCCTTTTTATAAGCTCAGTGGTGTTAAACTTTCGACAGGTCTGTACTGTAATTCTGGAGCCGAGGTTTGCTTCCTTTTTATAAGCTCAGTGGTGTTAAACTTTCGACAGGTCTGTACTGTAATTCGGCAGCCGAGGCTTGCTTCCTTTTTATAAGCTCAGTGGTGTTAAACTTTCGACAGGTCTGTACTGTAATTCTGGAGCCGAGGCTTGCTTCCTTTTTATAAGCTCAGTGGTGTTAAACTTTCGACAGGTCTGTACTATAATTCTGGAGCCGAGGTTTGCTTCCTCTTTATAAGCTCAGTGGTGTTAAACTTTCGACAGGTCTGTACTGTATCTTCTCTGAAATGAATTTCTTACCTTATTGTAGTCAAGATGTCCTTCATAATAATTTTCGCGTTAGATAAGTAGATAATAATGAAATTACGAATTTATTGAGAATTAATACTTATGCTGTCTTCCCAATTATAACATTTTCTGATTACGAAAGTTTAAAAAACGTTTATGTGTACTCTTAAAAGTACACATGAAGCTGAGTAAGTGTGGTTTTATACATAATACAAGCTCTTATTTCTTATCGTTCAGGACTGGGCACTATTTTCCTTGTAGGAATTCATGTTAGTTGAAGGTCGCATTAGAGGAAAAGAGAATTATGAAATTACGAATTTATTGAGAATTAATACTTATGCTGCTTTCCCAATTATAACATTTTCTGATTACGAAAGTTTAAAAAATGTTTATGTGTACTCTTAAAATTACACATGAAGCTAGATAAGTGTGTTTTTATACATAGTACCAGCTCTCATTTCTTATCGTTCAGGACTGAGCACTATTTTCCTTGTAGGAATTCATGTTAGATGAAGGTCGCATGAGAGGAAAAGACAATTATAAAATTACGGATTTATTGAGAATTAATACTTATGCTGTTTTCCCAATTATAACATTTTCTGATTACGGAAGTTTAAAAAACGTTTATGTGTACTCTTAAAAGTACACATGAAGCTAAATAAGTGTGTTTTTATACATAGTACCAGCTCTCATTGCTTATCGTTCAGGACTGAGCAATAATTTCCTTGTAGGATTTCATGTTACTCGAAGGTCGCATCAGAGGAAAAGAGAATTATAAATTTACGGATTTATTGAGAATTAATACTTATGCTGTTTTCCAAACTAGAATATTTTCTGATTACGAAAGATCATAAGACGTATATATGTGTACTCTTAAAAGTACATACGAGGCTAGATAAGTGTGTGTTTTATACATAGTACAAGCTCTCATTGCTTACTCTTTCTGAGCACCCTGTCTCACTTCTTAATAGAAATTCATGTTAATGGAAGGTCGCATTAGAGGAAAAGTGAATTATGAAATTACACACTTATTGAGAATTATTAATAATTATACTGTTTATGAAATTAGAATATTTTCTGATTACGAAAGTTTACAAGACGTATACATGCACTTTTAAAACTACACATGAAGTTATGCAAAATGTGCCTGTGCCTATTTATATAGCACCAGGCTTCAGTTTCTCTAGCGAGAATTTAAGGTGTCATTTTCAGATTAACCATTTAGTTCTCGTAGTTCCAAAAAAAAAAAAAAAAAAAAAAAAAAAAAAAAAAAAAGATTTCCAAAATTCGTGAAGAAGAGTATGCTTTTACCACATCACTCGACATTTGCTTCAGTGCCCGTTCAAAGTATAATTTTATTATCAATGTCAATATGCGTTGGTCTTTCCTTGTCTTGTCTTTTTAACAGTTTTGATCATTACCTTGCATTGTACCATCCTACTTGACAACGGCCTCAATTAATAAAAAGTTAGTAATTATATATATAAGTTCAAAAAGACTTAAACTAAGTTTCAGATGCTCCTTAATCATAATTTATCGAAATTTCCTGTCATAGACGACAGTCGTATGGAGCTTAACAGACAAGTCCTTTACACTAAGCGTAGATCAATACAGAATAATAGCAAAATCAGAAGCAACTGTTAAAACAACTTCCGTGATAGGCAAACAACATTGACATGTCCACTTGACCTTTCACAAGGAATAATAATACGCTGATCCACCCAATACATGGATAGAGTTAGGATTCGCAGGTATTACAAATGTGTTTGCAATGGTGTAGACAAAATATACACAACTTATATACTCTTTACATAAATGTACTTGGCCCGTTATAAAATTTAAAATCTAAAGGTCAATAGGACAGGTTATTGTTGTTTGCATATATATCAAATCCCTACACAATACGATTTCACGTCAAGTTACGGACATCTGCTGTCTCTATACAAATTTGTAAAATCCAATTCTTTTAGAGAAATTTAGACCGTATATTGGATAATCGGAAATATCTGTCATTGGCAAAGAATTTGTACTTTTGCGAATATTTAATTTCCGTTTTAGACCTCTGTGAACTAAAGTCCTTTATTTCTGGGCGAAAAAATAAATGTTTACGACGAGAAATGGAAATTTTGAATGGTGTAAGAGTTTAGTTGAGTTATAGTGTTTAACGTCCCGGTCAAAAATATTACACTGATATCGAGACGTCGCCAGCTAGAGGCGAATGAGCAGAAATTTTGAATGTGCGTTGCGCTGATTGCAGCAGGGTTTTATCGTGCAAAGCCTACCATGACACGGGGCCTCGTTAAAGTTCCTATCCGAGTGCGATGGAGATATGAACATTAATTTTGACTTCCCTCCTTATTTCCGGGCTGGCGGAGCTAAAGTCATTTTAATTAATAATTTATTTTCTATATTAAAAAGTATAGATAAAATGCTAAAATAATTTAAAATCATTCCACATGAAAATTAAAATTTCCAGACATACTGTGAATATACAATCCACGATCATGGCTGGAACCTATAACTCACCAAAAGGACGTTTCCCCTAAAAACATTAAAAGAAAGCAAACATGCCAGTCAATGTTCAAAGCAGAATCCAAAACAACAAAGTAAAATTTAAAGAAATTTAATTAAACACTTGAACTTCCACTAGAGAGGGTGAGGCGTGGTGCTCCGGAAGGGTAAGCTCCTCCTGACTTTGGATATGGAACTGTAGGACATCATATATATGCAGGATAATTTTGGATAAAGAAACATCACACTTATCATGATGACGGACATAAAGCTTTTGAGCTTAGCGAAAAAAAAAAAAACAATAAAAAAAAAAAAAAAAAAAAAAAAAAAAAACATACAATGTTCCTACCATAGACGTAAATGTGTCTTAATAAGGTAACTTAAATGAATTAATATATTATTAAATAAATGGTAGGCGTGTTGACTTGTTGATGTGGTAAATTTAACACGGTATATCTTGTTGATTTGTGATTTGCGTCATTAGATTGACATATTGGATTTGTAAGGTCTGAAAAGAGAAAAAAACAACTGGTAGGTTGTGAGTATTTGTCAATAACAAAAAACAATTATAGAATTATTGTCTAAAAACGAACAATTTGTTCAATGCGGTGGCGTGGAAGGGCAAAAATATAATTAGTTCGATTGGAATATTAATTCGTTCAAACGAAGTACTCAACGAGTTCGATAATTCTTTGAGCGAACTAGCTGTAAATCGCCCGAGCGAAGTAAAGTAGTATGTCCGAAACCAAGCTCCGAAACAGCGCCCACCTCCGTATATCTGTAAAAGAGATACGAATGTTGACCGCTGTTTGGAGCTTGGTCCGAAACAGTATTTAGTTCAAACTTTTTTTTGTCGGTCCTTGTCGCCGTATAGGTACAGTACAGGCCTTCCGAATGTTTGACACTAAGCCGCTAACGAATTAGTTCATTATTATTAGCAGCTTATTCGCTATATCTCGACAACTTTAAAGAGGCCATTATAAATCCTTAGACATCTTTTCTGCCATTAGTTAATTATTTCCCGGCCATTCGGGAGCCGAGCTTCGTGAGCTCAATGTTAAACTTTCAACAGTACTGTACTCCGATTTCTCTTCTTTCCGATGCGGGTTAATAAGATTTTCAGATTACATATGACTTGTATCTTTAATCGAGAGAAAAAAAGAGATATATAGATTTCTTATAATTCTTCAGGCCGATTTTTTAAATGTCTACTGATCACGGATACTGATAGTGTTATCTGCTAACAGTACAGACCTGTCGAAAGTTTAACACTGGTTAGGCGAAAAGAATCGAAGCTCTAATATCATTGTCGAGTGGTCGAGATTTAGATAATACGGCCTAGCTGAGAAACATGTATAGAGTTATCTAGTGGCCGAAAAGCTGCCGAAAGAGAGACATACAACAGCTGTCGAAAAAGTTGTTGAGGTTTAATTTTAAGGTGTCGAGATGAGTTGCCGATTTCGGCATATATTGGTTAGCTCAGTGTTAAACTTTCGACAGGTCTGTACCGTAGTTCTGCGGATTAATTAACCCGAGTAATGTATCGACTATTTATTTCCGGAAGAAAAGATTAACCCAGATTAAATTTGTTTTGTTTTTTACAAGAAAAAATTCAAAGAAACCAACGCAACGCAGAACACAATGAAATACATTTTAATGATAGAAACAGCCGAAACACGACTAATCAAAAGTCAAGAAAAGTCAAACACGTATACGGTACAGAACTGTCGAAAATTTAACACTGAGCTGACCAAAAAGAGTCGAATCACTCTGCTACCGCGTGGTCGAGATAATGATAGCTAACGACCGTAAAGCTGCCAAGATATACATACAGTCCAGTCGAAAATTTACGACTGAACTTACCAAAAGGAGTCGAATCACTCTGCTACCGCGTGGTCGAGATAGTGATAGCTAACGACCGTAAAGCTGCCAAGAGATACATACAGTCCTGTCGAAAGTTTAACACAGAGCTGACCAAAAGGAGACGAATCACTCGGCGTATACCGGAGTGTACCAAGAGATACATACAGTCCTGTCGAAAGTTTAACACGGAGCTGACCAAAAGGAGTCGAATCACTTGGTAACCGAGTCGTCGAGATAGTGATAGCTTGCGACCAAAATCCTGCCAAGAGATACATACAGTCTTGTCGAAAGTTTAACACAGAGCTGACCAAAAGGAGACGAATCACTCGGCGTATACCGGAGTGTACCAAGATATACATACAGTCCTGTCGAAAGTTTAACACGGAGCTGACCAAAAGGAGTCGAATCACTTGGTAACCGAGTCGTCGAGATAGTGATAGCTTGCGACCAAAATCCTGCCAAGAGATACATACAGTCTTGTCGAAAGTTTAACACAGAGCTGACCAAAGGAGACGAATCACTCGGCGTATACCGGAGTGTACCAAGAGATACATACAGTCCTGTCGAAAGTTTAACACGGAGCTGACCAAAAGGAGTCGAATCACTTGGTAACCGAGTCGTCGAGATAGTGATAGCTTGCGACCAAAATCCTGCCAAGAGATACATACAGTCTTGTCGAAAGTTTAACACAGAGCTGACCAAAAGGAGACGAATCACTCGGCGTATACCGGAGTGTACCAAGAGATACATACAGTCCTGTCGAAAGTTTAACACGGAGCTGACCAAAAGGAGTCGAATCACTTGGTAACCGAGTCGTCGAGATAGTGATAGCTTGCGACCAAAATCCTGCCAAGATATACATACAGTCTTGTCGAAAGTTTAACACAGAGCTGACCAAAAGGAGACGAATCACTCGGCGTATACCGGAGTGTACCAAGAGATACATACAGTCCTGTCGAAAGTTTAACACGGAGCTGACCAAAAGGAGTCGAATCACTTGGTAACCGAGTCGTCGAGATAGTGATAGCTTGCGACCAAAATCCTGCCAAGAGATACATACAGTCCTGTCGAAAGTTCAACACAGAGCTGACCAAAAGGAGACGAATCACTCGGCGTATACCGGAGTGTACCAAGAGATACATACAGTCCTGTCGAAAGTTTAACACTGAACTTACAAATGGGGTTCGCCGCCGTACCACGTGATCAATACCTCTTAACGTTTGTGCGGAACATTTTGGAAAACGTCAACGTTACAAATTCCCGGAATAACGTCGTAAGTCCATGTCCATTGGAAACAAGCGTTTTACAGACACGTTAGTAGGTATCACGTGGTACAGCGGCGAACCCCATTAGAATCGAATCATCAGCGATCTTGTTAGCGATAATTTGACTGTCCCCGATTTCACAATCATTCCTTAACTAAGATTTTCCTTAACTTAAATTTAGCAAATGTTTGTAATCTCATTTTGAAACTACTAGTGAATATTTTTGTCAAAATTATATGCAGATGTTTTAATCTTGAGGTCATCTTAAAAATAACACCTTAAATTCCTGAATATCTTGAAAACTAACAAAATAATGAAGATTTGAAATTTTGCAAGATTTTAGTTAAGGAAAATCTTAGCTAAGGAATGGTTGTGAAACCGAGGCCAGGTGTATATCCATATCTTGGCCATTTCGTGGCCGAGCTTCGCCTACTTTTCGTTAGCTTAATGTTAAACTTTCGATAGGTCTGTACTGTAAATATCCACATTTTGGCCATTTCGTGGCCGAGCTTCGCCTCTTTTCGTTAGCTTAATGTTAAACTTTCGATAGGTCTGTACTGTAAATATCCACATCTTGTCCATTTCGTGGCCGAGCTTCGCCTACTTTTCGTTAGCTTAATGTTAAACTTTCGATAGGTCTGTACTGTAAATATCCACATCTTGGCCATTTCGTGGCCGAGCTTCGCCTCTTTTCGTTAGCTTAATGTTAAACTTTCGATAGGTCTGTACTGTAAATATCCACATCTTGGCCATTTCGTGGCCGAGCTTCGCCTCTTTTCGTTAGCTTAGTGTTAAACTTTCGATAGGTCTGTACTGTAAATATCCACATCTTGGCCATTTCGTGGCCGAGCTTCGCCTACTTTTCGTTAGCTTAATGTTAAACTTCGATAGGTCTGTACTGTAAATATCCACATCTTGGCCATTTCGTGGCCGAGCTTCGCCTCTTTTCGTTAGCTTAGTGTTAAACTTTCGATAGGTCTGTACTGTAAATATCCACATCTTGTCCATTTCGTGGCCGAGCTTCGCCTACTTTTCGTTAGCTTAGTGTTAAACTTTCGATAGGTCTGTACTGTAAATATCCACATCTTGTCCATTTCGTGGCCGAGCTTCGCCTACTTTTCGTTAGCTTAATGTTAAACTTTCGATAGGTCTGTACTGTAAATATCCACATCTTGTCCATTTCGTGGCCGAGCTTCGCCTACTTTTCGTTAGCTTAATGTTAAACTTTCGATAGGTCTGTACTGTAAATATCCACATCTTGTCCATTTCGTGGCGAGCTTCGCCTACTTTTCGTTAGCTTAATGTTAAACTTTCGATAGGTCTGTACTGTAAAATATCCACATCTTCATTTGTGGCCGAGCTTCGCCTACTTTTCGTTAGCTTAATGTTAAACTTTCGATAGGTCTGTACTGTAAATATCCACATCTTGGCCATTTCGTGGCCGAGCTTCGCCTACTTTTCGTTAGCTTAATGTTAAACTTTCGATAGTCTGTACTGTAAATATCCACATCTTGGCCATTTCGTGGCCGAGCTTCGCCTACTTTTCGTTAGCTTAATGTTAAACTTTCGATAGGTCTGTACTGTAAATATCCACATCTTGGCCATTTCGTAGCGAGCTTCGCCTCTTTTCGTTAGCTTAGTGTTAAACTTTCGATAGGTCTGTACTGTAAATATCCACATCTTGGCCATTTCGTGGCCGAGCGTCGCTTCTTTTCGTTAGCTTAATGTTAAACTTTCGATAGGTCTGTACTGTAAATATCCACATCTTGTCCATTTCGTGGCCGAGCGTCGCTTCTTTTCGTTAGCTTAGTGTTAAACTTTCGATAGGTCTGTACTGTAAATATCCACATCTTGGCCATTTCGTGGCCGAGCGTCGCTTCTTTTCGTTAGCTTAGTGTTAAACTTTCGATAGGTCTGTACTGTAAATATCCACATCTTGGCCATTTCGTGGCCGAGCTCGCTCTTTTCGTTAGCTTAGTGTTAAACTTTCGATAGGTCTGTACTGTAAATATCCACATCTTGGCCATTTCGTGGCCGAGCTTCGCCTCTTTTCGTTAGCTTAATGTTAAACTTTCGATAGGTCTGTACTGTAAATATCCACATCTTGTCCATTTCGTGGCCGAGCTTCGCCTCTTTTCGTTAGCTTAGTTAAACTTTCGATAGGTCTGTACTGTAAATATCCACATCTTGGCCATTTCGTGGCCGAGCTTCGCCTCTTTTCGTTAGCTTAGTGTTAAACTTTCGATAGGTCTGTACTGTAAATATCCACATCTTGGCCATTTCGTGGCCGAGCTTCGCCTACTTTTCGTTAGCTTAATGTTAAACTTTCGATAGGTCTGTACTGTAAATATCCACATCTTGGCCATTTCGTGGCCGAGCTTCGCCTCTTTTCGTTAGCTTAATGTTAAACTTTCGATAGGTCTGTACTGTAAATATCCACATCTTGGCCATTTCGTGGCCGAGCTTCGCCTCTTTTCGTTAGCTTAATGTTAAACTTTCGATAGGTCTGTACTGTAAATATCCACATCTTGGCCATTTCGTGGCCGAGCTTCGCCTCTTTTCGTTAGCTTAATGTTAACTTTCGATAGGTCTGTACTGTAAATATCCACATCTTGGCCATTTCGTGCCGAGCTTCGCCTCTTTTCGTTAGCTTAGTGTTAAACTTTCGATAGGTCTGTACTGTAAATATCCACATCTTGGCCATTTCGTGGCCGAGCTTCGCCTACTTTTCGTTAGCTTAATGTTAAACTTTCGATAGGTCTGTACTGTAAATATCCACATCTTGGCCATTTCGTAGCCGAGCTTCGCCTCTTTTCGTTAGCTTAATGTTAAACTTTCGATAGGTCTGTACTGTAAATATCCACATCTTGGCCATTTCGGGCCGAGCTTCGCCTCTTTTCGTTAGCTTAATGTTAAACTTTCGATAGGTCTGTACTGTAAATATCCACATCTTGGCCATTTCGTGGCCGAGCTTCGCCTCTTTTCGTTAGCTTAATGTTAAACTTTCGATAGGTCTGTACTGTAAATATCCATATCTTGTCCATTTCGTGGCCGAGCTTCGCCTCTTTTCGTTAGCTTAGTGTTAAACTTTCGATAGGTCTGTACTGTATATATCCATATCTTGTCCATTTCGTGGCCGAGCTTCGCCTACTTTTCGTTAGCTTAATGTTAAACTTTCGATAGGTCTGTACTGTAAATATCCACATCTTGGCCATTTCGTGGCCGAGCTTCGCCTCTTTTCGTTAGCTTAATGTTAAACTTTCGATAGGTCTGTACTGTAAATATCCACATCTTGGCCATTTCGTGGCCGAGCTTCGCCTCTTTTCGTTAGCTTAATGTTAAACTTTCGATAGGTCTGTACTGTAAATATCCACATCTTGGCCATTTCGTAGCCGAGCTTCGCCTCTTTTCGTTAGCTTAGTGTTAAACTTTCGATAGGTCTGTACTGTAAATATCCATATCTTGGCCATTTCGTAGCCGAGCTTCGCCTCTTTTCGTTAGCTTAATGTTAAACTTTCGATAGGTCTGTACTGTAAATATCCACATCTTGGCCATTTCGTGCCGAGCTTCGCCTCTTTTCGTTAGCTTAATGTTAAACTTTCGATAGGTCTGTACTGTAAATATCCACATCTTGGCCATTTCGTGGCCGAGCTTCGCCTCTTTTCGTTAGCTTAATGTTAAACTTTCGATAGGTTTGTACTGTAAATATCCACATCTTGGCCATTTCGTGGCCGAGCTTCGCCTCTTTTCGTTAGCTTAGTGTTAAACTTTCGATAGGTCTGTACTGTAAATATCCACATCTTGGCCATTTCGTGGCCGAGCTTCGCCTCTTTTCGTTAGCTTAATGTTAAACTTTCGATAGGTCTGTACTGTAAATATCCACATCTTGGCCATTTCGTGGCCGAGCTTCGCCTCTTTTCGTTAGCTTAATGTTAAACTTTCGATAGGTCTGTACTGTAAATATCCACATCTTGTCCAATTCGTGGCCGAGCTTCGCCTCTTTTCGTTAGCTTAGTGTTAAACTTTCGATAGGTCTGTACTGTAAATATCCACATCTTGGCCATTTCGTGGCCGAGCTTCGCCTCTTTTCGTTAGCTTAATGTTAAACTTTCGATAGGTCTGTACTGTAAATATCCACATCTTGTCCATTTCGTGCCGAGCTTCGCCTCTTTTCGTTAGCTTAATGTTAAACTTTCGATAGGTCTGTACTGTAAATATCCACATCTTGGCCATTTCGTAGCCGAGCTTCGCCTCTTTCGTTAGCTTAATGTTAAACTTTCGATAGGTCTGTACTGTAAATATCCAATCGTGGCCATTTCGTGGCCGAGCTTCGCCTCTTTTCGTTAGCTTAATGTTAAACTTTCGATAGGTCTGTACTGTAAATATCCACATCTTGGCCATTTCGTGGCCGAGCTTCGCCTCTTTTCGTTAGCTTAATGTTAAACTTTCGATAGGTCTGTACTGTAAATATCCACATCTTGGCCATTTCGTGGCGCGAGCTTCGCCTCTTTTCGTTAGCTTAATGTTAAACTTTCGATAGGTCTGTACTGTAAATATCCACATCTTGGCCATTTCGTGGCCGAGCTTCGCCTCTTTTCGTTAGCTTAATGTTAAACTTTCGATAGGTCTGTACTGTAAATATCCACATCTTGTCCATTTCGTGGCCGAGCTTCGCCTCTTTTCGTTAGCTTAATGTTAAACTTTCGATAGGTCTGTACTGTAAATATCCACATCTTGGCCATTTCGTGGCCGAGCTTCGCCTCTTTTCGTTAGCTTAGTGTTAAACTTTCGATAGGTCTGTACTGTAAATATCCACATCTTGGCCATTTCGTGGCCGAGCTTCGCCTCTTTTCGTTAGCTTAGTGTTAAACTTTCGATAGGTCTGTACTGTAAATATCCACATCTTGTCCATTTCGTGGCCGAGCTTCGCCTCTTTTCGTTAGCTTAGTGTTAAACTTTCGATAGTTAATAGCTGCCGAAAAAACTGTGAAGAAACCTATATAATTATAGTTCCTATGTGACGTCACACTGTCCACTTTCTAGGTAAAGTAGCTGCCATTTTGGTAGGCATTAGAAATTGAGTCTTATTAATTCTTTCTAAAATAGGGTGTATAAAATTTATTGTTACAGCGTTGTTTCGGGCACAAAATTCATATAAAATATATGAAATCAAAGAAAAAACATTGGCGATTTCATAAATTTAAAACATTTATTGATATCCCGATTACTTTTTGAAAAACAATAATTTAAAAATGAACAAATTTGGTTACAATAGACAGATAAATGATTGCCTATCAAAATGGCGATCACTCTACTAAAAATTCATCTGCTAGAGGTCTATGGGAACTATCTATATCGCTAACGAGGATTCAAGCTTATTGTTAACCTTTTGACAGCTCTGTACTGTAAATGTACATAGGTGAACAACATTGACCTGTCCGCTTGACCTTTGATTTAAATATTCATGATGGACAAGTTGATTTAAGAAGAGGGATCACGCGTGTAAACTTCGTCTATATGATGTGAACACTCATCATGATATGGGCAATGTGTCTATGTATTAACCGCGAATCTTAACACTACCTATGTATATTCCTATTGAAAGGTCAAACGGACAGGTCAATGTTGTTTACCTATACGTATTACTGTAAACGTGTTTATTTTCGTGGTGTACTAATTTTCGCTTATTTCGCGGCCGTTAAAATAAATACCAAGCGAAGATTATATTATGCCATTGTGTTATAGTGCAGATTTTAAAAAACGCCAAAATTTAACTATGCGAATATGTCTAAATTTCCTTAACCGCGAAAATAAATACACGCGAAATTTAATACATTGATTTACAGTAGGTATGTACCACTGAATATAAAATTATAAAATGAAATGAAACACAAACATACCAGTCCATTTCCAAATTTATTGATTTTTATGCAAATGACAAATGAGCTGTTTAGTCTTATATTTAAAATATTAACTGAATTTGCCAGATTTTAAATTTTTGCTATGGTTCTGGAATGATGATTTCGCATGGACTAGTGTTTAGATTGAATTCTTCAGAATGAAATAGTGTCAGTTACGGCAATTAGAAAAGGACGACTATGTTCACCTAATTTTTATGCAAATGACAAATTAGCTGTTGACTCTAATGTTTTAAATATTCACTTAATTTTCCAGCTTTCAAGATTTTTTCTATTGATCTGGAATGATGCTTTCGCATGGTCTAGTGTTTAGATTGAATTCTTCAGAATGAAATAGTGTCAGTTACGGCGATTAGAAAAGGACGACTATGTTCAAATGACAAATGAGCTGTTTACTTTTATATTTAAAATATTAACTGAATTTGCCAGATTTCAAAATGTTTGCTATGGTTCTGGAATCGTGATTTCGCATGGACTAGTGTTTAGATTGAATCTTCAAAATGAAATAGTGTCAGTTACGGAAATGACGACTATTTTCATCTGATTTTTATGCAAATTACAAATGAGCTGTTTATTCTTATATTTTAAATATTAACTGAATTTGCCAGCTTTCAAGATTTTTGCTATGCGTTTGAGATCCTGATTTGACATGGACTAGTGTTTCGACTGAATTCTTCAGAATGAAATAGTGTCAGTTACGGCGATTAGAAAAGGACGACTATATTTAAATGACAAATGAGCTGTTTACTTTTATATTTAAAATATTAACTCAAATTGCCATATTTCAAAGTTTTGACTTTGTGGGGACATGATTTGGCATGGATTAATTTTTTTTGATTGAATTCTTCAGAATGAAATAATGTCAGTTACGGCAACTAGAAAAAGGACGACTATGTTCACCTAATTTTTATGCAAATGACAAATTAGCTGTTGACTCTAATGTTTATTAACTTAATTTACCAGATTTCAAAATTTTGCTTTGCGTTTGAGATCCTGATTTGGCATGGATTAATATTTTTGATTGAATTCTTTAGAATGAAGTAGTGTCTGTTACGGAGTTTTGGACGCGTGATTCAAATTTCAAAAGATTTTATTGAGGTTGTAATTAAATCCTTTACAGTTATTTATTGATAAACATTTGTTTATTGATTTAAAAAAGACTCGCTAGAACAGCATGTCAGAAACAGTTCAACGTCTTCTTCAAAATCATAAAGCATCTGGTTGGTTATCAATGGTTCCATTGTATTAGTATTTATTTATTTTATTTATTTATTTATTTTATTTATTTATTTATTTATTTATTTATTAAGATGCCTTTTATTTATTTCTGTATATATATATATATATATATATATATATACAACTTCTGCAGAAATGAAAGTTCGATTTTTCAACAAAAAAAACAAAAAAAAAAAAAAAAATATATATAATATATTATATATATATATATATATATATATATTATATATATATTATTTTTTTTTTTTTTTTTTGTTGAAAAATCGAACTTTCATTTCTGCAGAAGTTGTAACGCTAGAGTAAACACCTTAGAATTTAATGCCCGCGGATATTTTTTCAATAGTGCTTTACGCCAATGTTTTCACTTGTATCAAGGCTTTAAGTTCATGAATGGTAAAGAAAACATCCTCCCTTAGGCCAGCAAAACGTCAAATTTTCTCACCTTCACGGGATTCAAACCTAGGCAGGCAGTAAGAGAGCTGTTTTCAACTCGTCACCTTTCGCTAGCCAAGGATCAGCCTCAATATGGGTCGTTTCACTTACAGGTACCAAGAGAGGGCCAAATTCAAGGCCTTCAAACCGCTATAACTTTCTTATTTGGTCATCAATTTTGATGCGGTTTTCGATATTGTGATATTTAAATGGTATTTAACAAATTTATGAAATAAAAATTTTTCGTTACAGGTACTCTTTAAACTGTCAACAGGTCTGTATGTTACTGCAGAAAACATGCAAACAAATATCAGAACCTGATTTGATATTAAATATTGGTAATTGTAATATAATTTGCATGCAAATAAATCATCTTATCACGAACTATGATTAGATTACTCTGCATAAGTTGATGGGTTTCTTAAATATTTCGAGTGGCATCATTAAAGTGCGTTGTGGGTTGTCTTGCTCAACCTAATTGATAAACAAAGTTTATTGAATTACTGAAGAAATGGAGCGACTGGTTTTAAAAAATGTTTAACATATAACTGAATTATATAGCAATAAACAGAGAGAACAAGTTATTGGAAATGATTCAATGTCCTTTTTAAAAACATTTCAACTCATGATTCTGGTGACATTAAATTTCCAATACAGTTCAACCTGCCTTAAAGGCCACCTCTATATAAAAGTCACCTGCTTATAAAGGCCAGTAAAATTGTATCCCTATTGCTCTTTATTCTTGTTATTTGAACCTGTATATAAAGATCACCTGCCCATAAAGGCCACTTTTCCTGGTTCCTTTTTGGTGGCCTTTATAGACAGGCTTGCTTGTATATCCATGTCTTTCTCAATAATTTAAAGATCACCTGCCCATAAAGGCCACTTTTCCTGGTTCCTTTTTGGTGGCCTTTATAGACAGGCTTGCTTGTATATCCATGTCTTTTTCTCAATTATGACGCTCACAAAAGGGTACATGTAAAGTTGTATGACAAACGTGATGACTTCAATTTTTCTATTGTCAATATTCCTTATCTATGTAGCAATATACCTGATTCTCTTGCTATTGTTGTATTTTTTTCACAACTACCACGCTATGGTACAGCTTGTTCCAAGTACAGGAACTTTATACAACGAATACAGATTTTTGACGCAAAGGTATTGCAAACTTAGGCTTATCAAGTCCCACAATAAATTTAATTGTCGTCATCACAGTATTGCTGATAAATCTGATGTGCCTGTATCCAAACATACCCTGGATATAATTGACGCCCCATAGTTCCAAGTTCCTACCATTTGATTTCACAGGTGGCGGGGGTAGCTAGCTAAATTGGAGATGTACTCGGCCCCACTGAACTTGGTGACAATTTACGTGGTTAACTTATTTTGACAGTTTTAAAGTTTCTATTGGTTTAAGTGATTGTAATCTTGACATGGACCGTACGTTTGTGTTCGACAATTTTAATTGTGATTTAGACATGGACAAGTGTTTGTTTTTAAATTTAAAGGATGAAAAATATTTTATATTCTTACCTTCGAGATAACATTTTACATTCTGTCTTAAGGATAAAACTGTTGTTTTTTCTGACCTTGCACTAACGTTATTTTATCAATTTATCAATATCAAGATAATATATAACATTTTTTATAATTAGACTGGCCTTCTTCCTGATGTAAAACCAGATACCAAGATTGATAACAAATTCAATATTCCCAACACATCCAAATTGCATATAAAATAAAGTCTTTACTATTATAAAAAAATATCCCTGCAGGATAACGCGTACAGTATAGACCTGTCGAAAATTTTACACCCAGACGCGAATATGGTGCGACTCGACAGCTTATCTCGGCCACTTTAACCTACAGTAGAACTTCGATGGTTTAAAGTCCATGGGACTTTGGCCAAGTATTCGAGCCATCGTCATTCTGATAAAATTGTATTCGAGCGAAAGAAGTTGAATTTTCACCAAATTTACACCTTCGAGAAATATTTATTGTTCGAGCGAGCGGGGGTATTCGAGCTATCGTAGTTCGAGCAATCGAGGTTTATTTACATATACTTTAAGAGGGATTTGGTCGGGACCGGCAGATAACTTCGAGTTATCCAGGGTATTCGAGGCATCGACGTTCGAGCGATCGAAGTTCTACTGTATATCTTGACAGTTTTCGGCAATTGCTATACAGTCAAACCTGTCTATAAAGGCAAACCAAAGGTAACCAGTAAAAGTGGCCTTCATTGGCAGGTGCCCTTTATATACAGGTTCAAATACTATGAATAAAGAACGATTGTGATACAACTCTACTGGTCTTTATAAGCAGATGGTCCTGTATATAGAGGTGACCTTTAACACACACAGGTTGGACTGTATATTTCTCGGTAGCTTTTCGCCCGACCACTAGATACATGTATCTATACCTTAACCACTCGGCAACCGGACTGCAACTCCTTTTCGTTAGCTAAGCGTTGAACTTTCGACAGGCCTGTACTGTAAAATGTTATTTAGAAGGAACAGAGGGTATTTAACTATACCCCGGGCACTCGGCAGCCGACCTTTGAATTATTTTGTAAGCCTAGTGTTAAACTTCCGACAGGCCTGTACTGTAAATGTATTTTAGAAGGAATGTTTTTACGTTTCATCAGAGACGACATCAGGTGTTTTTGGTAAAATTTAACATGTTTTTGTACCAGTGATATCCCCGTCATGATCAATATAAATCGGTCCAATTACGTCAAAGTATACATAAAACTATTTATCAAACAGTAATGCATACGTTTCAATTTCAAAACTAGAAACACTGTGAGCCACAAGCTCACAAAAATACACCCCCCACATAAAAAAATTCCATCGGATAAAATTTTTAAATAGGAGGTGCACATTTACATTATATCACAAAGATTGTGTGAAAGTTTCATGAAAATCCATTGAAGGGTTTAGGAGGAGTTGCGGATAAGAGATAGGTACCCTAAGGTGTAACGGAAGGACGGAAGGACGGACACCCCTATCACTATATACCCTCCCCCCCCCACACTTTTTAAGCGGGGGTATAATAAATGAGTACTAACAGCACTGGCGAATGTTCAACAAAGAGCAAACTAAAAGGCCATACAAAACTGTTGCCGAGTGGATAACTTGCAATTGTGTCCAGTATTAACTTTATCATCTCTTTTAAGCGGGTTGGGCCTTTTTTATTCAGAATAAACACCCCATTCAAACATAGCATTTAAATGCTTAAATACAAGTCCGTTGGTATGGAAACCGTTGCGTGTCAACAGCCAATACAGACATATAGATTAATGGATTAAGAGCTCCCTAAAAACAACCAATGCAGAGTTTGATTAAATGGACAGAACAAGTCACCAAAAATTAGATTTAGTTAACATCAGTGATTTTTAAATACGAGAAATATTACATGTAAATGCGGTCTATTAAGACGTATTTAATCAAATAAACTATAACAAGGTGTTATGGATAATTTTTACTCGAAATAATTCGAATCACAAAAACGTGAATAAGTTAATTAAAAACAATACACCAGAGATTAATTGACTGGTATTGATACAAAGCAACCATTAAGTTTAAACTTATTTGTCTCGCAGTACAGTATAAACCTCTCGCTAAACCGCCGGCTTACAGAAAAGAGCTAAAACTAGGTTTTCGAGATATGAATACCGTATAATGCTTATTTTTCGCTGTGGTTTTATTTCCGCTATATTAGCGGTCCAGTGAATTCCCGCGAAGATAAAACCAAAGATGCAGCATTTTGAGGCATTCAGTTATGTTACTTGAGAAGACCGCGAACATTTGACACCGCAACAACACTAGTCATCGTCAAATCGTGAACATATGACACCGTGAAAATAATAAACGAAAGCTAGTGGCAGAACATCTTCCGAGATATATAACAGTTGTCGAAATGCTGTTGAGTTATTGGAACGAGGGTTCGAGATGAGTTGTCGGTTCGGCACTCATTATGGCTTAGTGTTACACTTTCGACAGTCCTATAATGTACATATTAAATCAAGTTATAATAGAGTGACAGATATGGTCCTTTATTGACTTTTCGTTTGGAACACCTGATGGAAGTACGCGTGTTAATAACTTGATTTGCCATTTTTCAAAAGTTTAACTTTGCTCTTGTGTTTGCAATTTAAACATCAACTGGTAAGTTTGTGTTTGATTGGAAGCATTTTAAATTTAAAACAAAGCAAACATACTAATCCATGTCCGAATCACAATCCAGAAGCAAAGTAAAAACTTTTGAACTGATAAGTCAGGTTAGACACGTGAACTTCAAACAGGGAAGTGAGGCCGGGTGCTCCGAAAGGATAAGCACCTCCTGTTAATTTAGTTACACCGGCTACGTGTGTAATCAAAATTGCGTGAAAGGAACATGGAACTATGAGACGTCAAATATATCCAGGGAAATCCTGAACACAGAGACATCAAACTTATCAACAATACTGTGATGAACGCCAAAAAAATTGTACTAAGTTCCGTTTTTTTTGCCGCTAAATGACCAGTGCTTCCGGTCAGTTTGCATAAGGACCTAGCAATGATCCACATAATTTCCTTAAAGATTGTAAGATAATAACACATTCATACGATTAGAAACAAATTTGTTTTCGCGAAAAAAAATCTGAGAAAAATGGAAATGAATCTCACATTGTAGAAATGCTACGCTCTGAAAAGTTAAGACACAAGCAAAGCACGGATACCGTTAATTAGAGTGGCTGTAACCGATGTTTCTGAAAGACAAACTCTTCATATCGGAAGTAAGTGACATTCAACGGACTAGTTTATTTTACTCTTTACTTTTACTTGATTTTTAAATGACAGAGTGTAGACTTATGTTTAACCTGGTTTTTCTTGAATCACTTTTATAATAACATGTCTGTAAATTCGGCTATCAGTAAGAAAACAAGCGATGTACGAATGATATAAAGTATAGGCCCGTCAAAAGTTTAACACCAGGCTAACGAATTAGTGCTAAATGGTCAGTTCAGCTCGGTTCCTCAATAACTATATCGCTACAGCTTTTCGGCAGCTGATCACGGCAGTTAATTCCGCCAGTTATGAGAAAGATATAGAGTACAGACCTGTCGAAAGTTTAACAATAGAATAACGAATTAGTATCGAATTGGCAGTCCAGCTCGGCTCCTCATTATCTATACCGCTGCAGCTTTTCGGCAGCTGATCACGGTAGTAAATAAGACCACATGTATGAGAAAGGTATAGAAAATGTAACACTACTGTTGGAACCACTCTGATTGTAACAGTGAAATACTCTTTAGTTTTATAGAAAATAAAATAAAATGGAAAAGAGATTGATATTTTTCACTTACTTGTACCTAGTTGTAACAGGAAAACGGTATGTGCATTTCTGCAGTAAAGAAAAAAGTGGCGCTATTGGGATTTTACACGACCAAAATGGCGATGCTTACAAAGGATCCCGGAAGTGATGTCCTTGGTGACGTTATATGTGCAACAGCATCCGCCATTTGCCTTGTTTTTCAACATGTTAAATCCTAAGAGCGTTAACTTTTTACCCTGTGAAGGAAGATATATTCTAGGCTTATGCGCATACAAATTCCCTGTTACGACTAGGTCCAAGTAAGTGAATAATTTCAATTTTTATTTAAATTTATTTGATTTTCTATGGAAATAAAGAGTTTTTCAATGTCACAAACAGAGTGGTTCCAACAGTAGGCTAACGAATTAATGCTGAATTGGCAGTTCATCTCGGTTTCTTGTTACGTCGGTAGTTTTGCGACAGCTTGCCATTGCAGTAAATCTAGTAATTGTAATTCGACTCTTTTTCATTGGCTAAATTTCGACTTTCGGTAGGGATGTTAGGTACTAGATAATTTAGCTATTATAATACAAAATTGATGTAAAAAATGAAGACAACAATTGACCACACCACAGTCTATCAGACAACAGTAATACGGTTTTCGATTACCGTAAATCAAATCGAGATATATCAATATATACGTAAACAACATTGACCTGTTCGTTTGACCTTTTATTAGGAATATTCATATAGAAGAGTCCATCATATACATAGGTAGTAGAAGGGTTCGCAGTTAATAATGTTTACACAAAGATAAATGATTAGTGTTCTTATGGTGTATACAAAATAACCCTGTGTGCTTCCTATATATATATATATATATATATATATATATATATATATATATATATATATATATATAATTAGTGGTTCATAATAAATATTTAAATTAAAGGTCAAACGGACAGGTCAAAGTTGTTAGCCTATGCCTATATGAAATATAATATTCGTCTATAGCCAATGTCTAATAACAGGAAAATATAAATCACATCCCGGTATTAGATGTTGATAATTAACTCTACAAAGAACAAAGTAATGTTTTACGGTTTTATTTTTCAGATGACTCGATTAATTTGTGTTCTATATGCACTGATTTTCTTTATACCTTATATAGCGCTTGCATCATTTGTTTGCCTATGAAATATAATATTTGTCTATAGCCAGTGTCTAACAACGGCAAAATATAAATCACATCCCGGAATTAGATGTTGATAATAGGTTTCCAAAGAAGATAGTTTTGTTTTTCAGATGACTCAACTATTTTGTGTTCTATATGCACTGATTTTCTATATACCTTATATAGTGTGCTCGATTCATATATGGGAATATGGGAGGCTTCGCAAGAAGAAAAGTCACCTTTAAGGATCATTAAAGCTTCCTTAAAGCCTCATTAAATGGGCCTTAAGGGGGTTTTAAGGACCTTAAAAGTGTCTTTTAGGACATCAATAAATACCCTTAATGAAACTGAAATTTTTAGGATCTTTAATGCGGCTTTAAGGATTTTTAAGGAATCGTTAAAGTGCCTTTAAGGAGGGAGTTAGTCTTGTGCTTGGTTTGAATCATAACTGGACCTAGTCAAGATTTTAAAATAGGTAGTGACTGGTATTTTCGCAAAACACTCGGTGTTCAGAAATAAAAGTCACGGGGTCCTTCGTAACATGATACCATAAAAAACGATTCACCATGTCACGTTAAATGATCATTCCTAAAAATTGCCCTTATAGCACTGCAAGGTGAAAGTAAAAATCTTGCCACGTCATCTTTAGCTGCTGTCGTCTCGATATATGTAAAAAAAATCTTGACTTAGACGTAAAACCCCAATCAATCAATCAATCAATCAATCAATCAATCAATCAATCAATCAATCCTTATAGATTTGATGTTTTGTATTGTGGTTGTGTTTGACATTTTAAAGCGTTAAAATAGCGAAATCGTCATCGTCAGTTTGGTATATTTTAAATGTGTGACGTCATAGTTTTACATAGTGCGTTTAAAGTTATTTTTTTAATGAATAATAGTCCACCATATCACTCAATTTTCATTATGTTGTTAGCTAAACCGGAGGTGTTTACCTTCCGGAGCACAAGGCCTCACTTCCTTTTAGAAACTTCACGTGTTCAACCCACTAGTAACTTGTCGGTTTTCAGTTTTTTACTTAGCTTCTGGATTGTGATTTGGACATAGATTAGTATGTTTGTTTTTACTTAGCTTCTGGATTGTGATTTGGACATAGATTAGTATGTTTGTTTTTACTTAGCTTCTGGATTGTGATTTGGACATAGATTAGTATGTTTGTTTTTACTTAGCTTCTGGATTGTGATTTGGACATAGATTAGTATGTTTGTTTTTACTTAGCTTCTGGATTGTGATTTGGACATAGATTAGTATGTTTGTTTTTACTTAGCTTCTGGATTGTGATTCGGACATGGATTAGTATGCTTGTTATTGATTAACTGCATACTGGCATGAGTAACACTTTAGTGTATTTGAAATCGATTAAGAAAACCTGTTATGTGTCTGCACTTTTTTAATTTTTTTTGTAAAGTACACATATGCCTCACAAGTGTACTGTATGACTGGTAAACGTACAATACAGGCATTTCGGTCTTTCACAATTGGCGTTATATATAAAGGTTTTGGGTAACTTGATGATTGATGGTGGTTTACAAAAAAAATAAAAAGTCCAACCTGCCACCTCTATATAATGGCCACCTGCTTATTAAGGCCAGTAGAATTGTATCCCAATAGTTTTTTGTTCATATTATTTGAACCTGTATATAAAGGCCACCTGTTCATAAAGGCCACTTTTAATGGTTTCCTTGAGTGGCCTTTATAGACAGGTTTGACTGTAAATGAAATAGATATTAGTACTTCAAAAAGGTGTGACGGGCGGTAAGCGAGATTGCAATGGTATTGAGGGACATTATAATGAGGTTTTGCTGTACATATTACACTAGTAGTAGTAATGGTGTTTAACGTCCCAGTCAAGAATATTTCACTTATATCGAGACGTCGCCAGCTATAGGCGAAAGTGCAGAAATTTTGCCTGTGCGTTGCGCTGATGGCATTATACAGCAGGGTTCTTTAGCGTGCCAAGCCCACCGTGACACGGGACCTCGTTAATATAAAGTTCCCATCCGAAAGAACCGTGACTTTCATTTCGTAATGCCGAGTGCTTGGCGAAAGAACAGTCACTACCCACTTTCAAGTCTTGGGTCAGACCCGGCCGTGGGTCGAACCCACGACCTCCCACTTACGGAGCGAGCACTCTACCAACTGAGCTACCGCAGTGGTTCACATATTACACTAAATGACCAGTAAGAGTACACATGATGTCCGGTAAAACTGCACATATGATTTAATGACCAGCAATACAATTATCATTAAACCCAGTCTTACGTAAATTTTAGTCACTTTTATTGCCAATAAGAAACATACTGGGCATACTGGAAATTCAGAAGTGCATTTGACCCACAAAACATAAGACATCACAAATGCATTTTGGAAAACCAGCATAGTGTAACAAAATAATAGTTCGAAATTTCAGCACAGTGAAAGCTTCACTTTGCTCAGGCACTTTACTTTCCAATAGTTTTTTGTTCATATTATTTGAACCTGTATATAAAGGCCACCTGTTCATAAAGGCCACTTTTAATGATTTCCTTGAGTGGTTTGACTAGATGAAATAGATATTAGTACTTCAAAAAGGTGTGACGGGCGGTACACGAGATGGCAAGGGCATTATAATGAGGTTTTGCTGTACATATTACACTAGTAGTAGCAGTAGTAGTAATGGTGCTTAACGTCCCAGTCAAGAATATTTCACTTATATCGAGACGTCGCCAGCTATAGGCGAAAGTGCAGAAATTTTGCCTGTGCGTTGCGTTGATGGCATTATACTGCAGGGTTCTTTAGCGTGCCAAGCCCACCGTGACACGGGACCTCGTTAATTTTAAGTTCCCATCCGAAAGAACCGTGACTTTCATTTCGTAATACCGAGTGCTTGGCGAAAGAACAGTCACTACCCACTTTCAAGTCTTGGGTCAGACCCGGCCGTGAGTCGAAACCACGATCTCCCACTTACGGAGCGAGCAATCCACCAACTGAGCTACCGCAGTGGTTCACATATTACACTAAATGACCAGTAAAAGTACACATGATGTCCGGTAAAACTACAGATATGCTTAATGACAGGCAATACAGTTATGTTTAGAACAATAAAGTTGTATCGTAATATTGTGTAAGGCTATCATTAAAACCAGTCTTACGTGAATGATAGTTACTTTTATTGCTAATAAGAAACTTACTAGACATACTGGAAATTCAGCACTTGGAAGTGCATTTGACCCACAAAACAAAATAAATAACAAATGCATTTTAGAAAACTAGCGCATGGTACAGATGTAGTTTATATATGTCATAAATAGACTGGTTCCACAAAACAAAGAAAAAACATAGGAATATCGAAAAATAAGGACTTTTAATGATACACATACTGAGCCTAAAATTGAAAGTAGAAAAACCAAGGGTATATTGGAGAATCAACACTTGTTATAAAAAACAAACATACTAATCCATGTCCGAATCACAACCCAGAAGCAAAACTGGCAAGTAGGATTAGACACTAGAGAATTGAGGCCGGGTGCTCCGGAAGGGTAAGCATTTCCTGATTAGCTAGCTACACCCGCCACGTGTGTAATAAAAATTGTGTGAAAGAACAAAAATAGACTGGGTCCAAAAAACAAAGAAGAAACCTAAGCATTAATTTTGAAGTTGCACATTTACTTTGATTTAATATCTCCGGGCAAGAGACAAACTGGTAAATTTTCGCATGCTAAGATCTGTCCCCGAGTCGGATTCTTGAAAACCTAAGCGTTTATTTTGAAGTTACGCATTTACTTTGATTTAATATCTTCGGGCAAGTGACAAACTGGTAAACTTTTGCATGCTAGGATCTGTCCCCTAGTCGGATTCTTGAAAACCTAAGCGATGAGAAGCACTGCGATGAGAAGCACTACGATTCGCAAGTGCGCTTAAGAACACCCGGCCACCGAGACCGGACCACAATATCTAATCATTAGGGAGACGTTTGACACTGCAGTGAAAGTAAAGTGCATGTTCAAAATCTGGTTCAGGTCAAAAATTTAAATTACAATGAACATGACTTATTCAGATAATCACATGGTTTCAGATCTTGTTAATGCACTTTTAAGTGCTTAAAGAAATCCTTAATCATCGTAATCAGTCACGAGTAATGCTTGCAGACGACATGAAATGGTTCTTAGTCTTAGCGGGAAATTAAGTAATAGATGGTGTTATTATATCTCTAACTCCGACTGCGATAACAGTTTCTTCTCCCTCCTTATCAAACAATCATTTTATTTCCCTTTATTTTCATTCATATAATTACCATAGTTTTCTTCTTGTTTTTGCAGATAATGGTTAATGGTCAAAAAGATGTCGTCTGCTGTTTGATATAGTCGTCTGCTACAGCAATAAATCAGAAATGATACGGATTTTACAGAAATAAAGTAAATAATTGGAAGAAAATCGGATTGTGAGCTTAGTAATCACCGTATAATACATCGGATTGCAACAAAACACGGAATCAGCATATAATCAGGTTAATTAATGCGATTGGCTGAATACGTCTGCTTAAAATGGATTCCAGGGAAGTTAAGACAGCTTAAAACTTATGTATTTAAATTAATTCAGATCTTTTAGTAGCAAGAAATTCCAAGGAATTTAGGTCAGCTTAAAACGCGTGTATTTAAATAATTCAGAATTTAGTAACAATCGTTCAAAAAAAGTTCCAACGCCTTTTTTTTAATCTCAGGTGAAAAATATAAAACTATTGTTGTAATCCCAGTTCTAGAGAATTGAAGACGACTTAAAACTTATGTATTTATTCAGACTTTTCGAAGAAATGTCCCAACATTCTTTTTATCTGAGATACAAAAATACATTATGGTAATTCTATATTATTACAATACTGCATCGAAAGCAGACGACAGTTAATCGTTTTGAACATCCGGTACAATGGCGGCATCTTTCAATTGATTTGAATAATCGGGATAAAAACAAAGTGTTTTAATATCCGGTGCATTAAGGGAAACCTTAAAGAGATTTAAGTGATCAGGCATAAAAAACAAGACAACAAAAAAAAAAAAAAAAATGGAACGATCCGGTTTAACAGTGACTACGTCGGATCCGCTTTTCAATTTGAACGATTATGATTTCCTAGGAAATTTGAACTTAAATTGGAGTTCCGGTATAGATTTTGATTTTAGTGCAGTTTTTAACGACCCTGGTTTTACTGATATATTTTACCAGAATTTTAGACAGTCTATTGACGGATTTTTTGGTCCACGGAAGGGCATGACAATAGCATTAATCGTCTTGTACTCAGTGGCGTTTCTTCTTGGATTATTTGGGAACACCTTTGTGATATGTGTAGTCGCGTACTATCGTCATATGAGAACACCGATAAATTTGTTCCTCGTGAATTTGGCATGTGGTGATTTACTTGTTGTTTTTGTTTGTATTCCGATCACGCTCAGTAATTACATCTACCGAGACTACATTTTTGGACCCGTCATTTGTAAACTCGTACCATTCCTCCAAGGCACTTCAGTTTCTGTCAGTTCGCTCTCGCTGCTTGTTATAAGCACAAACAGATACTTCGCCATACACAAGCCAATGCGAGCAAAAATGTCGTTTTCGAAAAGGAAAGTGTATTTTATGATTTTGTCAGTGTGGGCTGTCTCGTGCTTAGTTTTTATTCCATTGGTTGTGGTTAATTACGTCACAGTACACGCCCTTCCGGGATTTCAAGTTCGATATTGTATAGAAAATTGGAAGTTTCTTTTACAAAGACAGAGTTACAATCTATTTGTTTTTATAATGCTATTCGTGTTGCCACTTATTGCAATGATCTGTACATATTCCAGAATAGCAGTAACGTTATGGCGTGGACAAACGGGACTGATAGAAGTGTCCACAAGTGTGTTCCAAGCAAAAAGAATTTTACGGCAGCGCAGGCGATCGGTGCGGATGTTGATTGTGGTCGCCTCCCTTTTTGTGATATGTTGGTTTCCGTATTACGTCATCAATATATGGTTAGATTTCAATATAAATGCCACTAATTCTTTGTTTATTAGTGACAATATTTTCCCGCTTGTACAGATACTTGGATTTTGTAATTCAACCGTAAATCCCATTTGTTACTGTTTCATGAGCAATGGATTTCGGAGAGCGTTGTTAAAATTCTGTTTCCGTCACAAAGTGGTCCATACAGGAACCACGAGTACCATCTTGACAGTTCGGTTTAGGTCTTCTGATGAAAGTCCTTTTAATAGCACAGATAGATCGTCTGCTGCACTGAAACATGACAAAGTATAAAGTAATATGCTGATAGTATATTTTAATTGCTCAATTTTGCGAAAGTGACTTTCCAGAGTGCTCAAAACATTTGTCAATGAGTCTTCTATGTTGTTCACTTTCAAGAAAATTTGTTATTTAAAGATCGAAGTACAGTCAAACCTGTCTTGAGGCTACCCAAGGGAACTAGTAAAAGTGGTTTTTATGGGTAGATGGCCTTTATATACAGGTTCAATATGAATAATGACCAATTGAGATACAATTCTACTGGCCTTTATAAGCAGGAGGTCCTTTTATAGAGTTGGCATTTAAGAAGGTTGGACTATACAGAAAAAGTACTACATGTATTCAACGTCATTATTTTTGCATTATAAATATAAAGAATTTGGCAATGAATCGAGAAAGATTTATACGGAACAATAAGGATTTTTAGGACTACCGTGGCAATAAGCAAGATGACAAAGTTAAAGATGAAATAGTTTACTTTACTGTAATATGGCCATACTCGATTTGTTATTGATGTGCGTCACTAGCACCGATACTGAAAATAAGAAAGCTTGATGGTTATAGATAAATGTATTATTCAGATAAAAACCGGGACCAAATTGGTAACACAAACTGGATCAAACTGGGGAAAAGGTGCTCGTAAGGTTTGTAAAGAACTGGGCTAAAATTGGAACAGGTGCTCATAGCGTTTGTAAAAAAATCGACCAAACTGAGGAACAGGGGTTCGTAGGGTTTGTAAAAAACTGGACTAAACTGATGAACAGTTGCTCGTAGGGTTTATAAAAAAGTCTGGACCAAACTGAAAACAGGTGCTCGTAGGGTCTGTAAAAAGTCTTGACCAAACTGAGAACAGGTGTTCGTAGGGACTGTAAAAAAAGACTGGACCAAACTGGAAACATTTGCTCGTAGGATTTGTAAAAATAAAACTGGACCAAATTGAGGAACAGGTGCTCGTAGGGTTTATAAAAAACGGGACCAAATTGAGAACAGGTGCTTATGGGGTCTGTGAGTCTCTTTTTAAACCGTTTGTACCCGGATATAAAAAAATATTTGCCAATGTACCGCGCGATCAATTTATTTTAAGGTTTTTATCGGACATTTATGCCTCAAACTTCAAAATATACACGAATTTTACGCAAAAATGTTAAAGTATTCGATTCAATATCTAAAGAAAACACTTGTATTGGATAACAAACGTTATATTGGGTATCCCGTTGTACGCTTTTAAACCCTATGACGTCATTTTACGCGGTTTCTAACCAATCCATATTGTTTTGTAACCGGAAATCGCAAATTCACGCTTGTCACATGACGACACTTGCAGACTCCATGATAATAAAATGTGTTTGTTATTGCAGTTACTACAACTTCAATAACTAAGCTTATATGTTTAGTATCCGTTGTTATTATTTGTTTAATAGTGTTTGATTGTTGAGATTGTTGATAATAAAGATTTCTATATATGGATAAATATATCTAGTTTTGTTTAATGAAAATGAGGATTTATCCATTCGGATAATTTCTCTTTACACCGGTCATTTCAGTATATCAAAATTGACCGTTAAGTTTGGTGATTGTATTGATAAAGTTAATATAGTTTTGTTCAATGAAAATGAGAAATTTGCCCATTCAGATATTTTTTTGAAATTCTGATCATGTGCATTTGTCGATTAAGTTAATTTAAAATAAGATATCAAAATGGTTTTGTCTCGTTTATTTAAATCGGTTATTGTTAAGTGTTATTCGAAATTCCCGGCTAAGAAATTGGCAATGGAATATTGTAATGCAATCTGTCCGCACTTGTTGCAAATTTTTATCCGAACGAATTCCCCAATGCCGCCCATCAGATATTAGTTGAAACTTTATAGCTGATTTGGGTAATAGTGTTTAACGTCCTAGTCAAAGATGTTTCACTTATATCGGGACGTCGCCAGATTTACGTGTTACCTATACTGTGTAAGAGTTCAGTTGAGTAATGGTGTTTATCGTCCCAGTCAAAATTGTTTCATTTATATTTAGACGTCGCCAGCTATAGGCGAAGGTGCAGAAGTTTTGCATGTGCATTCCGCTGATGACATTATACAGCAGGCTTCTTTATTGTGCCAAGCCCACCGTGACACGGGCCCTCTTTTATTTTAAGTTCCCATCCGAAATAAGCGTGACTTCGATTTCGTAATGCCGAGTGCTTAGCGAGAGAACAGTCATTACGTATATCTACTTTCAAGTCTTGGATCAGAACCGGCCGGGGATCAAACCCAGAACTTTTCACTTACGAAGCGAGCACTCTACAATTGAAACGAAAGATCTGTAAGAGTTGTACATGTAGTTGTGTACATAATTTCCTTGTTCCCTAAGAGTTATCACCCTTCATTTAAAAAATTGTTGCAAATAACTCTTGGTAGAGTATCTTACTTTCACTGAAAGCTCTTGCTTGTTCTAAAAATTGAAAATATGTAAGAAAAATTCAGTGTAGCCCTGTCGAAAGTTTAACACTGGGCTAACGAGTTGAGTTGAGAAATGGTGTTTAACGTCCAGTCAAGAATATATCACTTATATCGAGACGTCGCCAGCTATAGGCTAAAGTGCAGAAATTTTGCCTGTGCAGGGTTCATTATTAATTGTGCCACGCCTACCGTGACACTGACCCTCTTTTATTTTAAGTTCCCATCCAAAATAACCGTAACTTTTATTTCGTAATGCCGAGTGCTTGGCGAAAGAACAGTCACTACCCACTTTCTTGGGTCAGACACGGTCGAGGATCAAACCAACGAACTCCCACTTACAGAGCGAGATCTGTACCAACTGAGCTACGTATACCTTAGTGGTTACTGGGCTAACGATAACAATTGCTTAGATATTGCTAAAATGGGCCGAAATAAGCCGTCGATCTGGTACTAATTCGTTAACTTAGTATTTAACTTTTCACTGTTCTGTATAGCTAATCACATGTCGTGATGTTCGGCTATTAAGATATCGGTCTATTGTGATTAGAAAAGAGAAATATGTCTCCGACAAAATGCAGAAAAAGTATTCTAAATTAGAATGGAATAACCCTTTGATAAAGGCAACCGAGTTGTACATAAATCATTAAGTATAATCTCAGTCGACAAATTAATTTTGATAGATTAAATACATTTTTGGCGCTCATTTATCACTGTAATGAATTAATGCGATTACGACAAAGTCAGTGCTTAAAGTGTATAAGTGTATGGGCAAACAACATTGACCTGTCCGCTTGACCTTTAATTTTGGTCCAGTAAATTTATGTATAGGGAACTAAGGTTTTTATTTTGTCTACATCATGAGAAAGTTGCACTGCTTTTGTATTAAATGTGAATCCTACCACTTCCCATGTATCGGAAAGATCTTCGTACATGGAGTATATTGTAATGAAAGGTGAATGTTATTTACGTATAATTTGTTTTTATAAAAAAAATCAAAATCTGAGACAAACAAAATCAAAAATAAATGTTTTAAGGATTATATAGTCAAAAACGATGTCCTGTTCGCTTGACTTTAAATGCAAATAATTACCGTGATGTATTATATTGAGAGTTGAGTTGAGTAATGGTATTTAACGTCTCAGTCAAGAATATTTCACTTATATCGCGACGTCGCCAGCTACAAGCAAAGGTGCAGAAATTTTGCCTGTGCGTTGCCCTGACGGCATTTTACAGCAGGGTTCTTTAGCGTGCCAAGCCCACCGTGACACGGGACCTCGTTAATTTTAAGTTCCCATCCAAAAGAACCGTGACTTTCATTTCGTAATGCCGAGTGCTTGGCAAAAGAACAGTCACTACCCACTTTCAAGTCTTGGGTCAGACCCGGTCGGGGATCGAACCCATTACGGAGCGAGCACTCTACCAACTGAGCTATCGCAGTGGTGTGTATTATAGAGGGAACACAAGTATATAGTGGATAACAATCTTCTCAAAGAGTAAAACCTGCTGGATTTCGTACTTTTAACAGCGAATCCTAGCACTAACATCATAGCGGGTGGATCCTTCTACATGTATAAACAGATTAAACAGACAGGTTACTATTTATTTAGCCTATTTCGGAGAAAGCAAGATCGTAAAATATTATATAGATTTCAAAATGACGGTTAGAAATCAATGATTCTTTTACCCGAGTAGTTACTAAAAATTCCTTTTTCGGCCCAATCCTTGCTTCATATACCATTTTATACGACAAAATACAACTTGGGTGGGTGTTTACAATGATAATTTTTTTACGAAATAGTGGGGTTCTTTATGTTACTTAGTCAAGACGAAAGAGTCGACTATTTACGTAGCTCAGTGCAGCTCTAGAACGGATTGATGAACAAGTTGATTAAATGAAGTAATAAAGTGAACTACCTTTCTGCACTTTTAAACTCAACCCGACCTTTGAGCTAACCTACATTGTACCCCTTGCGAACCTACGTAAATAATAAATTCTTCCGGCATCATTACGTCACACGAAAGACGCCGCCATTTTTTAAAAAATTTTACCATTGTAAACAACCATCCAAAATACGTTTCACTGTATTAAAGGAGTTATAATGCATGGATTAGATCGAAATTAGGAAATTATTAGCAATGACTCGGCTCATGTAAGTAAATGATTGATTTTTGACCGTGTCATTTAAATTTTTGAAATATATACATTAGTGTTGTTCCTTTCTCTGCAGCAGAGTAAACAGACAGTAATATTGTTTTGCTATAAGAATAACGTACACGAAACTTGCATATTTTTGCTGTGTCCTGTGACCACCATTATACAACTATACCATTTGCCTTTTTGAATTTTACAATGACAAACGTCAACAAATTTAATTTGACCGCAAATTGCAAGGCTAGATTTTTTACAACCAATTGCAGCGGAAGGTGTTTGTCCAGTCTGTCCCTTACGAAAAAGAAAAAAATAATTTCCGGCCAACCCGCTCAAGATGTTGATCATTGGCGAATCAAGAATTATTATTGCGTTGGCATTGATGTACATTTGTATGTTGACTAATATGTTACCAACAATATTCTGCACAAAACGATTACATATTATACCAGTTTTAATTTTACAGCACTAGACGACCATTTCGGAATGCAATTGCTCACCAGTAATGCTTGGGCCAATACTGTGAAACCAACATTTTTTCAAGGTGTTGAAAAAAATATCCAAAAGACCATACGAATATAAATATATATATTTATTCATATATAGTTTCATGACTTGTTTTATACTAGTAATATATTATGTAAAAATATCCATAAGACCAGACGGATATAAACACACACACATATATATATATATATATATATATATATATAATATATATATATATATAATATATATTATATATATATATAGTTTCCGTGACTTGTTTTATAATATGTAAAAATATCCAAAAGACCAAATGGATATAAATACATATATTAATTCATAAATAGTTTTAATGACTTGCTTTATAATATGTTAAAGGTCATTTTAATTAGCTGAATCTTCTGATCTACTGAATCCACTGACTTCAATAGTGATGATATCGCGAAGCCATATTAATACCAGCTGTTCCTAATGCATTGGTTCAACCCACGTGTTCTTTTAACGAAGTCTTAAATATGGCCGACGTATCTCTGATCTAAAAGGTTAGAGGTTACAAATGTTATATGGTCGGCCTTGAAATAAACAAAACTAATCGAAAATGATGAACTGTAAGTACTCACCACTAATTTGTTTCGTCATTTTTGTTTTTAAATAAAAACCCAAGTAAAAATGAAATATTTAAATAGCTGAATTAAATATAAAATTGGCAACATTTAAATCCAAATTATATGAATGGAATGGCACTAACCACGAAAACAAAAACAAAAATATCAAGCGAAATATATAACGCTTGGTACCAGTCCCAGAAAGGGAAATAACACCATGCACCATGGCGAGATTAATTAATGCTTTGCGCGACGCCACGCGATGCGGAAAGTCGAAATGGTATTGAACACCAATGCCGGGTAAACCGATAAACGCTTCTTACAAAAATCGAAAAAAGCGAAAGCATACCACGCTTAAAGTTTTAAAAAGTTTTTCAAAACGAAAACATAAAATAACGCTTCGCACCAAGCGAAATATAATGCCACACGTTACGGGAATATCTGTAAAACGTCTCGCGTAAAATAATGTAATACGTCATGTGAAAAAAAAAACAACAACAACAACAACACAAATCAATATTAAGCATTTTAAAACAAATACCCTACGCATTTCATGTCACTGAATAAAACTTCTTAGACTGGGTATTTGTTAAGCCCAAACTCGAAAGCTAAACTGAAATTTGTGTCTTTTATTTGTCTTTGTAATCGCCATGACACGGCTTTTTTGGTTACGCGTGAGCACTATGTATAAAATATTTTTATCTTCCGCCTTTCAGAGAAAAACAGGGATCTTAAATTCGAGTTCTTGTCTGCGCTAATTCTCTAAATCAACTGAGTACTATTTCAGGAAACTTGGTGCAAACTATCAACATAGATATGAGATGCGCATTTGGTTAACCCGAGTTCATTTGCTAATTTTCCTCGGAGTTATGACCCTTTGAACATAAGTGCAAATTAAAAACAAAGAACTTGCTGGCTGTGGATCCTTTTTCAATGCTTGTTCATGTTACAGCCATGCTGTAATATGGCTCTAATTTACAGTAGGCGATTTCTGAGAGATTATAAATACCTTAATTAGTGACGATGATATCATGAATTAAAATATAAAAATACCCATTAGTTTTCAGTTCCCCAATGTATTGTATCAACCTTGATTTTCTAGAATTATGTAATTTCTTACCAATAACAGTGTACAGCCCTGTCGAAAAGTTTAACACCAGAATTAACCAATCCTGATCTCATCTCGGTCCCTCGTTAGCTATATCTTGATAAATACTGTAAACGTATTTAATTCCGCGTGTTTTTATTTTCGCGGTATATGAAATTTAGATAAAAACAAACATACTAATCCATGTCCGAATCATAATCCAGAAGCAAAGTAAAAACTTTGGAACAGACAAGTTAGGTTAGACACGTGAACTTCCACCAGGGAAGTGAGGCCGGGTGCTCCGGAAGGGTAAGCACATCCTGTTTAGCTAGCTACACCCGCCACGTGTGTAATAAAATTGTGTGAAAGGAACATGGAACTATGAGACGTCAAATATATCCAGGGCAATCCTGGACACAGAGACATCAAACTTATCAACAATACTGTGATGACGGCCATAAAACTTGATAAGCCTAGGCTTGCAATATCCCTGAGTCAACAATTTATTTGCAAGCAGCTTACTTCGCTGCACAAAGTCCCCATTCGTGTATCTAAAATTACGCGTTTTTAGTTTAAATTTGCACTATAGCACAATCAGCATAATATAGTTTTCGCTTGGTTTTTATTTTCGTACAAAACAAACGACCGCAAAATAAGCGAAAATTAGTATACCGCGAAAATAAATACGCTAACAGTATTCTGCTGCTGTTATAAACCTTTCGTCCGTTTTTTTCGGCCACAAACAATGTATATCTCGTATGCTCAGCAGCCAATTTTCGGCTCCATATCCTTCACTCAGTGTTTAAATTTTGACAGGTCTGTGCTGCAGTTTTCAGTTACATAATTAAATTCTATTCTTTTTTAAAGAACGGTAAAGACCTGCCGAAAGTTTAACAGTGAGCTTGCAAGAGGGTCTGTCAACTGGCCGAGATATGAATATAGGCAACAAGCTGCCGAGGTGTAAATAGCAGCTCCCATAATGCTGCCAAGATATGTCAACCAATGAGCCGCCGAGATGAACTGCCTATTCGTCACTCGTTAGCTCAATGAAAAAATTTGGACAGGTCTGTACTATACTCTTTAATGTTGTGTTACGTGATACATGCATTGTTTTGGCCTACATTTGCAATACACAAACACATTTACAACAATTACAAGACTTTCCTGGCATGTTAACATGGTGTCTCCATAATTCCCACAAAGATAAAAGAGATTATTCACGTTTATTTGTGTAGTTACAGGGATTTATGAAAAATATCAACAGCGTGTATCCGCATAATTGATGCGACGACATGCTTACATTTAACCTTGAATATAATCTGAAACCTGCCTTTTTGGAACGAACAAAAGTAGAGAGAGAGAGAGAGAGAGAGAGAGAGAGAGAGAGAGAGAGAAAGAGAGAGAGAGTTTATGAAAAATATCAACGACATGTATCTGTATTGTTGATACGACATGCTTACATTAAACATTGAAATAGGATCCGAAATCTCTCTTTTAAAGTCACTGTTAATTTGAATGTTGAATGACATGAGAGAGAGAGAGAGAGAGAGAGAGAGAGAGAGAGAGGTCACAGTCAACTGGAACAACCACAATACGAAATGAGAGAGAGAGAGAGAGAGAGAGAGAGAGGTCACAGACAACTGGAACAACCAAAATACGAAATGAGAGAGAGAGAGAGAGAGAGAGAGAGAGAGAGATTTATAAAAGATATCATCGGTATGTAGATGTATCTGTATAAATGAGGCTATTACTAAATGCTTACATTAAACCTTGGCATTGGATCTGAAACTCGACTCGTTATTTTGAAATATCACTTTCACCAAAAATATGAAATTATCGAGACATTTGGCAGTGGAAAGAACCACAAATAAATAAATAAATAAATAAATAAATAAATAAATAAATAAATAAATAAAGGCATAAGGATTTAAAATCAAATCACAATTAATTTTAACTATGGAAAGGACAAAATGCAAAGTAAAAGTGGAAAATATTTTCTTTGGCTGTGAAAGGGATTGAATGTATATGCCTTCAAACTTTTGATAGTTCCATTCCATTTTTCTTTCATTTTCGAATGTGATTACACACATGGCGGTTGGGGGTGAAGCTATCTGGATAGGAGGTGCTTTATCCTTCAAGGACTCCCGGATTTCTCTGGTAAAAGTGTACGTGTTTAATTTATCGAAATCGTTGTTTTTTTGGGAATGTGAAAAAATAGTTAACGGTATTGTATGGAAATGGAATATAGTCAATCTTGTCTATAAAGGCCACCAAAAGGGAACCAGTAAACGTGGTCTGTATGGACAGGTGGCCTTTATATAGAGATTCAAATACTATGAATATAAAACAATGAAGATACAATTCTACTGACATTTATAAGCAGGTGGTCCTTATATAGAGGTTGTCTTTAAGGCATGTTGAACTGTATATATATGAAAAATAAAGAATTTGTGTAAAAAATTGTTAATCTTTCGAATAGTATTACTAATCAGTAAATTGTTGGACACACACACACACACACACACACGCACACACACACACTTGAATAAAGTAATTAAAAATTTAAGAAGCACACCAAATATTCTGTAATTTTTCAAAAACCACAAAACATTTACACCATATAATGACAAAGAACTGACTATGTATTAATTTTGATTTGCATTTTATTGCTACAAACAGAAAACTGGTTTCTTTGAAACGCCATGCTGCTATTTAAATGACGTCTACTGTCTGGTTTTAAACAGAGAAACATATAATTTCCATGGAATTAGACCATTTTCTATACTTAAGTCTTAAAGCTTTATGATTTTATCAGTCTGACACCCACATGGCTCTGCTTGTGTTCTTGCGTGTAGATTTGTATTAACTTTTACATTTTCAGGAATGAAACAGAATTAATTTATCCATCCAGTCTTTTTTTGAGGGCGCGGTGGCCTAATGAATAAGACATCAGTCTTCAAATCTAGGGTCTCTCCCCGCTGTGAGTTTGAGTCCCGCTGAGACCACATGTGGGAAAGTAAATTTTCCTTGCCGTTGGCCTTTATGGGTTCACCTGGTATCAGAATAAATGGACTGGGGGAGTGGTACGTTTATCTGCGGCGTACTGACTCTGTGAGCTAGCACGTTAAAGTCACCAAGAGTGCGCGCTAGTACAAGGCAGACCATACAACACACTCACACTTCACATGTATACACAAAAATCCATACAGATTATTAAAATAGTTCTCGTCGCGAATAGGTGAAAAATTGCTGATGCGACGTTAAGCAACATTCAACCAACCAACCAACCAACCAATCCATTTAGTCTTTATGAATGGGTATTGCATCAACTTTTCAGCCACTGTTTTGCGTGTCATTTTCATTCAATACGTTGTTACAGCTTTTATCATTTAATTGTTTAAAATATATATTATTGGACAGTGTCCCATATCTATTGTCCTGGTTATAAATAATCATTTCTTCACAAAGAAATTGTTTTTCTTTTCAATTCTCAATTTTAAAATTTCTCTTTATTATCACATATTATCGGCCAGCCTGTCGAAAATTCAACACTGAGGCAACGCAAAAGAAGTGGAAGATTGAATCCCGAGTGGCCGAGACATATATAGATAGTAGAAAGAAAACCAGCGGTTGAGTGATAGATAGGAGCTACGGAAAAGCACAGCTGTCCAGAGGCCTAGCTGTCGGTGCGGCAATGGTCAGTCTGTCGAAAATTCAACACCGAGGCAACACAAAGGAAGTCAAAGATTAAATCCCGAGTGGCCGAGACATGTATGGATAGTAGGCAGAAAACCAGCCGTTGAGTGATAGATAGCAGCTACCGAAAAAACTGTTGCGGCACATTTGTCGAGGGGTCCATGTGAACTTTCGGTGCGGCAATGCCCAGCCTGTCGAAAATTCAACACTGAGCTCACGAAAAGGAAGTAAAAGCTTGAATCCCGAGTTGCCCAGACATGTTTAGATAGTAGACAGAATACCAGCGGTTGAGTGATAGATAACAGCTACCGAAAAACTGTCGCAGCACAGCTGTCCAGAGGCCTATGTGAGCTGTCGGTGCGGCAATGCCCAGCCTGTCGAAAATTCAAAACTGAGCTCACGAAAAGGAAGTAAAAGCTTGAATCCCGAGTTGCCCAGACATGTTTAGATAGTAGACAGAATACCAGCGGTTGAGTGATAGATAACAGCTACCGAAAAGCTTTCGCAGCACAGCTGTCCAGAGGCTTATGAGAGCTGTCGGTGCGGCAATGGTCAGTCTGTCGAAAATTCAACACTGGGCCAACACAAAGGAAGTCGAAGATTGAATCCCGAGTGCCCGAGACATGTATAGATAGTAGGCAGCACAGCTGTCCAGAGGCGCATGTGAGCTGTCAATGCGGACATGATTTGTTAGCTTGTGTTTAATCTAGGGTTTTTCAGAGGCGACATTCTCAAAACCTTTCACTTAAAACACATAACATCAATGTTTCTGAATTCATATTATAAAACAAGACTCACTAAGGTTTGAATAATGGAGTCATTTGGCAAAATAAGGGATTAATGGTCCAATTAATGGTACCTGTTAGCTAAGTGTTTATGTGTATTTTGCCAATTCTCAAAAATTTATCAAACTTATAGACAGTATAATGTCAAAGAATTGTGTACAAATGTAGATTTAAATTTCATTTTCACAAACAGAAATCTGATTTCTTTGAAACGCCATGTGGCTATATATATGCCACCCACTGTCTAAGAAACGTATCATTTCCATGGAATTAGACCATTTTCTATACTGAAGTTTTAAAGCTATATGACAGCACATGGCTCTATTTGTGTTCTTGCGTGTAGATTTGCATTAATTTTACACAAACAGATTTATTTTCTCCATTCAGTCTTTTTAACTAGGTATTGCTATTGCATCAGCTTGTCAGTAACTGTCGTACATGTCCTTTTCACAAAATGCGTGGTTAGAGATTGTCGCATTTAATCTTTAAAATTAATATATTATCGGACAGTGCACGCACTTCTGGATAATCTATTTTCACAAATAATACTATTTTGTTTCTAAATTCTTAATATGTTTTTAATATTACTCTTTTTATCTCTTATTGTATACAGATCTGTCAAATATAAAACACTGAGCTAACGAAATCAAAAACAAACATACTAATCCATGACCGAATACCAAACCAGAAGCAAAGTAAACACTTTAGAACTGACAAGTTAGGTTAGACACGTTAACTTCCACCAGTCACGTGAGGCCAGGTGCTCTGAAAGGGTAAGCACCTAGTGTTTAGCTAGCTACATCCGCCACGTGTGTATTAAAAATTGGATGAAAGGAACATAGAACTATGCGACGTCAAATATATCAAGGGCAATCCTGGTAACAGAGACATTAAACTTATCAACAATACTGTGATGACGGCCATAAAACTTGATAAAACGGCCTTGATAAGCATAGGCTTGCAATATCCCAGAGTCAACAATTTATTTGCAAGCAGCCTGCGTCGTTGTATAAAAGTCCTTGTAGTGGGAACAAGCTTTACCATAGCGTATTCATTGGGAAACACACATATCATAAGGCGGAGGAGCAGGTATATTGCTGCATAAAAAAGGACAGTTGACAATGGAAAAATTGAAGTGTCACCACTTTTGTCATAAAGTTTTAAATGTACGTAGTATAAGTCTAAATATGAAGCAGATTACATATTATACTAGTTATTTATTTTACAGCACTAGAAGGCCGTTTCGGAATACAATTCCTCATCAGTAGTGCTTGGACCAAAATTATGAAACTAAAATTATTTTGAAGATGTTTAAAATCTCACAAAAGGACCAAAATACATTTTACCAAATTAAGCTAAGGCAATACTTTTCATAAGGAAGTATGCCTTAGTTTTTAAGAAATTTCAAATTTTAACTTGCAGGAAATTTAAACAATTATAGTATATGTCTTGAGGGCTCAGTAAGTGAGTCGAAGCTCTTCTGCCGACTAGCTACAATATGGTTAGTTTGTAAACGAAAAGCTGTCGAGAAAAAGGTAACAAGTATCGAAAAGCTTTCGTGTTACAGCTAACCATGGGCCTAAATGGACCGTCTATTCAGCAGTGACTTGTCAGCCATTGTTTAATCTAGGATTTTTTGGAGAGGGACATTTTGAAATCATTTCACCTAAAACAAATAACATCAATATTTTTGAATTTATATTATGTTAAATATGACTCACTTAGACCAAAGGAATGGGGACAGTCGGCCATAAGATAGAAATATATTTGGCAAAATCAGGGGACAATGACCCCATTGACACTTTAAGTATGAACAAATGGTAGCTAAGTGTTAAACTTTCGACAGAACTGTACTGTATATGCGCATTAAATATTACTCCCCCATTCAAACTTTAAAAAGTTGTTATCACCGATAAAACATTAATCACTGTTGTCACGTTATGCGTCATCAGAGTGTGTCTTTGACTAAAATACATTCTATTGACGCTATTCATGTTGCTTTTGATTTTGAAATGGTAAACAGTTTTCATTTGATTAACGTTGGTAACAAATACCAAATTAATAAATATGTTATATAGCATTACTAATGCTTCTGAGGCCATGCAAAATAAATTTATGGTTCGCCGGCCCGCCTGTAAATTGTGTATTAAGAAAATGAGGTAAATTTAGTTTTAAATCGTTTTCTATGCGTTCAAAAAATCCCGCATGGCAATATCGTCCATTTTGGGTGAGGCAGAACATTATTTATGTCAATTTTTGTTGCTTCGGCAAATTTCACGTACTGGACTGTGAAATTAGTATCTTGGTTGTTTATTATGACGTTATAGTTTTTATCATTTTTTTTGTCTTTTTTACACTTTCTTTCTGTGTACTCCTCTCTCTCTCTCTCTCTCTCTCTCATCTCTCTCTGTCTCTGTCTCTCTCTCTATCTAGCTTGGTTCAAATTGTGTGCGCCTGAAGAAAAATGTTTTCTGAAAACACATTCAATTTTTAATCGCTCTCTCTCGCTTGTACATGTATTTTTTAAAGACAAACTAAACATTAATTTGATGCGACCTAAAAGGATGGGGTTCAGCTTGATCTATGTTGAATAACAAAGTCATAAATTAAAAAAAATATCATTATTTCCCTTACCCTTATTACTTGATTTTCAAATAGTAGTCATTTTAATTTGATTTATATTAAATAACAAATACTTAGTCAGTAAATATAATACATATATATCATTATTTCACCGGTGTTTCTGTCTTGGCTGTTAAAAATGGTAAACATGTTTTTTTAATGTTTGCTCATTGACACAAAAGATACACTTATAAATTACAAATACAATGTAAACATGATTTTTCATGAATGTTGAATCAATAATATATGGTTAAACCAGGGTTTTTTTGTAACAGTTTATGGCTAGTTAATAGCGTGAAACAGAAATTAGTTGACCAATGTTTACAGAAATGGACTGCAGATTGTAAAAGCTCATCGAAACGGACTTCATACAACTTATTTACATATTTTAACTTTAAACTCTAAGATTATCTTATTTCAAAAATTTCTCCCCTAAACAAAGTTATTTTAAGTAAATATAGATGTAGTAATCATAAATTATATTTTGAGACAGGTTGTTGGAAAACCATCCCAAGACAATTTAGAAAATGCAATATTCGTAATTATGATTTAGGTGATGAGTACCACCATTTAATCAAGAAATAATTATTTATATTCTTTTTAATTATAGAAATAATCACAACTCTTTCAAATATTTTCAACTATTTATGTAAGAAATCTTCTATAATCAATAATTTATGTAAATTTATAAAATGTATTAACAAGAGGATCAGTCCTCCGGGTTAATCGTACTATACAGTTATTTATTGTATAGCAATATATGCTTCGCATAGAAAATAAACGACAAATCCTGAGGTGTTAGCGTTATTTGCACGCAAACTTTGATCAAGTCCGAGGTTTCCCGAATCAATTTTTTCATATTGCACGCTTTGTCACATGACGCTGTCATATGATTGTTGTCGACGTCATCGCTGTGTTGTTGTCATATTTCACTAGTTCTTATATCCATGTAATATTTAATGTTTTGTACGACAAAATGGTGTTTTAGATGAAATGCTTGACGGGCGTAAACAAAATTTATTTTGCTATATCGCTATATTTTGCTACTCACAAGCTCGTGCAAATGTCGAGTCAACTCGGGACAATATTTCACAATATCAGTTCAATAACCCTATAATATTATATTTACAGTTCACTGTTATGTATATATTGTACTTATATGTTCTAAGCATTGTATTGTCAACAATTAGAAAATAAAGAAATTGAAATTAAATTGAACTGTAATAACTGGTGCTTCTGTCTTGGTCGTTCATTAAAAATGGCAAACATGTTTTTTATAATGTTTGTTTAATGACACAAAGCATACTCTTATAAATTACAAATACAATAAAAGAAGTCTAAATGAACAAAAGAAATTAAATTCAAAGCCAGCATGGTAAACAGGTTTTGAATAACAAATTTTTTGTCTTAAATGGTAGATTAGCTATTATTATTTCACTGGTGCTTCTGTTTTAATTTTTAAATGGTAAACAGAATTTTGATATAATATATCATCAACATAATAATTTATTATGTTGATGATCAAATACTATTTCTGTATGATTTGGAATTATTTTTCTGGGGCTTCTGTCTTGAATTATAATTAATAAACATAATTTTTTTTTATTTAAGTTATATAAGAGATTATCACAAACTCGGCAGGCAGTGCTTTTGTACTGTCAGAAATATACTATTTTCTAAGTTTCCTACTAAAATATGAAAATCCTTAAAATATTAGGTAAACTGCTTCATGCAAAGTATTTCTTAAGCTATATTTGGTTAAAACTACTTTGATCCTCTGGATATTTTTCAACTACTGATGAGAAATTGTATTCCGGAATAACCGTGAAGTGCTGTAAGATTAACACGGATATAATATGTAAATTGAATAACTGATTCCATGATATTTGCTTGATGTTCAAAAATGATAAACACGGATATTTTTAAATAACAAATACTAAATAAATAACGTCTCATTTTTTCACTGATGCTTTTGATCTGATGTTTAAATGGTTAACACATTATTTTTTGATTTACAATGTCAGAAAATATATACCATATTATTACCAGAGATTCTGGTTATTTTGTCAAACTTTATACGGATTTCAAACAAAAATATACTAAAGATGCCATCAACAAAATGTTTTTGATAGACAAACATATCTGTTGTGTTTTGTAATATAATTTTCCAACAAACAATCGGTATACCAATGGGCACAAACTGTGCACCATTGATTTTTATTATTATAATAATTATTCGTATGAAGCCGAAATGATGCAGACCGTTGCTAAATCCAGAGAGAATACTGTCGCCAAATCATTTAACATGCAGATATATGGTTGACATTCTTTCATTCAAACAAATCCTACATTTGAATGACCATGTGAACGCCATCTATTTTAATAAGCTTGAAATACAAGATACCACTGTTTTTTCAAAGTCTACTTCTTATTGGGACGCGGGCATCAATTATGACGCCCACGAAATGCTATATTTGACGCTTAATGACAAACGTAATGATTTAACCTTTTGTCAGTTTTTCTCTTCTATGCAGTAATACTCTCCTGCTTATGGTGTATATGCTACACAGTTAATACGCTTGTCTAACTACTGAAACTTTGTGTAAGAAAACACACTGCTTAAAAATGATTTGTTACTAGTAACTCATGGATATTACAAGCCAAGGCTCCGGAATAATAAGCACTTTCTGACTAGCGAGTGATGGCAGATATAAAAGTTAAGCCTAAGCTTGCAATATCTCCGAGTCAACAATTACTTGCTTATAAAAAATATCCGTATTGGGGACAACCTCTACCATAGCATTTGTATAATGTGCGTTATTTACGTCAGATTTAACAATGGAATGGAGAAAATAAAATAGGAAGAGAGGTGAAACGGAATTGATTTACCCTTAGAGCGGAATAAAATTTCTCATAAATAGTGCTAGGACAAAAATAGTGGAAACCCAAATATTTTAAGATGTTAAATAAGCAAAATCGGAGGACTAAAATAGTTCGATGTTCCTTTCACAAACTTGATTACACACGTGGCGGGTGTAGCTAGATAAACATGAGGTTCTTACCCATCCGGAGCACCTGACCTCACTTCCCTGGTAGAAGTTCACGTGTCTAACTTGTCAGTTCCAAAGTTTTTATTTTGCTTCTTGATTGTGATTTGACATGGATTAGTGTGTTTGTTTTTGATTACCAAATGAAGTCAATACTTTGAACGATTAGGCATTCTCTTGTTTCTTTTTCGAGGAATTTAAAATTTACACACAGGCCATTTTGATTAATAATGTTGGTATGTTTGTTTCTGATTGCAACCAGACATTCAATCATTGATAGATGGATAGGGATAACTTGACAAGTAATTTTACTGATTTTCACATATATCTAGACAGATGTGGTCTATATCATATATAAAAATGTCAAGGTTACTTATCTGGGCAACAATTAAGAACGTTATTCTTCAAGGAAATTGTCTCTCTTTTCAGTTCATTTTAGAAATAATATAATACATATACCAATTTTAGTTTACTTTGTTTTTTATTTGATGAACAATGAGATGATTTGGTGGGCAGACCATACAGTTTAAACGATGACTTGACGTGACTATTTTTGTTCAAGATACGTTTTATTTCATGAATAATTTAATTCTCAAAAACTTTTAAATGCACACAAATACTTAAATACATTCAAATTTAATTTTGTACATTGTTTCATTTATTTTTAATAAGTAAATGTATTCTCTTGCAATAGTCAAAAATAAAATCAAACGGTTGTATAAAAAATAAAAATAAAAAGGAATTGCAATGCCAAAAATGACTTTTTGTGCAGTAAAAATTAAAGAAATTCACTTTCATAGTTATTGTTGATAAGTAAGATTTTCTGTATCCGAAATTATCCTGGATATATTTGACGTTCCAAAAGATCCATGTCTCTTTTTTCTACTTAGATCACACACAACAATTGCAGCTTACTAAATAAGTGATACTTACACTGCTTTCACTTTTGTGAAAATTAACGTGTTTTGTCCGGTTTTTAGCCATTTTTTAAAAGTTTTAACTTTGGTTTCGAGTTGTTTTTTCAAAATGGACTATCATCTTAAACTAATGTACATATATACACTCAATGATTAAATGGAATACTTGTCCCTCACTCTGAATAACTATACATTCTTCAGAAACTAGTTCCTTCAATAATTCTATTCTTAATTTTTATGGCATCTATTAATATGCTATTTTTTGTTGGTAAAATTAAACCAACATTATAATTTTTGTTTTTAATGGTCTATAAATTCATATAATTTACTTACGATTAGGTAGGCAGACGTAGACGAATAATCTTGTTGTACACAACAACTTAATCAAAAACAAACACACTAATCACAATCCAGAAGCAAAGTAAAACGTTGGAACTAACAAGTTAGGTTAGACACGTGAACTTTGACAAGGAAAGTGAGGCCGGATGCTCCGGAAAAGTAAGCACTTCCTGTTAAGCTAGCTACGTCACATAGTTCAATTTTTTTTCATTCTCAATTATGATGTCATATGTAATCATTATTTTAAGAAACATAATCAAAAACAAACACATTAATTCATGTCCGAATCACAATCCAGAAGCAAAGTAAAAACTTTGGAACTGACAATAAAATGGTTCATTAGATTTTTCATTTTAAATTTTGCGTTATGCAATTTCTCCTTTTTCTCGTTTTTAGCGGGTGTATAAATTAAAAGTTGGTAGGTGGACAATTACGTAGTATGATAGAAATAATATGACAGTAAATTGATAAACACGGCTTGAATAACACAAATTAGAAAACCAGTAAACAGTCAGATTGTTGATGACTTTCTATAATTGGGGTGACAGAAGGTCAAACATATGTTGTTGATGTTCATTTTGTTAATGAAACATAACATTAATCTCCATCGGGTTGTAAATTTCACTGTGTTCTGTAAAATCATTGTACAAGTACTGTTGTACTTATCAAAGCGTTTCTGTTTTGTAGTTTATCGGTAAAAGATTAAAAAAATCAGGATTTTTTTTAAATTTTATAAATCAAAATCAAACATTACAATCCATCTCCAAATCACAATCCAATAGCAAATCAAATCTAAATTAAGTGATTTAACACGTGAACTTCCACCTGAAAAATGAAATCAGGTGCTCTGAAAAGGTAAGCCCATCGTATAGCTATTTTACTGGCCACAACCGCCACTTGTGTAATGCTGCCAGTTTCTATCTGTCCCTAAAAACAAGTGTAAATATACTGCCCTTACTTTGTGAAGATTCTCTTTAGTTTATCAGAAAAAGAATAAAAACATAAGAAATAGAAATATTTTTTTTTTCAATTTTACTCTTACAATATTAAATACTGATCAACTGCAAGGCTAGACGTGTCTAGGGTGTTTGCTATGAAACGATTCAAAACTAAACATACATTTTCATATCCAAATCACAGAGTAACTCTTTAAAACCCGGCAAATTAAGTTAAACACATGAACTTCTTCAGGAAACGGAATGAGGTTGCCCGGGAAGGGCAAGCACCTCAGCTCTATTGAAATTCTTAAAGTAACGGGCTAGATTACATTCATGATGAAGCGTTCTGCTAAGGCCGTTTTTTCAGAACATTTACTCTCTGTTGCAAAGCCAAAGCTTGAGGATTTTAACAATTATCTAGAAACAACACACTAACATTAATTGAAATATATTGAAAACAACATACGTATTAAACTATTATTATGGGCATTAGAAAATTAAAACAAATAATAGTCAAAAACAAACTAATCCATGTCCGAATCACAATCCAGAAGCAATGTATAAACTTTGGAACTGACAATTTAGGTTAGACACGTGAACTTCCACCAGGGAAGTAAGACTGGGTGCTCTGGAAGGGTAAGCACCTACTGTTTAGCCAGCTACAACCGCCACGTGTGTAATCAAAATTGTGTTAAAGGAACATGGAACTATGAGACGTCAAATATATCCAGGACAATCATGGACACAGAGACATCAAACTTGTCAACAATACTGTGATGACGGCCATAAAACTTTTTGAGGGCCTTGATAAGCCTAGGCTTGCAATATCCCTGAGTCAACAATTTATTTGCAAGCAGCCTACTTCGTTGTACAAAGTTGTATAAATTATCCGGTGGCCTGAATGAAATAAAGAAAACTCTTTCATATAAAATGGTATATCAACTTTGAATCATACTCAAGTTTAGTTCTTATTTCTTTATTGACACAGTGATTGCCATAATTATAATATGGAACTTTTCATTTTTTGTTTTTCATCACCATGCTCTCATTTTGCAACCGATATCTTCATGTATATTACATGTGTATTAAAAAGTTTACGAGAAGAAAGAATAGAAAAACCAAATCCAACCGCTGTCTTTGTTATTCAGAAGTCGCACATCCAATATAATAGTTTTCATCATATAATAATGATGATAATAATAACAATAATAATAATAATAATAATAATAATAATAATAATAATAATAATAATTTTATTATTATTATTATTATATGTCACTGTGTCAAACATTTTCATTGGTTAGATATTTTTTGTTATTTTTATTGCATATACTGGCTTTTGACGCGTTGGATTAGAAAATGGTCAGTAATTTTTCGGTGAATCGTAACAATGCCCTTTTGACAATTTGGCCATCGCGACATCTGAGCATCAACTTCAATGTGATTGCTGTATATTGCCAAAGTGTTGCTCCTTTTTCGTGTTTGCATGATATATTCATCTACCCACGTGCTACATTCAGTCATATATTCAAAGTAAACTCCGTTTCAAGAATACATATTTCACCAAAAATACTTTTCAAATAAAAAATAACAACTAAGTCATTTTAAACATTGTTGTGCAAATTTTTATTTTAAAAATGCACCTTAGCTATTAAGTCCCTCGGACGTCTGCTGGGTTTCGAACCAATTATGTTTTAAAACAACAAAAGCAATTTCATTTTTGTGAAAGATGTTATTTTAAAATTGTACTTTAAATGTTACGTAACTATTTAATCACTCAGACGACTGCTTAGTTTAGCTCAATTATCGGAAATTATCAACCTATAGACTGTCAGATATCATATACACAATTAGTTTTCAGATATATTCCATTGGGGCTGTAGCCTGTAATCTAATCTTTATGGACATCATATTTTGTATTGTTACCGAGGAAGAAGTCAGACGCATTTCCGACCCGGGATAGACTTTTGTTAGAGGTCTTGAAAACTAGAATATTTATGTAATTCTAAAGAGAAATGAAAGGGTCTGTAATAATCAAAAACAAACATACCAATACATCTCAAAATTACTATCCAAAAGCAAATTAAAAACACGCAAACTTTCACCTGGCAAGTGAGGCCGGGTGTTCCGGAAGGGTAAGCACCTCCTGTTTTACAAGGTACGCCTGCCGAGTGTGTAATTATTATTGAGAATGAACTATGGAGGGTCAATCGTAACTAGGGTAATCTTCCTCTTAGTCTCGGTTTTAAAACCTTCGTGTTAGTAACCAGGTATGAAGCTGTTCCTTGCAAATTCAAAAAAAAACAAACGTCACCGTCGGTTGCAGGTTGTTTCGTGACGTCATTTAACACTGTTTTTAATCTCGCTTAATGAAAAGGTAAGCAAAGATTGCAAAATATATCATGTTTACACGAAGAGACTTGCAAACCTAATTATGTGAAATATATAATGAATCTTGACATTAGAGAGAAAGAAAACAAATTTGTTCCAATGCCTTATATTGGAAGATTGAAATTTGCAACTGAAAAAGAAGCTAGATAAAGGCTGTAAACCCGAAATATCGACTAAGAGCTAATTTTATTTTTTCATTTTGAAAAGGATTTCCCCTCAGGGAATTATGTTAAGAAAGTATATTAAAAAGAAGCGTTTGGTAGTGTTAGCATCCGTAAAAAGCCATAGCCCCAGCATCGGAGGGATTTTCGAAAACGACAACAGTATTTGCATGGCAACAGCTAACGTAACTAAGAACATCGCACAATGAAAAGTATTGATAATACAGCCAAACAGGACGATACATAGAAATAACAAATGCATGTTGGTGCAGATGAGCATACAGTCTCAGGCTGACTGTCAATTGATGTGTGTATAGTGCTTTTGAAGAGCCTTCAATCTTCCCGCTTATTTTACAACCAGTATTAAATGTGAACAGAGAAAAGTTCCTAAATTTAGGGTATTTTGTGCGACGTAATCATTATGTTTCGGAAAACATTGTCATCACAATATCCCAAATATTGGAAAATATACATCAATAACAAACATAATTATCAATGTCTAAATCACAACCAACCCCAAAACAAAGTAAAAAATTTTAACCAAACAAATTGTTAAACGTAAACTTCTACGGTGAAAGTTAGGCCGGTTTCTCAGAAAGGGTTAACGCCTCTTATTTAACCAGATGAATCCACCACGGTTGTGGACTTATGCTACTCCGTATCCTATGGAAATAATTGTTAAGACAATCATGTTGTTTCCTGGCAAAACCCATTGGCTTAAATTAAATTCAAAGTGTAGACATAAGTAGCATTAAAAATTTCTTAAGCTCTTGCATAAAACATGTTTATATTGACCATAATATAATGAAGACAATATATATATGTTATTTGTATGTAATTTCTTTTGACAAATTTTATGTAAATATCCTTCAAGCTATACATTATAAAAGTTTTGAACTTTTAAATGTATTGATTTATGTTTTAATTCCCTTGTTTCTTGTACGTTTATGGTTGTAATTCAATTTGTTCCAGTTTTGTTGTAATTTAAAATGATGGATTTATTGATGCCTTCAATATCCATTACTAATTTGTAACCAAATCAAATTTTTAATTTAATTGAAAATGTGAAACGTCGACAAAAGATCATTTGCCATTGGGGTTCGCCTCTGTGCCACGTGATATCCTCTAACGTTTATGCGGAACACGTATTTCAAATGGATATTGAATCCACAGTATGTAAACTCCGGTGTACGTCTTCCGGAAGCTGGGATCGTCGAAGCGAAGAAAAAGGCAACAGTAATGGTTCCACTGTCGTCCTGTGACAGTATATTGGCTGCTAGTAAGTTTTCTTGTATACTTTCACTGCAACAATTACACTCCAACTGATCGCGGATAACAGCGGAATTAGTTTTGAATACAGTCGGTAACATTTATTATTTCAGTTTGAAGAAAATGATTGTTAATCATTCAACTTATCATATTTTCAAAGAAGTCAAATAAATTATATTTTCCAAGCATAAAGATATGATAAATACCACATTTAATGCATTTGATTTATGAAACTAATTGTTTAGGTTAAAGGTGACGTATCCCCTTATCCCAAAACGCGACAGTTTAGAAGAAATTCTGATTTAATTTCACGCTGGTGATTCCAGATAGTGTACGCCTAGCTGATGAAAACATGAACGCCTAGCTGGGATTTCAGTGGAAAAATATGTACGCCTAGCTGTACAGAAAATTGTACAATTTATTGCTATTTTTCACACTTTTCTTAGATAATCAGTTCAGAAAACCCCTTCACAACTTTATGCTAATTTCAAGGATATGGTGCCATTTAATATACATTTTATTTATGAATAGATTCATTGATTGGATGCGGTTTTACGTCAAAGTTAATAATATTTCACTTATATGGACACTTCGCCAGTTATATTTGAAGCCATAAAAAATTTACGTTTACAGTGCGCTAAGGACAATGTGTATGTAGCGTTCTTTACGGTGTCACGCCTGCTATGATATGAAGGAACGGATTTTAGGGTCGTTTTTGAAGGAATCGGCGACTTTCATTTCTACATGCTGAGTACATGGAGTATTTACTACGGTAACCTATTTTTAAGACTTGGTCAGACCCAGGCTGGATTCCGAACCCTACGACCTCCTACAACAAGCGCATTGCCAACTGAAAAGAGCGTGTTGTTGGTAGTAGCAGAACCTATAAATTATTCCTTTCTTTTTAAATCAATCGACAAAAATAAAATAAAATAACCAGTTAGATAAATAAACAGGGGACCAAGGACTTTAACGCTCACCTCAGGATATGTCATACCTCGTGTAGAAAGTCATTGGACAATCACATAAATTACAGGGACTGTTTTAATTTTCAAGAGTTAGGACCTAATGTAAGGATATTTATACTTATCCTAAAATGCTTCCGTATACTTCTAAATATTTAAGGTCTAGCTACAACAAATGTATGGACAGCTAGTAAAAAGTACAAAGGCAAAAAATAAGCCCTTTCAGTATACGTATTCTTACACATCTATGACCTTGACCTTTGATCCAATGAACTTCATCTACAGATTCCTTTGTGGAATTTATTGAAAATACGAGATTTTCAAATTATCTGGGAACCAATCATATAAATGTTCAGAAACAAGTACTCTATATCTTGAACGTTTGTAAATCTTGAATCGAATGCACCCTCGGCACTTGTGTATTTAGAATGGCGAGATTAAAACTTATGCACTTTTTGGCTTAGTAAGAGAAAATATAGAGGACAACCACACTTTACGCTTCGAAATTTAAACACGCCAAGGAACCTGTAATTTAATATGAAACTAACAAATAAACATTACGGGTATCCTGTATGTGTGTAGAGAAAGTTCCGAGTTATCGACTTTTAAAAAAAACCTTTTGTTTTCTTTCTCTTTTATTTCCCTTCATGTAAGACATTATTCATAGCGGACTGTCATGGCGGATATGCAAATGAGATCATTGCCGTTCATTTCCCAATATGTATCAAAATGACCTTAAGGCTAATACCTACAATATTCTAATATACATGCCTATACAAAAAGTTGATAATTTTCCAGATCATGCACTGACTATTAGTAGTTTAGCAATTTCCCCTTCAAGAACCTTGCCATTACCCCATTTTGAGCCCTACAGCTACGATTACTACATGCCCTAAGTATGATACATATTGAATATCTAAGTTGTATCTCTTGTATGATTTTTACTATTTCCTCTTATAGGTCCCAAAGGGGACATAACTCCCTCATTTGTGCAAACCAAAAAGCCCTTCACCAAGGCATGATTGTCATTAAGTTTCGTCAAATTTGGCCTGGTAGTTTTGAAGGAGATGACTTAAATACATATTGTTCTGTCCTTGTTAAGTCTATTTATGAAAGGTTTATTCACTAAATAGTTGATTCACAAGATTTTGACTCCGATAATGTACACGATAATCAACTGATATCCATAAGATGGCCGGGTTGTTGAATTATTGTGAATCTACAGATGGTGGTCCAAGTTGGATTTGTATTTTGAAGTAAATTTGCATATTTCGCAAGAAAAATACTGGGATTCCTAAAAATAACTTGTCTTTCAAGTTGAAAACCCTGTCCATGTCTGCAACGAAAAATCAATTTTTTAAACAAGTTAACACGAAGCAACGTTTTGTCAGAGAACAAAATTAATTTTACAATGTTTTACAACAACGCCAAATACAAATATATGTATGAAAGGATGTTCACATAAATGCAGCTAAAGTACACTAAAATCCCAGCTAGGCGGTTGTTATGATTTTGGAAGAGTTGCAGCTAAGCGTACACCGGGTAAAAATAATACTTGTTGTAGTTAAATATTTAAACGTATATCTTGCATATGCGATTTGTATTCAAACTCTTTGATGTTTCTTTGTTCCAATTACCTTATAAAAAGGTAAGATCAACTTTAAATTAAGGTAAAATTCAATGTTACGCCAAGGCGGTTGGTGATTTTTCCCTGGCTGTCGATGATCAATTGTGTTTTTTTTTGACATTATATGGTGATATTTGAGGGCAAAGTGTAATGTCTTAGTGTTACTGACTTCAGCAACCAAAATTATAAATGGTATCCAAGACTTGACAATTTAATTTTGAGCGTTTACATACCTCTAAACTTCAGTCATTGAGACTATCAACATCACACGGTCGCTTCGACGATCCCAGCTTCCGGAAGACGTACACCGGAGTTTACACACTGTGGAATCGTATAAGATGAGGTTTATTCCGGGAATTTGCGAGGTTGGCGTGAACTGCTCCGCTATCCAGTTTGGTCATCAGAATCTTTGCTTCCAACAAAGATGAGTTCAACCGTCCAAGCGTTCCATGGAAGTTTGACTGATTATATTTCTATGACGTCACAACAAGTTGTTCCAGAATTAGTAGTTGGTCTGTCAGTCATTATCATTTGTGAAAACGGTCTTTTTTCATAACTTTCTAAATGGAAAATATTCAAATCCAGCATTTTGAACCAGCATATTTAGCTTTTATAGGATATGTAAAGAGTACCTTTCAATACAATTACAATGGAGATAATAATAAAAAACAAACATACTAATCCATGTCCGAAGTACTATCCAGAAGCAAAGTAAAAACTTTTGGTACTGACAAGATAGGTTAGACACGTGGAAAGTGAGGGAAGTGAGGCCGGGTGCCCCGGAAGTGTGTGTACCTCCTGTTTAGCTAACTACACCCGCCACGTATGTAATCAAAATTGCATGAAATAATTAAGAAATAAGTTTTAAAGACTAAAATCGGAATGTCACAGAAGTAATGTCCAGTTATGTGGTTATAATATAGTATTGTCATATACCATTTTTTGAATGTATTTTATGAATAAATTAAAAAAAATGGTATATGACAGTATAACTAGTTGACATTCTAAGATTCCACCATTATCACAAAATTTTTCACATTTTTTTTTAATTTGGTCTCCTCCACCTATTATTATATTATATTAACATGGACATTATCACAAAATCCATAAACCTGTCTATAAAGGCCACCCAATGGAGCTGGTTAAAGTTGTCTTTATGGGCAGGTGACCTTTTTATACAGGTTCAAACAGTATGAACAAAGAACAGTTGGGATACAGTTCTACTGGTCTTTATAAACAGGTGACCCTTATATAGAGCTGGCCTTTAAGGCAGGTTGGACCGTATGTTATTTATATATCATTTTAAACCTGTTTTTCCAGACCTCTATATAAAATATTAAAATCTGTTAATAAACTATGTCTAAGAAAGTTTTATATTCTTACTAAATCTGTAAAAAATTAAATTTTCAGCACTAGACGACCGTTTCAGAATACACTTCCTTATCAATAGTGTTTGGACCAAAATTGTAAAATTAAAGTATCTTCAAAATTAAAAACTATATAGAAATTGTAAAATTATAATGGGAATCTTTCCTTTCCTTCTCAATTTTGATTACACATGACGGGTGCGGCTAGCTAAACAGGAGGTGCTTATCCTTTCGGAGCACCCGGCGGCCTCACTTCCCGCCTGGAAGTTCACGTATATAATCCAATTACACACGTGGCGGTTGCAGCTAGCTAAACAGGAGGTGCTTATCCTTTCGGAGCACCCGGCGGCCCCACTTCCCGCCTGGAAGTTCACGTATATAATCCAATGACACATGTGGCGGGTGCAGCTAGCTAAACAGGAGGTGCTTATCCTTTCGGAGCACCCGGCGGCATCACTTCCCGCCTGGAAGTTCACGTATATAATCCAATTACACATGTGGCGGGTGCAGCTAGCTAAACAGGAGGTGCTTATCCTTTCGGAGCACCCGGCGGCCTCACTTCCCGCCTGGAAGTTCACGTATATAATCCAATGACACACATGACGGGTGCAGCTAGCTAAACAGGAGGTGCTTATCCTTTCGGAGCACCCGGCGGCCTCACTTCCCTGGAAGTTCACGTATATAATCCAATGACACACATGACGGGTGCAGCTAGCTAAACAGGAGGTGCTTATCCTTTCGGAGCACCCGGCAGCCTCACTTCCCGCCTGGAAGTTCACGTATATAATCCAATGACACACATGACGGGTGCAGCTAGCTAAACAGGAGGTGCTTGCCTTCCGGAGCACCCGGCGGCCTCACTTCCCGCCTGGAAGTTCACGTATATAATCCAATGACACACGTGGCGGGTGCAGCTAGCTAAACAGGAGGTGCTTATCCTTTCGGAGCACCCGGCGGCCTCACTTCCCGCCTGGAAGTTCACGTATATAATCCAATGACACACATGACGGGTGCAGCTAGCTAAACAGGAGGTGCTTATTCTTTCGGAGCACCCGGCGGCCTCACTTCCCGCTGGAAGTTCACGTATATAATCCAATGACACACGTGGCGAGTGCAGCTAGCTAAACAGAAGGTGCTTATCCTTTCGGAGCACCCGGCGGCCTCACTTCCCGCCTGGAAGTTCACGTATATAATCCAATGACACACATGACGGGTGCAGCTAGCTAAACAGGAGGTGCTTATCCTTTCGGAGCACCCGGCGGCCTCACTTCCCGCCTGGAAGTTCACGTATATAATCCAATGACACACATGACGGGTGCAGCTAGCTAAACAGGAGGTGCTTATCCTTTCGGAGCACCCGGCCTCACTTCCCTGGTGGAAGTTCACGTGTCTAACCTAACTTGTCAGTTCCAAAGTTTTTACTTTGCTTCTAGAAGGTGATTTGGACATGGATTAGTATATTTGTTTTTGATTGGCAACCCTAAAGTTTAAACTTTGTTTTGGGAATTTTGGTTTGGGCATTAATTGGTATGTTTGTTTATGATTAAAGATCAAGCGGACAGGTTCATGTTGTTTACTTTTTCAACCAGTTTTTTCTTCGGCCAATTTTCAGTAAACTGTTTCTAGGTCAACATATCAAACGTGGTTGATCTTTAAATGTGTCGAGTTTGTATCAATTTATATGTTTTTTGGACGTTTGCGCTTCTGTAATTTAATTTTTGTCTTGGTTTATGATCATTTACAAGGCTTAATTTATTTATCGTTTTCAGTTTTTTATAATGGTGTAAACAGAACAGAATTCTAACGAAATTACGCACTATAATATTTTTTCTCGTGTGAATTTTTGAAAATTAAACAACTACTCATTTAAAGACATTTAAAATAATCTAATTTTAATGGTATAGTCCACAACATTTAAGATAATTGAATCTTATATAATGGCATTTCAAATAGTTTCCTGTGTAATAATTTGACAAATAACTATTTTAAAGACATTTCCATTGAAATTAATTAAATTAAGTATTAGACTTTTTATAATTTAAAGCAATCATAAAAAAAAACATACTAATCCATGTCCAAATAACACACACACCCCTCCTTAAAAAAGAGCAAGAAAGCAAGGTAAAAACTTTGAAAACCAGCAAAAACGTGAAGTTTAGACATATCCATGTTTAAATCATAATGCCAATACAAGTGTAAATGTAACTGAAAGTGAACAAATTAAGTGTGAACGTGAACTTCAACAAGGGAAGTGAGGCTGGTTGTTCCGGAAGGTAAACAATCTTATTTATATCAACTAGCTGCATCTGACACGTGTGTGATTAAAACCGAGTACGGAAAGAAAAAAAAGATAGGTCGTCCACGATCTGATGCCAGAATATTTATAAGCATGGATGGGTTAAAATAAGGCATAGTATCGCTGTGCATAATCACGCCGGCTCACGCTTTATTCGTTACAACTGCCCTTATATTAAATTGACTAGATTCGCTGCATATTTTGCCATCAGTTCGTGGACGACCTATATAATGCCAACAAATAGGCATAGTGCGTCAAGTTTGACCTGGCCGTTTGACCTTTAATTTGAATATTCAAAAAGACATATCCATTGTGTAATTTAGGGGCTACTAGTATATAAAGTTGACATATAAGGATAAATGATAGGTATACTAGGTACTGGGCTTTTATAGCAATGAAACATGTTACCTTACCTTAATAACCCAGTTATAAGCTCAATCTATTATTCAAATTAAAGGTCAAGCGGCCGGGTCAAACTTGACGCACTAAAGCTATTATTTATAATAAAGTTAACCGGCTAAATAGTTGAAGTTATCTGAGCGGTTATGTACAATTTCCGCCGAAATAAGAGTTGAGTTGACAAATATGATTTAACGTCCTAGTCAAAATATTTTACTTACATTGAGACGTCGCCAGCTATAGGCGAAGGTGCAGAAATTTTGTGTTGCAATGATGGCATTATACAGCAGGGTTCTTTATCATGCCGTTCCTACCGTAACATGGGACCTCGTTTTTAAAGATCCCATCCGAAAGAACCGTGAGTCTATTTTGTAATACCGAGTGCTTGGCGAAAGAACAGTCATTACTCACTTACAAGTCTTGGGTCAGACCTGGTCGGGGTTTGAACCAACGATTGCGACTTCCCACTTTTCAATATAATAGACAGGTAATAACTATTTACCTCTTAGATAGTTTCGAGTTACCAAACCCAGACATTTTAGTACTGTTGTCGTTTTCGAAAATCTCTCCGATGTTGGAGTCACGACTTCGTTCGGATGCTAGAAAACTATCAATCCACTATCACCCTTCACTATTTAAAACCATTAACCCCTTACATTCTTTGTCAGTGAAATGGTTTTGATCCATGTGTTAAATCATTAAGTTTTCAAGTTTAAAGTTTACATTCAGAAATATTTTCATAACAAACAATTATTTATGTGGAACTAAAAATTTAACCGTTGTTTTATAAAAAAAAAAACCCAAAAAAACATACTTATCCCTATCCGAATCACAATCCAGAAGCAAAAGTAAAAACATTGAAACTGACAAGTCAGGTTAGACACGTGAACTTCTATGTTATGACTATTTTTTATTACACGGTGGCGAACCTACGTCATAGACGCGACTTCGTAAACACAACAATGGCGGCCAAACGATCGACTCGCGGTGAGTTTTAACTGAATTTCCGTACTTCCCATCAGTTTATAGTTATCCCAATGTGCCTAAAGAAGGCAGAATAACTTCACGAACGATCGGTTGATGTATACATATTCTTAGAGCTGCTAGATTTTTCAAACATTTGCGTCAAAGTAAATTTTTGTACCACGATGTCGGGCACACTTTTCACGACGGCAAAGGAAAAAGTTGTATTTTCACCATTTAAACTCGTCCTACTGAGTATAATGTTACAAACGGGATATGAATAAACTAAAAGTAATATGTATCAAAGGAAAAAGTCCAAAAACTGGGCCTAATAACGGTTATTTTAGCATTTTTGGTTTATTGTAGTCGTGCACACTCTGCAAAACTCCTTGCAACTTGTGTTGTCGTGCACACATAATATTTATAATAAAAACATCCAGAACGGTTTTCACTGTCATTATAAATGTTTTACTTGAAATGAATCAATATAAGGAATTTTTAAATAGCAGTAAAAGCGTATCTTAGAGTTTGAAAAGGTCATTGGTGCCACAGAAAGGTCTCCCTTCCGAGGCACCAAGCGTGCTAGGGTCAGGATTACTTCTGCAGCGAACACTGGCCATATTTTTCATCATGTAAAATTCCAAAAGCCAAAGAAATGGTTAGCAGCTACTTCTGCTGTTGGTTCAAAAATTTCAATGATGTTACATATTCCAAAGAGAAACCATCAAAACGTTTCAATAAAGTAGTACTGGGAGGTGAACATCTTGCAGATAGATACAAATATTATGCAAAGTTTGAAAGCCATATCTTTAATATAGTATGATTTTAAAACAAACAGAAACTGAAAATTCATAGCCAGTCAAAAAATAACAAGGCTTCATGTTTACCAAAATAACTAGCCTGACATTTGAATACTATATTTGTATGACACTGTTCACTACTAATAAAATATTCAATATTATTAGTGTATTTCTAAACAAATGTGTGGTAAAATTAATACAGATATCATTAATTAAATATAAAAAAGCCTGATAATAATAATAATATTAATATAAAAAGAAACGCAAAACATGAAAGAAGAAAATATAATTCAACAGAAATCATATTCAAGGAAGATAATATTAATGGTATCTGTCACATCCCCATAGCATACATGTACAAGCCAAGTTCAACATGCCAAAATCCAAAGAAAATCATTAGTAAAACTTGTTCAAAACAGTTATACCCATAAATGCTGAGCATACTGAAATATAGTTTGACTTGCCGATTGCACAAAATTTGTATCCCCCATAGCTCAAATTTCTGATAAATAGCAATTTTGAAAAATCAGCACGTGTCAAAGTTCTAAAATTAGCAAATTTTGCTTAAAATAGGAGCTGCACATCCTTCTTATAGAAGACTGTCGCCAAATCATTTCACTCCACATACAGAAATATAGATGACGTTTTATCTCTGAAAAATCCGAAATTTTGAGAATACGTGAATAGAATACATCCTTAAAATACGACAGATTTTCCAAGTTCTGCCTCATATTTGGACTTGTACCTCAATTATGACATTCACTTAAGGCTACATTTAAAGCTACATGTAAATGACGACGTGATGACTTCAATTTAATTGTCAACTTTCTGTTTCTTTGCAACAATTTACTTGCTTCTCTTGCTTATGGTGTATTGTTAGAGCTTGTTCCCACTTCAGGAACTTTATACAGTAAAACATGTTTATAACGAAGCCCTGGGTACTCTATTTTTAACTTCGTTAGAAAGAGACTTCGCTATATTGTCATAAATAGACTTATATAGCCCAATATTTTACAAGCAAATTGCTTACAAATAAATCAAGATCCTTATAAAGTTTTAAAGCCGCCATCAAAATAGTGTTGATAAGAATGATGTCGCTGTATCTGTATATAAAATTACCCTGGATACATTGGACGTTCTATAGTTCCATGTTACTTCCATTTTTAATTTTGATTACGCACGTAGATGGCGTATGTAGCTAGCTAAACAGAAGGCGCTTTTTCGGTGGAAGTTCATATATTTATCCTAATGTGTCAGTTTTAATTTTGCTTTTGAATTTTGATTTGGACATGGATTGGTATGTTTGTCTTTGATAGGTATGTTTGTTTTTTTATTATACATGCACAGATCTGCCAGACAACTGCTTCCTGTTTCCCGACTTTATTTTTTTACATTGACGGTGGTTGAAGATAAAAGGGAAGCATACTATGTGAGCTACTGATCACAGATTTCTTTTTGCTATACGGCATTGAATCATCAGTTGAAAAGGAAACCTTATTTTGTGGTATAAACCACAGCAGTCGTGATGTAGACCTCTTAGAGTTTGAAGAAGTAGGATCACAACAACACAACAACAACAATTGAAGTCTGGACTCCATTCTGTGTAGAATTCTTTAATTCATTTTAAACACATGACGCTAAGTCTTTAAATTTTTCAAATTGAAATTTTCCTATTCGTCTTACTACGAATTTTAAATCCGGAAAAGTTGACAATATTATTTCACCAGAGCATTGCAAATTTTAATTAAATAATAAATGTTCTATTTTACCTTTACCTTTGAATGTCGAAGGTTTAACTTCAGGTTTTCTTTAGATTATGTAACAAAAACTCTTTTTGGAGGTAATTTTTTTTAATCAACGGAAGGAAAAGCTGTTTACCAAATAAAATACGGGTTTTGCTGGAGAGGAAAGCCTGATCCTGACACGCTTATTAAAGGGAGACCTTTCCATGGCACCAATGACCTTTTCAAAATCCAAGATACGCTTTTACTGCTATTTAAAAAGTCCTTATATTGATTCATACACGTAAAACATTTATAATGACAGTGAAAACCGTTCTGGATGTTTTTATTATAAATATTATGTGTGCACGACAACACAAGTTGCAAGGAGTTTTGCAGAGTGTGCACGACTACAATAAACCAAAAATGCTAAAATAGCCGTTATTAGGCCCAGTTTTTGGACTTTTTCCTTTGATACATATTACTTTTAGTTTATTCATATCCCGTTTGTAACATTATAGTCAGTAGGGCGAGTTTAAATTGTGAAAATACAACTTTTTCCTTTGCCGTCGTGAAAAGTGTGCCCGACATCGTGGTACAAAATTTACTTTGACGCGAATGTTTGAAAAAACTAGCAGCTCTAAGAATATATATACATCAACCGATCGCTATTGAAGTTATACTACCTTCTTTAGGCACATTGAGATAACTATAAACTGATGGGAAGTACGGAAATTCAGTTAAAACTCACCGCGAGTCGATCGTTTGGCCGCCATTGTTGTGTTTACGAAGTCGCGTCTATGACGTAGGTTCGCCACCGTGTATTAATTGACAATACTTATTTCATAGTTCAAAGATTCATAGCACGTTATAAATAAAAACATTTCCTGGTTAGAATTACAAAAAGCTTTACGATCGAACCATTACAACTATCTCATCCAATATGGCTGCCACATCCAATATGGCAGCCACAACCAATATGACAGCCAAATCCAATATGGCCACACAACTAATATGGTCGTCAGTTTTACCATTAGACTATTGAGTATTACATGTGTGGTTCATTTCCCCTTGTGTGCCCTTCTAATTACCATAATCTGACATTTGTTTATATAAAGTTGTCTTGTGGTGTTACTAAATCATATATAACGTAAAATCGCCGGTAATTTATTAAAAGAATTGTGATTTTCCCTTAATCATCATGACAAAGCAAAACCAAAAGTACATTATATAGAACGTCACAAAAGTACCAAGTGATGAGTTCTTTGTATGCTGTGCAAAATGTTGAAAATTATTGAATTTGCTACTTTTATATGAGAATCACCATGACCACGTGTCCGTCTGTCTCAATTTCTTAGTATTGTATCAATACGGTAGCTTAGTTGGTAGAGTGTTCGCTTGGTTTGTGAGAGGTCGTGAGTTCAAACCCTGGCCGGTTCTGAAAAAGACTTGAAAATAGGTAGTGCCTATTATTTCACCAAGCACTGGACATGTAGAAGCGAAAAATACATGGTCCATTAGAAGAGACATTAAAACCTAATGCCCTGTGTCAAAGCATACGTAGTACGTTTATGAACCTTTCTTGCACATCGCATTGTGGGCACTTCAAAGGTCAATTTATGTTACTTTATTTATAGCTGGTGATTTACCGATATGGAATGGGAAATAAAACCCTATTCAATCAATATATCAATCAAGTAATCTCAATACTTTTTACATTTATGGATGGATTTTGACAAAATGTAAACAACGTCAGTTGATTCGTCGGCTGTCAAAAATCCAGGTGTTAAGACGATTAATATGAAGTGGGTTTTTTACAAATATGTTTGTCATCCTTCAACAAAATCTCACGAATAGAGATCGTTTTACTTGCCGAGGTATAAAACTGTGTTTTGGGAATCTGCAGGGGTACATAAACACACGTGACGTTTAGCGGTAAAAGGGAAGTAACTCGTACATTGCCAAACTCTAAATACGGTTAACAACGATTGCTACAACAAATTAAAGTACGTAAATCACACAGAATACGTTGCAATCGGAAGTGCTCTCGTATTTTCATGTCAAAATGTACCTTGGACTCAAACGAATGGTGGAAACATTTATTTACATATTCGAATGTTCAAATTTTTCTGCAAAAATAACATATTTTAATGTCAAAAAATAAATCAATAATTAAAAATGATAAAATAAACATTTAAATGAAATAGGCGAAAAAATCAATTTCCATGCTTGAATGGTCTGTAAACATAACATATTTTAATGAGAAAAAGAGTTGAGTTGAGTTGAGTAATGGTGTTTAACGTCCCAGTCAATAATATTTCACTTATATCGAGACGTCGCCAGCTGTAGGCGAAGGTGCAGAAATTTTGCCTGTGCGTTGAGCTTATGGCATTATACAGCTGCGTTCTTTAGCGTGCCAAGCCCACCGTGACACGGGACCTTGTTTATTTTAAGTACCCATCCAAAAGAACCGTGACTTTCATTTCGCAATGCCGAGTGCTTGGCGAAAGAACAGTCACTACTCACTTTCAAGTCTTGGGTCAGACCCGGCCAGGGATCGAACCCACGACCTCCCATTTACAGAGCGAGTGTTCTACCAACTTAGCTACCACAATCTACTTTGAACTAAAAGGAATGATGAAAACATGTATTTATGACTGTTTAAATTTTTGTCTGCAAAAATAACATCATGTAATAAAAAACATTGTGACTTTTAATTTACTGAGACAAATGATGACATCAACCATATTCATATTTTGTAAAGTCTCTAATTATAAATTGATTTAGCGAAACGTGTCACTTTGATCCTAAAACGCAATGTTAAAAATGTTTCATGTACAGTTCAGACCTGTCGAAACGAACGAACGAAAAGGAGCCGGACCTCGGCTGCTGAATGTCAAATACAGTCTTGTGGAAAGTTCAACATCGAACTATCGAAAAAGGTCAAATCTTGACTGCCGAATGTCCAAAATACAGTCGTGTGGAAAGTTTAACATCGAGCTAGCGAAACGCAGTCGAAACTGCCGAGTAGCCGAGATAAGGATAGTTCGTCATAGAAATGGTGTTACTATATGGATAACAGCTGCTGGCAACCTTATTAGATATGCGACCCAGTCAAGATTCTTTCACTTATATCGAGACGGTCAGTTTATGGATAGTGGGGGAAACCAGAAAACCCTAATCAAAACCACTGACCTTTGGCAAGCAAACTGACAAACGTTCTCAAACTGGGATCTGCTTCGAGTGAAATTCGAACTTACTAGCCGCTAACAAGCTACTGAATGTTAAACTTTCGACAGGTCTGTTCTGTTGTTTTGAATTATTCATTTCTAGATATATGTTGATTTCTAAATAATTTCAATAAAATGAAAGAATTTTTATTAGTTCACGACAATTTTTCGTTCATTTAGAAAGGTATAATTTTGATTTTTGACAATCAAATAAAATGAACTACAGTACAGACCACATGTCGAAATTTTAACACTGTGCTAACAAAAAAGGTCGAACCTCGATTGTCGAGTCGCCGAGATAAGGATAGTTCGTGAAAGAAGAAGTGTTGCTATATGGATAACAACCTGTCACGATACAATCAAACTTGTCTATAAAGGACACCCAAGGGAACCAGAAAGTGGCCTTTATGGACTGGCGGCCTTTATATACAGGTTCAAATAATTTGAACAAATAAGAATAGGGATACAATTCTACTGGCCTTTATAAGCAGGTGCTCCTATATCGAGATGACCTTTAAGCCAGGTTGGACGACTGTATTATTAGAAGCTAACGAGGAGATGAGATGAACTGTCAAGTTGCTACTAAATGTTTAACTTTCGACAGGCCTGTGCTGTTGTTTGAATTCTTCATTTCTAGATGAATGTTGATTTCTGAATTATTTCAATAAAATGAAAGGAAATTATCAGTAACTGAAAACCGTACCATTTGTTTAGAAAGTTATAATTTTGATTTTTGACAATCAAATGAAATGAACTACAGTACAGACCTGTCGAAAGTTAAACACTGAGCTAACTGTCCTCTGGAACAATACAACAACTGTTACTGGCTCTGAATCCAGTGTCTCCTAACATTGCTATGTGGGGCATTGCTGACAACGGTAACTGGATCCTAAAATGGCTGCCTGATGATACTGGATATGCTTCCAGTTAATTTTATGCCTTTTCAGTTGATACAGAATTCAATATTACAATAAATACACTATTAACAGGTTTTTAATTGTTTAAATCGAATTTAACTGTCAGTCGCTCAGTAAGTTTAATCATGTCTACCCCCAAGACGTTGAAAACGAGAAGACTACTTGGTTATCAAGTAGATTCTAGTAGGAGAAAATGCTTTCTGAAAAAGTTTGGCGAAATTAATCAAAAGCTTACCATCTTATTGGAAAATTTATTACTTTGATTTTTTTTACGTTTATACTTACTGTAGTCATTCATTAGTCAATGTCATCTTTAACGTATAGCCACTGTGGTAGCTCAGTTGGTAGAGTGCTCGCTCCGTAAGTGGAAGGTCGTGGGTTTGAACCCCGGCCGGGTCTGACCCAAGACTTGAAAGTAGGTAGTGACTGTTCTTTCGCCAAGCACTCGGAATTACGAAATGAAAGTTACGGTTCTTTCGGATGGGAATTTAAAATAAACGAGGTCCTGTGTCACGGTGGGCTTGGCACGCTAAAGAACCCTGCTGTATATTGCCATAAGCGCAACGCACAGGCAAAATTTCTACACCTTCGCCTATAGCTGGCGACGACTCGATATAAGTTAAATATTCTTGAATGGGACGTTAAACACCATTACTCACTCACTCACTTTAACGAATATAATTGCAATATAATATGTGTAATTTAATTGGAAATGGATTTTTTTTAATATTTATAAAAAAATATAGCCTAAAATTAAGTTTCATTTAAAACACCCAAACCGTCATAAAATCATTATATGCATACTATCAATTCGCTGCGCTCTCATCATAGGCCGTGCCTACTATCATATTATTTTACTTATTTCGAGAAATCACCGAAGATGTGCAGATAAATGTATGGTATACGTAGCTACCGAAATTTGGTTAAGTACGGGCTGAGATAAACTATCGAATTGTCTCACAAATTCGATAGTTTAATGTAAAACGTTCGACAGGTCTGCACTGTAGCTAACAAGGGGTTGAGATCAGCTGTCGCTTCAGCACTAATTCGTTCGAAAATGTCAAATTTTCGACAGGTCTGTACTGTAGCTTACAAGGAGTTGAGATCAGATGTAGATTAAGCACTAATTCGTTAGAAAATTCGACAGTTTAATGTAAAACTTTCGACAGGTCTGTACTGTAGCTAAACTGTAGCTAAACAACTGCCAATTCAGCAATTATTTGTTAGGAAATGTCAAAATTTCGACAGGCCTGTACTATAATAAAGTAACATCTAAACAGTTTAATACCTTGATGTCTCATTAATGTAGATTTTTGTTGATTAAAGGAAAATATATAACTCGCAAAATCAACATCAGCGTCGTCACATCATTAGGACACAGACACATCAATACAGTACAGCCCGACCAAAAGTTTAACACCGAGCTAACGGAATGAGTTCTAAGCTCAGCTACAAAAAGCCCAAGATGTGAATTGGCCAAAAAGCTGTTTAATGCTGTAACCGTATTTAATTTCGCGTGTATTTATTTTCGCGGTATAGGGAATTTAGAAATATCCGCGTAGATAAATTTTACGTTTTTTAAGTATTCACTATAAAACAATACGCATAATATAATTTTTGCTTGGTATAAAATTTCGCGCAAAACAACTACCGCGAAATAAGTCAAAAATTAATACACCGCGGAAATAAATACGTTCACAGTAACAGCTGTTAAAAAATTACTAACAAGGGGCTGAAATGAGCGGAAGATTTGATACTCATTCGTTATCTTAGTGTTAAACTTTCGACAGGTCTGTACTGTTTATTTATCACTAGTTTACATATATACATTCTGACAGTTTATAATATAAAGGAAGTTTTAATGTCATGAAAATTTGAGTATTGTAAGAAGAAAACTATTTATCAAGGTAAAAATGCAAATTTAATTATAAATATTTTTCTAAAACATCAAAATTATCAATATGGCTTTCAAATTCAAAAGTACACTTGTCAAGATGATTTTTAATAATATTTAACGCTCAAGTCAAGGTTTTTTTCTTCACTTATATCGAGACGGTCAGTACAGGAAGGGTAATGGCTTCTTAAGGCGAAACATGAATGATGGTTGGTTGGTTGGTTGAATGTTGCTTAACGTCGCATCAGCAATTTTTCAGCTATTCGCGACGAGAACTATTTAATTAATCTCTATGGATTAATCTATGAACAATTTGTGTATGCATGTGAAGTGCTAGTGTGTTGTATGGTCTGCCTTGTACTAGCGCGCACTCAGGGCGACTTTACCGTGCTAGCTCACAGAGTCAGTACGCCGCAGACAAGCGTACCACTCCCCTAGTCCATTATACTGATACCAGGTGAATCAGTAAAGGCCAACGGTAAGGAAAATTCACTTTCCCACATGTGGTCCGAGCGGGACTAGAACTCACAGCGGTGAGAGACCCTGGATTTGAAGACTGACGTCTTATCCATTAGGCCACCGCGCCCTCAGTGAATGAGATTACAAATTACGACGGCAGTTTTACATAATAACCTTCTAGGAAACTTATTTCAATGACTTTCTTAGACCACTGCGGTAGCTCAGTCGGTAGAGTGCTCGCTGCGTAAGTGGGATATCGCGGGTTCGAACCCAGACCGGGTCTTACCCAAGACTTGAAAGTGAGTAGTGACTGTTCTTACGCCAAGCACTCGGTGTTATAAAATGAAAGTTACGGTTCTTTCGGATGGGAACTTAAAATAAACGAGGTCCCGTGTCATGGTAGACTTGGCAGGCTAAAGAACCCTGCTGTATAGTGCCATCAACGCAACACACAAGCAAAATTTCTGTACTTTCGCCTATAGCTGGCGACGTCTTGATATAAGTGAAATATTCTTTACTGGGACGTTAAACACCATTACTCAACTAAACTCAATAATTTTCTTGATAAGCAACAAATTCGATTTTATATTTTCATTATCTTATGTATCACTACGCATGCTCAGTTTGCAGAGTGCTCTCTTCGTACATGTATATGGGAGGTTGTGGATTTCAAACCTGGGCGGGTGTGACCAAGGACTCGGTGTTTAGAAATGAAAGTCATCGGTTCTTTCGAGGGACCTTAAAAAACCGATTACCTATGTGTCTGCAGGCCTGGTACGTTGAAGAACCCTCCCTGTACACTGCAAGGTCAAAATTCATTTCTCTTATAGGTGGTGACCTCTCGATATAAGTGCAATATTCTTGACTAGAACGTGAAACTTCAATCATTCAGTGGCAGAACACTGAGCGAATTAAAAGGTGATGGAAGCTCAGTTGCCGAGTAGCTACCGACAGAAAAACTTTCGAGAGATAGATAACATCTGCCGAGGTGTGTACATTGTACAGTACAGATCTGTCGAAAGTTTAACACTAAGCTAACGAATTAGTACCAAAGCGACAGCTCAGTTAGGCCCCTCGTTAGCTACAGTACAGACCTGTCAAAAGTTAAACACTGAGCTAATGAATTAGTACCAAAGCGACAGCTCAGATAGGTCCTTGGTTCTGTCATATACCATTTTTTTTAATTTAATCATAAAATACATTAAAAAATGGTATATGACAATTTTTTTGAATGTATTTTATGATTAAATTTAAAAAAATGGTATATGACAGTTCCCAATATATTGGCATCTGTAATCTTTCTCTTTTGTCCCTTTTTGGTCTACAAGTTTTCCTTACCTCGGCTACTCGGCAGCTGTGTTTTGACTACTTTGTGTTAGCTCAATGTTAAACTTTCGACAGGTCTGTACTGTAGGTAACGAAGAGCCGGCGTAAGCTGCTGAATCTGCACCAATTCAACCTTTGGACAGGTCTGTACTTATTACGTTAGGCATTGTTACACGTTTTGTGTTCCTGCCTTCAGAGCAACATACATTTTGTAATTTCAAACAGGCTCCAGTCAAACAATATACAAATATAGTTGTGATTTTGTGATTGCTCAACTTAAATCTGGCAAATTTTGACAATATATTAGTACTACAATTTAAAAAAAATCAACAAAATTTGAATATACATGTAGATGTGATTCTTCAAAATGACACTTTAATTATGAATTCTTGGATTCTAATAAAACTAATTTAAATTACAGTCAAACCTGTCTATAAAGGCGGCCCAAGAGAACCAGTAAAAGTGGCCTCTATAGGCAGGTGGCCTTTATATACAGATTCAAATAATATAAATAAAGAACAATTGGGATAGAATTCCACTGACCTTTATAAACAGGTGGCTCTTATGTAAAGGTGACCTTTAAGGCAGGTTTGACTGTATTAATTATCAAGATTTAAAATTTGAACCAGTTTCACAATAATTGCTTAACTAAGATTTTCCAAAACTTTTAGCAAATTTTGACAATCTTTTTTCTAAAATATAAATTGACATTTTAGACAATATTAAAAACAAATGCATTTAAGCTTGGAGTGATCGTCAAAACGACGCCTTTAATGCCTCAATACTGTAAAGGTTACCAAAATGAATAAGGTTTCCAATTTGCCAAATTTAAGTGAAGAAATTGGAGTCAGGTACAGTTTAGATATAAACTGCCATACTATGTCATTTAAACCCCTGAGCCGATATCTCTGCTGGTGACTGGTGCCCCGAGGATATCACAAACTCAGTAGGCAATGATTTCGTATTATTGTCAGAAATATACTATAATTGTCTAAATTTCCTGCAAGTTAAAATTTGAAATTTCTCAAAACTTCTTGTTGAACTAAGTTATACTCCCTCATGCAAAGTATTACCTTAGCTTAATTTGGTAAAATATATTTTGGTCCTTTGGGTAGCTTTGTAACATCTTCAAAACAATTTTGGGGTTTCATAATTTTAGTCCAAGCACTACTAACTGATGAGGAATTGTATTCCGAAACGGGCGTCTAGTGCTGTAAAATTAAAACTGGTATAATATGTAATTAGATAAATTAAAGTTTATTCAGAGTAGTTGAACTTAAGTTCGTTAGATTTGGCCCAGGTTCCAATTTCACATTCATTTCTAGAAACTAAATTTTGTCCTTAACTTAAACCGACCAAAATTGAAAACAGACCATTTTTGTTAATTTTCAAGATGTTCGTGACATTAGAGGTGCCATTTTTTCAAGTTTACTATATCTGTATTCTTATCTATTTATTTATTTATTTATTTAATTTGTTGTATCTTAGAATGTTGACAAAATCTACCAGATTTAAGTTAAGGAATTATTATTTTTAAACGGGGGCTAGACAAAGTTTTGATAAAGTTTAATTTCTATCAATATTTCAGCGTATACGTAATTAAATGTCCGTGAGATTCGTCCCAGAGGTTTACACTCTAGATCTCACGTGGTCCCGGTAATTATCCCATGATATTTTGTAGAAGTGACCTTAAGAGGTCAATAAAATATGTCCCCACCCCCACACACGACATACGTTACTACCGTCAATACATTGTCTTTACCTCATGATCAGCTCATACATAGCTAATAATTGTCATCACAAAATGTCAACTAGGGGTTTACAATGACAAATTGGCCAACACATGCCGGCTAAATGTCCACCTATTTGATCGTTTTTTAACTATCATTAAGGTTCTTCAGGTTAATGTGTGGTCATTGCTTACGTATTTCAAATGCGAATTTTCTTTTTACAACTGTGTCCTTGAAAAACACAGATAACCAATTTGCAGAGGGGTCAATGTACGGGTGAAATTAGAACAATGGTCAAAGTGTTAAAAATGAACCTTGGCGGACACACAATTAATTTTTGGTAATTTAAATGGTTGAAGTCAATTTTTTTTTAATTTGTAATTTAGAAAATAGTGATTATTTAAACGGATTTTAATTAATTTTTATATAAACAGCAGATTAAATAATTTTGGAAAAGGGTTTATTTTATGATAATATACCCCTTCCCGGACCCCAGCCTAAGCAAGGATAGAAATATTTGCTGGACATAAAAAAATATGGTTTTTCATTAACGACAATAAACTTCAGATCACAGAAAACGAAACCCGGAAAAAGAAAGACTATTATATAGAATCGGATGAGCTAGAGCATTGACAATTGCAAGAAATTCCGAAATCAACGCAAGATGAATTTTATGGATTTAAGAAGACTGATTATTTTCACTTGCCTTATGTTTCTTGAAAATGTCGTTGCAATGAATATTATAGATGTTTTGAAAAACAACGAGGGAAAAACGTTCGTGAATTTGGCGGAAATTGCTGGACTTCGGCATAAATTAGAAACGGGTAAGTAATATGGACATTATGTGTATATCATGATCGGCTATTAAATAATTTTGTTTGTTTCAGAGGAGATGTAAGTTTCTTGTTTGGCAAATAAGTAGTTGTACATGTAAAATTTTGAATATCCATCGTGGTTTGAGGATTACTAGTACCCAATATGCAACAAGTATATTAGAAATCTCATGTGCTGGTTCTGAGTTTCTATCAAAATAATGTTGTCATGTGCTGATTTTGAATTTTTATTAAAATAATGATGTCATGTGCTGATTTTGAATTTCTATTAAAATAGTGTTGTCATGTGCTGATTTTGAATTTCTATTAAAATTATGTCATGTGCTGATTTTGAATTTCTATTAAAATAATGTTGTCATGTGCTGATTTTGAATTTCTATTAAAATTATGTCATGTGCTGATTTTGAATTTTTATTAAAATAGTGTTGTCATGTGCTGATTTTGAATTTCTATTGAAATAATGATGTCATGTGCTGATTTTGAATTTCTATTAAAATAGTGTTGTCATGTGCTGATTTTGAATTTCTATTAAAATTATGTCATGTGCTGATTTTGAATTTCTATTAAAATAATGTTGTCATGTGCTGATTTTGAATTTCTATTTAAATAATGTTGTCATGTGCTGATTTAGAATTTCTATTTAAATAATGTTGTCATGTGCTGATTTTGAATTTCTATTTAAATAATGTTGTCATGTGCTGATTTTGAATTTCTATTTAAATAATGTTGTCATGTGCTGATTTTGAATTTCTATTTAAATAATGTTGTCATGTGCTGATTTTGAATTTCTATTAAAATAATGTTGTCATGTGCTGATATTGAATTTCTATTTAGATAATGTTGTCATGTGCTGATTTTGAATTTCTATTAAAATAATGTTGTCCTGTGCTGGTTCTGAATTTCTATTTAAATAATGTTGTCATGTGCTGATTTTGAATTTCTATTTAAATAATGTTGTCATGTGCTGATTTTGAATTTTTATTTAAATAATGTTGTCATGTGCTGGTTCTGAATTTCTATTAAAATAATGTTGTCATGTGCTGATATTGAATTTCTATTTAGATAATGTTGTCATGTGCTGATTTTGAATTTCTATTTAAATAATGTTGTCATGTGCTGATTTTGAATTTCTATTAGAATAATGTTGTCATGTGCTGATTTAGAATTTCTATTTAAATAATGTTGTCATGTGCTGATTTTGAATTTCTATTTAAATAATGTTGTCATGTGCTGATTTTGAATTTCTATTTAAATATGTTGTCATGTGCTGATATTGAATTTCTATTTAGATAATGTTGTCATGTGCTGATTTTGAATTTCTATTAAAATAATGTTGTCCTGTGCTGGTTCTGAATTTCTATTAAAATAATGTTGTCATGTGCTTATTTTGAATTTCTATTAAAATTATGTCATGTGCTGATATTGAATTGCTATTTAGATAATGTTGCCATGTGCTGATTTTGAATTTCTATTAAAATAATGTTGTCATGTGCTGATTTTGAATTTCTATTTAGATAATGTTGTCATGTGCTGATTTTGAATTTCTATTTAAATAATGTTGTTATGTGCTGATTTTGAATTTCTATTTAAATAATGTTGTCATATGCTGATTTTGAATTTCTTTTAAAATAATGTTGTCATGTGCTCATTTTGAATGCATTATTTTACTAGAAATTCAAAATCAGCCAACGATGACAGAAAGCGCGCTACAAATGGGACTGATCCCACCTCACAATCATTTCTTAACTAAGATTTTCCTTAATTTACATTATAGGAAATTTTTGGCACTCTTTACTTTAACTTTAAATGAAGAATTTTGAAGATTTCGATATGTATCTTAAAAGGTTGGTGTACATGTGATCTTCAAAATGCAACCTTAAATTACTAAAAATCTTAAACTTTAACAGTATTATTTAGATTTCATATTTGCCAGATATTAGTTAAAGAAAATCTTGATTGTAGATCTGGCCCCGGTTTCACAATCATTCCTTAGCTAAGATTTTCCTTAACTTAAATCTTGCAAATTTTCAAATCTTTATAATTTTGTTAATTTTCAAGATATTAAGAAATTTAAGGTGTTATTTTTAAGATCACTTCTAGATTAAAAAAATTGCATTTAGATTTGACAAAAATATTCACCAGTAGTTTCAAAAAGATACTGCACAAATTTGCAAAATTTAAGTTAAGGAAAATCTTAGCTAAGGGATGATTGTGAAACCGGGGCCTGAACCCAGTTGCTCGAAGCATGATTAGTTTAATCAATGATTAGCCGAATATTAAAATATGAATAAAATCAAAATATCACTATGGTATTTTTATTTCAATGTGCTTTAGTTTCATGACATTTCTATCCGCATTTTTTAAAATTACAACTCTTAAATTCACAATATATCTGAAATTATGCAAAGTTCAAATTTTGACTAATCAATTGATTAAACTAATCAAGCTTCGAGCAACTGACCCCCGATGTCTGCTGATCATTCCTAAGGAAGATGTTCTATGACGTCAAGCTATCGATTTTGTAATTTGAATAAATTTGTAGGTTTTCAGTATATTCACGGGTTTAAAATGCGTGACGTCTATATTTCAATTTTATCTTACCTGTTTATTTATATTACCATAAAAGATCGATTTTATATGCAAGGTTTTAGTCAAGAAAAATCTTAGTTTAGGAATGATTGTAAAACTGTGGCCTGGATTTACCCCCAAAACCTCTCATGGCGATTTGGTTAAATTCAAATTTTCACTAGTTCACTATTTGAAATATCGTGCCTGGGTAGCCGAATGGTTCAAACAACGCGCCTAAGGATCATAGCGCATGTTACGCCCTAGGTTCAATTCCCACTCCGACAGCTACTTGTGTCAGAAATATTAATTTAATCCGGCTTCATTTTACTACTTCGCTCGCTCGCTCGCGCGCGCGCGCGTGTGTGTGTGTGTGTGTGCGCGCGCGCGTGTGTGTGTGTTAGCTGTAGGCGAAAATGCAAATATTTTGCCTGTGCGTTGTGCTGATGACATTATACAGTAGGGTTCTTTAGTGTGCCAAGTCCACCGTGACACAGAACCTCGTTTATTTTAAGTTCCCATCCGAAAGAATCGTGACTTTCATTTCGTAATGCCGAGTGCTTTGCGAAAGAACAGTCACTACCCACTTTCAAGTCTTGGGTCAGACCCGGCCGGGGTTCGAACCCACAACCTCCCACTTACAGCGCAAGCACTATACAAACTGTATAAATTAAAAGAAACACATGACGGGCGTTAAAAACTACTGTCTACATTGCATCAACACATCTGATACCAAATCACACAAGGTGGCGATGCACACGGCGATGCCCTACGTGCAGGAGATTGACAAGTGTCTCCATCCTGTCAATACGACAATTTCCTTGTGGTTTCCAGATGATATGTTAGGACAAGTAAGAGTATATCTCATATTTTGCACAATTGTTGAGTAATATTGAATACAGATCAAATTCGATTTTATTTATTTTATTTATTTATTTATTTATTTATTTATTTATTTGATTTGATTTTATTTCATTTATTTCATTTTTATTATCTATTTATTTATTTATTCCATATCATTTCATTTATTATTTATTTATTTATTTATTTATTTATGATTTGATTTTAATTTACTTTATTTTTATTATTTATGTATTTATTCCATACAACTTTATTTATTTATTTATTTTTTATCTGCATAGAATTATTGCACCACATCATGATGCGGTATCATGTAACATCTCATTATAATTACGCACTCTAGTTTTATTACGTGGACCACAAGGCTTTTCCTTGCCGTTGGACTTTACTGGTTCACCTGACGTCAGTATAATGAACTGGGGGAGTGATACGCTTGTCTGCGGCCAGTGAAATTTCTTGCTTTTTATTTAGTTCTTCTATCCACATCAGCATTTGTAGTTGACACGGATGCTGGTAGTGAAAAACATGATCGTAATGCGAATTTTAAGCCACTTTTACATGAACGGGCTTAGCTACATCGGGCAAAATTACAACGTTTTTCTGTGTTTTCCGTTTGAAAATGTTATTAAAATTTTAAGTTATGTCCAAAAATTGAATGCCAACTTAAAAAATATTTATCTGGGAACAAAATGACACCAAGATCACGATGATCGGACACAAATTAAAAAAGAAATGTAGAATTTTGTCGGAGCACCTACAAGTCAAAGATCCGATTCGTTGTTCCCCTTTACTCTTTTTGATATACTTATCGGTATTTTTTAAAATTTAATTATGAAACTTGCCCCTGTGTCTGCGGCGTACTGACTCTGTGGGCCTGAGTGTGCGCTAGTGACAAGGTAGACCTTATATAAAACACACTCCCACTTCACATGCATACACAAAATTGTTCATAGACTCGTCGCGAATAGCTGAAAAATTGCTGATGCGACGAACAATTTCGTGTATGCATGTGAAGTGCGAGTGTGTTGTATAGTCTGCTTTGTACTAGCACGCACTCAGGACCTTTTTAACGTGCTAGCTTACAGACAAGCGTACCACTCCCTCAGTTCATTAATATATATATAATATATATATATACTGATACCAGGTGAACCAGTAACGGCAAGGAAAATTCACTTTTCCACATGTGGTCTGAGCGGGACTCAAACTCACAGCGGTGAGAGACACTGGACTTGTAGACTGATGTCTTATCCATTAGGCCACCACAGTCGAGATGAACTGCAGATTCAACACTTATTTGTTAACTAACTGTAAATTTTATGACATGCCTGTACTGTACACGTATAGCAATAACTGATATAATAACCATGATCAGTAAAACAAATTAAGTAATGTGTTTCCAATGGAAAAAACATTGCGGAAGCTCAATTGGTAGAGTGCTTGCTCCATAAGTGGTAGGTCGTGGGTTTGATCCATCCACAGCCGGGTCTGACCCAAGACTTAAAAGCGGTTAGTGACTGTTCTTTCGCCCTGCAATTAGCATTACGAAATGAAAGTCGCGGTTCTTTCGGATGGGAATTTAAAATAAACGAGGTCCCGTGTCTTGGTAGGCTTGGCACGATAAAGAACCCTGCTGTATAATGCCATCAGCGCAACGCACAGGCAAAGTTTCTGCACTTTCGCCTATACCCGGCGACGTCTTGATATAAGCAAAATATTCTTGACTGGGACGTTAAATACCATTACTCAACTCAACTCAATTCTAATGGAAAAAAGTAAACACTTGTCTTCCCTTTTTGCTTAGAGCTTTCTCATATTTCTTATAAATATTATTAATAGCTGAGAAATAAATACAATCAAAGTAAGAACTTATTTCTTAGACAAAAATGATAATTTATACAGACATGTTATTCTTTTTTCTGCAAGAACTTTCCTATATAAGTATACAGAACAGACCTGTCGAAAGTTTTACACTAAGTTAACCAATTAGTGCTGAATCAACAGGTCATCTTGTTCCATCTTCAGCTATATGTTTTCATTATCCTTGCGTATTTCCTATATCTTCCAGTTTGAGACTTTTGGCATTCATGGGACTATAAACGCCAAACGACCGCATCACTGCGTTTGATTATTAATAATCGGTAATACACATTCCCGGGAAACTATAACATGGTAAAATAAATGGCAGCCCTTATGTTCCCAGGTGGTTTATTTCTTTGGAAACCGAATGCTTTTGTGTTTGATGTTGAAGTGTTTTAACTTCACAAAGTCTATCGGAAGTTTCCGTGTGTAAATTGAAAATTTTCATCACCGAATTAGATCGTGCATTATTCAGTTTGTCGTGCAAAGGTTTGGCATTTATATTGACTATGTTCGCCATTTCAAAACAGTTTAATTGTTAAATATACTCTTGACAGCTGGGATCAGTTGTTCGAAGCTTTATTAGTTTAATCAAATGATTAGTCAAAATTTTAACTTGGCATCATTTCAATTATGTTGTAAAATTAAACTTGAAAATTTCAAAAATGAATAGAAATTTCACCAAACTAAAGCACATTGTAATAAAAATATTAATTTGATGATGTTCTGTTGATTTTAATTGATGGTTTTAATTTATGTTAATCACTGATTAAACTAATCAAGCTTTGAACAACTGACCCCTGGTATCTGTGTCTCTGAAGCTTTTCGGCCCCTACAAATCCATATCTTGGCCACTCGGCGACCGAACATCGCCTCTTTTTATTAGCGATGCGGTAAACGCTCGACAAATTTGTACTGTATGTATATGTTATGTTATTACTCAAACCTTCCCGAATTTCCAGCTTTTCCTTTAAGAACTTAATGTAAGCAAAAATTGTTAATTTATATACATGTTATTTTACATGCAAGAATTTTCATATATATATATATATATATTTATATATACCCATTGTTATCAGCCAAAAACTCCCGAATTTCCAGCTTATGTATGCATAGCCGAGAAATAAAGAAATATTAACCTAAGAATTTATTGTATACAAAATGGTTATTAATATATAGAGACATGTTATTCCCTTTTTTGCAAGAACTTTCCTATTATAAATGCATAATTATGTATAAGCATTGTTATTAGTCAAAAGCTCCCGAATTTCCAGCTTTTCCAATCTTTTGTATGTATGCATAGCTGAGAAATAAAGAAATATTAACCTAAGAACTTATTGGATACAAAAATGGTTAATTTTTATACCTGTTATTCTTATTTTCTGTAAGAACTTTCCTATATATGTATATTTATACACATTGTTATCAGCCAAACCCTCCCGAATTTCCAGCTTTTCCAATCTTTTGTATGTATGCATAGCTGAGAAATAAAAAAATGTTAACTTAAGAATTTATTGTATACAAAAATGGTTATTAATATATAGAGACATGTTATTCCTTTTTTTGCAAGAACTTTCCTATTATATATGCATAATTATGTAAACACATTGTTATCAGCTAAACCCTCCCGAATTTCCAGCTTTTCCAATCTTTTGTATGTATGCATAGCTGAGAAATAAAAAAAATGTTAACTTAAGAATCTATTGTATACAAAAATGGTTATTCATATATACATGTTATTTTTTATGCAAGAACTTCTTTATATGAATATGTATAACCATTGCTATTAATCAAACCCTCCCGAATTTCCAGCTTTTCTAATCTTTTTATGTATGCATAGCTGAGAAATATAAAATATTAACCTAAGAACCTGTTGCAGACAAAAATCGTTAATTTATATATATGTTATTCTTTTTCTGCAAGAACTTTCCTATATATGTATATGTATTGTTATAAGTCAAAACCTCCCGAATTTCCAGCCTTTCTCGTCTTATATATACATGTATGTATATTTAGCGGGAAAATAATATTAACTTTACAGCTTTTTGTAGACAAAAATGGTTAATTTATATACATGTTATTCTTTTTTATGCAAGAACTTTCCTATATATATACATGTATAACCATTGCCAAAAGCCCCCGACTTTCCAGATTTTCCAATCTTTTGTATGTATGAATAGCTGAGAAATGAAAAATTATTAGCTAAGAACTTACTGCAGACAAAAATGGTTAATTTATAATATGTTATTCTTTTTTCTGCAAGAACTTTCCTATATGTATATATATATATGTAATATTATTAGCTAAAACCTTTTGAATTTCCAGCCTTTAACATCTTATACTAGTTTATACATGTATGTACATTTAGCGGGAAAATAATATCAGCCTAACAGTTTTTTTGTAGAAAAAACGGTTAATTCATATACATGGTATTTTTTCTGCAAGAACTTTCCTATATATGTACATGTTTATGTAATGTTATCATGACAAAGCTCCCGAATTTCTAGCTTTTCCAATCTTTTGTAGGTACATGTATGTATAGCTAAAAAATATTAACCTTTAAGAACTTAATGTAAGCAAAAATTGTTAATTTATATACATGTTATTTTTATGCAAGAATTTTCCTATATATATATATATATTATATATATATATATATATATATACCCATTGTTATCAGCCAAAAACTCCCGAATTTCCAGCTTATGTATGCATAGCTGAGAAATAAAAAATATTAACCTAACAACTTATTGTAGACAAAAATTGTTAATTTATATACATGTTATTTTTTATGCAAGAACTATCCTATATGTTATATATATGTTATGTTATTTCAAAGCATTGCTAGTTATTAATACTATCCTGCAACCGCCGACTACCGTGTTAGACATAAATACCATTCTTATGACAAACTGACTAATATGTAAATGGTCATGTTTTTTTTTCATTTTTGCAGACAAATTAATTATTTTCTAGGATGTCCCATGATCAGTTGATACACATGTTTTGAGTTTTTGCAGTAACACGACAGTTTTTGTATCTAACGTAAAAGCATTTTGGCGGCTACATGTGTTTTAAAGACTTGGGTGTTGTTTTTGTCTCATAACTATGAAAGCTTGTTCGTGCCACTTTGTAATCTGATTTTATTTCTTGAATCGTAGGTACAATTTTTAAAATCGTACGAATTGCAAAATCGTACATACTGATTCAAAAATCGTACCTACGGATTTAAAAACCGAAACTACGAATTAAAAATCGTAGCTACAAATTACAAAATCGTATCTACAAATTGAAAAATCGTACCTACGAATTTAAAATCGTACCTGCGAATTTAAAATCGTACCTGCGAATTTAAAAATCGTACCTACAAATTACAAAATCGTATCTACGAATTAAAAAATCGTACCTACGATTTGAGAAAAAATCAGATTACAAAGTGGCACGATCAAGCTTTCGTACATAATACATACTTTGATGTTTTCTAGTTCTTGTATTTACCTAAAAGCATTTCAACTGCAGTTATGTTAGTGCCATTCCATGTTTTAAAGTAATAGATATGTTTTAAGAAACATTGATAATTTTTACATCTAGCGAAAAAAGTGGTTTGGCAGCTACATATTTTTTTCAGACTTCAATCTTGTTTTGTTTAGACAATAACGTCTTATGTTTATGCAATTCTTTTGATGTTGTCCATTCACATTTGCACTTTTTGCGTTTATCTGAAAGCGTTTGCAAAGACTTGTTTGTTGCTTTTGTTTAGCCAACAATGTATGCGTATACTTGTTTTTCAGAACCATTGACAGTTTTTTACCCTACTGACAAAGCGTTTCAGTGATAAAGCGGATATAGCTAGTTGAACAGGAAGTGCGTGCCCTTATGGGACACCCGGCCTCACTTCCCTAATGGAAGCTCACGTGTATAACTTAATTTGCAAGATTCAACGTTGGGATTGTTATTTCGACTTGGATTGGTATATTGCTTTGGAATTGTAATTTTGACATGGGTTGGAGTTTGTGTTTAATTAGCTTTGCAGTTAGCCAAGGGCTTTGTTCAGGAATGGTTCTTCAACGTGCCACACCTGCGCATGCTCTGTTTTAAGGTCTCTTTCGCAGGACCATGTGACTTATATTTCTAAATGCCGAGTGCTTGACGAAAGAAGTCAGTGCCTTTTTTCAAGTCGTAGCCACACCCGGCCCCGATTTGAAGCCATGACCTCACACATATGAAGTGAGCACTCTACAAATTAAGCTACCGTTGTGGTACCCTTGTTAGAAATTCACCAAGTTAAATGCATTCTCTTGTTTTTTCAGAAACTTTAACAGTTTTTGCACCAAGCGACAAAGCCTTTCAGCGGTTACCAGTGTTTTTGATGGAGATGTTACGACAAGATAATGCCACCTTACACACAATGATGACTTACCACATAGTTCAAGGAGCCGTAACTACTGATGGGATGAAAAACAACAGAAAACTTATAGCACTTTCGGGATTACCTATACGATTAAACATATACAAAGCCAGAAAGGTAAAACGCATATAATCATAAGACACACATCCGGGCCCTGTTTCACAATCATTCCTAATTAATTTAAATCTAGAAAAATTTGGATAATTTTTAAGATATTTGGGAAAATAAGACGTTATTTTGGAGATCATTTCTAACTAAACATTTGTAAAAAGTTTTGTCAAAAATATTTACTAGTAATATAAAAAAAGAAAAAAAAAATGAAAAAAATGCAATATTTAAGTTTAGGAAAATCTTTATGGTATCATTGTGAAACTTAGGCTAATGAATATTACCTGAAAACAACGGGATAGTTATAGGACTATCGGGATTATCTTTTCGATAAAGCTAGAGGTAAAACATTCATAATTATATACATCTGCACATACAGTACAATTCTTAACACTTAGTTAACGAATAAGTGCCGACAGGTAGCTGATCCTAGTCCATTGTTATCTATATATCGGCAGCTTTTCGGCAGCTACAAATCTATTTATCTGCAGCTTTTTTATCTCAAGCTACAAATCTCTCGGCAACTGAACTTCGGCTCTTTTTTGTGTTCACTTTGTGTTTAACTTCCGACAGAACTAAACTGTATTTATGAAAACGCGTGTCTATGTGTGTGTCTGAGTGTGTGGTCGCCTCGGTATAATCACTATATAACGCCTACAAACACGGTGTTAATACACGCGACATAAAGACAAACAGACCTACTTATCAAGAATGTTCGGTTGCAAAACACATATATAACCATATATACTAGTAAACAATATAAATATATAGGTAAACAATATTAACCTGACTGCATGACCTTTCATTAGAAATATTTCTATAAGAATGTCCATCAAATACATAGGTAGTGCTAGGAATCACATGCTTCCAATCGCTGGCCAGTATGAATGAAGTTTAGTGAAGTAATGGCGGTTTAAAGCCCCAGTAAAGAATTTTGTTTCACTCATATCTAGACGGGAACTTCTGGGATGGCGAAGATTACCTAAAAAATGGCTTAACCATAACAATTCAACTTTATTATTCTAGAATTTTTAATCTTTCCAAGTCGTTTTCAAACCTAAGCGATGATGAGGTGTTGTGATCCATACGAGCGTCTGTAATCCATTGAACATATTAGAAAATTTGTGTCAGTTCAGAGGCTATTGAAAATGCACTCCCATTATTCTCAAAGTTAGCGTTACTAAACAATTATGTTTTGTGGAATTTTTAAAGTCTGAGCACTGATTTCGGTCAAAATTATGCAGTTAAGTACCAACATACTACTGGAAATATAGTGATTTTAACATGCATATATATTTTTAGCTCACCTGGCCTAAAAGGCCATGTGAGCTTTTGCCATCACTTTGCGTCCGTCGTCGTCGTCGTCGTCGTCGTTGTCGTCGTCGTCGTCCGTCGTCCGTCCGTCGTTAAAGATCAACTCCTCAGAAACCACTGGGCCATTTGCAACCAAACTTTGTCACAACAGTCCTTGGGTGGTCTACTTTAAAAATTGTGTCCGACATGTCCGCACCTAATCCAAGATGGCCGCCAGCGGGTAACATAGATTAACATTGGACCCTATGGGAAAATATGTTCAAAGATATTTTTCTCTGAAACTACTGAGCCAATTGGAACCAAACTTGGTCACAGTAGTCCTTAGATGGTACCTTCTGAAACCGGTGTTTTTTAAGTCTGCACCTAATCCAAGATGGCGGCCAGCGAGGAACATAGGTTAACATTGGACCCTATGGGAACAATATCAAAGATCTTTTTCTCTAAAACCCTTTAGCCAATGGGAACCAAACTTGGCCACAATAGTTTTTTGATGGCCCCCTATAACATTGCGGTTTTTGAGGGCCACACCATATCCAAGATGACCGCCAGCGGAGAACATATTTTAACATTGGACTTTATGGGAAAATACGTTCAAAGATATTTTGCTCTGAAACTACGGAGCCAATTGGAACCAAATTTGGTCACAGTAGTCCTTAGATGGTACCTTCTGAAAACAGTGTTTTTTTAATTCTGCACCTAATCCAAGATGGCGGCCAGCGGGGAACATAGGTTAACATTGGACCCTATGGGAACAATATCAAAGATCTTTTTCTTTAAAACCCTTTAGCCAATGGGAACCAAACTTGGCCACAATAGTCTTTGAATGGCCCCCTACAACATTGGTGTTTTTGAAGGCCGCACCAAATCCAAGATGGCCGCCAGTGGAGAACATATTGTAACATTGGACCTTATGGGAAAATATGTTCAAAGATATTTTTCTCTAAAACTACTGAGCGAATTAGAACCAAACTTGGTCATAGTAGTCCTTAGATGGTACCTTCTGAAACCGGTGTTTTTTTAGGTCTGCATCTGATCCAAGATGGCCGCCAACTGTGAAAATAGGTTAACATTGGACCCTATGGGAACAATATCAAAGATCTTTTTCTCTAAAAACCCCTTAGCCAATTGGAACCAAACTTGGCCACAATAGTCTTTGGGTGGCACCCTACAACATTGGTGTTTTTGAGGGCCACACAAAATTCAAGATGGCCGTCAGTGGAAAACATATTTTAACATTGGACCCTATGGGAAAATAAGTTCATACATATTTTTCTCTGAAACTACTGAGTCAATTGGAACCAAACTCGGCCACAATAGTCATTTGGGTCTTTACATTTGGTATTTTAAAATAACATCTGCATTTAAAAATCAACTCCTGTGAAACCACTTGGCCAATTGCAATGATATTTGGTATGTGTCTTAGTCTTGGAGAGTACATGTCAGTCTGCCATATGACTTTTGTCTTTGACCTAAACTTAACCCTCCAGTGACTATGTTGAACTTTTTGGATTAGGTTAGTTTCTCTAAATCTCAAATACTACAATGGTAGGTCAATGATATTTGGTATATAGCTTGATCTTGGATAGTACATCAGTCAGACTGCCTTATGGCTTTTGTCCTTGACCATAATTTCATGGTCCATTGACCAGTTTTTGGATAAGGAAATTTCTCAGGTATTATACATGAAAAGTCGATGATACTTGGATGTATTGTCTCAAAATTTTGAAATATGGTTTAGTTTTGAAAGGAAAAAATATTGAAATTTTGTGATAGAAATAAATATTATGTAATAAATTTCAAGCATTTATTTAAACATTAGACAATCTGTTGATTTTCATTCTGCAACAACTCTACCTAGGTGAGCTATACAGGCTCCTGGGAGCCTCTAGTTAAATTTTAAATGTACGTTAGGACACTACGAACCCTACAAAAATATCTTAACAACATTGCAACTATAGATACCGTCTCTAAATTTTGACTTTTATAATTTAACCCGTTTTTTAAAATTTATTTATTTATTCATTTTAAAGGTCAATAACTCAAACCAATCTGGGTAAATTATATGCGCATCTCCTATCTATGTTGCTACTTTGCACCAAGTTTTGTGGATTAGTTCTCCATAGTTTTGGAGAATTAGCACAGATAAGACAGAATTTAATATCTCCCTTTTTCTTAGAAAAGACTGGGGACAGAAATGCCTGGCCCATACCCTTGTCACCACTATGTTACAGGATACAGTAAGTTTCATGTATTGCCCTTTTAGTAGTGTTTTTACTCGTTAAATCCAAATGCGCCTACTTCATAGGCTTCACAATCCCAACCCTGCGCACACAAATCCTAATCCCCGGTGCTAGATTTGAGCAGTGTTACCGTGTTGTTTCGTTGACTCTGCTGACGTCCAGACGGATACAGCCATTTTTAGCTCACCTGACCGAAGGTCATGTGAGCTTATGGCATAGCGCAGCGTGTGTATGTGCGTGTGTGCGTGTGTGCGTGCGTGCGTCGTTAACACCTATTTTCGACTTCTCCTCTGAAACTACTGGACAGTTTTTAATGAAACTTTGTAAGAAGTATATATGGGCCGGTGCAATTCAGATTTGTTCGTGGCGTTGCCATGGCTACCATAACTAGGTCAAGGTGACCTAGGGGTGCAAAAATCTTAAAAAATCTTCTTCTCCGAAAGTACTGATTGGAGAAAAAATCTGATGTGATATTTGGCTTTTCTAGGGTCTTAAGCCTATAGTTTGTTCATTTTGTGAAATTCGGATAAAAAATAGGTTACGCGTTTTTGCGTTTAACTTTGAAAAAATCGTAACATAGCTTCAAATTGTTATAACTTGACTTTTTGACCAGATAATGACATGGGGTTTTCAGTTTTGACATCTTCTTGTTAGTATCTTCAAAATGAGGTCAAGGTCAATTGTAAAGGTCGTGACCTAATTTTTTTCCCTCTGATTATAATTATTATCTCGAAAACTATAAACATTTTGTATAGGCATGTATATTAGAATGTTGTAGGTATTGATACAACGATCATTTTGATGTATAGAAAAAGGTCATGGGTTCAAAGGTCAAGGCCACAGATGTGAAACAATACCGAAATGGTTAATTATCTCAAAAACTATAAACTTTTTGTATAGGCATGTATATTAGAATGTTGTAGGTATCGATACAACGATCATTTTGATATATAAAAAAAGGTCATGGGGTCAAAGGTCAAGGTCACAGATGCGAAACAATACCAAAATGGTTAATTATCTCAAAAACTATAAACTTTTTGTATAGGCATGTATATTAGAATGTTGTAGGTATTGATACAACGATCATTTTGATGTATAGAAAAAGGTCATGGGTTCAAAGGTCAAGGTCACAGATGTGAAACAATACCGAAATGGTTAATTATCTCAAAAACTATAAACTTTTTGTATAGGCATGTATATTAGAATGTTGTAGGTATTGATACAATGATCATTTTGATATATAGAAAAAGGTCATGGGTTCAAAGGCCAAGGTCACAGATGCGTAACAATACCAAAATGGTTAATTATCTCGAAAACTATGAACTTTTTGTATATGCATGTATATTAGAATGTTGTAGGTTTCGATACAACGATCATTTTGATGTATAGAAAAAGGTCATGGGTTCAAAGGTCAATGTCACAGATGTGGAACAATACTGAAATGGTTAATTATCTTCAAAACTATTAACTTTTTGTATAGGCATGTATACTAGAATGTTGTAGGTATTGATACAACCGGTATCATGATGTAAAGAAAAAAGTCTTTGGGGTTTAGTATTTATGTTTTCTTTAAATCTATCAGCTAGCCATTAGTTATCAGGTGAGCGTATCAGGCCCATGGGCCTCTTGTTATTCTTGATATGATATTGGGAAAGACAGACGTAAGAATGGACACACAGACGAACAGTGCGATTCCTGTATTACCCCGTACATTTCATTTGTGTATGTAGGGGTTATATAAAACTCATACACCAATCCATGTCCAAATAACTATTTAAGCAAAGTGAAAACGGGCAAATTTGATTATGAACGCGTACTAAACTTCAACCACTAGTACACAACTTATATTTTTTTTTTCAAAAAATTTTGATGGGGGAAAGTGACATGAAACATATTAACAGCAAACATTGGTAAGAAGATGCATGTAGTTTGGTAACCTTGATCTTTGCTCTCATGATGCCTACGATCAGCCGAGCCCCTGTTGTTTCGATGTATTTAATAAATCCTTTCACTCAATTTTGATTACACACGTGGCGGGTGTAACTGCTAGTTAAACAGGAAATGCTTACCTTTTCGGAGCACCCGGCCTCACTTCCCTTGTGCAAGTTCGCGTGTCTAACCTAAATTGTCAGTTTCAATTTAATTGTTTTCTTTACTTTGCTTTTATTGTGATTGGACATGGATAAGTATGTTTGTTTTTTATTTTAAATTGATAATTTTAAGTAAAACAATGTAGAGCCTCTTAACCGTCTTTTTTTTTCCTTTGACAGTTGATCCTTGTGGAAGGAACCATGTTAGAATTCCAGTATAAGACAGCTAGTAATGGCGTTGTACACATCATGGACAGGATAATGAGACCTCCACACGGTACCATCATGGATATCCTACAAGCTGATCCGGACAATAATATATTTGTAGGGCTTATCAAAAAAGCCAATCTACAGAATCTGTTAAGCGACAAAAGTAAGAATGATATACTCCAATATTTAAATCCCCTGCAAACGAAGATTAGGGGTAAATATGAATCACCATGTCTGTCTGTCCGTCCGTCGATCTGTCCGTTTGTCTGTCCGTCATATTGACCGTCCCAATATGTGTTTGCTTCATATCTTCCATGTCTATGGATGGATTTTGATCAAACATGGAACAAATGTAAACTAACATAAAACAAATTTTTGCATACCAAATTCATTTGCACAAGTCAAAGGTCAAGGTCAGGGGGTCAATGTTGAAGAGCGGGGGATTATTTGGCTCTTAAGAGACAGTTCTAGTTATTATTGCAACTGCTTTGTAAACAATGTACAATCTCTCGTGTATTTAGTCAAAACGTCAATACAAATTTTGGAAAACTTTTACGTCGAAATTTGCGCGTTCTTCACTGTCGTTTATCTCCTCTTAAACGAAACAAAATATCAAGCCATTTCTTAAGTAGCAGTACAAAGTAATTGATAATCAATTTGCAAAAAATAATGGCGTCATCACAATATTGTTGATAAATACGATATCTCTGTATAAAAATTGCCCTTGATCAATCTTATGTCCCATAGTTCTTTGCTCATTCTGATCTCAATTTTGATTACACACATGGCGAGTGTAGCTAACTAAACAGGGGGTACGTGCCCTTCCTTAGCATCTGACCTTGCTTCCCTGGTGGGAGTGGTTTGGACATAAATTACATCAGATATAAATTAAACCGTATCCCAATTACCTTTCTGAGCACCTGAATTGCCTTCCAAGTGAAAGTCATTTGGACATGATTTACACCAAATATAAATTAAACTAACTCTTTAAATAACCGTACCCCAATTCCCTTCCTTAGCACCTGACCTTGCTTCCCAAGTGGAAGCATTCCACAATTGACTCTTCAGATAACCATATCCTAATTTCTCAATTAATATGTAGTATTCAAGTTAATTTTAATATATAATAATTTTCTGAAAGATGCTTTATTATAACTTTACAAATTTTCCATTTCAGATTCCAATCTAACGGTTTTTGCACCAACCAACTCGGCTTTTTCCGATCCACTAAGTAAGCTGTATTTAGGTAATGTCAAAGACACCAAGGTGCTTAAAGGTAACTATATATTATCAAAGAATAATTCAATTCTCCTTTGCTTTGTTTCACGCATTTTGATTGGTCAGATTATTGCTGTTATTCTCGCATGAATGGATTGACTCAGTGACGTCATCGTATTATAGACGACGCACAGAGTTATTGAATTGCTATTCTAAATTGGTACTATAACTTTACTCAATACAGTTGTATTGTTGTAAAAAAATTATTTGTTGTTTTAAAATAGTATAAGTTGAATTTATGATGTAAAATTTTAAGAATTTGACATTTCACATAATTGCACGTAATATAATTTGGTACGCGATTTATTTTCTATAGCGTTTTCTATGCATAATTTGGACATCGTTTGTTTGATTATTTTTAATTCTTAAACTGAAAAAATACCACGATTTGCAAAATTCTCGAAAGATTATCTATTAACAGATTATTATTTCTTTTTTAAAAACGCCGTTTTATAATTTTTCCTAATACAGAATTATGAAAAATTTTAAAATGAAATACTTTATACCCGGAGAGACTACCGACCTTCAGGATGTGAACTTCCTCAGACAAGGATCTGTCCGAGTTGGGTTCGAACCTAAGCGGTGAGCAATTTATGCCAACAGGCCACCGAAAAGCTCTACTAGTTGGAGTGAATGAATTTTATTAACGTTTCAAAGGCTTTAATCTACTTTTTATGAAAAGCATAACCCACATGCAATGCAATTAAATAATATCAGAGTAACAGCTGGGTGGCCATTTGCGTTTTATTAACAAGCCACTAGATATAACACACAATGTTTACTAACAAAAATTAAGTCTAAATGTTTCACGCAGTAGCTCCTATAATCAAAACGAGGCTCGAATTTTAAAAGCGCATGAACATACAGCTTCCATTTTGAAGTTTCCGGTATCAAACAGTGAAACCAAAGGTTTGCCTTATAAGGACAACAACTCCAGTTACCCGGCAAGGTATTGATATATTAAATGCATTTTCTTTTTTTTATTCTAGAGAAAATATCTGTGAATAATATGTGATTGTATCAAGTAGAAATTGGTTAAAATCTCAAATTGTCACAACAATATTTTTTGTCTTTAAAATATATAAAAATTCATTCTCTTTCTTTTTACAAAATTTTACTGAAAAATTCTAACGAAGACCAAAGTTATGATGTCATTTATGACGTAACTATCCACGTATCATCCAATTGTAAATCCGCGCAAAACTACTTTACTTTGCAAAATTTATCCGAAATTCTAACAATACGTCAAGTACAATTTTTCAGTCACATGCAGTATAAATGAAGTATTCATTTGCTTGTTGTATAAAATATCGGTCTCCATGTTGAGCACTGTGTTGTTGATAAAGACGCACAGGTACCTGTTTTCACGGCAATGATCGCGGTATAATGATGACGTCGTTCTTCCAACTGTTACGTCACAATACTGAAAATGTTGACGTGGAGATTTTGACCGATTTCTACTTGATACAATCACATATATTCTTTTTTCTTTCTAGATAAAATATAATATGTATTAATTTTTAATTCTTTCTTCTCTTTAGCTATTTTGAGTTATCATATTTTGCCAAAAATTCTGTATCAGCTTGCTATAAGTAATGGAACACATGCATCATCCTTACTGAAAACTAAAGACAAGTTAAGGTTCCGGAACTACGACCTAGGTGAGTTTGATATATCCCCGTATACTATGTGTGATTACAATAGAAGGATTTGTACTTGGTTACCACAAAAAAAGAACCTTACAATATGTGTTTTATATAAACATACGTCGTTCTTACTGTAACATAATTATTTATTTATTCATTTTAATGAATTATTATTAATAATAATAATTAATAATAATTATTATTTATTATTAATCATAATTATAATAAATTTTATTGCGCAAACTCGATATACAACATTGGTTATGACAACAACAAACAAGTAAAACATATAAACAACATTACATACGGCCAAACATGTCTATAAAGGACATCCAAGGAAAGTAGTAAAAGTGACCTTTGTTGGCAGGTGACCCTAATATAGCCTTTAAGGCAGGTACGACTGTATTACACATGTGATTACAGTAGAATGGTTAGCAACTGAAAAAATGTTAAGTACATACCTGTAACCTAAGTTTAACACTTAGCTAACGAAATAGTGCCGAGTCGGCATTTTAGCTCGGGCCTGCATTAGTAATATCCAGCAATCTTCGATCTGTTTCGAGGCAACGTTTGAACCACCAGTTATCTATATCCCGGCCACTCATCACTTGAACTTTTATTTTTTCGTTTGCTCAGTCCTAAACCTTCGACAGGTCTGTGATGTACTTGGCCATCTCTAAATAACACGGTACATCTCTAAATAACACGGTATGTGTTTAATTAAAACCAACATACAAATCTATGTCAACATAAAAATTCCAAAGCAAGACAAAACCCTGTAAATGAATAACTAGGTGGAACATGTAAACTTCTATAGGCAAGTGAGGCCTTAATTTAAGCAGCAAACCCAGAAACATCCAAATATTGATATGCCCTGTGAAGTTGTAAAGTCAACGTGTTTTTTGTTTCAAAATAGATTGATCCAAGTATACTTCTTCTAGATGTAGATGTATGTTGTCTTGATTTCAGTTCATGAAATTGTTTCTGAGTTTACAACAATAATTCCTAAATTGAGATGATAGTTAATCATTTTTGGTTATTCAATTAATATACAAAGAGAGATATCTCTTTTTCCATAAGCCTTTCTTTTGCGTATATATGCATTAAATACAAACTCGTACCTCTATCTGGGAATATAACTGTATAATTCTTATATTTCCCTGTAGTTTTATTTTCACTATATTCGCGATCCTGTGTATTCCCGCCAAAATAAAACCGCAGCTAAAATACAGCATTAATTGAGGCAATAAGTAAACGAGCACTTTTATCCCTTTAATAAGATAAAATTCGCGAAAATAAAGCAGTATACAGTATCACAAGAATTTAATGACAACTGTCAAATGTCATATTAGGCAAGAGACTACGAGGATTTTCAAACGTTACTTTAGGTTTTTGGTAGGTTTTTTTATTTAAAAATTCATTATTCTGAGACCAAACGGAACTGATATTCTCTGGAATATGGTCTCGTTTACACCGTACGTCAAAAAAAAAAAAAAGCCTCAATCGCCAAAAAGGCTAATATACCCTTTATTTGTAATGCTTCAAAGATATCTTAGTTCTAACCTAAGTGGCGAGAGCCATTGTGATCTGTAATAGGATGGCCGTCACCATTCCCGTGTCAGAGTATTGGGCTATAGGTAATACGGATTATCATATTTTTCCCCGATCTCGAGAAACCCCGAGTATTTTTAACAAAGTATGATAGCTTTGTTCATAAATTTTTCAATAGAATTAACATTTTTTACAAAAAAAAGCTTTTTAGCGAAAAAATGATGATCCAACTTTCATGTTTTTGTGGCCACTAAATACCAATAAATGTCTGATGTTTATAATTTATCGCTTAGATAATTGATAAAACAATATGTGTAATATGGGGAATAGCAGGAATACTACTCACGATTGGTTCCTGCAACAAAATCAATCTCTAAAATTTGAATCCTCGAATTTATGATGTTTTTTATATTCCAGGTCTACATGTGGAAAATGCGCTCATCACTCTATCCGATTCGAGTGCCACCAATGGCGTTGTGCATCAAATCGACAGCATTCTGATTCCGCCATCACTACTACAAGAATCAGGAGTTACAATGAATTCTAACCCACAACCTTCAGGTAGCACCGATGGTCGGAAAAGAAAGATGAATGGTAAGCAGAAAACCCGTTCGAAGGGACAAAACAAGAAAAAAAATTTGATTGATTCAATCACCAGTTCAACAAATGAACCACGGCGAACCACTAATCCACCACGATCAACAGAAAAAGTTGGACATTCTTCAACTAATAAACAACAAACAAATATTTCCACCACAAATGACGTATCCACCTTGAGCGACTTATCTACGATAAAAGATGTATCCACCATAAACGACTTACCTACTTTACACGATCTATCCATCATAAACGATTTATCCACCGTAAACGATTTATCCACCACATACGACTTAACCAGCATAAACGACTTATCTCCCATAACCGACTTATCGCCCAGAAACGACTTATCCATCTTACACGATGTAGCCACCACAAACGATTTGTCGACCACAAACACTTATTCCACAAATAACAACACGATCACCATGGAAAACAACTCATCCACAACAACAAATAATCCACCACAGACAACTAATGCATCTCAGAAAACAGACCCAGCACAAACCACTATTCCACTAGACACCACCAGTAACAACACCAGAACCATGGACAACTCATCCATAACAATCGGCAATCCAGAGATAACAAGTGCACTACAAACAACTATATCACCAGTAGCAATAAGTAACAACACTGAAACCATAACAAACAACTCATCTTCCACAATGAACAATTCACCACAGACAACAAATTCACCACAAACAACTATTCAACCAGTAACAACAAGTAACAACACCAAAACAATTGGAAACGACTTATCCGCATCCAGCAACAATCCATCAGAAACAACAAAACCACAAAAAACAACATACTCACCAGAAACAACACAAAAACCAAAGTAAACAACACTATTTACCGCATCCAACAAATCCAACAGAAACAACTTATCCTCCATAGGCAACTTGAATATCAAAGCAAAAAGGTCATCCACCAGAACTATTTCATCCATCACAGACAGCAAATCCACCACAAATATTTCACAAGAACCAGTGTGAGAAACATGGCAAACAACATAGTGCACATCAAACAGTTTATCCACCACAATCTATGACAATAGACTTAATAAAAAATCAACGACGTCACAACACAAATATGACGTAACCGGCGACAACATGGGATTATGGGAAATGTTTTTATATCCTGGTACAAAGTCTAAGGTTTTGGACGAAACTTGTAACTTCTTCTCAAAATGGCGAATTTTCAACCCTTATGTAAAAAGGTATTTATATAATAAAGAGATATGGTTGAAAATTGTAGAATATTGTGAACATTAACATAAGCAATATCATGAATTTAGTACGAAATATCTGAAATATGATACGGAATGACAATTTGGAAAAACAAGTATATCATCTAAATACACTGTAAGATTTATATTGAAATTAACACTATTATTAAGTGATCTGTTTTATTTTAAAATAATTTATCGTTGTGATGTCGAATTTTTGTTTCTCTAAGAAAAAAAAAACATTTTCAAGGGGTGGATATATCCTGATTATAACTTATTATCATTTTGTGGGTTGATAATGTCGTGAGTTGTGGTTAATGTTCATTGTACGAGTTTTATATACAGTCCAACTGCCTTAAAGACAACCGGTATATGAGGGGCACCTGCTTATAAAGGCCAGTAAAATTGTATCTCAATTGTTCTTTATTCATATTATTTGAACCTGTATATAAACGCCACTTGTCCATAAAGGTCACTTTAACTGGTTCCCTTGGGTGGGCTTTATAGACAGGTTTGACTATATTATAGTATACTATTTCGATGGCATGTAAATTTGTGGCTCAGCATGCTAAAAAAAAAACAAAAAATATAGGACACCCTAAAATTACGATTTCACAAAAGAAGAGAATTGACCTCGTAAAACACGAGGCGAAGTTTTATATTTGTAAATGAACCGCTTTTGTTAGATCCTGAGTCGACTTTTAAATTACATGAAATCATGGGTAGTTATATAGCTTTATAGTTAAATTAGGAATGTAAAACCATATACAGTTACACCTAACTATAGAGCCACCCAAGTAAACCAATAGAAGTGTTCTTTATGGGCAGGTGATCTTTATATACAGGTTCAAATAATAACAAATAGGATACAATTCTAATTGCCTTTATATGTAGGTGACCCTTATAATTTATAAAGAGGTGCCCTTAAGGCAGGTTGGACTGTATATGACGTGATACGGATTTTTTGCAAACGAGACTAGGTTTCTTATTTTGTGTTTAGAAAAAAAACGATTAAATTTTCATTTATGAATAATTTAGCTCCATCAGAAGACAACATCAGTATTTTATTATTTTATTATTATTATTATTATTATTATTATTATTATTATTAATATTGTTATTATTGTTATTACTTTTTTATTATTTTTTTGTTTTATGCGGTTTTTTATGTTTTAAACTTTTGTATATAGCTTCCTGTGTCCATTTTATATTTTGCGAGACAGTTCTATAGTTTCTAAAGGTTTTTTAATTGTTTTTAATCAAAAGTATTTTGTCATTAATATATTGTAAATATTTATATACATTGTACATACATTGTTTGTCAATTTTTAGTCTATACTAATTGTACATACGATTCTATGTGTAGCAAGCATTAATTATAGTGCGTCAAGGTTGACCTTTATTTGAATATTCTAATATTTTAATTTTGTAATTTAGGAACTATATAAAGTTGCTACTTAAAGATAGATCATAATACCACTGGGTACCGAATGTTTTTGTTATGAAACGTGTCATCGTACCTTAATCACAGTTTATTGACCAAATTTATGCAAATTAAAGGCCAAAGGGCTAGGTCAAATTTGACGCATTATACTAAATTTAGTGCAACAACATTGACCTGTCCGCTTGACCTTTCATTTTAATCAGTACCCTTATGTTTATTGAATACAGGCCTTTATTTCGTCTATATTGTGGGAAAGGTTACTTTCCCACATGTAGTCTGAGCAGGACTCGAACTCACAGCGGTAAAAGACCCTGAATTTGTAGACTACCGTCTTATCCATTTAGGCACAGCGGCCTCCTATAAAACAGAACATTTGGCGCATATTTGTATCGAGACTTATATAGTGCCGACCTGTTTTTATGCAGATGACGTCTTTTTTCGTAATTTAACCATAATATGCCCACAAAAATGCGTGAAACACGATCATCATTTGGAAAATATTTTGATGCGACATAATCTGTGACACAAAATTTCATTTTCGATATTGTAAATTAAGATATTTTGTTTATTATTTGTAAAGGTAATAAAAACTTGAAATGTAAAATGACAGTTTGTTTGCCGGAAATGATGTCATTTGTGACGTATGGGCATTATACGTAAACGGAAGTGAAACCTTGTACTACACAGATGACATAAGTCGACAAATCAATGTTCCATTAGGTTTTATGCGGTTTTTTTGCTTAAAAAAATACTCTGTATCACATTTTGAAATTAACGCAAAAACATTCATATATGCACTGTACACTTGCTTCGTGAAGTCCAAAGTACTAATTCATTGGGTAGTTTGTAATTTGAATATAAATCACTTAATGTGTTTGTGACATGTATCCTGTCTCTGTACTATGTAAAGTTTGTGTTTCTAATAAAATCATTTTCTGTAAAATATTTTGTGTTTGTCCAGTTTGTTTTCCTTAGATTTATTGATTACAATGTCTTAATTATGACTCTCAAAAAGTTTTATGGTCGTCATCACTATATTGATGATAAAAAAAGATGCGTCTGTATCAAAACGTGTCCTAGCTATATTTGACGCAAATTAGTTCCAGGTTCCTTTCATTCCTAATTTTGATTATACACGTGGCGAGTGAAGCTAGATTAACACGAGGTACTTACCCTTTCGGAGCATCTGGGATCACTTTCCTGCTGTTTACGTGTTTTACCAAGCCTTACTTTTTACCTTTTTTACTTGCTTTGGTTTGTGGTTTGGGCATGGTTTAGCATGTTTGTTTCTGATTACTTCAAAGACAGAGCTGTTTCATTTTTATCGAGGCTGGCAAATCTGAATAGTTGGTATAATGGAAATTAGGAAAAATGCATATCTGTAGAAAGCTTATTTTCTCATACTAAGAGCTGCCTCGGTAGCATGAAAACATGAGGCGTGACTCTTTCTTATCCGTAAGTCAATGCAAATTACCTCTCGGTGATGTTAAGATGTCATATTATCTCGTGGTATTAGAACTTTGACCACTGAAGTTTTTTTTGTCTTGTAAAGTTTTTTATTTCGATCCTTAATAAATCAGATACAGATATACATTTCAAATCCAAATCACATATACACGTACATTTTCTTAACATAGATGCAAATATTATCATATGAAAAACATGTATATTATAATCGTAAAAATTGCCACTTTTGCTTAATAAGTTGTGCTTTTGCCGGGGTATGCATATACAAAGAAAAAAGTTCTATTTTTCGATAAAATCTTATAGTTTCTATACAGGCTTGGTAAGAAGGTTGTATATTTTTCATTCTGCATGTATGGATATAATATTTTGCTATAAGTAAACATAAGTTTACAACATTTAAATTAGAGTCATTACTTTTTATACCAAATAGCAGATTTTCAGTGGTATTTTCAATTTTTATATTGGTTTGTAATCTAATGTCTTCTAAGAGTTGATACCATATAGACTTTACACATGAACATTCAATAAAGAGATGAGTAATTGTTTCCTTCGTTTCTGAACAAAATGTACACAATTCAGTTTCGTATAATTTACTTTGCATAAGTTTGATGTTTGTAAAGTAAATACCGTGGTTGAGTTTGAATTGAAATGACCTTAGTTTTGTATCTTCTGTTATTTTAAATGGTGTAATATATATATTATTCCAATGTTCATCTGTAAACTCTATATTCAGTTTAACTCTCCACCTTTCTTGAGAATTAGGCTTTTGGTATTTTTGTTTATAAAAAGACGGTAGAAATGTTTTGCTATATTTTCCGAAGTTTTTAATGATTGTATTAGCGGATGGTGTACCTGCGGTATTGGACATGCGTTTTTTATGATACTTTTCCATTGCTTAGGAATTGCTCTGATTAAGCTATAATATTCTAGAAAATTTACTTTCAAATCATATTTTTTCATCAAGTCGGCAATAGCCAAGAAAGAACCTGTATCATCTATTAGGTCTTTTATGAAGAATATACCCTTTTCACACCAAGCCGTATAGAAGACATGTTTGTTACCAATGTTAATGTGTGGGTTAAACCACAGGGATTGAGATACTATTTCACAGTATTTGCGGTTCCTTGTTTTTGTATAGATGCCCAACTTGTGAATACATGTTGCCAGAACACATTGAATTTGCCTATACAAATATTATAACTTTGTTCATTTAGCATTAAGAACTTGTCGCCACCTACATCCTCCAGATCATCCAGTAAGAGACGTTTCCATGCTGAACCTATGAGTGGGTCAATAAGTTTCTTCAACCATGATATTTTTAGTGCGCGAACAAAAGATCTAATATGAGGTACCCTCAACCCACCATAGCTGTAATCGCTAAACATGATGTTTCTTTTTACCTTTTCTCCCTTTCCATTCCAAATAAATCTAAAAATGGATGTTTCAACGTCTTTCACTAGATATTCTGGTGGATCAGGTAGGACTGTTAATATCTGTATAAGTATTGGCATAGCTAGGGTTTTTACTACAGTTATTTTGCCTAATAGTGATAAATTTCTAAAGGACCAATCGTTCAAAAGTTTTTTGAAAGAATTGATTTTTTCAGTGTAATTTTCTAAATAAAAGTCTCCCCCTTCCCTACTGAGATTATATTTTATTCCTAACAATTTAAATTTCCCTTCAAAATTCCAAGAAATTGGTATATCAGTGTTATATTTTTCTTTAAACCCTCTTTTTGATCCAAACCATATAGCCTCAGTTTTATCAAAATTAGCTCTCAGACCAGAACAGTCGGCGAAATCTTCAATTAGGAACAAAGCTCTATTTAAAGAATGTTCATTATCGTCTAATGTAAGCGATGTGTCGTCAGCGTACTGACTAATCAGATACTCTGATCCATTCAAAGTTATACCTTTTATATTGGGATCATTTTTAACAGCAGCACTCAACAATTCTACACATAGTATAAAAAGATAGGGAGATAGAGGATCACCCTGCCGCACACCACGTTCAACAGAGAAAAAGTTTGAAATGTAACCATTGTTTTGAACAAGACTGACTGCCCCATTATAAAACGTTTCAAACCAGCATATGATGGAGTTTCCAAAACCGAAGAAACGTAATGTTTGTTTGATAAAAGACCATTCAATCGAGTCAAATGCTTTTTCAAAGTCTAAAAGCAACAAAATCCCTGATATTTTTTCATTTTCACTTTTTTCAAGTATGTCCATAGTTAAACGGGACATTCGCCAATATATCTATTCTTTAAAAAGCCAGTTTGGGTTTCACTAATCAAGTCATCCAAAACTGTTTTTATTCTATTTGCAATTGAAGCAGAAGCTATTTTATAATCTACATTAAGTAGGGTAATAGGTCGCCAATTTTTAAAGTAAAATTTTGATTTTCCTTCCTTTGGTAGACAAGTAATAATACCTTGTTTCTGGGTAATAGATAAGGAACCTTTTTCATAAGCACAATTTAATGCTTTTATTAAATATTCATGAATATCCGTCCAAAAGAACTTATAGAACTCTACAGTAAAACCGTCAAGGCCCGGAGATTTACCATTTTTCATATTTTTAAGTGTTTTAAGACATTCGTTGTACTCAAGCTCTCCTTCCAGGGGGTCACATGTTTCTTTATTTAAAAAATTTAAAAAAGGGTTTTTTGGATCAAAGAAAGTTTTTTCTTGCTCAGGAGATATTGTATTGTTTTTTGTTTTATAGAGATGTTCATAATATTCCTTCTGTTTCAGCAATATGTCAGTTTGGTCAGTTATTTCCGTACCGTCGTCCAGAATTATTTTAGGGATAATTTTTTCAGTAAAATGTCTTTTTTCCAAGTTGCAAAAATATTTTGTACTTTTTTCGCCTTCAACACTCCATTTTGCCTTTGCTCTCATAATTACCCCTTTAATTTTTTTCTCTCTTAATTCCCTGAGCTCGGATTCAATTTTTCCTATATCATCTTTCAGTTCATCATACTTATTTTGTGAATAAAGACGAGTTAAATCATTTTCTAATTGTTTTTCTTTTTTATCCCTTTCCCTTTTTTTATATGAAGAATAAGAAATAGTTTTGCCTCTAATCATTAATTTAATGGTATCCCATAACAATTGATCATCTATCGAGTAATGTGCCTTTCCATCTTTTTCGTTAATAATATATTGATCGAGTGTTTCCCTTATACAGTTTTTTATTATATTAATATACTCTTCATCATGTAGCAAGCTATTATTAAATTTCCATACCCCCCTTCCCCTTTCACTTTGTATAAATTTTAGTTCAATTTTGACTGGAGAATGATCTGACCTGTAACTGGTACCAATATCTGAGTCTACGACATACATTTGAAGATTAGATGAAATTAGGAAGTAATCTAGTCTTGATTGTTTTCTATGTGGTCCCCTCCAAGTAAATCGGGTGCTATCTGGATACAGAACTCTCCAAACATCTATTAAGTCTAATTCATGAATCATATTATGGATTTGTTCGTTAGATTTTATATTATTTTTGTGTAGGTAATTTAATGTATCTATATCATATTCCAACGGTACGTTAAAATCCCCACCCATTATTATTGACGTATTTCCAATTATCTCTAGTTGCTTTTGCAAATTTATAAAGAAAGGTGGGCAGTCTTCGTTAGGCCCGTAGATAGCGGCAAGGGTCATCCTATTTCCTCCTATTGTAACATCTAAAAGTAGAAAGTTCCCATCATTATCAATTATCTTTCTATGTACTTTATATTCAAAATTATTTTTAAATAAGATAATTACACCTCGACTGTTACTGGTGTGAGAGCTAAAATAGGCATTGTATCCCCATTCATTTTTCCAATAAGCTTCTAATTCCTTTTTGCAATGACTATCAATTAAAAATGTGATATCATAATCTCTTCTGCAACGAGAGAAGATATCTCTTCTTTTAACATTGTCAGAAGAGAGCCCACGGCAATTTACACTTCCAATAGACAGATTATTCATCATATCGTAAAAGTATTGTGGCTATAAGAAATATTCTAAATGTAAGTGTGGCATCGACAAATGTATGGAAAATTAACCAAGATACAGGATCATTTTTGTGACATATATTATCCCTCCCCAGCCAAAACCCTCCCCAAAGATTTTCTAAATACTTCCAATACATTTTCTATACATTTTCTCCCGACTTAACTTTCTTGACATTTATATTGAAAAGCCTTATAATTATTAGGTCACATTGCCTCTAACATTCATTTAAAATTAAATAACCACGCGCACCGCCAACACTAAAGTCTAAATATAGGCGAGTTACATAATTGTAGCTTAATCAAATATCAGACCTCAGAATCAACAGTGCCCGTGGCAATGTATATGTAGACAACGTATATACATGCACTGCAAAACACAAGTGTTACTCGGTATCGCGCAAGTGTGCTTAAACATTCTTTACATAGAGGTGCGATAGCGTCACGTGATACTTCCGAGCCCCCATGTAACCCCCACCCCAAAAAGGAAATAGCACACGACAAAACTATTTCCGAATGTATCCACCACTCAAAAATTAAAATCAGTAAGAGTTTTTTAGACTCCGATAAAAACAGCGGACATCTGACATAAAAGACACGTTTGCACTTGTCTTTGCAGTGTTCAAAATTGAAAGGAAAAAGCTAGCCCATTCCTTGAGCAGCATAAACTTAAAATAAATTAGAAATACCATCATTTATACAATCAACTAATTAACATGCATATCAAATGTAATAACTTAACTCAAAAGATAACACAACATAAATAAAAAAGAAAAAAAATCTCCATGCTTTGGAGATTTTAACAAAATTACACACAATAACTTAAACGCACAAAAAATGTATATAAATAAATACCTGTGTAATCTTTTATATCTGAAAATAAGTACCGAGATCATCAATGATTTTGATACAGTCCCGCAGTATATATAGTAAATAGATCACGGGTATGAAACCCCGGTGTCCAGACGTCCTATATTTAGACCTACATTGTGACCTAAATTAGGAGCTACAGTGTAGTATACACTGGGAGTTGTAGTGTGTCGTTATAATGAGTTGGAACGTTTCAGAATGTGTCTCTCAACTCCATTAGTAAGTATCCCATTTTATTTTTACCATCTCCATTTACAAAACCCCAAAATTTATCTGACACATTGTGAATTAGTATTTTACTTTTTATTTGTGATGATAAAAGTGTTTTTCGAAAATATTCTACCTGTTCAAATTTAAGAGAAATAATCGTTTTCATGACCTGTTCTTTCTTGCTATGCCAAGACACATTTGTAATTATTGATTTAGATAATTTTTTCGCTACTCTAGCATTTTTTGAAAGAAATATTTGTTCCGCGATATAATTTTTACCATGTTCCTTTGCTTTAATAAACTGATATAAATGTTCAGCACTTGTATATTTTCTGCCATTATATTCTATACAACACGGGAAAAAATTTGATAAAATATTATCTTCGCCTTTAAAATAAACTTTGGTATTTGTTTCTGAAATTAATTCAAATAAATTTCCTAATTATAAGATACACATATGAGGCACCTATCTACATTAGATATTAATATAAACTGTGCAAACTGACCATATAAATATATCTGTGTGAATTGACGGGTACATGTTAGACCAGCTTAGATAACTAGTTTTGATATACATTTTATGCATGTTTTATGACCGAGATAAATTAGCGCACTGTTTCATCAAACACAAAACACAAGAAATCGTGCTATTTCTGTTTGTAGTTGTTTTTTTTAATATGCAGACACATATTAAATATATAATACTTTGATTAATGATAGACATTGATATTTTGTGTATATGCAAACAGTGCGCCAACACACCCTGGTCGATCTATACAAAATAATCATAGTAATAGTATTGTCATGTGCTGTTTTTGAACTTTCTATCAAAATAATGCATTCAAAAACAGCACATGACAGTATATTATGTAGATCTACACACTTGTGTATAACGACCATCTAGCTATAAGAGCTACTAGCCAGCAATCATAAATATGACCTAAATTGTCAATTACGCCATAGAGCGAGTCCGTTACCCTATATAATAGGGGTGGTATAAAAGTACATATAATACATTGTATCTTTAATGTTTGGTCCAGAGTCGCACAAAGGGATATTCTTTTAAGTATACTAATTTTGTTTTGCGTTTAACATTTGGCTGCATCTGTGCGCGTTCATGTAGAAGGGATGATCTCATTTTGCTAATTTCTGGTGGAAGATCGGGACTTACGCCATATCCTGAACCAGGTTTTAATTTTGTTGCCAAATGCAACACCTCATCTCTCTCAATTAGGTTATTGAACCGAACAATAATATTCTTTTTGGATTCGGCACCACTAGGTAACCTGTGTACCGCCTGAAATTGTATATTATCAACAGTTTGGGCAGGCAATTGCAGTACTTCTTTTAAGAAATCACGCACTTTTCCGTCTGTAACACGGGGGCGTTCATTTGTTTCACATGGTACCCCCCTTATGACGAGATTCCACTTTCGTCCCCACAACTCGAGTTTCAGTCTTTCCCTGGACTCACCGTTTATTGTTTCCTCCAAAGCTGGAACCGTTTTTTCATTTATTGTGGTTAGCGAATCTTCCACAAAGCCCCTGTAACTTTCCAGATTATCCACTCTGCCACTCAGAGCCTTTACGTCAGCTTTGACACTATCAACACTCGCCTCGACTTTTTCTAGTTTAGCGTAAGCATAGCAAAGCACTGACTCATGTCCTTGTTTTCAAACATTTTTTGAATGCTGCCATCAATGTTGGAAGTGTCCATATTCTGTGCCATTATGGTAAATAAACAAAAGGACCGGTTGACCGGCACACAAGGCGTGGCACTCTAAGTGAAAATTACGACTAAATACTTAAAAAAACGGTTTCAGAATTCAAATTTTGTTCAGCAATGGAATTGCAAAAAGTCACAATATATCATACCTATTGAGTTTTGTCGTTTTTGAATAGCTTTAAGGCCTTTTTGATAAAAAATTTCGGGAGCTGCTTGGGACACGTCTACATGCTACCTTTCTGAACCGGAAGCCACTGAAGTTGCTAGGTTGGTTTTCCGGGTCAAACCGGAGACTTGGTGTTATACCAGGCATTTAGAATTTATAATTTTATAATTTTGTAAAACTAAAAAATTAATTACGTTCGTGGTGTCCCACTTTAAATTTTTTTCGTGGACACTCTTATCAACAAAAATGTATGTTTCACCTTACATTTAACATTGCCTACAAATCACTTAATTATCAAACCTAGTGAAATAATAGTTTTACTTGGAGCCAACTTTGGACGGTCACTGGAGAAAATATCCAGTAGTGTGATTAAAGTACCTTTGGAAGAAACTTGGCCAACCTTCATTTTTACAACATCTGTCACGTGGGAAATCAAAATTGAGTCTAACTTTAAAATTTGTTCCAGATAAGAATAAAACCTTTATATGTGGTTATCATGAAAATTTAACGTTACCCTTAAAACTACACTTTAGACAACTTCAAAACTATTTGAGGTTTTTCGAGATTTACCACGTTCACCAGAAGTACAAAATTTCAAAAATTTAACAATAAGCTAATGAATTTGTGCTGCTGGATTGACTGTTCATCTCTGTCCCTTGTTGCAGACCTATATCTCGTCAACTTTTCTATCTCACGGCAGTTTTTCGGTGACTTTGGCCAATTTTACAACTGAGCTTCGGCTCCTTATCGTTAGATTAGTGTTAAATTTTCGACAGGTCTGCACTGCCTCATACAGACATTATTGTCCAGGTGTTACTAAGGCAGAATAATTAAATATTTCTTGGTACAACAGGTGCTTTGTCTTAGAAAAATGGAAACAATAAAACCATCTTAATTATTATATAATTGTAAAACTTTAATTGCGCATTTGCCAAAAATGCAAATATGTATCACCTCTATCAAGGAAAACTGACCACATTAAGTATATTTATTGTTAAAAACAATGCACTTGACAAGTTCAAAATGACACCATAAAAAGGCTTTATTGGAGAAGCAGTTTGATAAGAAGCCATTGTTTTAAAATGACATCATAATATTAAACTCAAAAGAAATTCAGGGGCGAAGCTTCTGTAAAATGTATGTATAAATAAATTTGAAAAATGTTGACATTTGATTTACAAAGATTTGAGGAAATGAACTGGAATAAAAGTTCTTGGCAATAACTACATAAAATCGAAAATTCTGTACCAAAGCAACTTCAAATAATCACAATAACTGTTATAGTAGTACATCTATAACAAGGTCAATGGCTAAATGATCTTAGACGTGGGCTTTTTAATTCCGAGTGGTAAAAAAATGCTTAAGAATCCCAGAGGTATCTTCGCCTACGTTCGAATTTCAATCATAATATATATGAGAAATTTCATTCTAAAACGGTTGTCTAGAGTTGCAAAATAAAACAGGTTTTGTAATTACTATTACTTTACCTTTCAACTAACCGATCAAAATGAAAACTAGTTAAGTAATTACCTTTACTTTATCCGTCATCGGACCGATCAAAATGAAAACAGATTAAGTACTTACCATTCCTTTACCCGTTATCGGACCAAACAAAATGAAAACAGGTTAAGTAATTACCATTACTTTACCTGTCATCGGACCAATCAAAATGAAAACATGTTTAATAATTTCTATTACTTTATCCGTTATCGGACCGATCAAAATGAAAACAGGTTAAATAATTACTATTCCTTTACCCGTTATCGGACCGATCAAAATGAAAACAGGTTAAGTAATTACCATTACTTTATCCGTTATCGGACCGATCAAAATGAAAACAGGTTAAATAATTTCTATTCCTTACCCGTTATCGGACCGATCAAAATGAAAACAGGTTAAATAATTTCTATTCCTTTACCTGTCATCGGACCGCTCAAAATGAATACAAGTTAAATAATACCATTACTTTACCCGTCATCGGACCAATCAAAATGAAAACAGATTAAATAATTACTATTACTTTATCCGTCATCGGACCGATCAAAATGAAAACAAGTTAAATAATACCATTACTTTACCTGTAATCGGACCGATCAAAATGAATACAAGTTAAATAATACCATTACTTTACCTGTAATCGGACCAATCAAATGAATACAAGTTAAATAATACCATTACTTTACCCGTCATCGGACCAATCAAAATGAAACAGATTAAATAATTACTATTACTTTATCCGTCATCGGACCGATCAAAATGAAAACAAGTTAAATAATACCATTACTTTACCTGTAATCGGACCGATCAAAATGAATACAAGTTAAATAATACCATTACTTTACCTGTAATCGGACCGATCAAAATGAATACAAGTTAAATAATACCATTACTTTACCCGTCATCGGACCAATCAAAATGAAAACAGATTAAATAATTACTATAACTTTATCCGTAATCGGACCGATCAAAATGAAAACAGGTTAAGTAATTACCATTCCTTTACCTGTTAACGGACCGATCAAAATGAAAACAGGTTTATTAATAATTATTACTTTACCCGTCAACGAACCGATCAAAATGAAAACAGGTTAAGTAATTACCATTGCTTTATCCGTCATCGGACCGATTAAAATGAAAACAGGTTAAATAATTAATATTAATTACTTTACCTGTCATCGAACCGATCAAAATGAAAACAGGTTAATGAATTACCGTTACTTTATCCGTCATCGAATCGATCAAAATGAAAACAGGTTAAATAATTTCTATTAATTTACCTGTCATCGGACCGATTAAAATGAAAACAGGTTAAATAATTTCTATTACTTTACCTGTCATCGGACCGATTAAAATGAAAACAGGTTAAATAATTTCTATTACTTTACCTGTCATCGGACCGATTAAAATGAAAACAGGTTAAATAATTTCTATTACTTTACCTTTCATCGGACCGATCAAAATGAAAACAGGTTAAATAATTTCTATTACTTTACCTGTCATCGGACCTATCCAAATGAAAACAGGTTAAATAATAACCATTACTTTACCTGTAATCGGACCGATCAAAATGAAAACAGATTTAATAATTACCATTACTTTATCTGTCATCAGACCGATCAAAATGAAAACAAGTTCAGTAATTACCATTTCTTTACCTGTCATCGGACCGATCAAAATGAAAACAAGTTAAGTAATTATTACTTTACCCGTCAACGAACCGATCAAAATGAAAACAGGTTAAGTAATTACCATTACTTTATCCGTCATCGGATCGATCAAAATGAAAACAGGATAAGAAATTACCGTTGCTATACCGGTTTTGATTTTGTAACACCAGACGGACCTGTTGAACAAATACTCCTCATTAGTAGTGCCACAAACAAAATTATGGAAAACAATAGTTTTAAGATACATGTACATGAATTTAAATGAGAAAATAGAAGTACCTAATCTAATTAAGGCAATACTTTGAAGATTACGGAATTTAAAAAATTTAAGAAGCAGATACTTTTGATGAAGAATGTTTATCTGACAACACCATATTTTGCCTCCACCTGGGTGTACGGTATACTCAGTGATGCTAGTCCACTACTAGAAATACCAGTAATATAGTTGTAATAATTACAAAATCAGTTTTAATTTTGCAGATCTAGACTGCTGTTTTGGGATAAATAACTCATCAGTAGTACTTGAAACATAATAATAATAATAATAATAATAATAATAATAATAATAAAAATAATAAATTTAAAGTTAAAACTGTTCAAAGTATTATTACTTCATAAAGGTAAAAATGTTCTAATGTCAATTATATAATAATAACTATGCAAATTCGTTTTTAAAACCTTTTGAAATTGGACATTATGAACTTACTGTTGCATCAGTCTTTTCAATTATTGAGCTATAAAATTTGTCATAAACGGGTTCGTGACAAAAACATTAAATATTTATATCACCATATTTTGATGTCTGTTGGTGCTAAATATTTTTATTATCTAATTTTAGGAATGTTAAACATAAATTATATCACTTTAGTACCATTAAATTTCAAAAGTGTTTATAAATGACAGTAATATTGACTAAAATGGCTAAAAAGACGCTTGACTATGAATTCTTTGGTCAAAATTTCAAACGCTGGAATTTTTATGTTTGTCAAGTCTAAAATGCTTTGACATCAATTGACTGTTTCCATTTATGAAAACGAAGAAAAGGTTATGCAATTTTAGGTTAAATTGGATTTTTTACTAAAAGCATTATCATTATATTATTATTATTAATTGTTTCAATGTCTAAATGAACTGGTATCATCTGGTTATATTAACAGATAATACTAGGTTAAATTAGATTTTTTTACTAAAAGCATTATCGTGATATTATTAATATTATTACAATTATTATTATTATTTTCAATTTCTAAATAAACTATCATCTGGTAAAAGTGACAATTAATACTAGGTTCAATTGGATTTTTTCTAAAAGCATTATCATTATATTATTATTATTATTATTATTATTATAGTTGTTATTATTATTATTTTCAATTTCTCAATAAACTATTATCTGATAAAAGTTACATGTAATATTAATGACACTCGCTGTCCTCAAAAAACGAAGGTATACTCCCTCGTGCAAGGTATTCCATTAGCTAAATTTGGTTTAATATTTTCAGATCCTTTTGATATTTTTCAGCACTTGTTTTATATATGCATGGTAAAATTCACGCAATATTCAAAATATATTAGAGCATTTGGATTTTCACTATTTCAGTCGTCAGAGTACTACTAATGGTAATTTTTTTCTGAAACGGTCATCTAGTTTGCTGTTAATTACATATTATACCAGTTTTAATTTTATAAATTATGTAAAATTAGTTTATAATAATAACATAATGTAAATGAGAATAAAAGAAATCTTGGATTTGGAATTCGTGAAAAACAAATTCCATTTTAGCCTTGATAATTAAAAATTGTTTACTACATTTTTTTTTTGGCATTTTCCAACCTACAAAAACGGCGACTTTGATCCCCAACGAATACTTGTATGTTGAACATTGTAAGTACCGTCTGCAATCACCGATATCCCATCTGGGTGCAGCTAGATAAATCGAAGGTTCATACCTTCCCGCAGCACCAGTGTAATTTACTTTGTGAAAATTTACGTTTTAACTTAATTTGTCAGATTTCAAAATCATTATTTTGCTTTAGCATTAAGATTTTGACATGAATTGGTACGTTTGTATTTAATTAGTACACCGATTTGGTGTGTTATCTATCAAAAAAATTCAGAATCATGCAAGTAAAATGACAAGAACACGTGAATATATGAAATTGTTTTAACATTTAAATTGCACAAACATTTAAATGGATCACTTTTCTAATTAAGACAAAATCCAATTCATTTCACATTTTGCTCGTGACAAGAAAGACAATCTCAATTTGTTCATCTGCCATTTATGACACAAACAGAAGTGGAAATTTAACAGTGATCTGTAAAAATGTTTTAAACAGAATATAACTTATATGAATACATTAAGCTCTGTATATTTTATCTTCATTAAAATGAATTTGAAAAATCAAATTCAAAGCTTGTTCAGACTCTTGCGTGGCAGGTTTAAGTATTAACTTATCAAGGCTCCAAAATTTTAATTTTAGTTGTATTAAACATTCTAGAAAATCTTCCTTGTCATATTACTTTATTTGTTTCTCACATTTCGAAAATGCTAATGATTAGCATTGGTTGACGTAAATGGTTCCCATGGTAACTGGTTGTGACACCAAATACAATAGGTCAAAATTCGGCATAAAATTGATTAGATCACTTCCCATGCGGAACTCGGGTGTTTAACTTAATACGCCATTCAAAGTTTCTTTTATTTTTTAAATATGTTTTGAACATGGACTGGTATTTTTGGTTTTGATTTAGAAACACTTATTTCATCTTCAAACGTTATTTTTGATAAACCAATGACTATTCTTCCATATCTTGGCATTTGAATTTCCCAATCACTTTTTGTATTTTAGAGAGAGACTTCATATAGTTGTTTTCGACAAATTAAATTTTTTGTGTATCCTTTGCCTTAGTGCAATAAAAAGTAAACAATAATTCTTGTCCAAATCACAATCCAGAAGCAAAGTAAAGGTTTTGAAACTGACAAGTTAGGGTAAACACGTAAACTTCCACCAGGGGACTGGGGCAGGGTGCTCTGGAAGGGTAAGCACTTAATGTTCAGCTAGATACACCCGCCACATGTGTAATCAAAATTAACTGAAAAGAACACGAAACTATGGAACGCATGCAAACATCATTAAAACCCATAACTCCTATATGGCAAGATTTCAGACGACTAATTTTCAATCTACCGACCTAAACTACAAAAATAGCATTATTTTTGCTACCCATTGGTCATAAGGAACTTGTAGACAGTTGGTATGTTATAGAGGTTCTTTTATGTAAAAAATGAATAAAAAGATGTTAAAATGATATTAAAATGTCTCGATGGACATTTGATCTTTACAAACTTTACATAAGAGATCATGGCTATAACCGGTTTTATAGACAAGTGTTCTTTAACTGCAGATGATAGCTGTAAAGCAGTTTACTGTTCATTTGGTCTTAAATAGAATTATTAAAACAATTGTTCTCTATCGTAATGTTAATTGTACTCTATGGGTTTGATAAAAATTTTAATATCATAATCAGTGTCAACTCCCCAACTTTAAAGTGTAAATCTATCACTTTTAGACGGTCAAGTCATTTTAAAACGTTGGTATATGACAAAATATGATTCAGAAGAGGTTCATAAATCATTTTGCCAAGTTTTTAAATGGTTGAACTTTTATCAACATGTATGTTTCGTGATAGAAAACCCAACACGTTTTCGGCATTCAGTATAAAATTGAAATTTTATCTTTAGTGAATACTGTAAAAGTATAAATTTTAACGTGTATAAATTATATAACTCGGGACATGAAATGATACCTTTGTTTTTCATTTGGAAAATCCAATGGACCACATTGTGCATTATTATGTAGATTTAAATTACGGGTCATCACAAAATTTTGTTGAATTAGAGCAGCTTTAAAATTAATCCATATACTTGAGGATATCACAAACTCAGTAAGCAATAATTGTGTATTATTGTTAGAAATATATTATTGTCTAAATTTGATAATAGTTGAAATTTCAAATTCCTCAAAAACTTAGTTATACTCCCACATGCAAAGTATTTCCTTCGCTTAATTTGGTAAATATATATTTTGGTTCTTTGGGTATCTTTTCAACATCTTGATAATAATTTTGGTTTTATTATTTTGGTTAGAGCTACTGATGGAGAATTGTATTCCGAAACGGCCGTCTAGTGCTGTAAAATTAAAACTGGTATAATATGTAATTGTATATAAAGAAAACTAAATTGAAAGAGAAAGTTCAGAAAACGTTTGATGTGTCTTTTAGGGCGTATACATGTGTGAGTTTCTGATTTTTTCGAGAAATTTTTAATGCAAAATATTGACGTGATTTATAAAAAAAGCATTTTCTATACACATTTACAGACCTTTTTACATATATTCACATTTACAGACCTTTTTACATATATTTTCAACAATTTTAATCCTACAGGATATAATTAAAGAATGTTACCAAAGTACTTCCTTAAGTCAATATCTTTGTAAATTACTTATTTTGTCTAAATTTGCTGCTAGTTAAAATTAGGAATTCCTCAAACACTTGGGTGAAAGTATTTGCTTTGCTAAAATATATTTTTGTCCTTTGGGTATCTTTTCAACATTTGGAAAATTCATAATTTCGGTCCAAGCAATACTGATGAGGAATTTGTCTTCCGAAACGGCCATCTAGTGCTGTAAAGTTAAAATAATATATATAATTTATCAAGCGCTCAAAATTGCTGAGTGATGACATACAAGAATGCGATAACTGTAAAAATGAAGCTTTAACTAGTCAGAGTTTACGGAAAATAATCCAATATTTAATATATTGAGGCCAAATATCGGACCGTTTTGATGACAATCATACATCTATTGAGATTATAAAATCTGTGTATAATTTAGAGCGGATTTGTCCCCTTATAAACGACAAAGACAGGAGTTGTTTGTTCTGTCAAGTCGCTTTTGAGATGAATAACTTGGAAATCTAGATTTAGCATTCGGAATTTGGATAATATTTTTATTGCTTTGTTTGGATTTTTTCGGCGGAATTCCTTATTTTTAAATATCCCAATTAAGTGTCAAAACAAAGATGTTAAAATGTAAATCTATCACATATAAACTATTAAATCTTTGATATAATGATGGTACATGACAGTGATGTGAAGAAAACATGATTCAAAAGAGGTTCAACAATAAATTCTTTCTTGTTTCAGAGATATGAATCTTTATTTATATCAAGTTAAATATGCGTTGACAAATTTTCAGACATTAACTACGATCAAAATAGTATCATTTTGAAAAACAAAACTAAATGCAATGTTTTAAAATTTCGATGACAATTGTAAAATTAAATTCTAGTTTTGGGTTTGTAATCATCTTTATGCTCTTGGAAGCCTCATTCAAGAAAATTGCACCAACAATTACATATTATACCAGTCTTAATTTTACAGCACTAGACGGCCGTTTCGAAATTCAATTCCTCATCAGTAGCGCATGGACCGAAATTATGAAACCAAAACGTTTTTTAAAGATGTTGAAAAGAAACCCGAAAGGACCAAATATATTTTACCAAAATCAGCTAAAAAACAAACAAAATATGCCCCGATATTTAAAGATTATAGGTAGGGAAGTATCTGTCAGCAAAGTTTGATATGTTTTATCAGAGGGTGTTGTGAATACTTATTTACAAGTGACATACCGTTAGATCGGACTGATGCCAATTTAGCGTAAAAATTGCTAAAAACACATTCCAGACAAAAAACTACTTTCCTTAAGCAAAAATGTTTTCAGACAGTGAGAACAAAACATATGATCTGAAACATAAGTAAAAATCGTTTTTCTACGTCAAATGATATAATGAAACATTTTTTGCAGAAACATTTGGAAGATACACGAAAAATAAATAATCTTTATATAAACCTGTCAAAAAATCATATTTAGTCTTATTTCTAAATTGTTTAGTATTTTCAATACAGAATGATATGCTACTGATGAATTAATATACTTTTAATTGAATGTGCTTTTTGAATATTGAGAATAAAAAACAAACATACTTATCTATGTCCGAATCACGATACAGAAACACAGTAAAAACTTCGGAACTGCCAAGTCAGGTTACTTAAACTTCCACTAGGTATACGTATGTGAGGCCGGATGCTCCGAAAGGGTAAGCATCTCCTCTTTAGCTAGTTACACCCGCCAAGTGTGTAATCAAAATTGTGTGAAAGGAACACGGAATTATGGAACGTCAAATATATCCAGGGCAATCCTGGACACAGAGACATGAAACATATCATCAATACCTTAATGGCGGCCATAAAACATTTTGAGGGCCTTGATATCATACTTTATCATATACCTATTGAATCTTATTATAACGATACATTACATTTTCCTGTCATGTGATACAAAGGTCCGTATCGCACATATGTGCAATACAGCATTCCGTATCACCATAGTAGCCGGATCTCCTTTTAGTTGAATTCCCTTTTCCGACAACAATAATATGACGTCATTATTTGATACGTAATGACAACAATAATATGACGTCAATATGTGATACATACGTCATGTTTAGTTGGGAGAATTTACTCGAGTTGGGAGAATCGCGGACGATGTTAAATAATTTTGTAAAATCAATGTTTGTTTTTTTAATTTTTACCAGTGTTAACGATGGTATTAGTAAAATGTTCACCAATGATGCGTAAAGGAAGAGTTGTCTGTTGTTTTTTATCACTTCTTTGGCCGTTTTTCCAGTCAGGTATCAGATTTTTTGAATCAGATCAAAAATCAATATAAAATAGTTGATTGTGAATTCTTTGACAGATTAAGCCAAAGAAAGCTTTTCATTTAGTTTGGTAGGGTATGTGATAAATACAAAAACACATCAGTGGTTTTCTGACGTAGCTGATCGCACGAGTTTATTGTGCAGACGGATACATTACACGAATGCGCTCTGCGCACGAGTGTAATGTAAGCGTTCGCACAATAAACGAGTGTGGTTTTCCGTATATATAGTCGTTTGACAAATATAAGTTCACAAAACATGATGTTCTGTGTCAAAACTTTACAATTTATATAAGGGGACCATCAAACTTTTAGGTCGGACCTGCAATGCAAGTTTCGCGATTTCTACCAGTTTCCTTTTGCTTATCATCCTGATGTCCTGCAAAATCTTGTGCAATAAACATTGATAAAATTAACAAACTTTACAGTTATGTTCAATTTAGAAATGTTATTAGATTTATGCTCTAGGATGCCTCATTGAATTAAATCAAAAGCAAACATACCAGTTCATGTTCAAATTATAAAACAAAGAAAGAATATTGAAAATTGGGTTAGTTATACACCTGAACTTCATTTAAGGAAAATTAGGTCAGGTACTCCAAAAAGTTTAAAACTGAGAAATTTAGTTAACAACGTGAATTTCTATCAGGGATGTGAGAACGGTTGCTCCGAAATGAAAATCACCAGTGATAATATACTTATTGCAATACACAGACCCTAGACACTGAAAATATTCAAATAATAAATTATCATTTACTTTGCTTAAAAATGTGATTTGGACATGTTTGTTTTTATTATGCTTGCAAAACCCTTAGCGAATGATTAATTTGAGTAAAAAATTGAGATTTGATGATAAATAACTCATTGATATGGGTCTTTGACATTTTTTCAATTTTTAACAATGTAAACAGAAACAAGAAACAGCCGTCTGCACTACGAAACAGATGGTTAACGTTGAAAGAGGAAGAGGTTCTTCAATTGACATCCATCCTATATTGGAGTGACGTGAAATTAACTTAATCAATTCGCCATCTGGTAGTAATAGGAACATTTTTCTTCTTGTAGTAGTCTCCCTTTCATTGTATAGCGAAATGTAAACCTTTTTATTAACTGGAGTTGCTAGCTAAACAGGAGGTGCTTACCCTTCCAAAGCACCGGCCTCACTTCGTAAGTAGAAATGCACGTGTTTAACCTAATTTGTCAGTTACAATGTTAACTATGCTTTGGATTGTGATTTGTACATTGATAAGGATGTTTTTTTATATATGAACACTAGTGTTATCCGTGTGATCCGAGTTTGTCAACATCCATATTTAAAAAAAGTTACAAAACGCAGATAACTAGCGATAAGAGATAAGCATTAAGTGCAGAGTTGATTAAGTTGCAATGTTGTTTACTAACTAGAAACATTTTTCTCTTTAATTTTTCCTTTTTTTATTAATTCGCCAATAAATGATAGTAGTAACAGGTGACCTGTATCTGATAAAACATACTATTGCCAAGGAAACCGAAAACAAAAGAATAATCGATTGAAAAAAGAACACAAGACAGGATAAATATACATAAATGTATAAATTGACCACTGACCTATCTTGTGGTTACATTGTCAACTTTCTTTTGTTATGCAGCAATATACCTGCTTCTCCTGCTTATGGTGTATTTGTTTCCCAATTAATACGCTATGGTAGAGCTTGTTCCCACTACGGGGACTTTGTACAACGAAGTAGGCTGCTTGCAAATAAATTGTTGACTCAGGGATATTGCAAGCCTAGGCTTATCAAGGTCCTCAAAAAGTTTTATGGCCGTCATCACAGTAATCACAGTATTGTTGATAAGTTTGATGTCTCTGTGTCCAGGATTGCCTTGATATATTTGACGTCTCATAGATCCATGTTCCTTTCACACAATTTTGATTACACACGTGGCGGGTGTAGCTAGCTAAACAGGAAGTGCTTACCCTTCCGGAGCACCCGGCCTCATTTCCCTGGTGGAAGTCCACGTGTCTAACCTAACTTGTCAGTTCCAAAGTTTTTACTTTGCTTCTGGATTGTGATTCGGAAATGTATTAGTATGTTTGTTTTTGATTATTCTTTTAAGTACAAACTTTCATAAGGCAGAGGAGTGTTTAATGTAGAAACGTATAGGGGTGAATATTAATAACATTGATACATAAATTAATGAATTCCATACTAATCGAGGTCCAAATTTACGATCCCTAAGCCAATAAAACTGAATTAGGTTAAATACGCCAACTGCAACCAGGGAATTGAATCCTGGTGCTCTGGAAGGACAAGTTCTTCCTGTTTAGCCAGCTACACCTGTCACTTTTGCAATTAAAACTGAGAATGAAAGGAACATGGAACTATGGGACGTCAAAAATATCCAGGACAATCCTGGACACAGAGACATCAAATTTATCAACAATTCTATCATGACGGCCATGAAACTTATTGAGGGTCCTAACAAGCCTATGTTAGCAATATCCCATGGTCACAGTTTATTTGTAAACAGCATACTTCGTTTGTATAAATTTACCGTAGTGAAGCAAGTTCTAACATATAGCGTAATAATTGTGAAACAAATACATATCATAAGCAGGAGAAGCAGGTATATTGCTGCATGAAAGATTAAAATTATCACTTTTATCATACAGCTTCAAATGTAGCCTCTCGTAGTTTCAATTAGATATACCGGTGATACTCTATGCAATCCATGTATGCTTATCAATTCTTTATTCTTTAATGCCCAATAGTTCTTTGTCTCTCTAATTTTATAATTCTCCAATTCTCCACGTCAACCTGTGTATAAAGACCACCTGTCCATTAAAGCCACTTTTACTTATTCCCTTGTGTGGCCTTTATAGACAGGTTTGACTGTATATAAAGGTCACCTGCTCATAAAGGCCGTTTTACTTGTTCTCTTTGTGTGCTTTATAGACAGGTTTGACTGTATATTGTTTCACTTAATTAACTAGTCTTCGAAGTGTTTTGGGTGTTCAGTATGGATATGTACCAGATATGTGTTGCTTTTGATAATATATATAAGTACATGATAAAATGTATAGAAATTACACATACAAATGCTATATCAGGTTTTGGATATCAAAAATCTTGGATTGTGAATGAATATAAAAATGTTGTACCAAAAGGAGGCTATAAAGATAGGAAAATTATCTATGCCCTTCAGAAAAAGTCCTTTAACAGCCATGTCTCAAAGATTCTATTATTTTTTAAGTGTTTTATTTAGTGTCAATTTCAAGATGATAAAATATAAATCCATCACTCTCTGACCATAAACATATTTAATGTGTTGAAACCTGCCTTTATTGCATGACATTATTATGGACAAAAAGATTATTCAGGAAAATATGGACGATAAATTATTCCAAAAAATATTATTGGAGGAATTTTGATATACAGGTTGACACGTTTTTGACTTTAATTATGAAATTTTTTCAACTGTATTATCAAATAAGACAGAATATATGAAGTATTACATTTTGATTGAAAATTATGTAAGTTTTTATTTCACCAACTAAAGCAAATTTAAATGATGATGATATAGCTCTAGACTTCAGATAAATATCAGATTGCTGACGTTTACGTTTTTTTTAAATTTTATTATGAAATTCTTGTCAATTTAGCTTAGCTAAACAAGGCAAACCTTAACTTAAAGCAAATTAATACTTTGAAAACTGGAAAATTTATATAAACACTTGAACCTCCAACAATGAAGCGTGGTCGGGTCACTACCTGTTTAGCTATCTACACAAACCACTGCTTATTGAAATTTGAGAATGAAAGGAACATGCAACAGAGGACAAATAGTATATCCAGATTTGAGATTTTAAAAATGTAGATATAAATTGCACCTTGACAGTATTATAATCAAAACACGATTTAGAAAAACCTTGACAATAGTTTTTTTTTTTTGTAAATGCTTGAATGATATTTGTGTCAATTAAAATATACCATGACATTTTTTAGACATTTACTAAAAGTTCTTTTCAAACGATGTCACTTGTGATAATAAATCGTTTTCTGCTTCAATCGACTACACTCAGCTGGTCCAATCTGGTTTCATCTGGTTCTATGCAGCTTGTACTCGCATAGTTCTTTAACTTGAAGTTCATGGGCTTGGATTAGATCTTGATATAAATCGTTCTTTGACTAACTGATGTCATGAAATATTCAAACCTTAATATAACTGTTAATTTATCAAACTCTTTTGCCTTGGTTTCCGAAATCGAAATTAAAATCGGGCGATATTTAATGATCTAAATAAGGACGAATTCTTAACTAATTTTAACTTACGTTTTACAACGAAGCAAGGTGCTTACAATATATAATGGAGAACAGGTATATTGCGACCTAAGCTTATCAACGCCCTCAAAATTTATTATAGCCCATCATCACAATATTATTTCTAAGTACCAGTAATGTCTCTGTATTCACAGTTACCCTGGATATATTTGACATCCAATATACATTTATTGCCTTTGTGTGAGGGAGATATGAACATTCGTTCACCCGCAACGAGTCATATTTCCCGAGGGAATTGTTTATTATACCGAAAGACAACCATGGCAATAAGAAAGACAAAAAGAAAGAAAATATTTACAAAAGACAGTCCGAAAAATTAATCTTTCTCCGATTTATTGCTTTTTCTTCTATCGGAACTCATCGAAGGCAAACGCTAGAACGTCAAGACCGATTCTCCATCGATGACGTCATATCATTGTGACGTCACGGTGTGTTTTGAAGAGGTGGAATATGATGTTTTCAAAGAGATACACGATGTTTTCTCCACCCTGATCACATGATTCAACGATCCAATCAAATTACAGATAGCATCGTATTTTTCTACTGAGGTATAATAAAGTTTATATACTAGTACCTTGCAGTCTCAGTTTTAATACTGATAGTTAAACAAAAATTGCGTCAATTTCTTGGACACCAAATCGATTTTCCCTGGTAGAAGTTCATGTTTTGAAAGTTTTTCCTTGATATTTTAATGTGATTTCTTAAAAAGTCTTATGGCCGTCATCACAGTATTGTTGATAAGTTTGATGTCTCTGTGACCAGGATTGCCCTGGATATATTTGACGTCTCATAGTTCCATGTTCCTTTCACACAATTTTGATTACATACGTGGCGGGTGTAGCTAGTTAAACAGGAGGTGCTTACCCTTCCAGAGCACCCGGCCTCACTTCCCTGTTGGAAGTTCACGTGTCTAACCTAACTTGTCAGTTCCAAAGTTTTTACTTTGCTTCTGGATTATGATTCGGACATGGATTAGTATGTTTGTTTTGGATTATATATGGAATGGGGTATGTTTGGTTTTGTGTAATACTACTGGAATTAAGACCGTTTTAATATAACAGAGATTTTGATTATAACATGGTAAAAAGATGGTGCAACTGGAGGTACGAGATTTCTTGGGTACATGTTGAACAGTAATAAACTGAAATATAAATTTTCATGCATTTATAAATATACAGTTGGGATTACAACACGCATTATATCATAATAATCTCACATTCCAGCTTAAGTAATATTAAATATTAATATTAGTAGTATAAACACGTTGATTTATCTTAATATTACACAAACACTCATGCAACGTAATCTAAATCCTTTTAAACTATGTATAGCCTAGGCTTAAAAGGACCTTCAAAAAGTGTTATGACCGTCGACATAATGCTGTTAATAAGTATGATGTCTCTGTGTCCAGAATTACCCTATATATATTTAACGTTCTACAGTTTTATGTTCCTTTGCCTCTCAAGTTTGATTACACATTTGATAAGTGTAGTTAGCTGAACCTGAGGTGCTTATCCTTCCGGAGCACCCAGTCTCACTTCCTGTTGAAGTTTTTATTTTGCTTTGGGATTGTGATTTGGACATGAATTAGTATGTTTGTTTTTATTTTGAAGTCACATGACCATCTGCATGCAAAAAGGTCCCTTAGGTAAAAATAAAATGAGATTTTCAATTTTTGTTATCTTTCGGACACCAACATTGGTTTAAACAAACATAAGTAATAAAAGTGTAATCACTGCAGGAGTTGTAGAAAAATGGTAAAATAACAAAAACATGTTTTTACACTATATACATGTATACTGCATTAAAAACTGTTTTAAACAATAAGATTGGCTCTTTTTGCATGCGGAACGTCATTTGTCATCCAGTCCTTATATTTATCACGCAATAGTTTTTAGACACATATATTAGCTTTATGAAGAATAATATAAAAATATACTTCAGCTCTTTTTTGTTTGAAGATTTTGATAGGTCACACCTTCCATTATGTTTGCATGAAAGAATTTAGTGACGTCATAATAACAATGGCATTACACAGGCAGTTGTATTCCTATGCTAAAACGATGTTTATTCTTTATATTCATTAAACAATAACAGTGGCGATTTTTTTTAAAGTATAAATATTAAATTAATAAAAATTGATCTATAAGAAATTAAATGATTTTTTGTTTCTTTTTGTTATAAAAAGACGAAAATTTGGACAAGTTGCTCAATTCGCGTAAATATTTTTAAACTGTTAATAAACTGTTAAAACTATTGTTTCTAAAAATTTAAATATTAATTAATAAAAATTTAATGAAGAATGAAATGATTTTTTTAATTTGTTATTGAAAGACGAAAATTTGAACATTTTGCTTACGGCAAATTCGCGTAAATATTTTTATAACAATATGACAATTGTGTGATGAGTAAACAAGATAAAAGCATTAAAATCTTTTTAAAATTCAAAACTTCTGAAAGGAGTATGGACCACCCAATTTTTCAGCATGCATAATACTGATATTATTTTAATGTTGATGTAAGATGTTGTGCATTCTTTGATAATAATGATACACCGTCAATTAAAACAGAAACATAGCAAAAACAACTAGACAATGACGCCACATTTATACATTTTGTAAAACTTTGATAAAACTATTGTTGGAATTTGAATGCAAAATGGTTATGACTAAGATTGTCATATGGCACTGAATAATTTATGTTGCAAAACACGTCCATCACCCATTACGCATAGAAGCAGGTACCAGTGACTGTCATAGAACATTCCTACACAATCTGCCTGCAAATAAATGTTTGACCTAGGGATATTGCAAACCTGGGCTTATCAGGGCACGACTAAAAAAGTTTTATGACCGTCTTCACAGTATTGTTGATAGGTTTAACGTCTCTGTGTCCTGGATTTCCCTGGATATATTTGACGCTTCATAGTTCCATGTTCCTTTCACTCGATTTTGATTACACACGTGGCGCGTGTAGCTTGCTAAACAGGAAGTGCTTACCCTTCCGGAGCACCCGGCCTCTCTTCCTGGTAGAAGTTTGCGTGTTTAACCGATCTTGTTAGTATGTTTTTTTTATTCATGAGGGTTTGCGGAGTGATTTAGACCTTAGACTGCGAATTCAAGACGTCTCACTGCAAAATGTTCGACTGATAAGGACAGCAAGTGAAAAGGGTTTAATCTTGTCTTAAGTTTTTGCAGTTACCAGTTTAATGACGAAATTGTCTGCGATTTTGGCTGCGATACTGCAGATAATTTTACTTAAACTTTAAAGTTCGTCTCAAGTGTGCACTAGTACAAGTTGTTTCTACAAAACCCACGTGCCATTAAGATAAATCCTTCTAAATATACCTGTTGTCGCTAGTTACAGGAAGTGTTTGCCCTTCTGGAACACTCATGGTTAAAGTTCATTTGCATGTTTTTAAATTTTTACTCCATGTGTGTGTTTTTATTAATATTTGGGCTGGTATGGATGTTTTTAATTAATAAGAAAAATTGTATCGTCATGAAAAATTGAAAATTTGGGGAAACAACATAAAACATTCATCAAATGAACAAACAAATCATAAAATTTTGCAAGATTTCTCCTTGAAAACGAATGAAATAAAATTTGAATTAATACGCTATGGTAGAGCTTATTCCAACTACAGGGACTTTGTACAACGAAGCAGACTGCTTTCAAAAAAATTGTCGACTCAGAGATATTGCAAGCCTAGACTTATCAAGGCCCTCAAAAGGTTTTATGGCCGTCATCACAGTATTGTTGATAAGATTCATGTTTCTGTGTCCAGGATTGCCCTGGATATATTTGACGTCTCATAGTTCCATGATCCTTTCACACAATTTTGATTACACACGTGGTGTGTGTAGCTTGCTAAACAGTCAGTTCCAAAGTTTTTACTTTGCTTCTGGATTGTCATTTGGACATGGATAAGTATGTTTGTTTTTGATTGAAACAAGCTTGAGTATGTTTTCAACAAAAACATAAGAAAAAAATCAAGGTAAAATGGACAGTATAAAGTTTTAACAAAAACATTTTGTTAATTTTAAATAATCATTTTTTTATTGTTGTCGAGTTTGGCGTTTCACGCCTAGTCAAGATTCTTTTCACGAGTAGTCAAGATTCATTAACTTTTTACCGAGGTAACAATAGAGAAATGAAATAGTACCAGAGTATGACAGCAAAATCTGAATACAGTGTAGACTTCCGAGCATTGACTCTCATCCGGACAATTACAATTTAATTGTATTTGATTAATTTGATGCATGGTGATTTTGGTTGCTGTGGCAGAAAAAACTTGAAAATCAATTTTCTTGGAATTTCATGAAATTTTGGGGACAAAATATAAAAAAAAGTAGGAAAATTATATTCAAGAAAAAAAACACTATTTAAGCTGAAAAATACTCAATTTTAGCACAATTGTATTTTCAACAATTAAAGTTTGTAAAGATGAGTGTAATGATAGACTAGTTTCAAACATGTGATAATTTACGGAGGGCACTGTAATTGAGAAAAACTGGAAAATAGTTAAACACGTGGCCTACCACAAGGGAAGTGAGACTTAGTGTTCTAAAAAAGTAAGCGCCTCATGTTTAGCTAGCTACACATGTTACTTTTTAAATCTAAATAAGAATGAAAGGAAAATAAAACTATGTGACGTCAATGTATCCCGGGTAATTTAGATACATAGACACAATTATAAAAAAAGTGTGATGACGGTCATAAAACTTTTTGAGGGTTTGGATAAGTATCGACTTGCAATATTCCTGGGTCAACATTTTATTTGTAAGCTGCTTGAATCGTAGTGGTAACTAACAAGCTATACCAAGCGTACTGTAAACGTATTTATTTTCGCGGTGTGTTAGTTTTCGCTTTTTCGGCGGTCGTTTGTTTTGTGCGAAAATTAATACCGAGCGAAAATATATTATGCCTATTGTGTTACTTTGCATATTTTATATTTCAAAAACGCGACAATTTAACTATTTGCGGATATGTCTAAATTTTCTATACCGCGAAAATAAATACATGCGAAATTAAATACGTTTACAGTATTTATTGTAAAACAGATAAGCAATGAATATTAAGTAGTCCAAAAACTTTTGATGACTTCAATGTCTATCAAAAACAAACATACTAATCCATGTCCGAATCATAATCCAGAAGCAAAGTAAAAACTTTGGAACTGACAAGTTAGGTTAGACACGTGAACTTCCACCAGGGAAGTGAGGCCGGGTGCTCCGGAAGGGTAAGCACCTCCTGTTTAACTAGCTACAACCGCCACGTGTGTAATCAAAATTGTGTGAAAGGAACATGGAACTATGAGACGTCAAATATACACAGGGCAATCCTGGACACAGAGACATAAAACTTATCAACAACGCTGTTATCTTTGTTCCTCCAAACAAACACACTCATGAAATGTCCATCAGTTATTGTAAAAAATAAAAACGTCACAAAACCAATTTTTAACGACGCCGACAATGTTTACCATAAATTTACATAATAAATCCCTGGTCTTAGTTTTGAGAAAATTTACAACAAATAAAAGTCAGGCTAACACAACATAATGATAAATAAGAAATGTATAATTAAATGATTCAAATTATACTTTCAATTAAATATGACATAAGCATCCATCTTGAAAATGACAGACTTAACACAAGGTCAAAGGTCAGTCTCTTTTATGGGCTTTTCATGATGTAAATAAAATTTCTCTTCAAAAATAATGAATTTAGAGGTATACTTTTTGACACTCTGGTTTGCATATTAATAAACACGTCGCTGCAGTAGGCTTTTTAACCTGTCAGAAGCTTGACATATACTCTATGTTGATTCGGGTTATATAAAAGATCAAATATCAAATCCTAAAGAACAACAAAAAGAACAAATATGCACCCATCAAACTTTTTTTATTTAGATGCATTATTTAGTGCAATTGTGCTAGTATATGAATGTCACGTAATTGTCTTAGATTTTCATTTAATAAAGCTTCTGCTTTTTGTTTGTTGTTTTTTACATAGTTGAAAGTTATCTCCCTTCACAAAATGTTTTGTGCAGTGAACTTGAGAGTAGTATAAAATTACATCTTTTATCAGATGATATTGAAATATTTATTCATCGTTTTTTATGGAAAATAAGTTTTAATTTTTTATCCGTTAGACGATATTGTTACTAATCAGATAAGATCTAGGTGGTTACCCGTCCAGAGCGCCTAGTCTCACTTCGATGGTGAAAGTTTACCTAAATCTGCATTTGTTTATGTCGAGTCTCGTAGTTTTAGAGTAATCTTCAATCAAGAAAGTGTTTCCTGAACTTGCAAAAGTAGTTTCAGTTTACAGTTAAAAAGACCGGTTATTAGCAGATGATGTTGAAATATTTATTGAACATAATTGGAAAAAGGACACGTTTCTAAATTCATCCTTTTTGTAACTAGCCAGGGCCGTTACAATTCCGTATCCTTACTTCGATGGTGAAAGTTTAACTAAATCTGCCGGATTTCAAAGTGTTTTACTTTGCTTTTTGGATTGTTTTTTATCTTTGTCTTTAATTCTTATTCTATGGGATTTATAGATCATTTGTACTTAAACATATTTAACATCAGAAACAAAAATTAATCCAAACGGACTCTTTCTTAAAATTATTTTTAACAAAACTAATACCAATCAAATACCAAAGGTGTAATGAAAGAATTACTTATTAAATGCCATATTTTGATTTAAAATGAGAGAATATATGTATCAACGATTGTAAAATCAGAATGGGATAACTTGGGCTTTCGAATAGTACTACAACCAATAAAATCAAACCAATGGTCCAGTGCTTCAAAGAGGAGAGTTTTAAAACCAGTTGTCCAAAGATGATCTTGTCTTTTATTTTCAAATGTGGGAACTTCTTTTAATTGTTTTGTGTCATTTTCTTGATTGCGTTGGTTATTTTATCATGGACTTGTATTGGTTTTATTTGTCTTTGTTGTCTTGGTTATTATATCATTGATTTGTCAAATCTGTATAATCAACTATATTGTTTGATATTCTTTGGTTGTGTTGGCTTTTACTTACCTACCTATCCTCTTCGCTCCTAGTGGAACATAAGGAGCGGCACATATATCTCCACTCCGTCCTATTTAAAGTATCACTCGCTGCAGTTCTCTAACTTGGCCAGCCCATATCGTTTCTTTTCTGTTGTTCTTCTCAAGGTCTCTTTTGGTCTTCCTCTCTATCTTTTTCCTTCTGGAGCCCAGGTCAATGCAGTTTTTTTCATTTTCATTGTTTCCTTTCCTTAGTATATGCCCTATATATCTCCATCGTCTTGATTTTATTGTTTTCTTGTGTTTCTGCGTTTTTGTGATGGATTTTGCTAAGTAAATACTTTTCACTTACCACTTCTCTTTCTTCAATGTTCTAGTGGCCTAATTAAAAAACGTGCAAAAGGTACATTGATAAAAAATGAAAAATAAACATCGTTATATAAGTCACCTTTGAAGGGTTTCTATTTATCAACACTCACATCAACTATATCACTTTTTGTCAAGATTAATCTGTCTGGTAAAGCCTTAAGACGTACCGGATACACTTACAAATAATGTACATGTAAGGCGAAGTTAATAAGCATATGACTACAATTTGTTAATTGCTGGAAACTACAAAACACCATCTTTGTAATCCTTATTTATAGTTTTTCTAGGTTATTTTTAGAGATTTTTCGTCACTAAATAAATATAAAACTACACACATATCTATTTATTATCAGGCTTATTTATGTATCATGGTAATTTAAAATTTATTAAAATTTAATTTTCAGGTTTTCGAGTCTTGATGAATTGGTACTATCGTTAGCCTTACGAAGGTTTATATATACATTATAACATTCTTATCTGTCTTATTTAAGTAAAATTTAGAAATATGGTAATTTAAAATTTATTAAAATTATTTTTTCATGTTTTCAAGTCTTGATAAAATGGTACTGTCATTGGCCTTACGGAAGTTTTTTATTAAGATTATAACATTATTATCTGTCTTATTTAAGTAAAATTTTGAAATATGGAAATTTAAAATATATTAAAATATATCAAAATTTATTAAAATTAAGTTTTCAGGTTTTTAAGTCTTGATAAAATGGTACTATCGTTAGGTTTACGGAAGTTTTGAATTTAGCTTATAATATTTATGCCCAATGGTCCAGGTTCCAAAATTGATTGATTTTTACGCAAAATAATTGTAAAGAGTACAATTAAATTAATTGTAAAGAGTACAATTAAATTAATTGTAAAGAGTACAATTAAATTAATTGTAAAGAGTACAATTAAAGTTTTTAAAGTGTAATGTAAAATATTTTGTTAACTTAATGACATTTCATGTTATATTGTTAGCATCTTAAATGGCCGGTTTCAAAATTGATGAATTTAATGCTTTATAATGTTGTATATAATAATTTATTATAAACAACATTGGACTTTTATTGCATTTTCATGTTATTATTTTGTGTCATGGGTCAATGCTTAGGTCTTTGTGTTCTGGATTCCAGACAAGGCCACCACAATAAGCATCTGTGTTGGTTGAATTAGTCCGGACTATTTTGTTAGATCTAACAAAAATGAGTTTAATTTTTGGATATTTCAAATCGTTTAATAGAGTTAAAAATTTTATCATTGTGCATGTAAAATTTTATATTTATAAAGCCCGTTGTCTTGGTAAAAAACTGTCTCTTGAAAAAAATTAAAAATATATTTTAAAAGATGTATATTATATCGAAAACGAAATAGCAAAAGGTAAAAATAAGTTAGAACATTTTCAAAAAGAATGGCAACAAATCCACCGTATTGTTATATAGAACACAAACAACAATCGTGATTTATATTGTGAAAATCTCTCTCTCTCTCTCTCTCTCTCTCTCTCTCTCTCTCTCTCTAAAAACAATTCAATATATATGTTAATCAAAATGTTTGTATTGTTGTTTTATCATTCTTTTTTGTGTTATGTATATATTGAATATAAAATAAAGAAAATATAAAAAATTAGTGCGGACTAAATATGATGTCCACGTTTGTCCAAAACTACTTATTACATAAGATTTTAATTTTACACCACTAGACGGCCGTTTCGGAATACAATTCTTCATCAGTATAGCTTGGACACAAAAAAGTGAAACCATTTTTTAATATGTTTAAAGATACCCAAAGGACCAAAATATATCTTACAAAATTTAGTTAAGGAAATATATTGCATGTATACCTCAGTTTTTAAGGAGTTGAGTTAAGTAATGGTGTTTAACGTTCCAGTCAAGAATATCTCACTTACATTGAGACGTCGCCAGCTATAGTCAAAGGTGCAGGAATTTTGCCTGTACGTTGCGCTGAGTGCATTATACAGCAGGGTTCTTTATCGTGTCAATCCCACCGTGACCCGGGACCTTGTTTATTTTAAGTTCCCATCCGAAAGAATCGTAACTTTCGTAATGCCGAGTGCTTGGCGATAGAACAGTCGCTACCCACATTTAAGTCTTGGGTCAAGCAAGGCCGGGGCTCGAACCAACGACTCCCAACTGAGCTACCGCAGTGATTTTAAAGGAAATAACATACTAAATAACATTTTCTTCACTTCGTTCAGAGACGAAACTGTCTGATTAGTGGTCTCCCGTTTCATCATATTTCATATTTCTTTGTAAATTTTGATTTGTAGCTAGCTAGGCAGGAGTTGCTTACCCTTCTGGAGCACCCAGTCTCACTGGCCTCTTGGAAGATCGCTCGATTAACTTACAGTCCAACCTGCCTTAAAGGCCACATCTAAAAAAGGGTCGCTAGCTTATAAAGGTCAATATAATTATACCCAAATTGTTTTTTATTCATATTATTTGAACCTGTATATAAAGGCCACTTTTACTTGTTCCCTTTAAGTGGTCTTTATAGACAAATTTGGCTGTAATTTGCCCGCTTTCAAAGTTTAATTTACTTTCATTTCAGATTGTGATTTAGACATAGATTTTTTGTTTAATTAGCGGTTGCGTTGCTATGGCAGTTTCCAGGTAAGTTTAATTAAATCGTTAATGTCTAAACTTTATCAATTAACTCTTTTTCAAGTTATTAGTCACTTAATAAATTCCAGGTACACACGCTCTTGATGTAGGTTTTCGCTTAAAAGGAAAATGAGTCACCCCTCATAAATATGGACCTTGAAGTATTGTCACGAATGCATGTTGCTTAGAAACTACGTGTGTAAATTTGATTACAATTGTAGATGAAAAACACATAATAGATTGTTGTAACTCTGACGTATCCAGATCGGATACTTAGTTCATTTTTTCATTTTGCGTTTTAGTCCCAATTACGTTTTCCACTTTGCTTGCATCAGCATTGGGTTTCTTCATCATTTTTATCGTTGCAAAGTCCGTGACAACAAAGTGTAATTTTTGTGCGCAATTCATACTTTCTATACGTTTTTGAAAAAGATTTTTTCAATATTCGCTTAGCCATACTATCTTTATAACTTGGCCACTTGCAGTTTGATTTTATAATGAACACCATGCCAAATAGACGCTGGGTTCCGCATAATCCAGTTAGCAATTTTAGACAGTTATATCATATTTTATTCAGCATTTTATGTGCTGTCTAAACATTTGAACATGTCCACTCACCTGTTATATTAGGGCATCTCTGCTCACCTGTTACATTAGGTCATGAACCAAGTTTCCTAAGAGTTCATTGTAGGCGATTAGTAAGCTAGTAAATATTGATAAAAATCCAAAGTAAGGGAGATAAGTTGCAAAAACAAAGTATCATTATATTCAACGTAAAACATAATCCCCTCTACCCATTTTCATCGTCATCATCCTCAATATCAGCAGCAGTAGTAGCAGCTACACTGCTCTAGCCAGAATTTAATGTCTCCTTTTAGACTCAGATAAAGCATGAACACCATTCAGATCCCAGATAGAACATGAACTGACCTCAAGGTTTTTCATTCGAACCCCATCCGTTTTTATAATACGTCCTCAGGTCTTTTTTCCCTGACTTGTCTATGTCTTTGGTGTTGTGTGGTTGTGGTATTAAAACATAATCATCTTCATCGTCTGTGTCAATCGTTTTAAGTGTTCGGCTATACTGTTTTATTTCGAAATGGATGGTAATCTTTTGAATGATTTTAGACAGTTTTTCTTGTAAATATATTTCTATGTAAAATCTGTGTTCTGTATCGCAACTTTAGTCTTTCTTCCTCGAGACTTACACAGCCGACTTTTCTAATAATGTGGTCATCCTTACCTCCGGTTCTTTTTCCTCGATATACTCTATGACCACTGCGGTAGCTCAGTTAATAGAGCGCTCGCTCTGTAAGTGGGAGGTTGTGGGTTCGAACCCTAATCAGTTCTGACCCACGACTTGAAAGTGGGCATTGACTGTTCTTTCGCCAAGCACTTGGCAAAACGAAATGAAAGTCACGGGTTTTTTATTTTTGGATGGGAATTAAAATAAACGAGGCTCCGTTTCTCGGTGGGCTTGGCATTTCTGCACTTTCGCCTATAACTGGCGACGTCTTGATATAAGTGAAATATTCTTGACTGGTGCATTAAATGTCATTACTCAACTCGACTTCTAATTCCATAGATTCATTCATATTAGTCTCAACTCGATAGATTCTAATGTCCGTGTCAATTTTTCTAAAAAAGTGTTATTGTTATTTTTGAGATACCTATATACCTATCAAAACAAACATACTAATCCATGTCCAAATCACAATCAAGAAGCATATTATAAAACTTTGGAAATGACAAGTTAGGTACACACGTGAACTTCCATCAGGGAAGTGAGACCGGGTGCTCCGGATGGGTAAGCACATGTTGTTTAGCTTCACCTGCCACACATGTGTAATAAAATAGTGTGAAAGGAATACGTAACTTTGAGACGTCAAATATATCAAGGGTAATCTTGGACACAGAGACATCAAACTTATGAACAATACTCTGATGACGGCCATAAAATTGTTTGAGGGACTTCATAAGCTTGATTGCAATATCCCTATGTCAACAATGTATTTGCAAACAGCCTGCTTCGTTGTACAAAGTCCCCGTAGTGGGAGCAAGCTCTACCATAGCGTAATAATTGGGAAACAAATACACCATAAGCAGGAGAAGAAGGTATTTTGTTGTATTGAAAAGGAAAATTGACAAAAGAAAAATTGAAGTCATAAAGTTTCAAATGCGGCTTTTCGTTGGACGTCATAATTGAGTTGGTTGGTTAGTTGAATGTTGTTTAACGTCGCATCAGCAATTTTTGAGCTATTCGCGACGAGAACTATTTAATTAATCTCTATGGATTAATCTATGAACAATTTTGTGTATGCGTGTGAAGTGCGAGTGTGTTGTATGGTCTGCCTTGTACTAGCGCGCACTCAGGGCGACTTTAGCGTGCTAGCTCACAGAGTCAGTACGGCGCAGACAAGCGTACCACTCCCCCAGTCCATTATACTGATACCAGGTGAATCAGTAAAGGGCAAGGAAAACTTTTACAAGGAAAATTCACTTTCCCACATGTGGTACGAGCGGGACTCGAACTCACAGCGGTGAAAGACCCTGGATTTGAAGACTAACGTCTTATCCATTAGGCCAACGCGGCCTCATAATTGAGGTATAAGTCTAAAAATATAATATAAAACGTCTTCTGGCATACTGAACCCAATCCATCTTATAGACACAAAAACCCGATGACACTCATTAATATCGATGAAAATGTACCATGGTTGATAACCTTGCAAAGGAAAACAGTCGTTTTTTCTTTTGTCCTATATTTTTTTTCTTAAAAAAGGGGGAAAATATTGTCAATAAAATCTGTTCTCATAAATAATGTCTGGTTCAATAATCTCTTTATATAATAATTCTATATCTGGAAATAGTAAAAAAAAAATTGTGGTGAACTGAGTGCTAAACAATATTTGTCTATTGATCAATTGTTTCTTCATACGAGATATTTCTTCTTCTTCATATGCCTCATTAATCATAAGAATACCAACAGTACATACGCACATGTTAAAAGAAATACTTTGTAAGAAACATTCGCAAGGATAAAATATTTGCGATTATCACGGCAACTCTTGTAACGCGAATATATTTTCCAAGCGAAAATTTTTGTTACTTAAGTACACTTTTCTTCAGTCAAAACCGTGGAAATTTCTTTCTAAATAATTTACGAGATTGAAACCGCGAAACTTTCCTACCGCTAGTGTCTCTTATACAGTAGAGGCATTCTTTACCAAATAATTTACGTATCGCCGGCAACGCCTTTTATGTTCCGACACTGGCCGCCATCACGGTACCAAAGCAACGTCACGGCAACTAATGACGTACTAGTGTCAGTGACGTCATTAAACGGCACAATTCAGGCCGAGTTTTCATTCTTTTTGCGTCTAGTCAAGAATGCCGGGCCTCTGTCGGAACATTGTGGGCGTGACCGGCGATACGTCAATTATCAAGCTACCCATCATGTACATGTTTTACAAATGATACTGTAAACAGCTTTATATTTTAGCGATTTTCCTTACTATAAGTGATTGGCGCATCTTTATTTTAAAGACCCAAATATTTGTGTATACCCCATTATATTTAATTTTAGTGGAGAGATCTGACTGCCAATAGCGCTAAAATAAAATTGACGCTAAAATTTCACAGTTTACAGCAATAATAATATAATAATAATCTAAATTGTATCTTCAAATGCCCCATATATCATTAGAAATATCAATAGATACGCACATTTAAACAAAGAAACAAGCGTAATTTTATCACACAATTATCCAGAAACCAAGGACATATTATACCCCCTGCAAACTAGTTTGAGGGGAATATAAGTATACCTATTGTAACTGTCTGTCTGTCTGTCCGTAAGTCTAAAATTATGTCCGGACCATACTTCATATTTGATTTGGACTTTACGTTAATAATCTTCATGGTCCAAAAAACGTGTTATGACCTCAAACCAAGGCCATACTGGAAAGGTCAAGATCGCCGAAAAACATTTTCTGGGCGGAGGGGGGGGGTATTTGGCTCTCAAGAGACGGCTCTAGTATTTTATTATTAATTATTATCAGGTATTTTCATATTGATCAAGGCAAATAACTGTTTAAAACAAAACTTTTTTCCCTCGGTTGTGTATAATACTTTATATTAAAGACTAAAGAAAGATAAAAAGCAATAAAATATTGAAGAGAAACCATCTCCACAACGACCTTTAAGCTTCATTGCCATTCACCAGCAGAAGACAGGTTATACCATAACGTTTTATAAAAATATTTCCATAGGATATGAAAACGTGAACATTGGCTTTTTCTCGTAAAGATGGCGTAATTCGACGTAAACGTTTTCCAAAAAGTTCCGCATCAACGTTATGTGGTATTGATCACGTGGAAAGATGGCGAATACAGTTGATTTTAAAGATCTGTTTTTGATATCAATGGAGTTCGCCGCTGTACCACATGATCAATAAACACCTTTTTGCGTTTGTGCGAAACGTTTCGGCAAACGTTAACGTCACAGATTCCCGGAATTACGTCGTCTTTGCGAGAGAAATCATCTCATGCGATTCCATATCCATTGGGAATAAGTGTTCCGCACAAACGTTAGAGGGTATCACGTGGTACAGCGGCAAACCCTTATTGACAGATTGCTTGCCACGCCCACAATGTTCCGACAAAGGTCCCGCATGCTTGAATTACATACAAATACTCGGCCTGATTTTTGCTATTTAATGGCGTCACTGACACTAGTATATAATTAGTTGCCGTGACCCTGCTTTGGTACCGTGATGGTGGCCAGTGTCGGAACATGAAAGGCATGACCGCCGATACGTTAATTACTACTGCTGCTGTGTAGTCCTTGATAATAAAACTTGTTTTACGACCAATGGGTTTAAAATTACAAAAACTCATACTTATTACAACTAAACCAGATTTTACTTTAGTAATCAAAAACAAACATACTAATTCCTGTCCGAATCACAATGCAGAAGCAAAGTAAAAAGTTTGAAACTGACAAGTTAGGATAAACACGTGAACTTCCACCAGGGAAGTGAGGCCAGATGCCTCGGAAGGGTAAGCACCTCCTGTTTAGCTAGCTACGTATTGGCATAAACAAGATATATTAAAAAACAAACATACTAATCCATGTCCGAATCACAATCCAGAAACAAGGTAAAACCTTAGAAACTGACACTCAAAAAACATACATACCAATCCATGTCTAAATCACAATCCAGAAGCAAAGTAAAAACTTTGAAACTGACAAGTTAGGATAAACATTTGAACTTCCACCAGGGAAGTAAGGCCAGATGCCTCGGAAGGGTAAGCACCTCCTGTTTAGCTAGCTACGTATAGACATAAACAAGATATATTAAAAAACATACATACTAATCCATGTCCGAATCACAATCAAGAAGCAAAGTAAAAACTTTGAAACTGACAAGTTATGTTAGACAAGTGAACTTCCACCGGGGAAGTAATTATTTCCAAAATCAAAACACAGACAATAGGTCAAAACTATTCAAAATGGGTACACACTGACACAGTTATATCTGACACATAAAAATATGCCTCATGAACATAACACGATAAAAGTGCATATAAAACGCATTTTGATGTTGAACCTGACGCCATTCCGGCATGTTGTTTGTTGTTTTCCAGAGCTTTACTAAATACCAAAATGGTGACGGAATGGGCGAGGGAGTCCGTGTTTAACATACTAACTTTTTTATCAATCAAAATAAAAATTAGTGTCTGAACATTTGTGTGTTTCTGTGTCAGTATTTACAATTCTAGGTTCTAAGATACTAAATATTGTAATCCTAATTACTTATATAAAGCTGGACACGGTTCTAAATTTGCATATGTAACTATAATATGACTCAAAAATTTGGGCTAATTGTAATTTAAACAAAAGGCATTCTGTTACTGCATTTAATTGACTCTGCACTGCATACAATTTCTTCTTAATTTATACAAATAAGTGCTTATTTTTAAGCAAATCTTGTCAGTATTGGCGACAGGCGGGATTAATTATTTTAACTTCTTTGTTTTTCACAATCGGGTCTTTTTACGTTTGCCGGCCTGGATATTACAATTGTCACTCAGCCTCAGACCCGTATAAATGCTTGTCGCTTGAAGGTGAAACGAAATTAAACAAAATGACAGCTACAACATTATAGCATTTTAAAGTTAAGAAATTCGTGTTTGTCACCCAAGTAGATAAAATTTAATCTTTTATTTCCGGCTTACGTCATCATTTTCATTCCATGACAAAATGTCATTATTTCCGTTCCGCTAAGCTGCGCAATAATCTGCAAATGTATTTGAGACTATAAGAAGTAAGAGTTCGAAAAATCTGATTCACTGTATTCCAAACACACGAGGTTGCAGTCACTTGTTTTTTAACTTTGGATTTGGATTTTTAACAACCAAAATGAAGACGATATTTGTATTATCATTTCTTGTAGGATGCGTCTGTAAGTATATATATATATATAAATAATTTAAAATGTCTTTTTTTATCAAATTTTAGAAATTTGATTTTAAAATAATTTAATCAATTTAAAACTTTTGAATCAATTTGGAATTTTTAAACAACCAGAATGAAGACGATATTTGTATTATTATTTCTAGTAGGATGCGTCTGTAAGTATATTGTAAATAATTTTAATCGTCATTTTTTTTATCAAATTTGCGAAATTTGATTTTTAAAATAATTTAAATATATAATTCATCAAATTTGCGAAATTTGTAAGTTTTTAAAATAATTTTATCAATTTCAAAATTTTTTAATTAATTAAGTCAGATTTTCAATTTTTGTTTTTATAATTTTTATAATTTAGTTAGTCATCAATTATGAGGCTTGAGTTGTTTTTACAATTTTTCTAAATTAGTTCCTCATCAATAGATGAGGCTTGAATTTTTTAATCAAATTCGCCTCTTTCAAATTTTTGAGTCAATTAAAAAATTTACAAACAGATTATCAATGCTGTTTTCAACACTTTTCCTACTTAAGTTAGTCACCAGAAAGACAACGCTTAATTTTTTAAATCAAATTTGCTGATTTGATTTTTAAATTTTATAAATCAATTAAACAGTTGAACAGGCCCCGATTTCACAATCATTCCTTAGCTAAGATTTTCCTTAACTTAAATTTGGCCATTTTTTTGGTATTTTCTCGATGTACTGATGCATGTGTTTGTCCAAAATAAATGCAAATGTTTTAATCTAGATGTAACCCTAGAAAGAACACCTTAATTTCCTGAAAATCTTGAAAATTAAGAAAAGTATAAACATTTAAATTTTTCCGAGATTTAATTAAAGAAATCTTAGCTAAGGAATGGCTGTGAAACCAGGACCAGATTCTCAATGCTGTTTGCAACACTTCCGAAGTTCAGAAGAAATTGAGGTCATCATAATCATTTGGGTAGCATTTAAAACTTTTTAATCAAATTCGCTGATTCGATTTTTAAAGACCCCTACGGTAGCTCAGTTGGTAGAGCGCTCGCTCCGTAAGTGGGGGGTCGTGGGCTCGAGCCCCGACCGGGTCTGAACCAATACTTGAAAGTGGGTAGTGACTGTTCTTCACCAAGCACTCGGCATTACGAAATAAAAGTCACGGTTGTTTCGTATGGTAACTTAAAATAAACAAGATCGATAAAGAACCCTGCTGTATAATGACATCAGCGCAACGCACAGGCAAAATTTCTGAACTCGTCTATAGCTGGCGACGTCGTCATATACGTGAAATATTCTTGACTGGAACGTTAAACACCATTAGTCAACTCAACTTGATTTTCAATTTTCTTAATATTTGGATCAAATAAATTGAATAGTTTCTCAATGCCTTTTTCAACACTTTTTTTTTAAAATTTAATTAAATTCGCCACCACCAATAAGGTAAACGATTTAATTTTTCAATCATTTGCAGATTTAAATTTTCAAAATTTTTTGATCAGTTGAATTACTAGGGAAAAGCGTGGACGTTTTTGGTGAACAATTCGTTGTCTGTTGGCAGGCCTCGCTGGCCGAGTGGTCTGACACGTTGAAACTGCCTCTCACCGCCTAGCTAGGTTCGAACACCACTCAAAGCAGAGAAACTGCATTAGTCCCCGTGCAGAGGGTTCCTGGTTTCCTCCGGACACGACGGTTTCCTCCAATATCCCTCAACCGATAATGACCGAAAGATTCTTGACTCGGGTATAAAATGTCATTATTCAACTTCAATTTCCTCATCAGCTGACACCTACAGTACAGACAGGTCGAAAGTTTAACACTAAGCTAACGAATTAATGCCGAATCGGCAGATTACCTCGACCCTAAATCTCGACAACTTTTCGGCACCTGTTGTTTATCTCTCGATAGCTTTTTGGCTACTCTCTATCCAAATTTGAGCCACTTGGGAGCCTAGATTCGACTTCTTTTTGTATGCTCAGTGTTAAAGTTTCGAAAGGTCTGTACTGTATGTCCTGCAAAGATAAACTATTTACTAATCTAATTGTGCATTCCTTTTATTCTTAATTTTGATAAAACGTGTGGCGGGTGAAGCTAGCTAAACAGCATGCGCTTACATTTCCGGAGCACCCGGTCTCACTTCCCTGGTGGAAATTCGCGTGTTTTACTTAATTTGTCAGTTTCAAAGTTTTTACTTTGTTTTGATATTTGAGATTTGGATTTAGATTAGTATGTTTGTTGTTTATTCTGGTTCCAAAAATTCTGGACTTTAACAACCTTTGCTAACTTTTAAAAGTGTATGCTAATTTCAAACGTACTGTAGTTGACAAATCAGTATTTTATTGAAGTAAAGTACAGGTGGTTCACTTCTACTTTCTTAACTTATATAGATTAGTGATAATTTTTTTAATTAACTCTCAATAAATTCGAAACATCATCGACTGTCTGCTATTTTTGGCAAGTGTTGATTGGTATCGGTCTCGTTATACAAGAGAAGGTTTTCTAAGTCAGAATCTTCAATTTCTGTCATCATTTCACAGCAAGTTAAATTTCTGTCATCATTTCATGGCGAGTTAGGTCATGCGATAAAACTTCAGGAACAACCATGTTTTTTTCTGACATTCGCTGCATCACGCTGTTGTCGTCTGATTGTTTGTAAACATACTGCGTCAAAGAAACGTTTACAAGACACGAGAGACGAAAATGTGTAGCGTTTTGTATATTTTGTGGGGTACTTCTAATGATAATAAAAACAATTTCAAACAAAAGGAACTTCTCCACATAAAAGAAGCATATTTTGTAATCAGAAAAAAGTTTTAATTTGCACTTACCCCTACTGGATTTTCCGAAGCGCCATGTGTCAGGCATTTTGTTTTTAATAAAGTGTTGTCGGAATATTTGCATGCGCCCGTATTGGCTCAGATTTTTTTTCCATATTGGCCCAGTTTTGTGAATTAAATGGTTGTTTGGTTGGTTGAATGTTGCTTAACGTCGCATCAGCAATTTTTCAGCTATTCGCGACGAGAACTATTTAATTAATCTCTATGGATTAATCTATGAACAATTTTGTGTTTGCATGTGAAGTGCGAGTGTGTTGTATGGTCTGCCTTGTACTAGCGCGCACTCAGGGCGACTTTACTGTGCTAGCTCACATAGTCAGTACACCGCAGACAAGCGTACCACTCCCCCAGTCCATTATACTGATTTTTTTCCATATTGGCCCAGTTTTGTGAATTAAATGGCGAGGAAGATTTTTACGTATTGTATCAATAACACACTCTGTTAATTAATAAGAAAAATAATAACACCATCTTCAACCACTTATAAGGTTCTGTCGTTATAATATTAGTTAAATTTTACTAAATCAAAAACAAACATACCAATCCGGGTCCAAATTACAATCTCATAGCGACGTAAAACTTTGAAACTGGCAAAATAAGTTGAACAAGTATGTGAACTTTCACCAGGGAAGTGAGGCCGGGTGCTCCAGAAGGGTAAGCAACTCATGTTAATCTAGTTACGACCCGCCACGTGTAAAATCAAAATTGAGATGGAAAAGATAATGGAACTATGGATCGTCAAATACATGTTTATATCCAAAACAAATTTGGATACATTTACATCATACCTATAAACAAAAATGTGATAACGACCATTGAACTCTTGAGCCTAGGCTTGCAATGTCCTCGAGTCAACAATTGTAAGCAGCTTGTTTCGTTTGGGGTGGGGGGAGCTCTACCATAGCGTATAAATTGTGAAACTTTATAGTTATAAATGGATACGTGGAATACGGAAAAAGGTATCAGCCAAACGCTTACAATGGTGTTAATGGAGAATACAGATATGGTGTTTACGTCCGAGCCAATATTCTTTTAGTTATATCGATTCGGTCAGTTGGAACATTGGCGTAACTCGGAGCATCTTTTAGAAAACATCTACCTTCGGCAAACGAACTTAAACACTTTTCCGCACTAGAGTCTTCCCCAAACGGGATAAGAAGCTCGGGCGTTGTGTTCCGTAAGGGCTTGCTTGGTGAAAATGGTCCATGCAAAATTTATTTACAAAAAACATGATTAACATATTTTAATTTAGATTTTATTGAGTTTTTGACAAAAATTGAACAAAAATTTAGATTTATCCTGAATTCATTTCATTTTAAATTTATAAAGAGTCAAGACTATTGTAGTCATGCGTGTAACCAAATTAAAAACAAACAAACCAATCCATGTCCAAATCACGATCCTGAATCAAAGTTAAAACTTTGAAAACTGGCAAATTAGGCAAAATACGCGAATGTCCACCAGGGAAGTGAGACCGGGTGCTTCTGAGGGATAAGCATCTGTTTAGCTAGCTGCAAATAATGAACATTTGAAATATATCACGACTGATTTAGCGCGAGTCTCAGTTAGGTAAAACCGCAGTAAGTTTAGGTTTAAAGGGTATGTCTGTCTGTCTACCTGTCTGTGTGTCCGCTTCAGCACTTCAAATTTCAATTTCAAATTGAGTTTGATCAAATATCAAACTTGGCATAAATGTCTTCCAACACTAAACAATGTGCCGTGTAGGGCAAGGTCAAAAGATCAATGGCGGGTTGGGGGGGGGGGGGGGTCTCAAGAGAGAGTTGTAGTATTTTTCTTCTGAAACAATCGTTGTATTGTTATTTATTCTTCGTTGCAAATTGATGACCAAAACGTACCGTTACCATTTTCTTTTAGTTCAGAAACTTTTATACGGAGCCTGTAGGTGACATGTGTAAAAAAAATCGTATTTTTGATATACTATTTCTTACATTCGCCACAGACATTTCGTATTTTTGAATTTTTGTCATACATTTTATTTTAAACTATTTCGATAAGAAATGAGACGGGAAGCTGTATGTCCATTAATATTATATTGTAGTACATTCTTACTTTCGCCACAGACATTTCGTATTTTTTAATGTTTGTCATACATTTTATTTTAAACTATTTTGATAAGAAATGAGACGGGAAGCTGCATGTCCATTGTAGTACATTCTTACTTTCGCCACTGACATTTCGTATTTTTGAATTTTTGTCATACATTTTATTTTAAACTATTTTGATAAGAAATGAGACCGGAAGCTGTATGTCCATTGTAGTACATTCTTACATTCGCCACTGACATTTCGTATTTTTTCATTTTTGTCATATTATTTTGATAAGAAATGAGACGGGATCGGTATTAAAAATGTTGGCCCATTGAAGTACATCCTGTGTATATTATCAATCAAAAACAAACAAATTAATACATGAGCAAATCACAACCCTAAAGCCAAGTAAAAACTTTGATATTGGTAAATTAAGAAATACACGTGAACTTCCAGGTACTCTGAACGGGTAAGCCGCTCCTAACTAGCAAGCTACATCCACAACGTGTTAATCAAAATTTCAAAACAGTATTTTCTAGTTCCCAATGAAGCAAAACACGCGAACTTCAAACATTGAAGTTGTTGTTGCTGTTGTTGCTGCTGTTGTTGTTGTTGTTGTTGTTGTTGTTGTTGTTGTTGTTGTTTTGTTGTTGTTGTTGTTGAATGTTGCTTAAACGTCGCATCAGCAATTTTTCAGCTGTTAGTGACTGGAACTACTTTATTAATCGATATAGATTTTTCTATGAACAAGTTCGTGTATGCGACCTTGTACCAGCGCACACTCAGGGCGACTTTAAGGTCCTAGCTCACCGAGTCAGTACGCCGCAGACAATCGTACCACTCCCCCAGTCACTTTACACTGACACCGGGTGTACCAGTAAAGACCAATGGCAAGCAAAATTCACTTTAAAACATGTGGTCTGAACGGGTGGTGAGAGACCCTGGATTTGCAGACTGGCGTCTTATCCATTAGGCCACCGCGGCCTCTAAGATAGATTGAGGCCGGGTGTTCCGCAAGGGTAACCAGTAGATACGACCGCCGCGTGTGTAATACATATTTCTTGTTCCTAAAATGGAGCATGGCAACATTTAAAACAATACACGATTTGTCTGTGCCGAATGACACCCTACAGACAGGTATCTTAATTTTACTGTCAAAAGCCTCTATTTTCGGATGTTTAATTGCATAAATTATTACACGTGTCATGTGCAGTCTTAAAATGCATTATTTAAATGAAATATCAAAAACAGCAAAAAATAAAAGACACGCGTGTACGTACGCTTGTACATTGTATTCAAAAGGTAGTTGTAAATTTAGGATTCCAAGTATAGGCAAACAACATTAACCTGTCCGTTTGACCTTTTATTTGGGAATACCTATATAGTAGCCCCTCAACCCCCCCCCCCCCCTCAATACACGGGGAATGTAATTACAAACATAGTTTATACACAAGGTATATAATTGATTTGTAGACGAAACAAACACGTGTGTTCTCTTTACACAAATGTACTCATCCGTGATTAATATTTAAATTAAAGGTCAAGCGGACAGGTCAATGATGTTTATCTATACCACCAGAGATCGGCGGTAGGTTCTTGAACATAACCATTCCTTTTACAATAGCCATATTCGACTGGAACAAGAAGCTGTTCCGTTAATTGCTATACTCCCACCAGTATACTCGACAATCAGATCACATATAGCAATTTCACAATTGTTATTAGACTGGTAAATTGATCGTTTTCCGTGAACAAGTTATTCTAAGGATGACAAGTTTGTTGAACACTTTCCCAGTTCAATGACAAATGACGAATTGCACTCTGTGATCCGATTGGTCCAAAATAAAGGGTGGGAAAATGTCAGTAAATGGAAGAGCCACGTGTTAAACGGAAAACTGCCAGTCGGTGGGAAAATATCAATAAATGGAAGAGCCTTTTGCCCAACGGAAACCCACCAGTCGGTTGGAAATTATCGGTAAATGGAAGAGCCTCTTGTTCAACGGAAAATACTGTAAACGTATTTATTTTCCCGGTATACTAATTTTCGCTTATTTCGCTGTCGTTTGTTTTGCGCGAAAATTAATACCAAGCGAAAATTCTATTATACTTATTGTGTTATGGTGCACACTGCACAAACGCGAATATTTAACTACGCGGATATGTCTAAATCTCCTATTCCGCGAAAATAAATACACGCGAAATTAAATACATTTACAGTAGTCGAATATGGACAATGCTACAATGGCAAAGCTGAATGAGGTTCAAGAAAAGCTTGCGATTTTAACCTTTTACTGGTCAAGCGTCTTATCGAAAGGGTGTGTGTGTGTGTGTGGGGGGGGGGTCTTGACTACTTAAATAGGTTCAGGGGTAAATGAGAGATTTGAAGTTTCAAAATGTGGTTTCAGATAAGTATTTCCATAACTCTTGTCAGTTGATTGATAAAATGTTAACTTTATGCGGTTTTCTAGTGTTTTGAGTTTTGTGGAGTTTTACGCCTCCCGCCCCCCCCCCTTCAATATTTTTCACTATGTCCAAACGGCCAGTTCTTGTATGATGGAGGAAACCGGAATACCCGGAGAAAAACTAACCTTCGGAAAGTTGCCTAAAATAACAACTTTCTAACACTTAGGTTTGTCCGAGTGGCCACCGGGTTCGAACCTAGGCGATGAGAGACGATTTGACCCGTAAGCTCGTGCTTTAGACCACTTGGTCTCTGAGGTCCATAGTATTAAGATGTGAAACGGCCGAAAGTAAATTGTTTGCGTGCTGTGGGTACTAAATCACACTACTGGACATTACCATGTCTGGAGTTAATAATTGGGTCTTGTCTTTCTTTTCAACAACAGTCTTAAAGCAGACCAATTGAAAATTCTTTAAAAGTATAAAAATTGCCAGAAAGGGAAACCTCAACCCTTATTCAAATGTAAATATTTTTAATCGTTCTGGGCCAAATAAATTGTGATTGGATATCAATGAACCTTTTCCCATAATAGTGATAGGTTTAATTATTCTGGTGATAATTTTGCGACGAAACACGAGAAATAGTAACTAAACAAAATGCAGACAACATTGGGCTAAATTGAGTTTTTGTTTTCTTTCAGATTCATTCACCGGATTGCCACCAGAGCTACAAGCAGCTTTCCAGTCAGCATTAGCTGGTGGAGGGGGAGGAGGAGGAACAGCCGGTGGAGTAGGGGGTATGTCGGGAATGCCCGATATGTCATCTATGCCAGGAATGTCGGGGATGTCTGGAATGGGATCAACATCTCTAGCAACTAAATCTTCACCTGCCATTCCATCAGGATTTGCCGCTGATATTTTAGCAAAACTTCAACAATTACCTGCCACCAAAACACAAGCTTCAGCCACTCAAACAACGTCAACGCCACCTACTACCACCCCAGGTCAAAGTCCACTCGAACAATTAATGTTTTTCAAAACCGTCGGAATGGGTGCCGGAGGTGGCCTTTTTGGTGGTGGCATGCAGAATCCAATGAAGATGATGATGCTACAGAACATGATGGGCGGCGGCGGTGGTGGTGGTGGACAAGGCGGAGGTGGGGGAGGTGGAATGGGCGGAGGACTTTTAAGAACAACAATTCAGTTTAGACTTTGCGATGAAGCTGATCTTCAGAAAATTAGCTGTATGATGTGTGATGTAGAATCATTCAGAAGGTTTAAAATGCCATTTAAATTTTTCAGATGTAATCCCATGATGCCCAAATTCCTGCCACCCTCCATGAGATTTGGATGCTGTTACAAGGACATGAGAGCTATGATGATGGCAAAACAATTGGCTGCTAGATAAACATGTGACTTTAGTAGGTGGATTTTAAATCATAAGATGGGCGTCACCCCTGTAACACGTGATATGCGCTTTCCAAACCTATTATTTCCACTTAAAAGTTTAAACTTGAAAGTAAAACAAAAAATGTATTAGGCCTGAGTTAACGCAGTCAATAACACAAAACAATACAAAAAAAAAAAAAAAAAAAAAAAAAACATGACCAGAAGGGAGAAATATATATGCAAACAACATTGACCTGTCCGCTTGACCATAAATTAAAATATTTTTCATGGACGTGTACATTTATATATGGGGAGCTCTAGAGTTATTTACATCATGGGGAAACGCATATTTCAAAGAGTTCGTTTACATCTGTACTAACTGCGAATCTTGACACTGCCAATGTATTGGGTTGAGCATCCAATATGAATATTCTTAATGAAAAGTCAAGCGGACAGGTCAATGTTGTATGACTATATCTTTTACCCCATTTTATATTTTTATTTTTCATTTATTATTATTATTATTATTGTGATTAAAGTAGCATATTCCCCGAATAACGGAATAAATTTACCCGGAAATTTGAAATAGCATTCCAAATTCTAAGGGTAGAAATGTATCTCATATAAAGGAGGGGAATACCACGTGGTACACGGGAGTTTTCCGTTATTTTGTGGTGTGGTGATGTAAGCCGGATAGATTTGCAAATACGCCTCGGTTATATAAACCATTGCAGTTTTTGCTTAACCTCTAATTCTCGTATATATATATATATATATATATATATATATATATATATATATAAATTGCATCCCACCTGTATATAAAGGCCAAAAGGTCTATTTTACTGGTCCCGTTGTGTTGCCTTTATACAATATACAAGATAGAGAACATGTAAAATATTACAATTACTGTTATAATATTTCACCAAATCATGCTTTAACCAACCAGGCTCCAAGCCCCGGTTTGATAATCATTTCATTAAATAAGATTTTACTTTACTTAAACCTCAAATTTGAAATGAATTTTTTTTTTTTTTTTTTTTTTTTTTTTTTTTTTTTTGTTAGTTAGTTATCAAGATATTCGTAAATTTAAGGCATCATTTTGAAGATAATTCTAAGTTAATTACATATGCATTATATTTTTCGATTTATTTTTAACTTGTAGTATTATAAAAAGATCCCTTCCAAAATTGTCAGATTTAAGTTAAGGAATGCGGCAGTTCAGTTGGTAGAGTGCTCGCTCTGTAAGAGGAAGGTCGTGGTTTCGAACCCCGACCAGGTCTGACCCAAGACTTAAAAGTGGGAAGTGACTGTTCTTTAGCCAAGAACTGAGCATTACGAAATGAAAGCCATACCTTCGACTAAAGCTGACGTTTCGATATAAGTGAAATATTCTTGACTGGGACCTTAAACACCATTACTCAACTCAACTTAGTTAAGGAATGATTGTGAAATGAGACCTGGTGTCAGAGGTCGGTTATTTTAATAATTGTTACTCGTATTGTGCATTTTGGTCTGGTTTTTAATTTGTATTTTAATTTTTACACTGCGACTTAAATTAAAATACCATATAATGAAAATATATTTTCTGTAATTTCAGGTACAAATTTTGAATGATTTTGAAATGTTGCCATGACGATACACAGGACTATTCATTAGATCACAACAGACATAATTTTGTTGGCCAGTGCTTCAAGTGGGGGCTTGTCTGATTTCATTTCTCATGTTGATTTTTCGTATTACATTTTTTATCAATTAATGTTTTTGTTGTTTTTACTTTGTTGTAAAAGTTGGAGAACTTCTAATGTGGTGATTATCAATTAAAGAAATAATAGAGTTTTTTCTACTACATCTTGTATCGTTTATTTAGTCTGTCGAATTCCACACGTCGTAGCAATATTAACAGGAGGTACTTACTCTTCCGGAGCACCCGGTCTCATTTTCTTGGCGGAAGTTCACGCGTTTAACCGTATTTGCAAGCTTCAAAGTTTATACATGTACTTTGCTTATGGGATTTTGGTTTGGACATGGATTGGTATGTTTGGTTTTGATTGGAACCAAAAACAAACATCCCAGTCTAAATTCATACAAAAGTTGAAAAAGCAAATTAAACATTGGAAACTGACTAATTAAGTTTAACCAAGAGAGTGAGGCTGGGTTTTTGGGAAGGATAAGCAGGGTTTAGCTAGCAACACACAATGCGTGTGTAATTTAAAAAACTGGAAATGAAAGAAACTCGGAACTATGCGACGTCATATATGTCCAGAACAACCTTGGACATAGAGAGTACAAACATCTGACTTATAAACAATATTGTGATGACAGCCATAGCAGTTCTTGAGTACCTGGATAGGCATAGACTTGCAGTATTCCTGAATAACTTTATATTTGTAAACGGCATGCTTCATTGCTTAAAGTTTCTGAAGTGGAAACAAGCTCTTTTACAGCGTAATTACTTTGAATCAAATACGCAATAAGCATTAGAAGCGGGTATATTGCTGCACAGAACAGGAAAAATGACGATAGAAAAAAATGAAGTTACCACGTTTGTCATATATTTTCAAATATAGCATTTCGTGTAAAGGCGTCATAATGATGTCTTTCGTTCAGAAGAAACATTATAATTAAAATCTAAATTTAAAATATAGCATTTCGTGTAAAGGCGTCATAATGATGTCTTTCGTTCAGAAGAAACATTATAATTAAAATCTAAATTTAAAATATAGCATTTCGTGTAAAGGCGTCATAATGATGTCTTTCGTTCAGAAGAAACATTATAATTAAAATCTAAATTTAAAATATAGCATTTCGTGTAAAGGCGTCATAATGATGTCTTTCGTTCAGAAGAAACATTATAATTAAAATCTAAATTTTAAATATAGCATTTCGTGTAAAGGCGTCATAATGATGTCTTTCGTTCAGAAGAAACATTATAATTAAAATCTAAATTTAAAATATAGCATTTCGTGTAAAGGCGTCATAATGATGTCTTTCGTTCAGAAGAAACATTATAATTAAAATCTAAATTTAAAATATAGCATTTCGTGTAAAGGCGTCATAATGATGTCTTTCGTTCAGAAGAAACATTATAATTAAAATCTAAATTTAAAATATAGCATTTCGTGTAAAGGCGTCATAATGATGTCTTTCGTTCAGAAGAAACATTATAATTAAGCTTAGTTCTTATCTATAAGGCATCGTTCAAAATCTAATTTATTGAAGTTGTACCATGAAATCAACGCCCCTTAACGGTTGTGCGGAACGTTTTTAGAAAATGTTTTCGTCTCAAATTCCTAGAATAACCGTGGGGCTCGTATTACTAGAAAATGTGAACCAATATTATTTAATGTAAATAATGGATTTTCGCCAGTGTACCACGTGATCAACACCCCTTAACACTTGTGCGGAATGCTTTAGAAAATAATTTCGTCTCAAATTCCTAGAATAACTTCGATTTACTAGAAAATGTGAACCGATATGATTTAATGTACCACGAGATCAATAGCCCTTTACGTTTGTGCGGAATGCTTTCGAAATCAATTACGTCGCGAATTCCCGAAATTGCATCATTTTACAGGTGCGATTCATATCCTATGAAATTTAAAATTATTAGTTCCGCACAATCGTTAGGGGATATAAGTGGTTCACTGGAGAAACCCCTTATTTAACATTTGTGTTAATATTTCACCGCTAATAAGACCCCTAAACGTTTTGAAAAGCGTTTAAGTCGAGAATTCCGGAATCGGAAATTTTTTAAGAGTAAACGTGAACGTGAACTGATGTTAACTAAAAAGCTCCGAACAGCTACCAACATTCGTATCTCTTTTATGACCGCTGCAGACAACCTTTCGGAACATTTCTGAAGTTTAGATTGCGGTACTATTTTCACAGATCAATACGCGATACGTATACCCTTTGTACATTCGTCATACGGAGCTAGGATGTTGACGCTGATTCGAAGCTTGGTTAACTAAAAGACCTAATGCGTGAACTAATTGTTCCGCACAAACGTTACAGTGCATCAGGTGGTACTCTATTGAACCCCAATAAATTGCTACGCTATGATTTAAATATGTTTTTCTTTGTCTGATAGTAAAACGTACGTTGACTAACAATAATAGAACAGTAATTATACTACCGCCCCAGTTTCACAATCATTCCTTAGCTGAGATTTTCCTTAACTTAAATTTAGCAAATTTTACTAATCACTTTTTGGAACTACTGATGAATATTTTTGTGAAAACTAAATCAAATGTTTTGATCTAGACTTGATCTGAAAAACGACACTTTAAATATCTTAATATCTCGAAAATTAACAAAATTATAGAGATTGGAAATTTTGTGAGATTTAAGTTAAGGAAAATCTAAGCTAAGGAATGATTGTGAAACCGGAGCCAGGCCCCAGTTTCACAATCATTCTTTAGCTAAGATTTTTCTTAATTTCAATCTTGCAAAATTTCAAGCCTTTATAACTCTGTTAATTTTCAAGATATTCAGGAATTTTAAGTGTCATTTTTAAGATCATTTCTAGTTAAAAACATTTGCATTTAGTTTTGACAAAATATTCATCAGTAGTCCCAAGAAAGAGATAACCAATTTTGCTTTTAAGTTAAGGAAAATCTTAGTTTAAGAAATGTTGGGAAACCGGAACCTGTTGTTATGACCAGGTCTTTTTAAGACAAAATGTGTATTTCATAAAAATTTACCACCAAGAATACATCATGCCAGTGTATTTAGCCGAGAAGAGTGACATCCTGTCTAAAAACGGTACATAAATAATACAAATGATATAGTCTTACGTGTCTTAACGCACAGTGAAGTCCATGTCTGCCCTCAAGGCTGTACGTAATTGCGTAATGTACCTTAAAAACGCTTTGTTGCACTTTCTATGTTCAGAAACATAATACATACCTTCATATAAATTTCAAATAAAATGCTTCTTTTTGAAGGACTTCAATGAGATCCATCCACTCAAATGGAAATTTTGACGAAAAAACCTGTTTGGAGGATTTTAATTTCTTCTGATATTGACTAAAAAACCAAAAAAAAAAATTATGAATATTTTATTTATAATGATGAACATTGGGTATAAAATCGGCTTTTACACTTTCTATGTTTAAATATATAACACAAAACTTCAAATAAATTCCAAATGAAAATGCACCTGAATAATGCTCTTTTTTGGAGGATTTCGAAATATCTGTTACCTTCACTAATGTTAAATCTGACAAAAAAGCCTGAAAAATATTTTACATCTAATGATGAGTATTCGGTATGAAAACGCTTTCTGAACTTTCTATGTTAAAGAAACAAAAAACGAACCTTCATATAATTTAAAAACAAATATGCGCCTTATGATGAGTATTCGGTATGAAAAACGCTTTTTGAACTTTCTATGTTAAAGAAACAAAAAACGAACCTTCATATAAATTTAAAAAAAAAAAACTTTTTGGAAATACTTTTATTAGTTCTCTCCACTAACACTAACAAGTGTGTGTGTGTGTGTGTGTGTGTGTGTGTGTGTGTGTGTGTGTGTGTGTGTGTGTCAATGTCTACGAAAAACGTTTTGTTTCACGTTCTATTTTTAGAAACACAACACGAACTTTCATGCAATTTGGAAATAAAAAAATTCTGCCGAATAATGTTTTGTTTTAAATAATTTCAATTTATTCCTTCTACTAAGATGAAAAATGACCCGATTTATTTATTATTTATTTATCTATTTATTTATTTATTTTTTATTTATTTACGTGATGGGCACTGCGTACGTAAAATGCTTTATTGCACTGCCTTTGTTTAGAAACATAGCACGAGCATTCATATAGTTTCAAATAGAAATGTAGCCGACATATTTTCTATTTGGGGGGATTGCGATTTGTTCCCTCCACTAAAATAAAAGTTTTAATGAAAAAAAATTTATGCAACTATTTTACGTAGAATTACGAAAGGAAGCCATGCTACTTGCTTTTTAACAATGTGCAGAACGTAATTTAAGCAATGCAAGCTGCTTAGAGAACAATTCTTTAAATACTCATGATTATTGCAAGCCTTGGTTTATAAAATCCCTCAAAATCTGAAATGGCCGTCATTACAATATTGTTGATAAGTATTGCTGTGTGCTGGTTTTGAATTTTTATTAAAATAATGCATTCAAAATCAGCACATGACAACTTGTTTTGAGCTGATTTTGAATGCGTTATTTTAAAAAAATACTAGTTGTCATGTGCTGATTTTGAATACATTATTTTAATGAAAATTGAAAATCAGCACATGACAGTACGACGTTTAAGTTTCCAAAATTATCCTGGATATATTTGACGTCCAATAGTCCTTTCATTCTCAATTGACGTATCGCCTGTCACGCCCACAATGTTCGGACACCGGTCGCCATCACGGTACCAAAGCAGCGTCATGGCAACTAATGGCGTTCTAGTGTCAGTGACGTCATTAAACCGCACAATTCATGCCGAGTTTTCATTTTTTTGCGTGTAATTCAAGCATGTCGACCCTTTTTCGGAACATAGTGGGCGTGGCCGGCGATCCGTCAATGTTCATTTCACACGCGGTAGTTAAAGCTAGCTCAACTGAAGCTGCTTACATTTCCTAAGAACCCGGACAACTTTCCCTGGTCTTGTGAAAAGTCACGTGTTTAACTAAACTTGCCAGTTTTTAAAGTTTGTACTTTGCTTTGAAGGTTTTGAATTGCATATAGACCAGTTTGTTTGTGTTTGTTTATGTAATTTTCTGCTGAATAACATCTAGTACTTTTTAATAAGGTTTAAAATCAATGATTTTTTTACACGGATGTCAAACTGTTTCCTGCAAATCCACGCTGATCACAAAAACAACACATATAAAAGCCCTAACAAATGAATTAGACAAATACACAATTACCAGATAAAAACTGCTCGGTCCATATGTGGGAGGTCGTGGGTTCGAACCCCAGTCGGGGTCTAATCAATACTTGAAAATACGTAGTGACTGTTCTTTCGCCAAAAACTCGGCATTTAGAGATGATAGTCATGGAATCCTTCAAATAAAAGACCTTAAAATCGATGACCCATGTCACAGCAAGCTTGGCGCCTTAAAGAACTTACCCTGTTCTTTGACCTGAGAGCACTGCAAAATCTCTGTCACTTCACCTACAGTTGGTGACGTCTCCATGTAAGTGAAATATCCTAGACTGGGACATAAAACCAAATTCAATCAATAAATCAATCAACTACTTAAAAACGCCGACTGTTAATATAAACGTGTTCCTTTTTGTCTTCCATTTTGTGTGTAATGTTTCCGGTCAGAAGTTTCCATATTTACCGTACGTAAATGGCGGTCAATGATCATGACACGAAACGTTTTCCTTCCTTCTGCTGAAGACGTAGAAGCGTTAAAAATACAGCATATGGTGACGTCATGGCAATACACACATTTCACGTTCCACTGCGCATGCCTGTGTCTACTGTGGACCATTGTTTGCTAAAAGTATTAAATATCGAACGTCCGTGTTATAATGAAAATCGAAAGTACATTTGTACAAAAACGTGACGAATGAGTTCCCGTTTTAAGGGAGGTAATCGCGATTGACAAAAATCTTGCGCGCTTGCATGGTAATGTGTATGTGGGTATAAAATCGGCTTTTTACACTTTCTATGTTTAAATATATAACACAAAACTTCAAATAAATTCCAAATGAAAATGCACCTGAATAATGCTCTTTTTTGGAGGATTTCGAAATATCTGTTACCTTCACTAATGTTAAATCTGACAAAAAAGCCTGAAAAATATTTTACATCTAATGATGAGTATTCGGTATGAAAACGCTTTCTGAACTTTCTATGTTAAAGAAACAAAAAACGAACCTTCATATAATTTAAAAACAAATATGCGCCTTATGATGAGTATTCGGTATGAAAAACGCTTTTTGAACTTTCTATGTTAAAGAAACAAAAAACGAACCTTCATATAAATTTAAAAAAAAAAACTTTTTGGAAATACTTTTATTAGTTCTCTCCACTAACACTAACAAGTGTGTGTGTGTGTGTGTGTGTGTGTGTGTGTGTGTGTGTGTCAATGTCTACGAAAAACGTTTTGTTTCACGTTCTATTTTTAGAAACACAACACGAACTTTCATGCAATTTGGAAATAAAAAAATTCTGCCGAATAATGTTTTGTTTTAAATAATTTCAATTTATTCCTTCTACTAAGATGAAAAATGACCCGATTTATTTATTATTTATTTATCTATTTATTTATTTATTTATTTATTTATTTACGTGATGGGCACTGCGTACGTAAAATGCTTTATTGCACTGCCTTTGTTTAGAAACATAGCACGAGCATTCATATAGTTTCAAATAGAAATGTAGCCGACATATTTTCTATTTGGGGGATTGCGATTTGTTCCCTCCACTAAAATAAAAGTTTTAATGAAAAAAAATTTATGCAACTATTTTACGTAGAATTACGAAAGGAAGCCATGCTACTTGCTTTTTAACAATGTGCAGAACGTAATTTAAGCAATGCAAGCTGCTTAGAGAACAATTCTTTAAATACTCATGATTATTGCAAGCCTTGGTTTATAAAATCCCTCAAAATCTGAAATGGCCGTCATTACAATATTGTTGATAAGTATTGCTGTGTGCTGGTTTTGAATTTTTTTAAAATAATGCATTCAAAATCAGCACATGACAACTTGTTTTGAGCTGATTTTGAATGCGTTATTTTAAAAAAATACTAGTTGTCATGTGCTGATTTTGAATACATTATTTTAATGAAAATTGAAAATCAGCACATGACAGTACGACGTTTAAGTTTCCAAAATTATCCTGGATATATTTGACGTCCAATAGTCCTTTCATTCTCAATTGACGTATCGCCTGTCACGCCCACAATGTTCGGACACCGGTCGCCATCACGGTACCAAAGCAGCGTCATGGCAACTAATGGCGTTCTAGTGTCAGTGACGTCATTAAACCGCACAATTCATGCCGAGTTTTCATTTTTTTGCGTGTAATTCAAGCATGTCGACAAGCTCCGAAACAGCGCCCACCTCCTAGCTCCGTATGTCGCGAGGTAGACGCTGCAGACAGCCCTCGACCAAATTTCAAGAATCTTGAAATTTCGGGAAATGTCTCGTTACCAATTTTTGCAAAAAGTTTACTATTTCTGTATCTTACGCAATTGATAATTTTTTCGACGTCTTTTAACCTTGGAATTTTAATGAACACCAAAAATTCTATTTAGCAATTTGAATTGTATGAAATTGGTTATGTTTTGAAGGGATTATTTTTTCTTCCGCAAATGCAGTGAAATAGTGAAATGCGAAACTAAACTGCAAAAGAAACTGCTATATAATGGATGCCATCAAGCAGTGCGCTGAACAAATTCGCCTTGAAATCGGAACAACTACAGACAATAAATGAAAATGGAGAAATTTAATCTTCCTGTTGGATAATGAACGAGTATGGCCTTTCAATAATGCATGTTTTCAACGGTATTTATAGTTATAGTTTATACAACTGTCACGGTATTTGTTGCACTCCTTACGTAGACCGAATTATTTCTGTAGTCGACGAACCTTTTATCGTATTGATATGGGGCCGTGGGATTCGGTCTATCCTCTATATATGAGCCTGTTGCATCTTGCAACCCAGTCCCATTGGACTATCAATGTGCTCCCTCCATAAAATTGCCTTGGGTTCATGAAACTGAAAGGGATTTAATAGACTTTTCTTATTTGTAAATTAAATTTATTTTTCCTACAAAACTTGATGTTTTGTCTAATGAAGGACGGATTCATTACAGAATTAAAATAAAAAAATATCCATAATATATATCATAGGTATTTTTTTAAATTTTATAATGAATCTGGTCCCTATGGATCATCTGCTGTATTCATACTGGCCACTCAACATCTCCATAGACTTACAATGGCTATTCAAAGCTATGCTGTATTCATACTGGCCCGTCAACATCTGTGTAGACTTATAATGGCCTTCCAAAGCTATGATGTATTCATACAGGCCCGTCAACATCTGTGTAGACTTACAATGGCCTTTCAAATCTATGCTGTATTCATACAGGCCCGTCAACATCTGTGTAGACTTACAATGACCTTTCAAAGCTATGCTGTATTCATACTAGCCCGTCAACATCTGTGTAGGCTAACAATGGCCTTTCAAAGCCAAATTATACACATACTTGCCAATCAACATCTGTGTAGGCTTACAGTGGCCTTTCAAAGCCAAATTGTACACATACTTGCCAATCAACATCTGTGTAGGCCAAAAATGGCCATTCAAAGTTATACTGTATTCATACTGGCCTGCCAACATCAGCATAGACTTACAATGGCTATTCAAAGCTATGCTGTATTCATACTAGCCCGTCAACATCTGTGTAGGCTAACAATGGCCTTTCAAAGCCAAATTATACACATACTTGCCAATCAACATCTGTGTAGGCCAAAAATGGCCATTCAAAGTTATACTGTATTCATACTGGCCCGCCAACATCAGCATAGACTTACAATGGCTATTCAAAGCTATGCTGTATTCATACTAGCCCGTCAACATCTGTGTAGGCTAACAATGGCCTTTCAAAGCCAAATTATACACATACTTGCCAATCAACATCTGTGTAGGCTTACAATGGCTATTCAAAGCTATGCTGTATTCATACTAGCCCGTCAACATCTGTGTAGGCTTACAATGGCCTTTCAAAGCCAAATTATACACATACTTGCCAATCAACATCTGTGTAGGCTTACAGTGGCCTTTCAAAGCTATGCTGGCCCGTTAACACCTGCATAGACTAACAATGGCGATTCAAAGCTATGCTGTATTCATACTGGCCCGTCAGCATCTATGTAGGCCAAAAATTGCCATTCAAGCTATGCTGTATTCAAACTGACCAGTCAACATCTGCATAGACTTAAAATGGCTATTCAAAGCTATGCTGTATTCATACTGGCCTGTCAACATCTTCATAGACTTACAATGACCTTTAAAAGCTATGCTGTATTCATACTGGCCTGTCAACATCTGTGTAGACTTACAATGGCCTTTAAAAGCTATGCTGTATTCATACTGGCCTGTTAACATCTGTGTAGGCTTACAATGGCCATTCAACGCTAAATTGTACACATACTTGTAGACTTAACTGGTCTGTCAAAGCCAAGGTATACTTGATCTGTAATGGCCATCAGGTTTTACATATGCTTGCCAGTCATTTTTATGTAGACTTATACTGGACAGTTAATATCTACAACATGTATTACAGACTTTTTTGGTATGTCAGTATTGAACATTACATAAAATGCACCCTTATTGGTACAAACATGTACTTGTGCATAAGGATGTAAACATGTGTCAACTTTTCATGATATTTATATACTGTGTACATGTTTGAAGTAAGAAAGTAGGTCACTGTGACCAATCTTTCATGTCTGATTTTCTTTAAGCTTTATGAATTTTGATCATAGAGTAAGACAGTTTAAATTTGGTTGGTATGTATAATTGTTGGAGTTGTAACACATGGAGTATGATAATAGGTCACAGTGACTTACTTTGTCATGGTTGAATGAGTTTTCCTTTAATGCCCTCATACATTGTATCTATATATAACTTTTAGAGCTTAAAGGTATGAAGTATTGAAGTAGGTCACTGTGATCTAAATTTCATCTTTTAATGAATGTTTTTATAACTTTTTGACTTTTTTACAAATAAGATTTCACACTTAAAATGTGTACAACAGGTGTGACCCATCTAAAGGTAATTTTTAGCTTATCTGAGCCATAGGCTCAGATGAGCTATTGCCATGTATCTTCGTCCGTCGTGCATCGTGTGTAAACTTTTCACATTTCAATCAACTCCTCCAAAACTACTGAGCCAAATTGGATGATATTTGGCAGTAATGATGTCTAAGTGAGGGACTTTCAGATTTGCACAAATAAAGCAATTGTGTCCCCTGGGTGCCCTATAAAGGGTAAAATTGTGAAAATCTTTAAAAACCATCTCCTCTGAACTTATAAGAGGTATACCTTAGATATTTCATGTAAAACATACTTAGGACACCTGGTTTCAGATTTGCACAAATTGTAGCTGTAGGGGCCAAAATGGGAAAAAAGGGGAAATTTCCTAATATTAATGTATTTGTCAATATATCTTAAAACTATAATCTTTTTGTATAGACATGTATATTAGAATATTGTAGGCATTTGCACAACAATCATTTTGATATACATGTATAAATGAAGGTCATAAGTTCAAAGGTCAAGGTCATAGATGCAAAACGAAGACAGAAAGGTTAATTATCTCAAAAACTTTTTGTAAAGGCACATTGGAATTCTCTTCAGTTAATGTGATTGACCATTGAACCTCTGCATGGGATATGTACTCAGCCTCAGGTGAGCATGAAAGATGGGCCTCTTTGTTATGAAATTATGGGCTGTTGACTTAGAAAATTTCTTTGAAATGGCAGCTTTCTGGACTTTTTTTCTAAATGCTGGCAGATACAGTGCTCAATCTAGAAGGAACCCTTGTGCCATTAGCCCTAAAATAACTTTGTTCTACAAAAATGCTCTTGTTTGACCAACTCTGGTCCATCTTTTTAGTTTTAGGTGAGATTTCAATTAATCCACTTTAACCTCTTTCTTTGTTTTCATTTTCTTTGACTATACTGATCTTTACACCAAGTATGTTATAATGTTGACCCAATTTTATTTTTAAAATATGATCCTTGTTTTTAAAGACCTGGGCCAGGATGACCCCAACAATAACATTACTAGATTGAACATTGCAGATATTAAACTTATATTTAGTATGTGAGTTTACCATCATCAGTAACAGATAAAGTTTGAGTTTAATTCAGTTTTCTGGACTTCTAATCACTGCAGATATTGAATGTATATTTGGTATGCGAGTCTACCATCATGAGTTACATATAAAATTTGAGTTTCATTCTGGTTCAGTGATTTTGATGAAATTATGGGCTATGGACTTTTATTTATTTTGGATGTGAATCTTACATCTTATAAAATATGGAATTGCAATTTGACTTGTGCACCCTGGTGCCAATGCATCAATATTGGATCTGCAAGTCTTGTTTAAAACCTTTGTACAACATGGATAAAAAGCTTGATGAAAGTAAACAAAAATATATATAAAACATCACTTATGTTTACTACAAGCCCAACTGTTCTGTGATGTCATTTATTAATGTAACAGTACGCTGACGCCAAGTTAACCTGTTAGTTGATGACTCGCCTTTAATCAACAAAGAGTACAGCAAGAAGTTTTGAATTTAAAAATGACCTAGTTTCAGTCACCACAATCTATGATCACTTCAGTGGTTCAGTGGCAGTGTCTGTCTTGAGAAAGGGAGGTTGTGGATTTGAACCCTGGTCATGTCATACACAGGACTATCAAAATTGTATCTGCTTTCTTAATGGTGCTCGGTATTAAGAGGACAGAGTATTGACTGGTCAACCTGTTGTCAGCATAATGTGACTGGGGGAGTGGAATGCTTGTCAGTGGTGTCCTGACTGTGATCTAGCACCTTATTTAAAGTTTCCCTGAGTGTGTACTAGCACAAGGCAGATCATAACATACACTTGCAGTCTTACACATCTCCACATGCTTGAACTTGTTCTTAGATTAATCCTTAGACAAAAATAAACTTGCTTTGTTTGCAAATAGCAGAAAAAATGTCCATGCAACTTAATACAACATTACAACATCAGCAACCTGTGAGTTAAATTTATATGCCAATGTTTTAAAATGCCATATAGCATATCAGCACTAGTGTTGTTACAGTGGAGTAATAGAGTAAATTACATCCCAGTCAAGATGTTTTCACTTATATTGAGACAACAAGTTCTGGAATGGTAGGGAAAACTGCAGTTCCTCTAGGGAAAACCATCAATACAGAAAAATGGGATTACCAAGAGAGCAGAGGTGTGTACGTAATCTGTATGCTAGTGTATTAACGTGACTGCCTAGACCACAAAATGACTTGAAAGTGAGTAGTGACTTTCGCCAAGCACTCAGCATTACAAAATGAGTCACGGTTCTTTCAGATGGGAATTATATAATAGACGGGTTGGGATAATGGAAAACTGCTAGAAAAGTTAAGAAACTGTTTACTTTCTCTGCAATTTGGCTCCGGATAAATTTGAAGACGACCTTACAGGGCGCCGCCATTTTGTATCGAATGTACACAGGGTATCGCGTATTGATCTGTGAAAATAGTACCGCAATCTAAACTTCAGAAATGTTCCGAAGGGCTGTCTGCAGCGGTCATAAAAGAGATACGAATGTTGGCCGCTGTTCGGAGCTTGGCATGTCGACCCTTTTTCGGAACATAGTGGGCGTGGCCGGCGATCCGTCAATGTTCATTTCACACGCGGTAGTTAAAGCTAGCTCAACTGAAGCTGCTTACATTTCCTAAGAACCCGGACAACTTTCCCTGGTCTTGTGAAAAGTCACGTGTTTAACTAAACTTGCCAGTTTTTAAAGTTTGTACTTTGCTTTGAAGGTTTTGAATTGCATATAGACCAGTTTGTTTGTGTTTGTTTATGTAATTTTCTGCTGAAAACATCTAGTACTTTTTAATAAGGTTTAAAATCAATGATTTTTTTACACGGATGTCAAACTGTTTCCTGCAAATCCACGCTGATCACAAAAACAACACATATAAAAGCCCTAACAAATGAATTAGACAAATACACAATTACCAGATAAAAACTGCTCGGTCCATATGTGGGAGGTCGTGGGTTCGAACCCAGTCGGGGTCTAATCAATACTTGAAAATACGTAGTGACTGTTCTTTCGCCAAAAACTCGGCATTTAGAGATGATAGTCATGGAATCCTTCAAATAAAAGACCTTAAAATCGATGACCCATGTCACAGCAAGCTTGGCGCCTTAAAGAACTTACCCTGTTCTTTGACCTGAGAGCACTGCAAAATCTCTGTCACTTCACCTACAGTTGGTGACGTCTCCATGTAAGTGAAATATCCTAGACTGGGACATAAAACCAAATTCAATCAATAAATCAATCAACTACTTAAAAACGCCGACTGTTAATATAAACGTGTTCCTTTTTGTCTTCCATTTTGTGTGTAATGTTTCCGGTCAGAAGTTTCCATATTTACCGTACGTAAATGGCGGTCAATGATCATGACACGAAACGTTTTCCTTCCTTCTGCTGAAGACGTAGAAGCGTTAAAAATACAGCATATGGTGACGTCATGGCAATACACACATTTCACGTTCCACTGCGCATGCCTGTGTCTACTGTGGACCATTGTTTGCTAAAAGTATTAAATATCGAACGTCCGTGTTATAATGAAAATCGAAAGTACATTTGTACAAAAACGTGACGAATGAGTTCCCGTTTTAAGGGAGGTAATCGCGATTGACAAAAATCTTGCGCGCTTGCATGGTAATGTGTATGTGCACTTACACCCTCGACTGACAAAAGAGTTCGATTATAGGGGAGGTAATCTCATGTAGCAGTTGGATAAATTCGCCCCATGCGCATTGGAATGTTTAAGTGGACTTATAATTACACCTTCGACTGACAAAAGAGTTCGATTACAGGGGAGATAATCTAATATAGCAGTTGGAAAATCAGCCCCATGCGCATTGGAATGTTTAAGTGGACTTATAATTACACCCTCAGCTGACAAAAGAGTTCGATAATAGGGGAGATAATCTAATATAACAGTTGGAAAAATTCGCCCCATGCGCATTGGAATGTTTAAGTGGACTTATAATTACACCCTCGACTGACAAAAGAGTTCGATTACAGGGGAGATAATCTAATATAGCAGTTGGAAAAATTCGCCCCATGCGCATTGGAATGTTTAAGTGGACTTATAATTACACCTTCGACTGACAAAAGAGTTCGATTACAGGGGAGATAATCTAATATAGCAGTTGGAAAAATTCGCCCCATGTGCATTGGAATGTTTAAGTGGACTTATAATTACACCTTCGACTGACAAAAGAGTTCGATTATAGGGGAGATAATCTAATATAGCAGTTGGAAAATCAGCCCCATGCGCATTGGAATGTTTAAGTGGACTTATAATTACACCCTCAGCTGACAAAGAGTTCGATAATAGGGGAGATAATCTAATATAACAGTTGGAAAAATTTGCCCCGTGCGCATTGGAATGTAATTACACCCTTGACTGACAAAAGAATCCAATTATAGGGGAGATAATCTAATATGGCAGTTGGCTCGTGAGCGTTGGAATGTATAAATCAACTTGCACCCTCTGCTTACAAAAAGGTTTCGATTTTAGGGGTATTCTGTTCTGTAACCACAATGTTTGACATGGACTGCAACTACCGGACAACCCACAATAGAATGATGGGACGCATACGAGTGTTTGAACTGCCAGAATTGTGTTCTTTACCACAATGCTTGACATCGGCTGCAACTACCGGAAATAAAAACGTGATGATCGATGGGCCGCTTACGAGTGTTTACAAATGTATAACTAAAAATTGTTTAAAATTGCTGTACAGATTCTACTGTTAAGGTCATTTTTATTTGAACTATCAGAATTGTGTTCTTTTACCACAATGTTTGACATGGCCTGCCACTACCGGTAAATGTAATAATGGGCCGCTTACGTGTTTATTTCACTCGCGGCATTGACATGTCAAAAACATTTAAAACTTGACAATTTTAATGTGTCACCAAAATGCATACGGCTAGTGTCCTTGTTCTGTGTGCAATATTATGCAATGTATATTCGTTTCAAGTCGTTTTTATAATTTTAGTTTGTAAGACTAATTACATCGCCGGGTTTTAACGAAGCGTTTTTGTTTATATGCACGTAATTATGTTTTTAATATAAGAAGCCAGGTGTCTCAATTCTCTTCCTGGTTTTATGAAAATTGTGACACTCAAATCGGTGACCGATTGGTCTAAAGGGCATCCCCGTGACCGTCCAGGTTCGATTCCCGCTAGAACAGATCCTAGTTAGAGAGTATTATACATTTATTGCCCGTGAGTGAGGGAGATATGGACATTTTTTCACCCGCAACAAGTCATATTTCGCGAGGGCAAAGCCCGAGGGAAATGTGACTTGTTAAGGGTGAACAAATGTTCATATCTCTCTCACTCAAGGGCAATAAATTGTTTATTATACCGAAAGATAACCATGGTAATAGAAAAGACAGAAAGAAAAAAATTTTAAAAGACAGCATGAAAACATCAGTCCTTCTCCGAGTCATTGCTTTTTCTCCTATCGGAACTCATCGGAGGCAAACGCTAGAACGTCATGACCGATTTTCAATCGACGACGTCATTTAATTGTGACGGCACGGTGTGTGTCGAAAGAGTAGAATTTTCAGAGGGAAACACGATGTTTTCTCCACCCCGATCACATGATGCAACGATCCAATCAATTTACAGTTCGTGTCGTATTTTTCTAATGAGGTATAATAAATAAGTTTGCTTGCGGAATACCGGTGGCCTGAGAATATGACGTCATGGATATATTTAATTCCCCATATATATTAATTCCTTTCGTTTCTTTCATTTTCAATTTTGATTGCATTGGTGGCGAGTGTAACTAGCTAAAAAAATGAACATAGACCAGTATGGTTGTGTTTGATTGTAATGTTAAAACCATACGTAGTCCAGTTGGTACAGTGCTTGCTCTGTAGGTGGGAGGTCAGGGTTCGAATCCTTTTCCTAGAAACGAAGCCCCCATGTTTTAGTGTAGAGGTGACCTTAAACACCGATGTCCCATGTTTTAGTGTAGAAGTGACCTTAAACACTGATGTCCAATGTTTTAGTGTAGAAGTGACCTTAAACACCGATGTCCCGTGTTTTAGTGTAGAAGTGACCTTAAACACCGATGTCCCATGTTTTAGTGTAGAAGTCACCTTAAACACCGATGTCCCGTGTTTTAGTGTAGAAGTCACCTTAAACACCGATGTCCCGTGTTTTAGTGAAGAAGTGACCTTAAACACCGATGTCCCATGTTTTAGTGTAGAAGTGACCTTAAACACCGATGTCCCGTGTTTTAGTGTAGAAGTGACCTTAAACACCGATGTCCCGTGTTTTAGTGTAGAAGTGACCTTAAACACCGATGTCCCGTGTTTTAGTGTAGAAGTGACCTTAAACACCGATGTCCCGTGTTTCGGTAGGCATCAAAGGCTAAAGAACAAATCCTGCATTTTGCCTGGTCGCATTGCAAAGGTAAAAATATCTGTCACTTCACCTAAAGCCGATGACGTCCTAACGGTATTCTTGACTGACTCCATTCAGTTAATCAATTTTACGTATATACGTTTCGCAATATCACTGTTCAGGTTACGCAGAAGGTGGCTTATACTTTCACGACCTAAAACCCATCAACCCCTAACCCTACCAACCAAGTTCCAAAACCCTTGTGAAAATAAAACAAAAGATTTTAATTCAATTTTATTTTAAAATTTTATTTATTTTATTATGACCACAATCACCATTCACGCCGCACAGTCACATTAGTGGGTCCCGTCGCAAGCATCCAAATGAGATTTTGTACAATTAATGAGCAATGTTTGAACTGTGATAAATTAAGCATCCTTATACGTCAACCAGAGTCCGAAATCTTTATACCGTAGTCCGGGTTTGGAAAGGCAAGGGGTGTCGTGACAACCGCAGATCTCTCATTTTTGGAAATTTCTCTCCTCCGTTTATCTCCAACTTTTTAACCTGTGTTTTAAAAAATAAAATATTTCATTACTTATTTTATTGGTAATAGCATATAACATGTAGCATAATATATATCATTAATTTAACGAAATTGGTAAGTCCAAATTATAAGTTGAGTTGAGTTGAGTAACGGTGTTAAACGTCCCAGTCAAAAATATTTCAAGTGAAATGTGGATAAGTTCTCGTATTTTTAAAAAGAATTGCCTGGAAAGCGGCGTTTGTTGTTATTCTTTCTTTTTTTAAAAATTAATTTTTAAAATTCTAATAGCTAATGTAAATTAAATAAAAGAAGGAAAAATGAGTCACTAAAGTTATAAAGATGATTGTTTGACTAAAATATTTAATCAGTTAAATTTTAGACAACTTAATCTAGGTATAACGGACACGAATCCTTGGTTTTAAAAATGAAAATATTTTTTGTTCCAAATAAGTCGTAATTCCTTAACTGTGGATAAATTATAAATTTATTTTATTTTATTTTATTTTATTTTATTTTATTTTATTTTATTTTATTTTATTTTATTAATTTATTTTAATTATTTATCTCATGGATTTTTTTTTTCAATTTTTCAGACGTAAGATGACAAATGGTTATCCTGAAATAAGACATGATTGTTACATGACATGTGACCCCTTATAGACAATTAAGCTGTCAGGGAAGACGGACAGGACATCAGGCCGCGGGGCATCGTTTACAACACGTTGTACAACATGGAAAACGGGTGTGAAACATGGCGTTTGACAAGGACCATTTTCGCGAAAACCAAATCTCTATCTCTATTTTCTTGAGATGCTCACAATTCGCCCAGACTGAATGAAAATCGTTCATTTTTATACACTTTTTAATGGTGTTAAGACAAGACAAATGTGTTTGATGAACTTATGTTAAATCGTTGTGTTTTTAATATATCGTTTTAATCATGTTGATGGACAAACAGGAACCGCTGTTATGAAAAAAATCGAAATTTCTTAACTTGTCTTTAAAATAAATCGAAACGAATCTTGATGAATTGCATCAGATCAGATATTTTGCTTATCCATACATGTACGTTCAAATCAAACGTATTTGTGATACATCTAATAATAACTTTGTCACACTCTCCCCTCCTTAGAAAAAATCCGTTTGTTGTTAGGACAGGTTTTAGAACACTGTCAAAAAACAATGTTAAGTAACTGTTCGTTGAATATTTGCCCGTGTATAGTCATATGCCATAGACAAAGTGAACGTCGGACTATTGGACTAAAATATTCCGCGGGAGACGGTTGCTTTACAATTAAAAACAATATTATGGAACTTACATTTAGTTGAAAAATTTGGAAATTTGGAGGGATCTATAATCCTTTAGGCAGCAGCCAATTCCCATTGGACTACAAGACATCAAGTTTGGAACTTTGTATTCTCTAAGGGAAATGAAGTCACAAATTTTGGGGTTTCTTCTGCATGGCACTCGCACGACAGTTTCTGTTTCTTTGCATAGTAAGAATGGATTGTTCATTATCTTCATTAATCCATTGCCTAATCCACCTGATCTTCCTCCCATCAGACTCATCATCAATAGTGGATTTGCCTGTGATTGTACGACTGTAAAATGCAAAATATAACTACATAAATATCTGTACGTAAGATAAACTAACTAGCTTTTAACAAATACTCTCTCTCTCATTTATAAAAAACTTACAATTTTTATAAACGCTCTCTCTCTCTCTCTCTCTCTCTCTCTCTCTCTCTCTCTCAAATATATTTATAAAAACAACTTACAATTTTTTATAAAATCTCTCTCTCTCTCTCTCATTTATAATAAAACCTTGTTAACTCTTTTTATAAACTCTCTCTCTCTCTCTCTCTCTCTCTCTCTCTCTCTCTCTCTCTCTCTCTCATATATATATATTTATAAAAACAACTTACAATTCTTTTTATAAAATCTCTCTCTCTCTCTCTCTCTCTCTCTCTCATTTATAATAAAACCTTGATAATTCTTTTTATAAACTCTCTCTCTCTCTCTCTCTCTCTCTCTCTCTCTCTCTCTCTCTCATATTTATAATAAAACCTTACAATTCTTTTATAAAATGTCTCTCTCTCTCATTAATCAAAAACATCTTACAATTCTTTATATTAAACTTTTCTCATTTGTGAAAAAACAATGCATGTTGTCATTGAATTATTTTAATATCAGCCATGACTCATTTGAACTCGCCATGGGTTGGATATAGTAAAACAACCAATGCAGCCCATGAACAATGGAGTCCAGTTATTTTTCCGAATTCAGACTTAATTATTAATTCGTTTTAGAACTTGTGATTTGGAATTTCTGGATATTTAAAATATTAAGACAAATCCTGGATTTTGAAAATACCATTTTCATCAGTTTGGGACTTATTTCATTGAAGTTAGCATAGCGACTTATTTCATTGAAGTTAGCATAGCGACTTAATATTATTAATAAAAAAAATGTTCCACTTTGTGGTATCCATCAAAAAATTTTGACTTATTTATAAAAGTATCAAAGACTTATTTTTAATAATATAAATAAATAAATAAATAAATAAATAAATAAATAAATAAATAACCTTAATGTTGTATTATCTTTTCAATGTCATGTGAAATAATTATGTTTTGTAAAAAAATCCCAAAGTTACTAAACCTATCATTTTCAAAAATATTCAACTGAAATAATTTTTTTAAAATGTATCTAAAAGTCGAAATTAAAATTTTAAAAATACTCACAGGCACAGCCGCACAAAAGTGTGATTAGTACAATTTCCTTTCATGATTAAAAGTGTTATAAGGTTCCACAAGATGCTTGTCCTGTCCTAAGTGACTGCGCGCTGGATGCTAAAACAGTGATCGGGCCTTGTATTCGATTTCTTTATATATGGAGAACCGAGGTACGTCAGCCGTGCAAATTAATGGTCAGTGCCCGTCAAATCACCAGTCACGTTTTCCAGTGGTTGGTAATAACTTTTAGTATTTTTCCGGATTCGTGAATGGTCATTACCAATAGGGGCACGATAAGTCATTTTTATTACATCAAGCTGTGCATTCTTTTAAACCTCGATCTCTATGAAATATAACATTAGTTGGCGTCGTGTTTGAGAAATTAGCCAGGGACGGGCTTATAAATCGTTATTTGTACTGATACAGTGTTACACTATTAATTAATGTGGTCTGTTAATTAATTATATCACGTCTATGTAGTAAGATGTAACACCGTGGTCATTGTTTTAACGGTCTTAGTGTCTGATGACCTTTTGTAGCCACTTTTTGTGGGTTTTTTCATTATCACGATTTTTTCAACTTTCTATGTTAGAAACTTATGATATTTGAAAATAATATAAACTCCTAACGTCCCATGTTAAACATTTTAAAGATATATATATATATGTCTAAAAAAAACTTTATGTCCATTTTTTAGGTTTTGTTTTGTTCTCACGATTTTTCAACTTTCTATGTTAGAAACTTATAATTTTGGAAAACAATAGATACTTCAAACTCCGAAATTACCATTTTCTGGCTTGAAAAAAAACCCGATAGTTTTAATTTTCCAAATGAAATTTTTTTGACGAGCTAGGTGTCTTAAAAACCTTTATGTGCATTTTTTAGGATTTGTTTCTCGTTCTCACGATTTTTCAACTTTCCATGTTAGAAATTTATAATTTTGGAAAAACAATAGATACTTCAATCTCCGAAATAACCATTTTCTGGCTTGAAAAAAAACCCCGATAGTTTTAATTTTCCAAATGAAAATTTTTTGACGAGCTAGGTGTCTTAAAAACCTTTATGTGCATTTTTTAGGATTTGTTTCTCGTTCTCACGATTTTTCAACTTTCCATGTTAGAAATTTATAATTTTGGAAAAACAATAGATACTTCAATCTCCGAAATTACCATTTTCTGGCTTGAAAAAAACCCTGATACTTTAGCCCATTTTTAGGTTTTGTTTCTTGTTCTCACGATTTTTCAACTCAGTCCATGTTAGAAATTTAAAATTTTGGAAAGTAAAAAAAATCTCGAAATCAATTCAAAGTTTTGGCTTGAAAACGGCTGTATTAACTTTTCATGTTTTTTTTTCAAGATCTATGTGTATGGTGAACATTATGGCATTTCTGTGGTTTGAAAAACGCCTCTAAATTCAATCAGCTTGAAAACGTTTGTATTAAATTTCCATTTTAAAAACTTTGAAAACCGCTGAAAACAATATTATCCATAAATGCATCCAAAATGTTCAGCTGTGAATCAAAAACAAACATATCAATCCATATCCAAACAAAAAATGAAAGATCTTGAACGCGGTTCTAACGACAGCATTTGTATTCGAAAATAATACGGTTTTCTAGTCCACAAAAATAGCCGTAAATCCATAAGTCATTTTTTATCAACGCTTTCGAATTTCAGTTTCACAATAAATCTTTAACTAAGATTTTATTTTAACTTCAACCTGTCAAATTGAAATCTTTATAATTTTCGCTTCTTAATAAGATATTTACGAGTTTAATGTGCTATATTGAACATACAACATCTGCATTTCGTTTCGTGGAAAATGTTATTCCATAGTTCCTATACAGATTGCCAAAATTTTGCAAAATTTAAGCCAAAAAAATCCTTGATTTAGAAATGATCGTGAAACTGGCTCCGGTTTCACAATCATTCCTTAGCTTAGATTTTCCTTAACTTAAATCTTGCAAAATTTCAAATCTCTTTAATTTTGTTAATTTTCAAGATATTAAGATATTTAAACTGTCGTTTTTAAGATCAAGTCTAGATCAAAATATTTGATTTAGTTTTCACAAAAATATTCATCAGTAGTTCCAAAAAGTGATTAGTAAAATTTGCTAAATTTAAGTTAAGGAAAATCTTAGCTAAGGTATGATTGTGAAACCGGAGGCTATTCCTAGGCCTTTTATTGGGTCAAATACGTCAGTAAACAAAATTGTGATCCTAAATCGGTGGGGAAAAACAGGCATGCAGTTTAATCTGCATTGCCGACAGCAGCCGCAGGAAAATGCACAAATTTGGAGACTACTAAACACGAATATGCAAATTAAGTCTTAATTAAAGGCACGAAAAATACACAAATTTAAAGAAAACAAAAAATTAAAATGCAAATTTTATCATAAATGTTTCCAAAATGCCAGTGTCAACTTCATGAGAATAAAGAATGGGTTTACTGAAAACTTGATGTTATTTTTATTTACAATTAAGAACAATTTTGTATTTTATTCTGTTTTATAAAGAGTGGACGTGTTTATAGCACAGACCTGTCAAAAGTTTAACACTGAGCTAACCAATAGAAGTTGAAGTTCGGATGCATAGTGACCGAGCTACAGTACAGACCTGCCAAAAGTTTAACACTGGGCTAACGAATAGGAGTCGAACTTCGGCTGCATAGTGACCGAGCTACAGTACATACCTGCCAAAAGTTTAACACTGGGCTAACGAATCAAACTTCGGCTGCATAGTGACCGAGCTACAGTACAGACCTGCCAAAAGTTTAACACTGGGCTAACGAATCAAACTTCCGCTGCATAGTGACCGAGCTACAGTACAGACCTGTCGAAAGTTTAACACTGGGCTAACCAATAGAAGTTGAACTTCGGCTGCATAGTGACCGAGCTACAGTACAGACCTGCCAAAAGTTTAACACTGGGCTAACGAATCAAACTTCGGCTGCATAGTGACAGAGCTACAGTACATACCTGCCAAAAGTTTAACACTGGGCTAACGAATCAAACTTCCGCTGCATAGTGACCGAGCTACAGTACAGACCTGTCGAAAGTATAACACTGGGCTAACGAATCAAACTTCCGCTGCATAGTGACCGAGCTACAGTACAGACCTGCCAAAAGTTTAACACTGGGCTAACGAATCAAACTTCGGCTGCATAGTGACCGAGCTACAGTACATACCTGCCAAAAGTTTAACACTGGGCTAACGAATCAAACTTCCGCTGCATAGTGACCGAGCTACAGTACAGACCTGCCAAAAGTTTAACACTGGGCTAACGAATCAAACTTCCGCTGCATAGTGACCGAGCTACAGTACATACCTGCCAAAAGTTTAACACTGGGCTAACGAATCAAACTTCGGCTGCATAGTGACCGAGCTACAGTACAAACCTGTCGAAAGTTTAACACTGGGCTAACGAATCAAACTTCGGCTGCATAGTGACCGAGCTACAGTACAGACCTGCCAAAAGTTTAACACTGGGCTAACGAATCAAACTTCGGCTGCATAGTGACCGAGCTACAGTACAGACCTGCCAAAAGTTTAACACTGGGCTAACGAATCAAACTTCGGCTGCATAGTGACCGAGCTACAGTACAAACCTGCCAAAAGTTTAACACTGGGCTAACGAATCAAACTTCGGCTGCATAGTGACCGAGCTACAGTACATACCTGCCAAAAGTTTAACACTGGGCTAACGAATCAAACTTCCGCTGCATAGTGACCGAGCTACAGTACAGACCTGCCAAAAGTTTAACACTGGGCTAACGAATCAAACTTCCGCTGCATAGTGACCGAGCTACAGTACATACCTGCCAAAAGTTTAACACTGGGCTAACGAATCAAACTTCGGCTGCACAGTGACCGAGCTACAGTACAGACTTGTCGAAAGTTTAACACTGGGCTAACGAATCAAACTTCGGCTGCATAGTGACCGAGCTACAGTACAGACCTGCCAAAAGTTTAACACTGGGCTAACGAATCAAACTTCGGCTGCATAGTGACCGAGCTACAGTACAGACCTGCCAAAAGTTTAACACTGGGCTAACGAATCAAACTTCCGCTGCATAGTGACCGAGCTACAGTACAGACCTGCCAAAAGTTTAACACTGGGCTAACGAATCAAACTTCCGCTGCATAGTGACCGAGCTACAGTACAGACCTGTCGAAAGTTTAACACTGGGCTAACGAATCAAACTTCGGCTGCATAGTGACAGAGCTACAGTAAAGACCTGCCAAAAGTTTAACACTGGGCTAACGAATCAAACTTCGGCTGCATAGTGACAGAGCTACAGTAAAGACCTGCCAAAAGTTTAACACTGGGCTAACGAATCAAACTTCGGCTGCATAGTGACCGAGCTACAGTACAGACCTGCCAAAAGTTTAACACTGGGCTAACGAATCAAACTTCGGCTGCATAGTGACCGAGCTACAGTACAGACCTGTCGAAAGTTTAACACTGGGCTAACGAATCAAACTTCGGCTGCATAGTGACAGAGCTACAGTACAGACCTGCCAAAAGTTTAACACTGAGCTAACGAATCAAACTTCGGCTGCATAGTGACCGAGCTACAGTACAGACCTGTCGAAAGTTTAACACTGAGCTAACGAATCAGAAGTTGAAGTTCGGCTGCCGATATACATCTATGGATTGCCAGTGAGTGGAAAGTGCTCAGGTGCTGTCGAAAAGCTGCTGCCGTCGTTTAGGTAACAAGGTCAGAAATAAGCGTCCGATTCGGCATTAATTTGTGTACAGTACTTTTACAAAATGCAGTTGTTGTTGTACATAAATTATATACAGTCAAACCTGCCTTAAAGGCCACCTGCTTATAAAGGTCAGTAGAATTGTATCCCAGTTGTTCTTTATTCATATTATTTGAACCTGTATATAAAGGCCACCTGCCCATAAAGGCCACTTTTACTGGCTCCCTTGGTGGCCTTTATAGACAGGTTTGACTGTATACATCATATATGTGGAGCAATGTGGTTTTATATTCTAGTCAAGATTCAGTTCAGGGATGGTGGGAGAAACCGGAGTGTCTCTGACAACCAAAATGACAGCTTGATAAACTGTTCCCATTTGAGGGATTCGAACCTAGACTATGAGAGGCGATAAAAGGTGTAAGCCGATACTTTAGGCCTACGATAACTTGTACCCCAAGTATGTTTAGTGAGTTGAGGTGAGTAATGGTGTTTAACGTCCCAGTCAAGAATATTTCACTTATATTGAGACGTCGCCAGCTATAGGTGAAGGTGCAGAATCTTTGCTTGTGCTTTCCGCTGGTGGCATTGTACAGCAGGGTTCTTTAGTGTGTCAAGCCTACCGCGACACGGGACCGTTTATTTTAAGTTTCCCATCCGAAGGAACCAGGACTTTCATTTTGTAATGCCGAGTGCTTGCCGAAAGAACACTTACTACCCACTTTCAAGTCTTGGGTCAGACCCGAACTAGGTTCGAACCCACGACCTCCCACTCACCCCGGATATGTTTAGTTTGCCCTATTGTGGTATTAAATACCCGTATGTAATTTCCATCAAATTGTTTTATTTCAATAATTTTATGTGTTTTAAACTTGGTTTTTTAGCAAAAAACTGTAATTATGTTGTTGCCTTTTTCATCCATAACACAAGGATTTTTTAAGGTGAAATTTAAACACTTAGCTATCGGATTAATACCGAGTCCGCACTTAATTCCGTCCACTCGAATCTATGATTCAGTATTTAGGATAGCCGAATGTTACATATTTTATGACGACTTTTAGTCGTGAAAACACTATTCTATTGATAGCCAAATGTCGAGAAAACATGGGCCCTTAGATAGATGAAAGTGAAAAAATATTCGACGACTTTTGATGGAGAAAACATAGGCCCTTAGATAGCTGAATGTGATACAAATTCCACGACTTATAGCCAAGTAAACAACAACATTGATAGCCGAAAGTGACACATATTCGACGACTTTTGATTGAGAAAATATTGGCTTTTAGATAGCTGAATGTGAAACATATTCGACGACCTTTGGTCGAGAAAACACGAGTCCTTTAGATAGCTGAATGGGAAACTAATTCAACGACTTTTGATCGAGAAAACATGGGTCCTTGAGATAGCTGAATGGGAAACATATTCAACGACTTTTGATCGAGAAAACATGGGTCCTTTAGATAGCTGAAAGTGAAACATATTCGACGACTTTTGATCGAGAAAACATAGGCCCTTATATAGCTGAAAGTGACACATATTTGACGACTTTTGATCGAGAAAACATGGGTCCTTTAGATAGCTGAATGGGAAACATATTCGACGACTTTTGGTCGAGAAAACATGGGTCCTTTAGATAGCTGAATGTGAAACATATTCGACGACTTTTGATCTAGAAAACATGGGTCCTTTAGATAGCTGAATGTGATATATATTCCACGACTTATAGCCAAGAAAACAACAACATTGATAGCCGAAAGTGACACATATTCGTCGACTTTCGGTCGTAAAACACTATTCCATTGATAGCTGAAAGTGAAACATATTCGACGACTTTTGATCGAGAAAACATGCATCTTAATTGGCCAATTGTGACACATTTTCGATTCGACAGTTAAGGTAGTAATTTGTTCATGAGCTATTCTAATCTAGCTTCCTTGGCAGTTGAGGTTCGAGCTTTGTTTTAGCTAATTGTTAAACTTTTGACAAATCTGGATTGTACATGTAGTTTATTTTATCACTCGCTTCGTTCGACCATTTTATCCGCGAAGATGATCTAGAAACGCTTCATAGCTTCTCTAAAGCAAGGTCAAATATTGGTCCCGAAATTTTTGACATGTTGCTTAGCCAAGGTCCATGTATAAAACAGCGATATTTTGATAAACAAATACATGCATGTGCAGCAAGACGATGTATTTAAGTATAAGTCCACCTAAAATATTCCATTTCAACGAATGTATTATCCACATAGAGCTGTTCTGTTTACACTAAGATATTTTAAGCACTGTTTTCAAATTAGTCCAACCCAAATCATTTCAATTGTTTTGGAATTGATGTTGCCACTTTTCAGCATCCTCGATTTTGACACCCTGTCCTCACAAAGGAAATTTGATATTGGTCATCCATTTGGTATCTGGAACACAAGGCCAAGAAAAATTAATTATTAGATTCATGATTTTTAGAGAGTCAAAAAAGCATGTTTTGAGTCTCAAGTGCAGTACTTAATTTCATATATCATATCATTTATAATGAATTGTCATTCTTAAAATGTTGATTATTAATTATTTGTTGCATATATACATTTACTTCATTGATTTTTGTTATTCTGGTTTTTGCAAAGTGCATGTTATATCCAGATGCACATTACTGCTTTAAGCCATTTCTTGTTTCAGATTAAAATCACAAAATCAATATGCTTTGATTTAATGTTCAATATATTACAGTTTTTTAATATATTTTTGTCGGTATTGTTTTTGTTATGCAGGATTTTGCACAGTACATGTAATATCAAGATGCAAATTTATGTTTTAGGACATTTTGTTTTAGATGAAAATCACAAAATTAATATGCTTTGACCTAATGTTCAGATTTTGATCTATTTTGTCGGTATATGGTTTGTTATGCAGGATTTTTCACAGTACATGTAATATCAAGATGCAAATTTATGTTTTAGAACATTTTTGTTTAAGATGAAAGTCACAAAATTAATATGCTTTGACCTAATGTTCATCATATTACAAATTTCGATCTATTTTTGTCGGTCAAGTTTCTTATGCAGGTTTTTTTGCAAATAACATGTAATGTTCAAATGCAAATAACTGTTTTAAGGCATTTCTGTTTAAAAATTAAAACCATAAAATTAGTTTGCTTTGGACTGATATTTCTTACATTACAGATTTGGATCTATTTTTGTCGGGTTTTATGTTTCATTTATGTCAATATTCATCATTAGTTCTAAATAGAGATTCCTCGTTAAACTCCGACTGTAGTGTCATGTATATAATAGGTTTATACAAGTACGATATTCTACACGTCTCTCTTGTAGTTGTAGAGGGCGCGGTGGCCTAATGGATAAGACGTCGGTCTTCAAATCCAGGGTCTCTCACCGCTGTGAGTTCGAGTCCCGCTCGGACCACATGTGGGAAAGTGAATTTTCCTTGTCGTTGGCCTTTAATTTACTGATTCACCTGATATCAGTATAATGGACTGGGGGAGTGGTACGCTTGTCTGCGGCGTACTGACTCTGTGAGCTAGCACGGTAAAGTCGCCCTGAGTGCGCGCTAGTACAAGGCAGACCATACAACACACTCGCACTTCACATGCATACACAAAATTGTTCATAGATTAATCCATAGAGATTAATTAAATAGTTCTCGTCGTGAATAGCTGAAAAATTGCTGATGCGACGTTAAGCAACATTCAACCAAACCAACCAAATCTTGTAGTTGTACACAGTCAAACCTGTCTATATATAAAGGCCAACCAAGGGAGAGTTGAGGTGAGTAGTAGTGTTTAACGCCCCAGTCAAGAATATTTCACTTATATCGAGACGTCACCAGCTATAGACGAAGGTTCAGAAATGTTGCCTGTGTATTGCGCTGATGACATTATACAGCAGGGTTCTTTATCGTGTCAAGCCTACCAAGACACGGGACCTCGTTTATTTTAAGTTCCCATCCGAAAGAACCGTGACTTTCATTTCGTAATGCCGAGTGCTTGGCGAAAGAACAGTCACTACCCACTTTTAAGTCTTGGGTCAGACCCGGCCGGGGTTCGAACCCACGACCTCCCACTTACGGAGCGAGCACTATGCCAACTGAGCTACCGCAGTGGTCGCCAACCAAGGGAACCAGTAAAAGTGGTGTTTAAGGGCAGGTGGCCTTTATATTCAAGTTCAAATATTATTAATGAAGAACAATCGGGATACAATTCTACTGGCCTTTATAAGCAATTGGCCCGGTAAGACTTCCTTTTGTATCCCCCACCTATTAAATTCTATGTAAAAAGTTAGAAAAATTATTTTTCAAAGAAATGTTCAATGTTCAAATGTTCCGTCAGTTTTAGGCCTTTTTAGTCGGAATCAAACTTTTAGAAGAGGGTACAAATGGAAGTCTTTCCGGTGGCCCTTATATACCTGATTGACTGCACTATATTTGTGTCAAGAGCGTAATAACACAAATTCATTGATTAAGTGATTAGTACAGTGCAGACCTGTCGAAAGATTAACATTGAGCTTACGAATAGGCGGAGTTCGAAGTTCGACTGCCGAGTGACCGAGAAAGTGAATTTTCTTTGTTATTGGCCTCTATTACTGGTTCACCCGGTGTCGTTGTGTGACTGGGGGAGTGATACGCTTGTCTGCGGCGTACTGACTCGGCGAGCTAGCATCTTGAGTGCGCACTGCTTGCACTTGTCATGTACATAGATTAATAAAGTAGTTCATGTCGCAAATAGCTGATAAAATAGCTGATGCTTAAGCAACATTCAACGACAACAATATAGACGCTAGTTAAACTTTCGACCTGCCAAAGAAGTGGTATGGCTATCCCGGAAATGTTTGCGGTATATTTTTTTTCTCATTTATGATTCGATTTCTTTGGAATTCGTACATTCGGGTCACATTTTTACGCATATCGTTTATAAATAAGACGGACATTCCCTTTTCTTTGGTGTTATTACAATCACGTTTTGGAAGGCGTGTTATAGTTTTTATTTATGATATGGTGTGTTTGTTACCTAGAAACTACATATATTTACAGTATATCACAATTCATGATTCGGTGTCTTAAGTATTTGTATACCACACTTCAGCCACACGTTTTATACCCCCGGGTCATTCTTTAACGTCTTGAGTTGGGTAATGGTGTTTAACGTCCCAGTCAAGAATATTTCACTAATATCTAGACGTCGCCAGCTTTAGGCGAATGTGCAGATTTTTTTCCAGTGCGTTGCGCTTATGACAGGGCTCTTTCTCGTGCCAAGCCCACCGTGACACGGGACCTCGTTTATTTTAAGTTCCCATCCGAAAGAACCGCGATTTTAATTTCGTAATGCCGAGTGCTTGGCAATAGAACAGTCACTAACTGCTTTTAGGTCTTGGGTCAGACCCAGTCGCGATTCGAAACCACATCTTCCCACTTATGGAGCGAGCACTACCAACTGAGCTACCGCAGTGGTCGATATTTTTATGATATTTTATTATAATTACAAATAGGACAGCGTGTTATACTTAAATTTCATTGATTCTAATAGGAAATTAATCTACTGCTTTTAATTTTGTAATTGTTTGTGTTATTTTATAATTTAAAGAATTCAAAAATTACATCTGACAGAAATGGTGAGGTTTCCCAAAAATATTATAACCATATTGTCCTGGTTTTGGTAACAACACACAGATTTACGTACATTTTTATGATTAGCCCTTTACAGCTTCGGTTGGCCCTTTACAAGCATCGGTTGGCCCTTTACAAGCTTCGGTTGGCCCTTTACAGCTTCGGTTGGACCTTTACAAGCTTCGGTTGGCCCTTTACAGCTTCGGTTGGCCCTTTACAGCTTCGGTTGGCCCTTTACAAGCTTCGGTTGGCCCTTTACAAGCTTCGGTTGGCCCTTTACAAGCTTCGGTTGGCCCTTTACAGCTTCGGTTGGCCCTTTACAAGCTTCGGTAGGCCCTTTACAGCTTCGGTTGGCCCTTTACAAGCTTCGGTTAGCCCTTTACAGCTTCGGTTGGCCCTTTACAAGCTTCGGTTAGCCCTTCACAGCTTCGGTTGGCCCTTTACAAGCTTCAGCAACTCTAAAAGACAATGACCCAGACTATCTAACTAATTATCGAAATTACGGAAAACTGAGGATAAATTGTTGTCAAGGAAATGTAGAAAGAGAGTTTTGCTACAGCAAACACTAAAAGAATTATCGACCACTTTTTGGATAGCAGTGTCAGACCAAGAATAAGAATTGGGGTCCGGGGGGAGGGGTGTTGGTCAGTGGTATAATGTTTGTGTGTTTAACTTGATCATATTGCCAGAAATTTCAGGATTTACGATGCATTTCAAATTAACTTTATTTTTCCGATATCAATGTTTTAGTTTTCATAATAGTGTGTGTGTGTGTGTGTGTGTGTGTGTGTGTGTGTGTGTGCCTGTGTGTGTGTGTGTTTATTGATTAAAGGTCTCGGGTCCATATCATAATAAGTTACAATCAATGGCGGTATAAATGACAAAATGTGAATAATACATAACATTTTTCAGATTTCTAAATGACAAATTTTGTTGACCTTTTTGTTGATACAAAATGATATTTTTTTATTCTTGGAAATACACTGTCCTCCATAAATTACCATAGACGTTTAAAATTGTTCCTATCGTAACAGACTCAAACTCACAAAATTAAATTGTTGAAAACATTTTTATGCTAAAGCTGAGTGTCTTTCACATAAGATAATGTTTTTTATCTTGAAAAAATGTAATTTTCTGATTTTTTTCAAATTTTATAATTTTCCCAAAAAATTCAGAAATAATCCAGTTCAAGAAAAAACATCTTTTGTAAAGTTATTTATGGAAGGCAGTGTATATAACAGCAATGGCAAAAGTTCCTTTTCCACTTTCTGTTGCTAAATCTATCAAATGTTTGTTTATAAATAACACAAAATAATACACGTGTATTGCGTATTCTTGGGCATAGTTAAACCAAAAACAATCGCAAATCGCCAATGATTACTCAATTGCGCTATCTATCATAATTTTATGATTAATAATTTTTACCTAATCGGAGGGCGTGGTCATTCAGAACTATAGGTTATTTAGGAAATTCTTAAAAATATATTTTAATTATAACAAAAACAAAAGCTCCTTGTTTACTTTCATGCTAAATACATTTTTATCAAATATTTCTCTTTTTATAAATAACAGAAAACAATACTGTTGGGTTTTTTTCTTGAAAATATGCAACAACAAAAAACATAAGTCCTTGAATCACTTCAGCGCTAAATCTATCCAATGTATTTGTTTATAAATAACAGAAAATAATATTGTGGTTAAACCAAAAAAATCGCAAATCGCCAATGATTAGCACATTGCGCTATCTATCATAATTTTGTGATTAATAATTTTTATATGATCGGAGGGCGAGGTCATTCAGAAGTTAATATAGGTCATTTAGGAAATTCTTGACAGTTTGACATATTTATTACTAATCACATTTATTGTCCTCCTAATGCTTCAAATACCGACGGGTTTATGTGAATCTGTAGATTTTGTCAGGTGCGCCCGGACCATGCAGAATTAATCGCGTTTCTATTCCGGCATTTATTTATAGCAAATTGCTTCATTTTAAGTAACAATATCAACCTGTTTAGTTTTTGTTGTTTGTTTTGACAATATTAACGTTTAACGTATTAACGATCAGTATTACCAGAAATGGATTCAGCTTGTTAGCTCGTCTGGAAAATTGCCATACTATATGTCTTTTAGGAAAGAATTAAGTTTAGCGGATTATTTAGCATTTGATTTCAATGTATCACTTTTGACCAAATTACGCAGTGGTACATTGCGATAAATGTTGAATCTGGCCGCTATACTAACATTCCAAGGGAAATGAGGATTTGTCCATGTTGTGCGTTAAACTGTATTGAGACCGAGTATCACTTCGTCCTTATATGTCCTACATTCCGTTTCATACGTTATCAATATCTACCGATATATTACTGTGTCTGGCCGAATATTCATAAACTTAGAACGCTACTAAAAGCGGACCCCTCTGAATCTCTGACAAGAAAACTCTGTATTTATCTATCCAAAGCCTGGCTTCTCAGATCACAGCTACTGAACACCTGACTGTTCTCTGTTAATTATTTGTTATTTGTCATGTTGTTACATAATTTAATAATTCTGTAATGCTATAGCATTGTATTGTTTGCTGTTGGCAATAACGTATTATTATTATTATTATTATTATTATTATTATAGTGTATATAGTTCTTGTTACTGTTCATGCTGTGTAAAACTCCTTATGAAGTCACCATTATTATGCCAAACTGACCACAGGACGCGCTGTCCGAAACCACAAACTTTAATAAGCCTGTTGTGCCTGGAAAATCAATGATACAATAATGTGGCCAAATGATTCAAGCCTGTATATTATGCGTTTAATACAATCATTACTACATTATTATGTCAAACTGACCACATCGGACACTTTTTAAATTACAAATTTTGATGAGCCGATTGTTCCTGGAAAATCAATAACACAAAATTGTGACAAGTGATTTAACCCTGTAAGCTACGCCAAACAGACCACAGAACGCACTGTCAAAAACCACAAGCTTTGATGAGCCAGTTGTGTCTTGAAAAGTCAAAGACAAACCACAGTGTATAGCGGCCGAGTCCTAAACTTTAATGTACCGGGAAGTCCATGACAAAATATCTATCAACGTTTCATGTAGTTTAACAAATCAAACCCTGCATATTTCTGGTTGAATATAATCATTACTACATTATTACGTCAAATTGACCACACCGGACACTGTCCGAAACCACAAGCTTTGATGAGCCGATTGTGCCAGGAAAGTCAATGACACAAAAATGTGGATAAATGATTCAACCCTGTAAAGCACGCGTTTAAGTTTAATAATTACTAGATTGCTACGTCCGTCAACAGACCACATAACGCACTGTCCGAAACCACAAGCTTTGATGAGCCGGTTGTGTCTTGAAAAGTCAAAGACAAACCACAGAGCATAGTGGTCGAGCCCTTAACTTTGATGTACCGGAATGTCAATGACAAAATATCTATCAACGTTTCATGTAGTTTAACAAATCAAACACTGCATATTTCTGGTTGAATATAATCATTACTACATTATTACGTCAAATTGACCACACCGGACACTGTCCGAAACCACAAGCTTTGATGAGCCGATTGTGCCAGGAAAGTCAATGACATAAAAATGTGGCCAAATGATTCAACCCTGTAAAGTACGCGTTTAAGTTTAATAATTACTAGCTATAGATTGCTACGTCCGTCAACAGACCATATAACGCACTGTCCGAAACCACAAGCTTTGATGAGCCGGTTGTGCCAGGAAAGTCAATGACATAAAAATGTGGCCAAATGATTCAGCCCTGTAAAGCACGCGTTTAAGTTTAATAATTACTAGATTGCTACGTCCGTCAACAGACCATATAACGCACTGTCCGAAACCACAAGCTTTGATGAGCCGATTGTGCCAGGAAAGTCAATGACATAAAAATGTGGCCAAATGATTCAGCCCTGTAAAGCACGCGTTTAAGTTTAATAATTACTAGATTGCTACGTACGTCAACAGACCACATAACGCACTGTCCGAAACCACAAGCTTTGATGAGCCGATTGTGTCTTGAAAAGTCAAAGACAAACCACAGTGTATAGGGGCCGAGCCCTTAACTTTGATGTACCGGAAAGTCCATGACAAAATTTAACAACCTTTCGTGTAGCTTAAGCAATCAAACATCGCATATTTCTGGTTGAATATAATCATTACTACATTATTACGTCAAATTGACCTCACCGGAAACTGTCGAAAACCACAAACTTTGATGTGCCGATTGTGCCTGGAAAGTCAATGACACAAAAATGTGGACAAATGATTCAGGCCTGTAAATTGAGCATTTAGAATAATCATAACTAGATTCCTACGTCAAACAGACCACATAACGCACTGTCCGAAACCACAAGCTTTGATGAGCCGATTGTGCCAGGAAAGTCAATGACATAAAAATGTGGCCAAATGATTCAACCCTGTAAAGCACGCGTTTAAGTTTAATAATTACTAGATTGCTACGTCCGTCAACAGACCATATAACGCACTGTCCGAAACCACAAGCTTTGATGAGCCGGTTGTGCCAGGAAAGTCAATGACATAAAAATGTGGCCAAATGATTCACGCCTGTAAGGTAGTATAATCATTGCCAGATTGCTAGCCAAACAAACCACCGAATGCACTGTTCAAAACCACAAGCTTTGGTAAGCCGATGATTGTGCGTTGAAAGTCAATGACAAATCAAAGTCAACAGTGTCTGAAATACACTTATTTCACTTATATCGAGACATCGCCAGCTGGTTTTTTTTCCATTGTCTTTTTGTTGAACTAAAACTTGTTTTATCAAGGCTCTAAAAAGTTTTATGGCCATCATCACAGTATTTTTGATAAGTTTGATGTCTCTGTGTCCAGGATCGCCCTGGATATATTTGACGTCTCATAGTTCCATGTTCCTTTCACACAATTTTGATTACACACGTGGCGGGTGTAGCTAGCTAAACAGGAGGTGCTTACCCTTCCGGAGCACCCGGCCTCACTTCCCTGGTGGAAGTTCACGTGTCTAAACTAACTTGTCAGTTCCAAAGTTTTTACTTTGCTTCTGGATTATGATTCGGATATGGATTAGTATGTTTGTTTTTTATTTGACCTGGACCTATCGTTCATCCTTGGAATCAAAGGGAAGCCACTGTCATTGTCACTGCTTCAATATTAAATTCTTTCAAAACCAGATGAAACACCGACTCGAAAAATATACCAAATAAGTTTAATTCTGACTGCTATTCAACTAAAATAAAATATTGGAAACAGTTACACTGAACAACATAAGCTGTGAAATACGAAGAAGAAAATGGAATTGGTTTGGTCACATACTGAGGAAAGAGGGAACAAATGACTGCAAGACAGCACTAGGGTGGCAACCAGAGGGGAAAAGTAAAGGTGGAAGACCTACGTCCACATTGAGGAAAACGACCGAAAAGGAAAGAAACGCTGCTGGATGGACTAGCTGGAATACAGCAAAAACAGCAGCAAAGAACAGGCAAAAATGTAAGGATAGCGTTACGGACTTATGCGCCTTCTGACGAGGAGAGCATTAAGGAAGGCTATTAGACTACAGCATGCGCAACAGGTAGGCAAAACAAACAAGACAACACAAAAGAAGGCAGATATACGTCAACAAATGCTTAAGCTTACAAATACGTCGATGAATAAAGATTGATAATAAGATAGAAAGAAAGAGACAGCTCTGTATTGCTCTTGTCACTCAATCATCAAGTACATTGTATTAATGTATTGTTTGAAAATGGCAGACGTATGCAGTAAGCACAGGTAACAAAGTCACGTGTATTGCATATTACACTTTAGTGAATTTGATATATCAGGCCCCAGTTTCACAATCATTTCTTAGCTAAGATTTTCCTTAACTTAAATCTGGCAAAATTTTAAATCATTATAATTTTGTCAATTTTTAAGATATTCAGGAATTTAAAGTGTCATTTTAAGATCACTTCTAGATTAAAACATTTGCATTTAGTTTTGACAAAAATATTCATTAGTAGTTCCAAAAAACAGATTGCCAAATTTTGCTTAATTTAAGTTAAGGGAAATCTTAGTTAAGGAGTGATTGTGAAACCGGGACCTGTTCTTTCCTGCTAGACGAAATTTGATTGCCTGAGATGTGACGTCGAAATTTTAACACTAAGCTGCTGAAATAGCAGCTCATCTCCGTCAACAAAAGTGCCTATATTTTTTTTAGGTCCTGGATTTCATGAAAAATTGGGGGGGGGGGGGGAATGATCATAGCTAATCATGGCCCATTAAATACTGTGTCATTGTTTGACCTAATTTCATACTGGATCTAGTACTGTTATTTTTTTCATTCAAACCGTCAGTTTTACATGTATTTGATTAATTTTTTTTAATTAAACGTCTTAATTTATCAACACCATAGTAAAATAAAACATCCTTAAATAAAAATCACGTTTTCTTTAAGGTCATCAAGATGTTTTGTTGAGTCAGAAAAAAAAATATTTTTCGGCAATATTTTAGTTCAATTGAGAGACGATCGTGACACAAAAAACTGGACAGTGATTCAAATTTGACACCGTCCTCACGAATAAACAGGGAGGCTATTTAAAGTGACTATACACCAAAAAATCAACTTATTTATAACTGTTTTATTTATAACACTAGATTGCCAAGGGACAGTAGATCTTTTCATGTTAACACGGTAAATTTTGTACAGGTACAGTGTAGTTTCTTTTCACTCATTATATAGTGCAAGATATCAGCAGTTTACCAGGGTAGGTACGGTAATCTCACACTTTAATGAACTTTTTCGGAACTTGTTTACACAACAATGAACCCTATTCCGGGAATGCCAACAAACAAATTATACATTTTTTACCTAAATTTTTAAATATTGGCATTCCCGGAATGAACCACGCAAAGCTGAATGTTTATAATAATAATAATAATAATAATAATAATTTATTTTATATAAGTGTCACATATAAAAATTCAATGTTCACACACACATTAAAAACCTTGTAAAATTTTTATATCCGGCCACATGTGGCCTACGAGACACTACATATTGTATCTATAATTAAAATACATGTAAAAAATACAACAAAAATTTACTCATAAAAATTAAAACATTCCACCTAGATTTTCTTTACCTCTATAATTATGTTTGTTAAATTTCAAGATATTCGTAAATTTATGAAGGTGTCATTTTAAGACCACTTCTAGATTCATTTTGTTTTGACAAAAATATTCATCAGAATTTCCAACACAAGATTACAAAAAAGGTGAAAAGAATTTCCCCCCCAAAACGTGTATTTTTGCACAATTTCGATAAAAAAATTCAACAAATATATTTTTTTTAAATTCGTAAATAATCAATTCCTGCTTTATTTTAATTTATAAATCTTCACACTTGTGTAGGTAATTTCATAATTGAACCCCTCTTTCACGTTTTTCAACCAAAATTAATGGTTTTTACTTGAATTTTCCTACTTAGATGACCCTTAATTCAAGTTAGGGAAAATCTTAGCTAATAAGGTCTGATAGTGAAACCGAGGCGTGAACTATTAGGAGATAGAGCATTATTATTTCACACTGACCTTGAAATAATGCATGTATAGTGCGTTACACATTCATTAAATCATTGATTAAGGCATGTTGACCCCTGTGAACCCACCTGTCTGGAAAAGGTCAAAACTGGTCATAGACACAATTTAAGAAAAGAAAAGGACAAATTTATTACCCTTGTATAACGCCTCTATATAAAATAGAATATTTTGACAGTTAGAAGCGCCAATATGAGGCATGAGTTATAGCGGTTTCTATATTAAGACATCGAATTTGATAAGGAGAGTCCAGTTGTCAGTAAGCATATTACGGACAAATGATCTTTGACAGTTCCAGCTGTCTCTGGTGTGTATAGGCAAACAACATTGACCTGTCCGCTTGACTTTAAATTCAAATATTTATTGTGGATCAGTTAATTCATTCATAGGGAAACGCACGTTTATTTCGTCTACAGATTGAGAACGCTGTTTATGTATTAACTGCAAATCCTCACTCTACCCGTCTCTTTATTATACCCCCCCCCCCCCGCTTAAAAAGTGGGGGGTATATAGTGATAGGGGTGTCCGCCCGTCCTTCCGTTACACCTTAGGGTACCTATCTCTTATCCGTAACTCCTCCTAAACACTTCAATGGATTTAGATGAAACTTTCACACAATCTTTGTGATATAATGTAGATGTGCACCTCCTATTTAAAAATTTGATCCGATGGCTTTTTGGGAGCGGGGGGGGGGGGTATTTTTGTGAGCTTGTGGCTCACAGTTTGTCTAGTTTAATACTGAAAACAATTGCTTTGTACAAAACAAATTGTGTAGGTCTTCAGTTTTACAATTGTAAAATACATACAGTAAAACCTCGATTCATCGCCTCCGTTTGTTCAGTCACATTTTGACGTTATAAAGGGCTTTTGAGATAAATCGGGAGAGGTGGATAAAGAAAAACATAAAGAAAATAGATTTTGGGACTTCAAAATAGTGTGGCGATAAGCGAGGAGGAAAGGTTATTGAGGGGCATTATAATGAGGTTTTACTGTAGACTAGTTTGTTAGCAACTTAAATACTTATACTTATTATGATTACTAAAGCTCTACTTTTATACTTTGAACACACCAAAGAGTAACAAGTAAGTCGAGAAACTATTTACTCTTTTTATACGGCCATATGATACTTGTAGTTATTTATATACAGTCCAACCTCCCTTAAAGGCCACCTCTATATAAGTGCCACCTGCTTATAAAGGCCAGTAGAATTGTATCCCAATTGTTCTTTATTCATATTATTTGAACCTGTATATAAAGGCCGCCTGCTTATAAAGGCCAGTAGAATTGTATCCCTTTTCTTATTCAATTTATTCATATTATTTGAACCTGCATATAATGGCCGCTTGGCCATAGCGGCCACTTTTACTGGTTCCCTTGGATGGCCTTTATGGACAGGTTTTACTATATCGTGACAGGTTGTCAACAACTGTTATCCATATACACATATAGCAACACTTCTTCTTTCACGAACTATCTTCATCTTTATTTGAACCTGTATATAAAGGCCACCTGCCCATAAAGGTAACTTTTACTGGTTCCCTTGTGTGGCCTTTATAGACAGGTTTAACTGTATATACATTTATATAATTATTATTATATATCTATTTTATATGCTGTGTTATATTATACAATTATGGACTTTTTAGTGGTTGTCAATGGTGTGATATAGACCAGAAAAATAAATATTGATCGAGGCGACAGCCATGAATATCACAACCACTCATTATTGAAAGTCCATAACTGTTTTATTATAAAATTCAGCCACTGTGGCACTTTGGTTTACAATGATTTCTCGCATCTGTGGCCATAAAATTTAACTATTTTACCAGTTCCCTGTTTCGAACTAGCTAGTTGAGACAATTTATACAAATAATATCCCGCAATAATTGGATCTCTCTGATTTTATAGTCCGATTCTACGAAATAATAACAGATATTCCGGATGAGTCGCAATCACTTGCGCATACTAAAATTTGGACGTCACAATTAATTTACGCAAATCAATGACCTATACCGATTTTGATACACACCGGATTTTTCAGAAATCCGTGGTATATCATGTGAGATCAAATGGTCACGTGTAACCATTTCAGCCAATCATTTAGATGGAATTGATTAATTATATAATAAATATCATTATGCATGCGTTGTTATTGTAAATATCCAATGTAAATGTCCAAGTGCATTGAAAATTTGTAAATATGTTACCTTCTGTACCACCTCCGCCTCCAGCGGTTAATGGAGTGAATAAAGAAAATAAAATGAATTGAATTGTGTGTTGGGTGAATTCTCCTATGAATATTCTTAATGAAAGGTCAAGCGAACGGGTCAATGTTGTTTGCCTATATATATTAACGCGCATACTGATTGGTTAGTTGGTTGAATGTTGCTTAACGTCGCATCAGCAATTTTTCAGCTATTCGCGACAATAACTATTTTTATTAATCTCTATGGATATTTTGTGTATGCATGTGAAGTGCGAGTGTGTAGTATGGTCTGCTTTGTACTAGCGCGCACTCAGGGCGACTTTACCGTGCTAGCTCACAGAGTCAGTACGCCGCAGACAAGCGTATTACTCCCTAGTCCATTATACTGATACCAGGTGAATCAGTAAAGGTCAACGGCAAGGAAAATTTACTTTCCCATATGTAGTCCGAGCGCGGTACTCGAACTCACAGCGGTGAGAGACTCGGATTTTAAGACTGACGTCTTAACCATTAGGCCACCGCGGCCTCCTCGCGCATACTGAACATGTGTTCTAAACCAGTTAAAATATTCATGCATTATATATAAATATATTTAGGAGAAATATTTGTTTTTGGATATCTCAATTTCTCAATTATTTTTTTCATGAAAAATTTTTTGTCCTATAATTTCATATTTTATACCTTATTTGAGATGAGATTGTGATAGATTTAAAAAAAAAAAAAAAAAAAACCCTCATCGAACTCGGATGAAAAGCGTTTGGATACCATTTATATACGTTACAGGAAAATATTTTAAAAGTAATCAAGACTACACTACATATAAAGGCAACAACGTTGACCTGTCCGTTTGACCTCTAATTAACATAATTCTTATAAATTAAAAAAAGTGCATTAATGTAGAGAGACCACATGGCTCTTGTGAAATGAAATAACTCTCATGAACTGGAGATAAAGAAAGTTTTTTCCTCTCATTTTTTTGTACTTTATTAACAGTTAACTGCTTAAACCGGTTAAAATAGCTTTATGAGTAGGTGGCCTTTATATACAGTTAAACCTGTCTAAAAAGGCTACTCAAGGGAACCAGTAAAAGTCTCCTTTGTAAACAGATGGCCTTTATATAGCCACACCTGTCTAAAAAGGCCACTCAAGGGGACCAGTAAAAGTCTCCTTTGTATACAGATGGCCTTTATATAGCCACGCCTGTCTAAAAAGGCCACTCAAGGGAACCGGTAAAAATAGCTTTATGAGCAGGTGGCCTTTATATACAGTTAAACCTGTCTGAAAAGGCCACTCAAGGGAACCAGTAAAAGTCTCCTTTTTTGTCCAATAATTTCATATTTTATACCTTATTTGAGATGAGATTGTGATAGATTTAAAAAAAATAAAAAAATTAAAAAAACCCTCATCGAACTCGGATGAAAAGCGTTTGGATACCATTTATATACGTTACAGGAAAATATTTTAAAAGTAATCAAGACTACACTACATATAAAGGCAACAACGTTGACCTGTCCGTTTGACCTCTTATTAACATAATTCTTATAAAAAGTGCATTAATGTAGAGAGACCACATGGCTCTTGTGAACTGAAATAACTCTCATGAACTGGAGATAAAGAAAGTTTTTTCTCTCATTTTTTGTACTTTATTAACAGTTAACTGCTTAAACCGGTTAAAATAGCTTTATGAGTAGGTGGCCTTTATATACAGTTAAACCTGTCTAAAAAGGCTACTCAAGGGAACCAGTAAAAGTCTCCTTTGTAAACAGATGGCCTTTATATAGCCACACCTGTCTAAAAAGGCCACTCAAGGGGACCAGTAATTGTCTCCTTTGTATACAGATGGCCTTTATATAGCCACGCCTGTCTAAAAAGGCCACTCAAGGGAACCAGTAAAAGTCTCCTTTGTAAACAGATGGCCTTTATATAGCCACACCTGTCTAAAAAGGCCACTCAAGGGAACCGGTAAAAATAGCTTTATGAGCAGGTGGCCTTTATATACAGTTAAACCTGTCTGAAAAGGCCACTCAAGGGAACCAGTAAAAGTCTCCTTTATAAACAGGTGGCCTTCATATAGCCACGCCTGTCTAAAAAGCCATTCAAAGGAACCGGTAAAAGTGGCCTTTATGAGTAGGCGGTCTTTATATATACAGGTTCTAATTATATGAAAAAAAGAACAATTGGGATTCAATTCTACTGACCTTTATAAGCAGTTAGCCTTTATATAGAGATGGTCTTTAAGGATGGTAGACAGGTCATCTTTGTTTTGTCTCAACATGTAGTTTCCAATTCATTATAAAATGGGAGTGATACAATTTTAGAGTCCGATAGAAAATTGATCACTATTGCTAATTAATACCGATTTAGTTTTATTTTAGCGATTTTCACGCTAGACAAATTTCGCTATTTATGATTTCCGCGAATAAATGTGTTTATAAATATAGGCTTACTTGTACCTGTTAACTATATTCTGTATTCATTTTATAATTTCAGCTTCAAGATTAAGACAATATCATAAGTATTATCTGTTTTCCGTTTTGGAAAATAATTTCTACCGAATGTAAACAGTGTTCGTTTTCCGATTTGGAAATTGATGAGCTGGGTAGTGCGGGAATTTATGATTGCGCGAATATGTGACACAACTCAGCATTTGGGCTAAAAATGTGAAAATAAGTACATTTAAAGCATTCATTTTTCATAAATGGAGAGTCCAGTTGTCAGTAAGCATATTACGGACAAATGATCTTTGACAGTTCCAGCTGTCTCCGGTGTGTATAGGCAAACAACATTGACCTGTCCGCTTGACTTTAAATTCAAATATTTATTGTGGATCAGTTAATTCATTCATAGGAAAACGCACGTTTATTTCGTCTACAGATTGAGAACGCTGTTTATGTATTAACTGCAAATCCTCACTCTACCCGTCTCTTTATTATACCCCCCCCCCCGCTTAAAAAAGTGGGGGGTATATAGTGATAGGGGTGTCCGCCCGTCCTTCCGTTACACCTTAGGGTACCTATCTCTTATCCGTAACTCCTCCTAAACACTTCAATGGATTTAGATGAAACTTTCACACAATCTTTGTGATATAATGTAGATGTGCACCTCCTATTTAAAAATTTGACCCGATGGCTTTTTGGGAGCGGGGGGGGGGGTATTTTTGTGAGCTTGTGGCTCACAGTTTGTCTAGTTTAATACTGAAAACAATTGCTTTGTACAAAACAAATTGTGTAGGTCTTCAGTTTTACGAATAAATATACATACAGTAAAACCTCGATTCATCGCCTCCGTTTGTTCAAGTCACATTTTGGCGTTATAAAGGGCTTTTGAGATAAATCGGGAGAGGTGGATAAAGAAAAACATAAAGAAAAGGATTTTGGGACTTCAAAATAGTGTGGCGATAAGCGAGGAGGAAAGGTTATTGAGGGGCATTATAATGAGGTTTTACTGTAGTTTGTTAGCAACTTAAATACTTATTCTTATTATGATTACTAAAGCTCTACTTTTATACTTTGAACACACCAAAGAGTAACAAGTAAGTCGAGAAACTATTTACTCTTTTTATACGGCCATATGATACTTGTAGTTATTTATATACAGTCCAACCTCCCTTACAGGCCACCTCTATATAAGTGCCACCTGCTTATAAAGGCCAGTAAAATTGTATCCCAATTGTTCTTTATTCATATTATTTGAACCTGTATATAAAGACCGCCTGCTTATAAAGGCCAGTAGAATTGTATCCCAATTGTTCTTTATTCATATTATTTGAACCAGTATATAAAGGCCGCCTGCTTATAAAGGCCAGTAGAATTGTATCCCTTTTCTTATTTAATTTATTCATATTATTTGAACCTGCATAATGGCCGCCTGGCCATAGCGGCCACTTTTACTGGTTCCCTTGGATGGCCTTTATGGACAGGTTTTACTGTATCGTGACAGGTTGTCAACAACTGTTATCCATATACACATATAGCAACACTTCTTTCACGAACTATCTTCATCTTTATTTGAACCTGTATATAAAGGCCACCTGCCCATAAAAGTAACTTTTACTGGTTCCCTTGGGTGACCTTTATAGGCAGATTTAACTGTATATACATTTATACAATTATTATTATATATCTATTTTATATGCTGTGTTATATTATACAATTATGGACTTTTTAGTGGTTGTCAATGGTGTGATATAGACCAGAAAAATAAATATTGATCGAGGCGACAGCCATGAATATCACAACCACTCATTATTGAAAGTCCATAACTGTTTTATTATAAAATTCAGCCACTGTGGCACTTTGGTTTACAATGATTTCTCGCATCTGTGGCCATAAAATTTAACTATTTTACCAGTTCCCTGTTTCGAACTAGCTAGTTGAGACAATTTATACAAATAATATCCCGCATTAATTGGATCTCTCTGATTTTATAGTCCGATTCTACGAAATAATAACAGATATTCCGGATGAGTCGCAATCACTTGCGCATACTAAAATTTGGACGTCACAATTAATTTACGCGAATCAATGACCTATACCGATTTTGATACACACCGGATTTTTCAGAAATCCGTGGTATATCATGTGAGATCAAATGGTCACGTGTAACCATTTCAGCCAATCATTTAGATGGAATTGATTAATTATATAATAAATATCATTATGCATGCGTTGTAACAACCCACTTTGAAAAAATTACGCACTTTGAAAAATTTTTTCAAATCGCGTTAAATTCGGGACAAGCTCAACGCACTTTGAAAAAAATTTTCAAAGTGCGTTAAAAAATTGTTTAGCTCAACGCACTTTGAAAAAAATATTTTTTTTATTTTAAACAGCGTTAAAAAACACCTGTGACAACCCACTTTGAAAAAATTACGCACTTTGAAAATTTTTCTTCTCACCCATAAAACATCTTTGATTTCAACAATTTTCTTGGAGCTCTTCTTTACGGGAGACCCGATAATAACCAACAGGAATAAACGTGCACCAGGCAGTTTGATAGGCAGTACGTTCAAAATGGCAAAGACCCACACACACACACACACAGAGAGAGAGAGAGAGAGAGAGAGAGAGAGAGATCTTGAGATTTGCCAAGAAAACGAATTGCCAACTTGTCGACCTTTGTCAATTTGGTTGTGTGTGTGTGTGTGTGTGTGTGTGTGTGTGTGTGTGTGTGCTAGCATATTCTAGTAATATAAACAGGTCTGGAATACAACTATATAAGACATGAGAACCCTTGATAGTTAAGCAGTCAGGACGTCGGAACAATGGCAATTATAGCCGATATAACTGCAATTGATGTAGCAGGCAAAATTAATAATGCGCTTTACTACAAGAAAAGTAGAGGGTTTGGGGCGTGTGGGACCCCTATATGTAGTAACACCACAAATGTAGTAACTTTTACAAATCTGAACAGTGGCGGATTTAGGGGAGGGGTTGCGGGGGTTGCAACCCCCCCTTTGAAAAATTTAAAAAGAGAGAGAGTGAGATATTGACTGATTAAAATTATTTTTTTGGCCCCATCGGGGCTCCGCCGTAGACCCATCGTCTCTGAAAGCTCGCGCCTTCGGCGCTCGCATCTAGCATTGATATAATTCTCAGATAGTTCTCAACCCCCCCCCCCCCCTTTCAAAAAATCTTGGATCCGCCCCTGCTGAAATGTAATGAAAATGTAGTAAGTTTGGTCTTAAATGTAGTAAATGTTTTTCACAAATGTAGTAAAATTATACCACAAATGCAACAACTAAAAAAAATGATAAAGTGTAATTTTTTTCACAATTGGTAATATCTCGGCTATTCATGGTTCATGTATATGTGAACAGTCATTTTCAGCTGTGACAAGGCTACTACAAGGGAGTTCCGAGATGAATTTCACGTCCCCAGGATATTTATTGTCGCCGTTTCGAAGATATAATTTTTTGATTTGTTATTGGTCACCCCCGCCCCATCTTTGATGGGTTGAATTTTATTTATTTGTTATGGCATGTTTAATAATGTACTTTCTGTCACGGAAGATAATTTCCGTGTGTGAGAGATCACTGGTTCGAACCCCGGCAGGATCTGACCAAGACTTCTTGAAAATGATACTGTGGAATGAAAGCCATTGGGGTCATTTGGATAAGACCTTACAACCGATGCCCCATGTCGACGCAGATGTTACACGATAAAGTGCACTCCTTAACCCTAAATTTCAAATTCCAAACAGGAAACATCTCTCATCTATATATGTTTAAATTCTTTTGCTAATAAAATTTATGAAATGTAATGTGTAATATAATGCATTGCTTTAGTAAAGTAATTGTAATATAATGCATTACTTTCCAAAATGCAAGTAATTGTAATTGTAATATAATGCTTGTTTTGCCAAAGTTATTGTAATGTAATGCATTACATGTACATTGCAATGTAATTCGCCCCATGTCTGACATATAGGGTCTCACAGCCCGCCATAAACCGGTTAACCACACCACCCCTTTATTTCGAATGTAGGTCCAAGTCGTACCATGATGGCAACGGGCCTTTTTTTTCGGGGGGAAGCTTTTGGTTACTGGCATTTGTCCAGTTCCACAATTTTAGACATCTTTAACACCAATTAAATATTTGTGTTTCCTCTCTTGAACATACAACCACTACCATACTACGCATTTGAGCAGGAGATACTACTCCCGGAGCACCTGATCTCACTTCCATGTCTGTCTGGAAATCCGCGCTTGTTTTCTTACACATATTTGCAAGCTATTTAGTTTCGCGAGAAAGGAATACACATTGGTAATGTTTGTGTGGATTTATGTGTTCAATGGCCAAACTTATATATATTCCATTTTCAAATTTGAACTAAATCAGACAACAAATAAGACTAAAACGGCCGATTATGCGTTTATAGTAACGGCGGGTATCTTGAATATGGCGCGGAACGCCAACAAAACTTTAATCTTTACAAACCATGGGCCATTTGGTTCAAATTGGCCCAGTGGTTTCATTGTAAATATACATGGTTTACGGTCAGGATATATATGGTATAGGTGCTACATATCGCAAAGATAGGTGTTTTCCTAAAATGTCCCCCCTTGTAACCCCCTCCTCCTCACCCGACACCCTAGGCTGCTAACCACATTTTGAAACTGGTTTTCGCATTTTGCGACATACAAACGCTAACCCTGCTATTAGTTATGTTGGTTAAAACTTGTGTTGGCTATTGTAGATCATTCAATCACAAATGAAAATATGCGTTGAACGAAGTGAAATAAATTTAAATGTACCTCATTAACGCAGTTTGATTTTTTTTCAATTCGCGTTGAACTTGTCCCGCATTCAACACAGTTTGAAAAACAATTCAAAGTGCGTAATTTTTTCAAAGTGGGTCGAATTTTATATGTACCTCATTAACGCACTTTGAAGTATTTTTCAAAGTGCGTTGAGCTGAACCATTTTTTAACGCACTTTGAAAATTTTTTTCAAAGTGCGTTGAGCTTGTCCCGAATTTGACGCGATTTGAAAAAATTTTTCAAAGTGCGTAATTTTTTCAAAGTGGGTTGCTACAATGCGTTGTTATTGTAAATATCCAATGTAAATGTCCAAGTGCATTGAAAATTTGTAAATATGTTACCTTCTGTACCACCTCTACCTCCAGTGGTTAATGGAGTGAATAAAGAAAATAAAATGAATTGAATTGTGTGTTGGGTGAATTCTCCTATGAATATTCTTAATGAAAGGTCAAGCGAACGGGTCAATGTTGTTTGCCTATATATATTAACGCGCATACTGATTGGTTAGTTGGATGAATGTTGCTTAACGTCGCATCAGCAATTTTTCAGCTATTCGCGACAATAACTATTTTTATTAATCTCTATGGATATTTTGTGTATGCATGTGAAGTGCGAGTGTGTAGTATGGTCTGCTTTGTACTAGCGCGCACTCAGGGCGACTTTACCGTGCTAGTCACAGAGTCAGTACGCCGCAGACAAGCGTATTACTCCCTAGTCCATTATACTGATACCAGGTGAATCAGTAAAGGTCAACGGCAAGGAAAATTTACTTTCCCATATGTGGTCCGAGCGCGGTACTCGAACTCACAGCGGTGAGAGACTCTGGATTTTAAGACTGACGTCTTAACCATTAGGCCACCGCGGCCTCCTCGCGCATACTGAACATGTGTACTAAACCAGTTAAAATATTCATGCATTATATATAAATATATATTTAGGAGAAATATTTGTTTTTGGATATCTCAATTTCTCAATATTTTTTTTCATGAAAAATTTTTTGTCCTATAATTTCATATGTTATACCTTATTTGAGATGAGATTGTGATAGATTTAAAAAAAAAAAAAAAAAAAAAAAAAAAAACCTCATCGAACTCGGATGAAAAGCGTTTGGATACCATTTATATACGTTACAGGAAAATATTTTAAAAGTAATCTAAGTAAGACTACACTACATATAAAGGCAACAACGTTGACCTGTCCGTTTGACCTCTAATTAACATAATTCTTATAAATTAAAAAAAGTGCATTAATGTAGAGAGACCACATGGCTCTTGTGAAATGAAATAACTCTCATGAACTGGAGATAAAGAAAGTTTTTTCCTCTCATTTTTTTGTACTTTATTAACAGTTAACTGCTTAAACCGGTTAAAATAGCTTTATGAGTAGGTGGCCTTTATATACAGTTAAACCTGTCTAAAAAGGCTACTCAAGGGAACCAGTAAAAGTCTCCTTTGTAAACAGATGGCCTTTATATAGCCACACCTGTCTAAAAAGGCCACTCAAGGGGACCAGTAATTGTCTCCTTTGTATACAGATGGCCTTTATATAGCCACGCCTGTCTAAAAAGGCCACTCAAGGGAACCAGTAAAAGTCTCCTTTGTAAACAGATGGCCTTTATATAGCCACACCTGTCTAAAAAGGCCACCAAGGGGACCAGTAATTGTCTCCTTTGTATACAGATGGCCTTTATATAGCCACGCCTGTCTAAAAAGGCCACTCAAGGGAACCAGTAAAAGTCTCCTTTGTAAACAGATGGCCTTTATATAGCCACACCTGTCTAAAAAGGCCACTCAAGGGAACCGGTAAAAATAGCTTTATGAGCAGGTGGCCTTTATATACAGTTAAACCTGTCTGAAAAGGCCACTCAAGGGAACCAGTAAAAGTCTCCTTTATAAACAGGTGGCCTTCATATAGCCACGCCTGTCTAAAAAGCCATTCAAAGGAACCGGTAAAAGTGGCCTTTATGAGTAGGCGGCCTTTATATATACAGGTTCTAATTATATGAAAAAAAGAACAATTGGGATTCAATTCTACTGACCTTTATAAGCAGTTAGCCTTTATATAGAGATGGTCTTTAAGGATGGTAGACAGGTCATCTTTGTTTTGTCTCAACATGTAGTTTCCAATTCATTATAAAATGGGAGTGATACAATTTTAGAGTCCTATAGAAAATTGATCACTATTGCTAATTAATACCGATTTAGTTTTATTTTAGCGATTTTCACGCTAGACAAATTTCGCTATTTATGATTTCCGCGAATAAATGTGTTTATAAATATAGGCTTACTTGTACCTGTTAACTATATTCTGTATTCATTTTATAATTTCAGCTTCAAGATTAAGACAATATCATAAGTATTATCTGTTTTCCGTTTTGGAAATTAATTTCTACAGAATGTAAACAGTGTTCGTTTTCCGATTTGGAAATTGATGAGTTGGGTAGTGCGGGAATTTATGATTGCGCGAATATGTGACACAACTCAGCATTTGGGCTAAAAATGTGAAAATAAGTACATTTAAAGCATTCATTTTTCATATCAACTGTTTTTTCGTTGGCTATTTCTCTGCAACAGTATCTGCTTTTCGGCCACTACCTATCTTTATCCCGGCTAACGCACAGGCACAATTTCTACACCTTCGCCTATAGTTGGCGATGTCTCGATATAAGTGAAATATTCTTGACTGGGACGTTAAACACCATCACTCAACTCTCGACGCAACATAAGTTGAAAGAGTCTTTAAACCGTAGCGTAAAAGTCCATTACATCACTCCATCCCTCTTTTATGCTAGAAAATTATATGCCGTGAGCAAAAATGACAATTTTTTTCATTTTCCCGTAATTAATTTCATTTTTGTAATGATTAAATGAGCCGATGAGAAAAAAAACACTTACAAGTTTTTAAACACGACATGAAGATGTTTAAAGTAATATTTAATGACGATTGTCACGGTTAAGTACTTATCATGATTGTCAGGGCCAGGTGATGTATTTTTCAACTTTTTTAAAAATTAATTAGAATGCTTAAAATACCAATTGGCTTATGGCAACCACGCAGATATTTAGTCATAACAACACAGTCGCAACTGTTTATGAAGGCCACACAAGGGAACCAGTAAAAGTGGCCTTTATGGGCAAGTGGCCTTTATATTTAGAGGTTCAAATAATATAAATAATTACTAGCTTTGACAAAAAGTTTTGCCCCTTTAAAAATTTTAATAGTGGTTTTTCCTATCCGTCCCACTCATCCCACAATGCTGAGAAGAATTATTATAAACTATAGCTTTAGTACTGTTCTGTGTTAACTTTTCAGATGGTGAATTTCTTAAATATTTTATGTCCATGGCATAACCATCTTTACTAATAGTTGGCAAAGATATAAAGGGGCGTATCTTGCTTCGATCATGCTTGTTCTGAAGTGCCTTGGAATGTCAGGGGAAAATGGAATTTGGTCAGAAAATTATCGGGAAATTGTCAGGCATTTTGAATGAAGTCAAGGGTGGGAACCATGTAATATATAATGGTATTCGTCACCTAAATCGATGGTACAAAGTTGGCACTCAGTGCGGTCCCAGTGGGATTCAAACTTAGTCTACAAGAGATGCTGCTGTGTAGCACTTGCTTGCTTTAGACCACTCAGTCACAGATAATAAACAATACAGATTTGTCGATGGTTGGTTGGTTGACGTCGCATCAGCAATTTTTCAGCCACAGTCAAACCTGTCTATAAAGACCACAAAAGGGACCCAGTAAAAGTGGCCTTTATGTACAGGTGGCCTTTATATACAGGTTAAAATAACATGAATAAAGAACAATTGGGATACAATTTTACTGGCCTTTATAAGCAGGTGGCCTTTATATAGAGGTGGCTTTAAGGCAGGTTGGACTGTCTTTAAGGCAGGTTGGGCTGTATTAATTTGCGACGAGAACTATTATATTAATATCTATGGATTAATTTATGAACAATTTCGTGTATGCATGTGAAGTGCGAGTGTGTATTATGGTCTGACTTGTACTAGCGCGCACTCAGGGCGACTTTAATGTGCTAGATCACAGAGTCAGTACGCCGCAGACTAGCGTACCACTCCTCCCAGTCACATTATACTGACATTGGGTGAATCAGTAAAGGCCAACGGCAAGGAAAATTCACTTTCCAACATGTGGTCTGAGCGGAACTCGAATTCACAGCGATGAAAGACCCTGCATACCAATAAATTAGTTCCCTTTGTGCTCATGAATATTCATGACGGTACATCACGTGATCCCAAGTTTAATGACCGGGAAAATATGAATACCAAAACAATCGATTTGTAATTGTTATTTCCCCATATGGCACCTCAACTTAACTTCTGTTGCACCGGTGTCAAGAGAAACCGACGTAAAATCAAATATGTCCTCCCAGAATGGAAGTAATTAAATCTGGGCCCTGTTGCATGAATTGACGTCTTGGACTTGTACTTTTAATATCCCCTTATGTGCCTCATTAAAAACGTCAGATTTGTCAAATAGATCAATTTTAAAAAAACTCTGGGAACTTTTTTAAGTGTAATTTTAAGAACTCGATTGTCTGTATCCGAAACAACATCTCTTGTGATTCCGTTTCTCTTTTCGGAAATTATTGTAAGTCGTAAGTTGGTTGAAGTAAACTATTTCAAAAACTCGGTTATTTCGACTTTTTTCATATTTTAAAAGAAAATACTGCTGGATGAAATCGAGTTTACGCTTCGTAAATTTAAGTTTAGTGGGAACCTCGAAATCCTGACAAATATACTAGAAAAGTACATAAACGTATTCTAACCGGTGTCAAGGCAAATTTCTGCACTTTCGCCTATAGCTGGCGACGTCTCGATATAAGTGAAATATTCTTGACTAGGACGTTAAACACCATTACTACTACTACTACTGCACCGTGTATAGAAATAGCGGTTCAATGTAGAGCTATATTGCGTTTAATTTGACCTGGTCGTTTGACCTTTAATTCAAATATCCATTGTGTAATTTTTGGTCGATATATATATGGATAGATGGTAGTAACATGGGCAAACAACATTGACCTGTCTGTTTGACCTTTAATTGGGAATATTCCTATAAGAGGGTCCACCCAATACATAGGCTGTGTTAGGATTCACAGTTAATACAGATAGAAATTGTACGTGGTTAGTGTTTACATCATATAGACGAAATATACACGCATGATCCCTATTACTTAAATTTACCTGGCCAAACCAAAGGTCAAGCGGACAGGTCAATGCTGTTTGCCTTTACTAGAACTGGGTACCAGGTTGTAATGAAACATGCTTTCTTACCTTAATCACACAGTCTATTCATTAATCTAATACAAGGTCAAAAGACAAGGTCAATATATATGTTGATTGCTATAAGCAAATGCATTGCCATGTTCTACATAATTAATGCCCACATTTGGTAATGGATGTGTTACAAATACCTTCACGTGTCTATCTGACATTGCGTGTTGTATATATAGAGATTAACTGACAATTTTGAAGTTATTCGTCAACTTAGTGTTTAACTGTTTGTAGGCCTGTACCGTGTATAAAAATGGCGGTTCAATTAATGTAGAGCTATAGTTAGTTTAATTTGACCTGATCGTTTGACCTTTAATTCAAATATTTAAACAGACATATCAATTGTGTGTATATATTAATATTGATTTTCTGTTCTTTATGTTTTATGTTTATTGAATTACTTGCCATAACCAATTATTGTAATTGAGTTTGAGCTATAAAAGTTATTATTATATTATTATTATTATTATTATTAGTAGTAGTAGTAGTAGTAGTAGTAGTAGTAGTAGTAGTATTATAGACAAAATCAATGTGTTTCTTAGCCTTGTCTCGTTTATTTGTGTTGTCATGTTCTTACTTGCGTTGGTTGTTGCAAAGTATAAATTTTCCAGTCGCAGTTATTCTTAATATAACTCGACTTTATGTATGGTTTATTTTCACATTGGCTTGTTTATTGACGGATCGCCGGCCACGCCCATAATTTTGCGACAAAGGCTTGAATCAGAGACGCAAAAAGAATGAAAACTCGGTCCGAATTGTGCCGTTTAATGACGTCACTGACACTAGTACGTCATTAGTTGCCTTGACGCTGCTTTGGTACCACGTACGATAGCAGTCAGTGTCGGAACATTGTGGGCTTGGTCGGCGATACATCAATTGTAAATAAACTTAAAAAGTCTATTACTGTTAATGTTTTTATATTCGCGGTGTACTGATTTTCGCTTTTTTCGCGGTCGTTCGTTTTGCGCGAAAATTATATTATGCTCATGGTGTTTTAGTGCATATGTAAAAAACGCGAAAATTTAACTTCGCGGATATTCTAAATTTCTTTACAGCGAAAAATAAATACACGCTAAATTAAATACGTTTACAGTATACAAACTAAAGGTCAACTGGACAGGTCAAACTTTATGCACTTTGCAGGTTATTTGCTTTATGTTATAATGTTGACCATGATGCGAGGTGAACAGGATTGACGTCATAGTGGTATTTATAGAGTCCTCAATAGTCTCGTATATTTTCAAGTCGCCTTGTTAACGTTATTTGCGTTTATAAAAATAAGATTTTAATATCGTCGAGACGAAAATAAATGACATATGATTAATATTTCGTGACATTTACGACAAAATTCTTTTATTATAATGCATCACTGCTAGGAAATCTACGTCTTCAACCGGTACTATTACCAATGTATGGAGAACCATTGGTGTCTTGGGATCAAAACATACAACGGTTGGTTGAATATTCCTTAACGTCGCATCAGGAATTTTCAGCTATTCGCGACGAGAACTACTTTATTTAGCTTTATGGATTAATCTATGAACAAGCCTCGTGTAAGCATGTGAAGTGCGAGTGTGTTGTATGGTCTGTCTTGTACCAGCGGGCACTCAGGGCTACTTTAAGGTACTAGCTCACCGATTCAGTACGCAGCAGACAAGTATACCACTCCCCCAGTTTATTATACTGATACCAGGTGAACCAGTAAAGCCCAACGTCAAGGAAAATTCACTTTCCTACATGTGGTCTGAGCGGGACTTAAACTCACAGCGGTGAGAGACCCTAGATTTGTAGACTGATGTCTTATCCATTAAGCCACCGCGCCTCCAAAAACTATACAACGCTATGAAATTTACGTCTTCGGCTGGTACCACTATCTATGTATGGAGAATCATTTGGTTTTGTCTCTAAAATAAAAAAAAACGCATTCTGCGTCTTCAGCTAGTACCTTTATCAATGTATGGAGAACAATTTGTGTTTTGTCTCTAAAATATAAAAAAAGCGTTCTGCGTCTTCAGCTGGTACCTTTATCAATGTATGGAGAACCATCGTGTTTTGTCTCCAAAATATACGAAAACGTATTCTGCGTCTGCAGCTCGTACCTTTATCAATGTATTGAGAACCATTCGTGTTTTGTCTCTAATATATAGAAAAACGCATTCTGTGTCTTCAGCTGGTACCTTTATAAATGTATGGAGAACCATTCGTGTTTGTCTCCAAAATATACCAAAACGTATAATGCGTCTTCAGCTGGTACCTTTATCAATGTATGGAGAACCATTCGTGTTTTGTCTCCAAAATATACGAAAACGTATATTGCGTCTTCAGCTGGTACCTTTATCAATGTATGAAAACCATTCGTGTTTGTCTCTAAAATATACGAAAACGTATTCTGCGTCTTCAGCTGGCACCTTTATCAATGTATGGAGAACCATTCGTTTTGTTTCTTAAAATAAACAAAAAAACGCATTCTGCGTCTTTAGAGTACTTTTGTCTAAGTATGGAGAACCATTCGTGTTTTGTTTCTAAAAAATACAAACGTACTCTGCGTCTGCAGCTGGTACCTTTATCTATGTATGAAGAACCATTCGTGTTTTGTCTCTAAAATACAAAAACGCATTCTGCGTCTTCAGCTGATACCTTTATCAATGTATGGAGAAATGCATTGCATGTTTCGAAATTCTTCCCTCGTGTACATAATCCTTACCCCCGTGTACACACACCCTTACCACTGTGTACACACATCCTTACCCCCATGTACACACATCCTTACCCCCGTGTACACACATCCTTACCACTGTACACACATTCTTACTCCCGTGTACACACATCCTTACCACTGTACACACATCCTTACCACTGTGTACACACAGCCTTACCCCCGTGTACACACATTTTACCCCCGTGTACAAACACCCTTACCACTGTGTACACACATCCTTACCCCCGTGTACACAAATTCTTACCCCCGTGTACACACATCCTTACCACCGTGTATACACATTCTTACCCCCTGTACACACATTCTTACCACTGTGTACACACAGCCTTACCCCCGTGTACACACATCCTTACCCCCGTGTACACACATCCTTACCACTGTGTATACACATCCTTACCCCCGTGTACACACATTCTTACCCCCGTGTACACACATCCTTACTACTGTGTAAACATATCCTTACCCCCGTGTACACACATCCTTACCCCAGTATACAAACATCCTTACCCCCATGTACACACACCCTAACCCCTGTATACACACATCCTTACCCCCGTATGCAAACATCCTTACCCCCGTGTACACACATCTTTACTCTCGTGTACACAAACCCTTACCTCTGTATACACACATCCTTACTCCTGTGTACACAAATTCTTACCCCGTGTACACAAATCCTTACCCCAGTATACACAAGTTCTTACCCTCGTGTAAACAAATCTTTACCCCCGTGTACACACACCCTTACCCCTGTGTTCACAAATCTTTACTCTCGTGTACACACATCCTACCCCGTATACAAACATCCTTACCCCCTTGTACACACATCATTACCCCCGTATACACACATCCTTACCCCGTGTACACACACCCTTACCCTGTGTTCACAAATCTTTACTCTCGTGTACACACATCCTTACCACCGTATACATACATCCTTAGCCCCGTAAACAAAATCCTTATTTTCGTGTACATACATCATAACCCCCGTGTACACAAACTCTTACAACGTATACACAAACCCTTACCCTCGTGTACACAAATCTTTAGCCCCGTGTACACACATCCTTACCTCTGTGTACACACATCCTTACCCTGTATACATACATTCTTACCCCCGTATACAAACATCCTTACCTCCTAACCTTGTACACAAATCCTTACCCCCGTGTACAAACATCCTTAACTCCGTGTACACACATTCTTGCCCCGTGTATACACATTCTAACCCCGTGTACACACATCCTTAACCCGTGTACACACATCCTTACCCCGTGTTCACACATCTTTACTCTCGTGTACACACATCCTTACCCCCGTATATATACATCCTTAGCCCCGTATACAAAATCCTTATGTTCGTGAACATACATTATTACCCCCGCGTACACACATTCTTACCTCCGTGTACACACATCCTTACCTCTATGTACACACATCCTTACCCCGTATACATACATTCTTACCCCGTATACAAACATCCTTACCTCCTAACCTTGTACACAAATCCTTACCCCCGTGTACAAACATCCTTAACTCCGTGTACACACATTCTTGCCCCGTGTATACACATTCTAACCCCCGTGTACACACATCCTTAACCCGTGTACACACATCCTTACCCCGTGTTCACACATCTTTACTCTCGTGTACACACATCCTTACCCCCGTATATATACATCCTTAGCCCCGTATACAAAATCCTTATGTTCGTGAACATACATTATTACCCCCGCGTACACACATTCTAACCTCCGTGTACACAAATACTTACCACCGTATACATACATACATACACCTTACCCCGTCTTTACCCCCCCCCCCCCCCCCCCCCCCCCCCCCCCCCCCCCCCCCCCCCCCCCCCCCCCCCCCCCCCCCCCCCCCCCCCCCCCCCCCCCGTGAACACACATCCTTACTCCCGTACTAGATTGGGGAAGGTGAGTTTTCAAAATTTACAAATTCTTATGTCCAGTGTTAGGTTGGGTACGGTGAGTTAACGCGGTTTGGAAATCATGTCGGCTATTTTTTGTACCTGTAAAAAAACAAATTCACGTTGGTCACACATGATGATACTTGCATACACTGTTATCAGCGTATTGAGACCATGTGATGATTAAAGTCCAGATTTTTTAAGGGACTGTACTCAACATGTTAGAGTCGACCGGCAAACTGACACGTGTTTAACCGTACATAAACAAACAGGAGAAAGCTATTTTGTTGATCTTACCATATTCAAATATTCCCCAACAAATATACGCCAAAGAGTGCATCAAAATTCCGACATGTATTTATGTACAAAATGAATGATTTTATGTTGCCATGACAATCAAAAAGGTAATAAATTAAAATTTTTCTCAGTAGTTGATATAAGAATGATTGGCATGCTTCACACTTATAACTGACGTCTTTACGACAAAATGATAGGAAAACATAAGTCACCGGACAAGTCATTAATTATGTAGACTAATGTAATATGATGCATGTTTTTATATCGGAATTTTGTTCGGTTATTTCCGTCGCACGTTGCCTGAGCGGAGATGGCCGACACGTTATCGCGGATTGTGTTTTACATTTTTATATATATAGTAGTAGTATTTATGATAATCAATAACAGAAAAATATGCAATATGCATGTTTTTTTTTTGTACTTACTGTACCGATTACATTTCGGAACATTGTTCGGTTATGTCCGTCGTAAGGTTGCCTGAACAGAGAGAGCCGATTGCATTTTACGCTTTATTAAGTACACCAGCATTAAAAGTGAATCAAGAACATTTATGCGTTATTAATGTGTATCTGCCATATTTTTAAATTTTCAATGGGAGCATATGTTTCCGGCTGCCTTCGTTGTGCTTCGGAAACGCGAAAAAAAAACAGCAACAACAAGCGATTGTATACAAATCTGGGATCATGGTTCGGTCTTTTCCGTCGTACCAACGGAGAGGGCCGATCTTTGTTCATGGATTTTACAATACGAATGCCATGTATTAAAGGGCACACTCAAGAAATTATTGCTGTCCTCCGTGTTAACAATGGTGAAATAATTATGTTAAAAATACATTCCCATGCTAAGAAAAAAAGTTGTCGAATTTTTAATTGGTATTTTCCGTTGGACTACGCATGTACGGAAAGAGCCGAGTCAGTTTACAGACTATGTGTTCTTAGTAGTTTCTGCGAGAAAAAAATAAATAACATTCATCTCGGTCAATAGCCGAATCATAATAAATTGTTAGTTTTTTAAGTCTGGCTCGTGTCATATGTCTAGAGTTCCTATAAAAGCCGAGGCATATATATTTAAAAGGTTTTGTTTTAAATTTTGTCACTTAGATTTTGTCACTTAAAAACTGTTTCGCGTCACATGTAGTTAATGTTTCATGTAAGAGTTTTTGATAATTTTTGGTTTAACAAATAAAATCATTCTCAAAATTGAATGACTGTATTAAGCTTTTCGTCTGGTGACTTGGACTTTGGACTACTTCATAAGGTGTTGGACTTCATTAGTTGGAGTTGTTAAAGAGCCTGGATCATTCATGTTCATACTCACAATACTAGTCTAACCAATCTTAAAGGTCACCTCTATATAAGGACCACCTGCTTGTAAAGGCCAGTAAAATTGTATCCCAATTCTTCTTTATTTATATTATGTTTACCTGTATATAAAGGTCACATTCCCATAAAGGCCACTTTTACCGGCTGCATGGGGTGGTCTTTATATACAGGTTTAACTGTACTGTTAAACAGCTGCCAAGAGATAGAGAGTAACTACCGAGGTGCCGAGATGTGCTGCCGATTCGGCACTGGTCTGATTTTGTTAGCTTATTGTGTTAAACTTTCGACATGTCTGTACTGTATGGCAGCTTCGACTGTTATTGATCAAAAAGCGTTATGGCCGTCATCACAGTACCCGGTATTGTTTATAAGTTTGATATCTCTCTGTCCAGGATTGCCTTGGGATATATTTGACGTTCCATAACTCCATGTTCCTTTCACTTAATTTTGATTACACACGTGGCGGGTGTAGCTAGCTAAACAGGAGGTGTGACCCCTCCGGAGCACCCGAACTCGCTTCCCTGGTTGAAGTTCACGTATTGAACCCGAACTGTCAGTTCCAAAGTTTATACTTTGCTTCTGGATTGTGATTCGACTTGTTTTTGATGGGTAAGATAATCTCCATTTCATCCAGGTGTATGGGCTCAATTACGTCAGAGAGGAATCAACAAGTTTGTTTCAGAAATAAAAAATGTCCTATAGACCACCAAACGGGTTTCTACCTAAAAAGTATTTTCTTGCGAAAACTAGTTAGTCTAGATGACAAATGGTATTTTTCACATAACCTAAAAAAATAGGCCGCACAAAATGTTTTTACATAAAGTTGTTCTGCAACATGTCCCCAATCAGAAACTGCATGATGCCACCTTGGCAGCCTTAGGGAATTCAAGATATCCAAGATGGCGGACAAGATGGCTGCCAGAATCGTTTTCTTTTTATATTTGTTGATGTTTAAGGTTTTTCCATGTGTTGTTGTGTTTTATGCAGTATATTAATGGTAGTCTATCATTAATGCTTCACTATAATAATCAACAAATCAATAAAATGATAATTATAGAAGCTATTCTAGCAAAAATGGTCTTTGTTCTCCCATTTTTAAAAGTGCAAAGCTAGAGAAGTCATATAATATACCTTTTCTTTATTAGGTTTCAATTACAATGCAAAGTCTATTCAACTTCCCTCTATGATCGAATGAATAACACCATAATCAGCACTGGTTGATAATACAATACAGTCATAGTTTTAACATCATCCTGCTTTGACCTGCCCTCAGACAGTATAACCACAGCAATACTCTCCTGCTTTGACCTGCCCTCAAACATTAGCCACAGCTTTATTTCCATGCTTTGACCTGCCCTCAGACTGTACGGCCACTCTTTACTGTCCTGCTTTACCTGCCCTCAGACTGTACAGCAAAAGTTTTGCTATCCTGTTTTGACCTGTCCTCAGACTGTACAGCCACATCTTTACTATCCTGCCTGTCTTGACCTGTCCTCAGACTGTACAGTCACATCTTTACTATCCTGCCTGCTTTGACCTGCCCTCAGACTGTACAGCCACATCTTTACTATCCTGCCTGCTTTGACCTGCCCTCAGACTGTACAGCCACATCTTTACTATCCTGCCTGCTTTGATCTGCCCTCATATTGTACAGCCACATCTTTACTATCCTGCCTGCTTTGACCTGTCCTCAGACTGTACAGCCAGGGCTTTACTATCCTGCTTGCTTTGACCTGCCCTCAGACTGTACAACCACATCTTTACTGTCCTGCCTGCTTTGACCTGCCCTCAGACTGTACAGCCACATCTTTATTATCCTGCCTGCTTTGACCTGCCCTCAGACTGTACAGCCACATCTTTACTATCCTGCCTGCTTTGACCTGTCCTCAGACTGTACAGCCAGGGCTTTACTATCCTGCCTGCTTTGACCTGCCCTCAGACTGTACAACCAGGGCTTTTACTATCCTGCCTGCTTTGGCCTGCCCTCAAACTGTACAGCCACATCTTTACTGTCCTGCCTGCTTTGACCTGCCCTCAGACTGTACAGCCACATCTTTACTATCCTGCCTGCTTTGACCTGCCCTCAGACTGTACAGCCACATCTTTACTGTCCTGCCTGCTTTGACCTGCCCTCAGACTGTACAGCCACATCTTTACTATCCTGCCTGCTTTGACCTGCCCTCAGACTGTACAACCAGGGCTTTACTATCCTGCCTGCTTTGACCTGCCCTCAGACTGTACAGCCACATCTTTACTATCCTGCCTGCTTTGACCTGCCCTCAGACTGTACAACCAGGGCTTTACTATCCTGCCTGCTTTGACCTGCCCTCAGACTGAACAACCAGGGCTTTACTATCCTGCCTGCTTTGACCTGCCCTCAGACTGTACAACCAGGGCTTTACTATCCTGCCTGCTTTGACCTGCCCTCAGACTGTACAACCAGGGCTTTACTATCCTGCCTGCTTTGACCTGCCCTCAGACTGTACAACCAGGGCTTTACTATCCTGCCTGCTTTGACCTGCCCTCAGACTGTACAACCAGGGCTTTACTATCCTGCCTGCTTTACTTTAATTAACTAAATGTGGCTAATATAACTATTTATACGATATATTATAGCTTTGTCAGCCATATTGGCCGCCATCTTGGATTTTTCAGTTTCCCATCTTGTGCCAAGGTGGCATCACTCGGATTATGATTAAGCACATCCTAAACATATATTATCAACAAAGAAACATTGTGCGGACTACATTTTTGGGTTTTGCAAACTGCTCCCAGACTATTTTGACATAATAGCTAGATCATAATAGATAAAATTGTCCGTTATAGTTTCAAGTTTCACTTTTCCAGGGATGTTCAAAGGGCAGCAGCACCAGGCTACAGTCTGTAGATATGTCCAATTATGTGTGCAAAAAACTGTAACAAGAGTTACCATAGTAACAACCCAGCCAAAACATAAAGTTGGTTTCTTCTATATTATCGTTGTAACCGTTGTAAGCGTGCAACCTGGCAGATTTTTGAAAATTCGAAAAATGTGTCAACTTTATGTAACCAAAGAGTTACCATAGTAACCCCGTAACCTAGTCAAAAAATGAAGTCAGTTTTGAAAAAGTTCCGACTTTCTTTTATATTGTCTCTGCAACCGTGTAACCTGTCAGATTTTTGAAAGTTTGAAAAATTAATCTGTAACTAATTGAACTTTTTGTAACCAGAGTTTCATCTGTACCCCATTACCTAGCCAAAAAATGAGGTCAGTTTTGAAAAAAAAAGCTAACGGAAAGTTTATCGGAAAATTACTGTTAAATGGCTATAAAACTTGCTATAACAGATTTGAAACTAAATCTGGTCCTAGTTTTACAATCATTTAAATTTTAGTTAAGATAAAGATATGATTACCTGGACCTGCCCATAAATAAAAGTCACGGCTATTGTTTCTATTAACAGAAATGCAGCCATCTTGCATTTTGACAGAACTCGCCATCAGTCATTAGCTTTAACTAACAAATATGGTTCAAATTGACCCGATAGTTTCAGAGAGAAGATTGGAGTTTGCGCACAGATGTATATATGCATTACAAGTCTCTCGGGAATACAATTAGGGCCATGCCTCTGACGCTATGAATATGGTTTCACTTAAATCGAGGCGGTAACTTCTTGAATGGCCGAGTGAGTAGAGTAATGGTGTTTAACGTCCCAGTCAAGAATATTTCACTTATATCAAGACGTCGCCAGATATAGGCGAAGTTGCAGAAAATTTGCCTGTGTGTTGCGCTGATGGCATTATACAGCAGGGTTCTTTAGCGTGCCAAGTCTACCGTGACACGGGACCTCGTTTATTTCAAGTTCCCATCCGAAAGAACCATGACTTTCATTTCTAAATGTCGAGTGCTTGCCGAAAGAACAGTCACTACCCACTTCAAGTCTTGGGTCAGACGCAGCCGGGGATCGAACCCAGGCCATGCCCTTAATGCTACGAATATTGTTTCACTTAAATCGAGGCGGTCACTTCTTGAATGGCCGAGGAAACCGGAGTTACCAGAGAAAACCAACGACCATCTGCAAGCCAACTGATAAACTGAGATCTGCCCAAACAGAAATCGTACTTGGGTAGTGAAAGGCATCGTGATTGGTAAGCTAGTACTTTAAATCATTCAAACAAGATAACACATGATGTAATACTTGCTAGCATTAACAGAAAAACATTCCTTTTGGCTGCTTGTGCATTAAGGAGACACGGTATTCCCCATGTATCTTGATACTGTTCATTAGGAGATTCAGAAAGGGTCCTCAAACATTTGAACTGTAGCTATTGCTAGACAGATATTCTGTTCAACCTGCAGCAAGATGCTAAACTCTCAAACAATAGTGACAGCTCCGCTCAAAGACATGTACAATATTATATAAACAAATAATAACAATATTTACTATAGAATAAAAACTTTATTTTATACCAGATCTTTGGAATATTATTTTTTGTCAACAATAAATGCAAATTTTTTTCGAATTTTTATACTTTGGACAAAACCTCTTATGCATTGGCATTATGCAGTGTGAAGTTTATATAATGCTTCATAATTTAAGCAATCATTATCGTGATATTTAATGAAAAATTTGAACATTCAAAAGTTGATCAATTATAACAAATAATGGAATTCTGAATTAATTGCAAAAATATAAGATATAATATTATATGTAATGCACAATCTTAAAATATTCATGGAGAAAATGCACAATCTTAAAATATTCATGGAGATAAGAAATGCAAAATCTTTAAATATTCATGGAGGACACAATCTTAAAATTTTCATGGAGAAAAATGCACAATCTTAAAATATTCAAGGAGAAAATGCACAATCTTAAAATATTCATGGAGACAATGCACAAACTTTAAATATCCACTGTGAGATATCCCTTAGAGGTAAAAGGTGATCCCTTGTTTTCTTACCAGGCATCTTTTATCGCTAATCCCAAGTTTATTCTAGAGACATAGAACTTCTCTTCAGCAAGTTTATACACTGCCATCCATAAATTATTATACATGTTTAAAACAGAGTGAAAATCTTCACAAAATTAAATTGTTGTAAATATCATTCTGCTAAAGATGATTGTTTGGGGTTTTTTTTTCAGGTAAAATCTTGTTTTTGTCTAGAAAATGTATTTTCAAATTGTTTTTTCTCTTATAATTTAAAAAAGGAAACAGGGTTTTATCAGGAAAATAGTGTTTTTGTTTAGAAAATATATTTTCCAATTATTTTTCACTCCTATAATTTAAAAAAAAAAAGGGGGGGGGGGGAAGATGAGGTTTTTTTTTCAAGGTAAAATAGTATTTTTGTCGAGAAAAATATACATGTATTTTCCATTTTTTTATCTTATAATTTAAAAAAAAGGGAGAGGGGGTTTTATCCAGTAAATAGGCTACAAAAATATATTTTACCATAAAAAAGGAATCCCACCCGGATTTTTAAGAAAAAAAAAAGTCTTGTTGTATACATTTAGACCATCAAGTGAAGGCACTACCTCACTATCTACAAAAACCTCAGTAGTTATGAAGTTATGAATGAATTATGAATGAAATTTGACAGTGATTTAATATAAAACTATAGCAAATATATTTATGGATGGCAGTGTATATAAATAATTTATATATTTATGTATATACATGTATTTGGGATATACAGAAAACATGTCGCTGAATGACCAATAAGAACTGATGAAATTAATTCCCTGATGAATTTTTCTCTTGGAAAATTTCACAATGTGGTGATGGAATATGTTGTTGTCATAGTTACACTAATATGATTATTGTAAATATCTTATTGCATTCTAAACAAATTGAGATCACTTCATGATTTTATCAGTGAATTGAATGATTTAAAATGCATATAATAAACAATTAATAGAGCTATGATGGGTACATATGTTGCTGACCAAATTATCACATGGATTTGAAGGATTTGAAATGATAATGTTTATCCATGATTAAAACAAGATGTTGCTGACCAAATTATCACATGGATTTGAAGGATTTGAAATGATAATGTTTATCCATGATTAAAACAAGAATTGACATATTGCCCACAAAGCCTTTTATGTTCCAACACTGGCCCCCCATCAGATTACAAAAGCAGCACCACATGACATACTTGTGTCAGTGAAGTCATTAAATGGCAAAATTAAGGCAGAGTTTTCATTCTTTATGTGTGTAATTCAAGCATGCATACTGGACCTTTGTCAGAACATTGTGGGCATGGCTGGCAATCATCAAATATAAAGTAGGGCTGTTACAATTATAGTAATATACTGCCAAGTTTATTGCAGTATGTATTTAATACGTATGGCCAACGTAATTTTGAATGTTAATTTTATAAGGTGATAACAATGAAGTTGTAATATATATCCAAAATGCTCGATAATCAATCTTTAATTTTCAGCAGCTAGAAAATTAAGGCTTAATGGCTTAACAAAACAAAACTAATTATTTCTATTAAAGTTGAAACAAAATGACTAGAATCAAGTAGAAAAATGAAAGTGTTCATTGTTCACCATCTTATTGTCATTCACAAATGTACCAGTAATCCCGTTGTACCGCCCGAAACCCCATACAATCAACCTATATGGCAATACCACCGAAACAACATGCTATGTTTCCATTCCTGGTAGCCAAAATCGCCATTGGCTACTAATTTCTGAGGGATTCTTTCAAAAAGTAACCTATTTTAGCAAACGTGTGGAAAAATACTTTAAAAAGGACTATATTTTCACAAATTTTGAAAATTTGGCTACTAATTATTTTAAATTTATGAAAATCTGGAATATGTCATACCGGTTTTACCACTATATTGTTACAGCCCTACTTTAAAATATGTATATGTATATATTACTGGCCAAAAAAATATATAGTCAGACCTGTCTATAAAGGCCACCCACCAGTGCAAGTGGACTAAACAATAATACTGGCTTTTAACAACAAACACTCGCAGACTCAACAAGTGTTGTTTTATACCCTACATATTGAATACTTCACAGTTGTCATGTTTTCCAACACAAGCATAAATAACGGCAATGATGCATGAATAAAAAAAATGCATAATGCAAAAGAAAAAAAAATCAGCAAATAACGTAAAAATATGATTACAATTATATAAAGTAATGCATACAATAAATCGTAAACCGTCTAAGAGTTGACAATTTACAAACATAACCAATGCAAGTTCATCCCTTAATTCTAGCTCTTTTGAGATGATGAAATACATGAAATGATGAAATACATGAAATGACACTGATAACACATCATTTCAATTTAACATGAAACTGTGGTGAAGAGAAATAGTAGGATCAGAGAAACAGTTGGTGGAAAGTGTCTGAAATATTGTGAAAAACCAACCAACTGAATATTGAAATCTGAAAGGTTCCTTTAAAAGATATTTACAAACTAGAAGTTTCAGAAAAATGGACTTTTTCAAAATTTCTAAATCCTAAATGCCAATCCAAGGCTTCTTTAGTGAACAGCTGTATAGGAATTTAATTTTTTCAGTCTAGCAATATTGTAAACCTAAATGGAAATTAGACATTGGTTATATGAGCAAAGAGAGATAACTCTTATTTGTCATCACTTCACAGCTTGAGCTAGGCAATAAGTACTGATAATAATTATGTAATTAATGAAATGCATTTAATGAGCACTGATTATGCATAATACAACCAAATTGTGAACTTGTTCAAAAATAAATAAATATTCATATAGGTAAAAAACATTGACCTATTGGCTTGACCTTTAATTGGAATATTCACATAGGACCCACTCAATATGTGGGTATAGTAATAGGATTCTACAAATTGCCCATGATTAGTGTTCCCTATGTGATCCCTATTCCTTAAACTTACTTGTCCATAATGAATATTTAAATCAAAGGTCAAGCAGACAGGTCAATGTTGTTTGCCTAAAACATTACATTTTATAATATCATATCTTGTACTTTTGAACCAATCATTCATTATAAAATCTGTATCATTCGTTATATATATAATCTCCTATGACGTCTAAAGCTTATACAAAAAATACTAATACTTTAATAAAGACAAGACATTCTCATTATCATGCTTGTCATTAACTAGCTGCCCATCACAAAAATAACTCTGGCAGTCAGTGATAAAAAAAGACCAATGACCTGGTAGTCAAATATTCATAAATTAAAATATCAATTATATCATATTATAAATCCAAGTAGAAATACCCTCAAAGCTGCCACATCTATATTAATAATGAATGTTCAGGCGAGATATCAAACAAAATCAAACTGGTTTTGTATCTAGGTCATGATTCTACATAGCGGATGGCAACGTTGATACTAGTCATGACTCGGATGTTAATCAGCTAATCAGTACTCGGATACTAGCCAGGGCTCAGATGTTAATCAGCTAATCAGCACTCGGATATTAGCCAGGACTCCGATGTTAATCAACTTATCAGCACTCAGATACTACCCAGGGCTTAGATGCAGGTGTTGTTGACTCTGCACCAGATAGTTGTAATTTGGCACTAGAGAATAATATGCACAACTTCATCTTGCACTGTGAAGTTTTATCAATACCTGATAGACGGATTTGGGGAACTGATCTGAACAACAACTGTGATGCATGGACAATCAGACAGACTGAGAAACAGAATCCATAACTTTATGCCCTGATCAAATTCTTGACAAGTTAAAAATAAAGTACCCTGGGTATTGATAAAACCTAAATACTTAGGACCACAGAAATCCATCTGCTATGGGATCACATTTTCATTGGACCCGACTCCCCATCTACTATGAGATCACAACCTTTTCATTGGACCCGTCTATCACATCCATATTTAATCTTTGACAGTATTTCAACTAATTAAGACAATTAATTAACTCTGAGACACACCTTCTGCTATCTCATCAAGCTCACAAATAAATTTGAAAATAAAAAAAGAAAACATGTAAAAAAAATATTAATTATAATAATAAACCACATTTAGACACTGTATTGCATATGACTTCAATTTACACTATTGTCAAATATGAACGACGTAATAATAAAATAAGAAATCGGAATACAACGTTCTCCATCGACACTAAAACATTTTTGTCGTATTAATACAAAGTATAAATGCACCACCAAAATAACAATTTAAATAGGCAATTCTATTTGATTAAACAAGTTTTTGATGTTCTCGCTAATTTCTCTCACAAACTCCATTCTCCCTCTCTGAACACTAAATACTTTTTCTTCGGCAGGAATGTTCTATTCATTGTTCATCTCTTGATATATATAGTTTATCAAGTTTGACCTGGCCGTTTGAATTTTAATTTGAACATTAGGTAGGGCTAATAGTGTGTGATTTAGGCAAGATAGCACGTTTCATTTATTATAAACACCCAGTACCCAGTATAACTATCTTCTATACACAACATGTACTTGTGTATATATATCAACTTTATACTGCCCCTACGTTACACAATGGATATGTCTATTTGAATATTCAAATTAAAGGTCAAACCGCCAGGTCAAATTTGACACACTATAGAAGACATTTCATCATAAAAATAAACAATATCAGTTATGTATACACTCTATCAAAATCAACTACACACATTTGTAAATAATCTTTCTAAGTTTTAATCCTCTTGCTGCCAAATTAAATTTTAAAACAGTGTCAACAGTGCCATATTTAATTTCATTGCAATGTTGGCAGTGCCAATTTGACGTCCACAACAAGAATTAATATGTCAACAATACCTTATGATGTTGCATGCATTTTGTAGTCACACAACGTCATAAGTAAATGATAGCTGTCAACATTTATATTTTTTGTTTACTTTACACAGATATTATAAGTATATATCTTAGCCATAGTACCAAGCGTTGTCAATTCAAAAGGAAGGACATATGTGTCTGTGTGGCAGGCTGTCAGTAGACTATAAGACACTATGTCTGTATGGCAGCAAGAGGTTTAGCTGCTTATGGATGGCATATAAATTTCATAAATACTTTAATTTTGATCTTATATAGTTGAATATTTTATGAATGATGTAAAACAAAATGCTATATTGTTAGAATTATAGCCTACTAATGATTATATAGTGAGAATGGTTTGTAGACAAATTGAGAAGTATTTAGTGAGAATGATTTGTAAACAAATTGTCATGTATTTAGTGAGAATGGTTTGTAAACAAATTAACAAGTATTTAGTGAGAACGGTTTGTATACAAATTGACATGTATTTAATTGACCAACATTTAGTGAGAATGGTTTGTAAGCAAATTGACCAATATTTAGTGAGAATGGTGACAAGGGTTTGTAAACAAATTGACAAGTATCTAGTGACAAGTTTACAAATTGACATATATTTAGCAATAAGTTGTTTAATGTTGTTTATGAAGATAAACTAAAAATAGATAATGTACATTTTAATACTATGTAAGGATGGGGCATGACAATACTAGCACTAAAATGTTGGGTTGGAATTTCCTTGTTAGCAGCATGCAAAAAGTGTAACATTATAACTGTACAAACTGCAAGACCAATACAAAAATTGTTTTTAAATGACCAAATCGGACAAATGATAGCTTGGCTTGGGATATACGAGTTATTTCCTCATTATAAGGATAAAATTGACGTATCACCAGCCATGCCCTTTATGATGCGACACTAGCCGCCATCACCGGGACCAAAGCAGCGTCATAGCAACAAATGAGGTACTAGTGTCAGTGACGTCACACAATTCAGGCAGAGTTTTCATTCTTATTGAAATTCAAGCATGCCTGGCATGGGAGTGTGGCTGGTCATCCACCAATAATGTCTAATGTGGAACACATGTTAACATTCTAGAAAAAAATCTAGGGAGACTTTTAAAAAAATATCACTTATGTGTATAAGTAATTTGAGACCATTCAATATTGACTAGAATCTTATTTATAGGCAAAATTCGAATGAAAGAAAAATCATTCAAAAGTTTTGAATGAAATGTAACTCTTATGTATTAATGTTATTTTTTCATAAATGACCAGATTTGTCTGTAGTCATTTAAACCATAAAGAAACAACTAATCTTTTGAAATCATGCAGAAAATCAAATGTCCATGGAACTGAAAGACCTTTTGTGTACACTTAACAACACATCCATCCAAAATGAAGCCATGTGAATTAGAGACTGTTGAACAACATTAAATAGCAATGCAAATGATCTAAATACCAGTGAATTCGACCTTTGACCTTGTCACTTTGGCCATGATGATTGGCAGGACAAATTGTCAGCTTTCATCTTCAAAATGTTTAACTTGCATGATTAAATAAACAATAATTAAGACATATCTACAGAGTATAAATCTTATCTACTACAACACTTATAATACTTTACTATTTACTGGCAACACATTGTTTAGTGGCGGACCCAGGAATTTTGGAAAGGGGAAGTGTGTGTTTCTATTTTAAATGATGCAGAAGAAAATGTCAACAGCGTGACAAGCAAGGGGGAGTTTGGGCATTTGGAAGTAGCATAAACCCCTGCAATTTCCTGTAAGTGATACACACACAGACATGATATAATGGATAGAATCCCCCCCTCCCCTTTCTGGTTCTGCCACTCTTGGGTAAAGCAGGTCAATGTTAATTTTGAGCAAAATTGCATTACAGTAATATCTAAAAGGCCATGGTTATTTTTCCCATTATAAAACATTAACTGGACTTTTGTACAAAATTTTCAGGCTAACTACTGGAACAATTTACGTTTGGTCTAATTTCTGCCAAAATACTTGTTTATTACCACCCGTCAAATAATAATACACTTGTGTGACAAATATGGCTTTAAAATCAGATTTTTGCAAAAGATGCAAAGATCAGGCAAAGAGACCTTCAGTTTATGTCCAAATGTTAAATAAAAACATGTTTTTGATGTGTATGGAAAGATGTTTTGATTAAAAGGATAAATCTGAATAATTGTGGAAAGAACGAATGGTTTTCTAATAATAACATATCAAGCACAATTGACATACTGCACCATGTGCGCCCATATGCTAGTCAATTTAAAATCAATTTACAGACCCCTAAAATATCAAGTACACAAAAAGGGAGCACAAATTTCCCTTAAAACATCACTTTCTTATAATTCTCTATATATATAACATATAATCTACAGGTTTTCCCTTCATAAGGCCAAATTTAAAAGATTATTTGTTTCTCTCTTTGCCAACCAACTCATTAAGCATGTCCAATCTAAAATCAATTTTTTCTTTTTATTTTTTTTTTTTTTTGCATCATTTAATTATTATTATTATTTATTATTATTATAAATTTCAGTTTCTGTTTGAAATGATATGAAGTTAATTTTCCTATTTTGAAGTTAATTTTCCTATTTAGTAGTTGGCCACTAATAACCAGAGAATTTTTTTTTATTTAAAAGTAACAAATTTCAGCAAATTTGGGAGAAAATACTTTGAAACTTTTTTTTTTGAAAATTTTCCTACTAATGCATTTAAGGAAACCTACATACAGGCCTTCTTAAATTTCCATCAAATACCATACATTTTTTATCTATTATATCCAAAGATGGAAAAAAAAATTTAAATAAAGCCATATTGGACTTTCTACTTTTACCTCTTTGCCCAATGCAATTCTTCTATATTTTTTATATATAAAAATATAGAAGAAGACATCAAATCGGTCAACAGAGACAGTAAACAAAACATATTTTAACTGTGGCCTTATGAATTACGACAATATAATCTGGATATAATCTTTACTGAATAACAACAAAAATTTCACAATTAATTAAAAAGGAAAAAAAAATCATTAAAAACATTACGTCATCTCTAAACGACCAATCAAATACACTGATTTTATCACACCCCAGGTATTCTGGGAGATATCACATGATCAAGTATATAATTATATATGCACTATATCTGCCAATCATAAACTTATCTGTACATGCTAATCAAAAGGGTCCGACAGCGTACCATGTAACACTGCATAAAGTTTGTGCATATCAATGATATCAAATGAACATACGTAGAATATGTAAATGTCACATGTTGTATGTTTTTATTCTTGGTTGACAAAATCGCCATTGGCTATAAATTCTTCCAAAATGTAGCCATTTTAGCAAATTTGAGACTACTTTAAAAAGACCATATTTTCACTTTTTTTTTGGAAATTTTGTTTCTTGTGAGAAAACCTAACAGGATCCTGTAAAAATGTCATTTTCACTGGTAAACGAATTAGAACTTAACGTTACTGTGATGCTACAGTACTTTGTTTTCATTCTGCACAAACATTAACGGCCACATGGTACGCTAGAAAGCCCTATTGTAATGCACTCACAAATGACAATCGATTGTATAAAAGTATAATGTACAAGTTTAAATTAAAACAAAAAGAAATATCAACAAAAATGTTCTAACAACTCAAAATACATTTACTTCCACAAAGAATAATAATAATAATAATAATATATAAAATAATTATAACCTGTCTGTGTTCATGAATGATCTAATGGCACAGGAAAAAAATGGGATTTAATCCGTAAAATTGGAAATTTATGAATGGCATCATTTCATGAGGCTGTGAATCAAGGCCAATATGAAGATGGCTTAGAGCTTCGAGAAGTCATTATTTTAAGCATTTAAAAAGTTTAACAAGTTAATATAAAATGTAAGCAATGACTGGCTATTGATTGAAGTCATATAGTGGCATTTAAATTTTAACTGGAGAAAGGGGGAAGGAAAACAAGTTTTAGGCCATTTTAAGTAATACTCCAATTCACCAAAAAATAATAAAACAGGTTTGCAAGCAAATTTAGATTTTACCCCAGAAAAAGAGAGAGAAAGAGGAGGGAGGGGGGAGTGCCATTTTCGAGCCAATCTGAGAGACTGTGATACTGAGATTTTAACGGTTACTCTCATGTAAATAAGAAGCATTGAATTAAAATTTGTCTACAACAAATTTTTAAACTCAAAAATGAAAAATAAAGCATTAATGCAGTGATACATAATGAGTGCTACTGTACTTAGATAAAAAACTCTCAAGGCAGAAATAGACAATCAAGATAACTGATCATATATAAAAAAGCTTCATGGACCAAGAAACATTTGGTGCCATTTTGTTTGGGAATTCACATTTTTCTACGAAAACTGGCAATGGCCTCCACCTTCCCAAAGATATTTCGATATAACTTGACATCAATGATGGCATCCTCCAAATGGGGTAACTATGAATATACTATGTTTCCATTTCTGGTCGCCAAAACTGCAATTGACTACAAATTCTTACAAACAGTTTCATATTTTAGCTAATTTGTGAAGAAATTTTTTTTAAAAAGACTATATTTTCACAAAGTTTTGAAATTTGGCCACTAATACCGGTAATTTTAAATTTGTGGAAACTTAGCACTAGGTATACAGCAATCAACAGTTTCGCAGAGAAAAAGGCTCACAATACATCCCTCATGTTTGTAAATCAATCTTCTGCCCAAAATTTCAGAAAAAGAAAAGTAGAGCTCTGGACAAGAATGGATTGGTCATAAATAAGACACTTCAAACCTGGACCCATTTCAGACAAATTTCAAAATCATACCTGTACCCATTTTAAACAAATTCCAAAATCAATCATTCCTTTTCAAAATAATGCCCAGAAATTTGCCAAAACTATGCAGGGTACGACGTATATCAACTGACCAGTTGGAAAACATTTTAATTTTTTTAAAATATAATCTATCACCTATTTCCAAACTTTTGGCAATAAAGTCCCAAATTATACTAACTTTTTTTTAAAAATAAATAAAAAAAATCTAAAAAAATCTAATTCAACATTTATCGACAAGTTAAATTAGTTTCAATTTCTTTGATGAGTTTACCCAAATTGGTGGGTGTCCATATCTTAATGGCTTCTCAGTTCTGAAAGTGACAAGACTGTCTCAAAAAATGTAAATTTACTCTAAAGCACAAGCTTCAAAAGGCTTCTTTATTAAAACATAGCCTATGTAAAGTGTTGAGAAGGGTCAGATTAGGGCTGTTGAATTTTTATATGCTTCTTGTCCAGAGCTATTAATTTGCATACAAGTTTATGAAACACAAAAGCAAAAAATTTTAAATTACAAATAAAAAAAGAAAAAGAAAACTAGATACCCAAGTCTGGTAAGAGAAAATGTTTAAATTTTCGGCCCCTTTATATAAAGAACAAACATGTGACAAGGCAAGACATTTGATATTTTCACTGAGACCTTTGATATCTTCCCTGACTAGCTGTGGAGGCTTTATTCCAGTGATTTGTTGTTGAGCTGCTACTACTATTACTATTGCTACTATCCTGGTGTTGAGATGATTTCTGATGATATGAATAATGGCCATTCTGCTTGTTCTTCTGTTGCTGTTGTGACGACGAGTTGTTGCCATGGTGAGAGTTCTTACCCCCTTTACTTGAACGAGATTGCATTGGGCTTGCATTGGAATGACTCTGTTTTGAATCTTCTTTCTTATTTTCCCCATTCTGTTTTGATTTTTCCTTAGCGGCAGACTCAGTGGCTGGCGGAGTCACAGCCTGTGGTTTAGTTTCCTGAGTAGGTGGAGGTGTTGATGATGAGGATGATGATTTTGGCATGGCTGAGGAGGTACTTTCATCACAACTACCACTCTTTCCTGCAATTACATTATTGACCTGGTTTAAGAACTGCTGCCTGATTTCATTGATATGTTCCGGAGATTCCCTATCACTAGCCGTTGTTTCTGAACTTTCACGTTTAGCCGCTTCATTCTTATTGACATTTTGAGGTTGTTTTTGTTGTTGGGTGCCATTTTTGTTTCTATAATAATTATGCTGGTGTTTATTGTAAAAGTTGGCATTTCCACCATACAGAAGACCGACTAAAATGGCTGTTGTGACTTTGACCTTTAGATCTTGTTGTGACTATGTTGATCTGCTGGTTGTGACGTTCTCTTTCTTTCTCCAATAACTCTTCGATGTTAATAGTGTGAGCTTTATTCTGTAAGTTGCCGTCTCTGCTTTCTGCAAGAGTACAAAATGACCCATGGCTCTCACCAAACCTAAAAACATTAGAATGAAACCATTAGTCATGGGAATCAGATAGATTTTCATTAGGCCAAACAAAAGAATGTCCATTTCAAGTTTTACTCTAAAAAAAATTAGGGTTGGTATGTACTTCTCTTTACTGCAAATCTTTTAGGCATTGGCAACACAAATATTTTGGAATTATAATTATTCTATTTTTTCACAGTTCCTTTTCTTAAACAATGTTTTAATCAGAAAACCCATGGAAACTCCAAGACCAAGTGTTGCTAAGAAAGGAAAAATTACTCCAAAATTTCAAAGTATGGCAGGGGTAAATGTATAGAGTTTGAGCTTTTATACTCCATACTACCATGTATGCGTCTAAACGTCAGAGTCCAATTGATTGAATGAATGCTGTTTTATATATAACTTTTAAGTCCCAGTCAAGAGAATATTTCACTTATATTGAGACAACACCGGATATAGGTAAAGTGGCAGGAATTTTAACCTTTGCGGTGCGCTCAGGGCAATGGACAGGGAGGGTTAACGGTTTGTTAACGTACCACGCCTGCCGTGACACAGGACATCAGTTTTTAAGGTTTCTGACCCTGGCATTTTCATTTCTGAAAGCCAAGTGCTTGGGGAAAGAAGAGTCACTGCTTGTTTTAAGTCTTGGTCAGACCTGGTCAGGGTTCAAACACCAGGGATTTATCAAGGGCCTATTTAGGGCTGAAATTCGGCCCCTTTCCCGATGAAAAAAAAATTATTTTTTCCCAAAATTGGCTGAGAAAATTCCCAATTGAAAAATTGTGTTGTTTTTAAATGAAAACGAAAGTAAATTAAACACTGATAAACATTTAGCAGCAGAAAAGATTATTCTGATTCAACAAGTGATGAATGATCACTAGGGATGTCACGATTAACCAGATACCCGATAAACGTGTCAGTTCCATGCTGAAACCGGTTACAAAATCATTAACCGGGTAACAGACTGAAATACGCTGTTCAAAGTTCATAAATGCACATCTGATGTTTCTCTGTGAAATATTAAGAAATGTTTAATTTAAAAATCTATCAACCAGCTTACAAATCTTATGAAAACAGTGACACGCACATTATTCAATGAAAAATTGATGAATAAATACAAAGTATACTTTCTTTATGACCTTGCGTAACGTCAGTTGACATACTGTAAACATTGTGTTTCAGCCCGTGATAACTAGAGAGTTTCCAATATTCCTAAACCCAAAGTTGATAATAGCACTAGAGAGTTTCCGAATACACTTTAAAATCGTAATCAGTCAGCTTCTGAGTGCATGGGTCATTATAAAAAATGTGTATAATCCATATATTGCCTAAGATAGGGATATATAACGGTGGAGTTGACAGATGAAGGCGTGAATATACGGTTTTAACTAATTATAAACATTCTGCTGCAATATCACTGCCGTACTATACAAATAGAATGAAAGTCACGAGGTATACAGTTTAAAATATTAAATTTGCAAAGAAATATATTCATTTTTAAGGGTAAGTTTATTTCTTAACTGACATATATAACTGTGACACTTTGTTAAATATTGAAATCTTAATTAATTGTATAGAATATCAAGTAACCGGTCACAGTTTGGGTACCACATGTCGGGTACCCGGTTATGAAAATTGCTAATCGTGACAGCCCTACTGATCAAGAGAATTATGAATTCCCTGTGGCTGAAAGTAACGATTCCAGTTATGGGGATGAAGAGGTTAGTGATTTAATCATTAATGGCTTAAAAAATGATGTTTAAGTTTTCCCAAAATGAGTAAAAAGTTGATAGTTTTCCCCAATTTTTAGTTTAGGGCCTTTTCCCAAAAGATCCTGATAAATCCCTAAACATGTGACCTCCTACATGAAGTGAGCACTCTACCGATTTAGCTACAGTAATGGTCAAAGTCAAGGAGAACCAGTCAAAATGATCACTATTGATCTCTTTAAGTATTAATATCAGGCTGACCAATTCATTGGAATCGTTCGTTTTCGACGGATATGATATAATGTACCGCAAAAACGGATATGAAAATGTACTAACATTATAACATTGCACTTTAAAAATGTACCAAAATTATGGCTTTGATGGTTACAAATTTACCATGCCGGATAAATAGAATCGACTGGTCAGCCTGTAATATAAGGACAAGTTCCGGTTACTGTTTAGCTTATTTCGGAGAAAGCAAGATCGCAAAATACTCTATAAATTTCAATACGACGGGTACAAATCAATGATTCTTTTACTTACATGAGCCGAGTCGTAACTGAAAACTTTTGTTTCGGCTCCATCCTTGCTTCATTTATCATTTTATGCGACAAAATATAACCTGGATGGGTGTTTACAATGGTAATCATTTTAAATGATTATTTGATTTTTAACCGTGCCATTCAAATCTTTGAGATATTGGCTTTATTCCATTCTCTCCAGCCGAGTAAACGGACAGTAGTTATTACTGGGTTTAGCACAGTTCTTCAAGGTGGTTCAGATAGTTACCATAATGACAAGAGTTTATCAATTATACACATTGTTCAGGATTTAACGACATGTCAAGTGTCAAATAAATGAAACTTTGGACATAATTAAACTCTGTATGTACATCATTTAATGTCAATTAATGACAGCAATGGTACATGTGTTAACAGGGTATCGGGTAGTGAATTTGCTCAGAATTTCTCTCATTTCAAGTAGGTGCAACCATTACTCTCACCTGCTCACTATGTACTGGTCAAAGCCCTAGTTTAAGTTGTTAATCTTATCAATCCACAACATAGATTTTTTTATTTCAAGTTAAAACTTCTACTTAATTTACGATTGTTCTGAAATGGAATAACTTTGGTTTCATGATCAAATGCACAGGGGCCAGTTTCATAATAAAATTTAAAGAATACCCATAAGTATATAAAAAAGAGTAAAGGGGAACAACGAATCAGATCTTTCACTTGTAGGTGCTCCGACAAAACTCTACATTACTTTTTTATTTGTGTCCGATCATCGTGATCTTGGTGTCATTTTGTTCTCAGATAAATATTCTTTAAGTTGGCATTTAATTTTTGGACATAATTTAAAATCTAAATAAAATGTTCAAACGGAAAACGCAGAAAAACGGTGCAATTTTGTCCGATGTAGCTAAGCCCGTCCATGTAAAAGTAGCTTAAAATTCGCATTACGCTCATGTTTTTCACTACCAGCGTCCGTGTCAACTACAAATGCTGATGTGGATCGAAGAAATAAATAAAAAGCAATAAATTTCAAAGGTAACCGGTACTCACTTCTAAATCTACAAGCTATAATATCCAAATTTGTTCCACCACGGACATACTTTCCTCTATCGTGCCTCCATCTTGTTATTATAAATGCCGTTATTTTAAGCTGCGACTTGATTAGTTAAAAATATTTCACCCCCTGCGTTGGCATTTGTAGAATTTTGTCAATGTATCAAACTTTCTATCAAAATGACTTTATAATGATTTATACTTAAAAAAGAAAGATCAAATAAGTTAATGTAAATTCGTTATCTTAAATTTTCATAAACACAGAGTGGATTGAAATATTTTTAACCAATCGAATAACAGCTATAAAACATGCGCGAAACATGCTTTATTTATGAGTTCAAAATGGAGGCATGATAGAGGAAAGTCTGTCCGTGATGAAACAAATAAGGATATTATAGCTTGTAGATTTAGAAGTGAGTACCGGTTACCTTTGAAATTTATTGCTTTTTATTTAGTTCTTCGATCCACATCAGCATTTGTAGTTGACACGGACGCTGATAGTGAAAAATATTATCGTAATACGAATTTTAAGCTACTTTTACATGGACGGGCTTAGCTACATCGGGCAAAATTGCACCGTTTTTCTGTGTTTTCCGTTTGAACATTTCATTAAAATTTAATGTTATGTCCAAAAATTGAATGTCAATTCAAAGCATATTTATCTGGGAACAAAATGACACCAAGATCACGATGATCGGACACAAATTAAAAAAGAAATGTAGAGTTTTGTCGGAGCACCTACAAGTGAAAGATCTGATTCGTTGTTCCCCTTTACTCTTTTTTATATACTTATCGGTATTTTTTAAATTTTATTATGAAACTGGCCCCTGTGATCAAATGCCAGAAATAAATTGCGCAATTCTCAAATTACCTGCAGCATACTTCTGAAGGGTCCACCCAAAGTGTCAATTCTATCGGTAACTGTAACTCCTGGGTGTTTAAACCCGAGTCAACAGCTGCCTTTTCTAAAATTGGGTCTATCGGTTCAAATGGGTTTATTCTGATACACCTATAACCCTGTCCTTTGGTCGGCTGCTCTGTGTACCAGTGGTTCTTGAATTTTTCAACCAAAATGGCGGACAGATGATTCGAGAACTTATCAATTTTCTCTTTGGAAATATTATCATTCTTCCTGACCAACCGACTCAAAAACACAACGGCTGCTGCAATTTCTTCTCTCATATTGAAAGTCAATAAAATTTCGGATGACGAATACTGTCATGTAAATACTAAGCGCTCTTTCAATCGTCTCATTCGACCCTCTTTCTTGACCGGCTTCCTCTACCCTCGTTCTGAACGTTGTTGTTGTTGTTTGGTTTCTCACGATCGGCGCGCGAGCACTCCAGGAAGTACTAAACTTATTTTAGCGGGAAATTTAAATTGAAAACTTGCCACAAATATACGTGGTCACTCCAGAAACTTTGACATTGATAAAAATGAAAATAAAAACAAAACAGGGCCGTAGTAGCAAATTTAAAAATGGAGGGATCAAAATTAAAATACAGAAACAAATATGAAAAAAGAAAGAAAGCAGCTAGGAAACACATCATGGCATGAACAGCTTTAAATATCTAGTACAAATAAATTAAGGATCTATAAATTGGAATTCTGAACAGATCTACCACTTTAAGGAAATTAAATCAAATGGTTATCATCTGACATTTGACTGGATATGTTCATCTCATGTTATTGAGACGTCAGAAACTCTAGGTTAAGGTACAGAAATTTATACCTGTGCAGTGCGTTTATGGCATATGCATTGAGGGTTCTTTATCCGCCGCGCCTACCGTGACACGGGACCTTGATTTTTAAGGTCTCAGCATTCGAAAGACCCGGAACTTTCACTTCTTTTTGCTGAGCGTTTAGCGAAGGAACAGTCACTCCTTATTTTCAAATCTTAGATTTTACCTGCCGGGTTTTCACCCACGACCTCCCACTTACAAGGCGAACGCTCTACCAACTGAACGTCTCCATCCAAAACAGATACTGTTGGAGATAACAGGAAACCTAAAAATGTTACAAAATCTGAACAGTAGATCTCAGGATTGTTGTCTAAAACTTTGTTGTATAGTTCTTCCACCCTACAGTCACGTGGTAAATAGGAAGAAAGATCATATAAATAAATAACAAGACGAAAACGGAAAAAATTCACTTTCCAGAAACTGTATCATCACAAAATTAATAATTTATATTAAATTATACTGCGTTTTACAGAGATATCTACTGACTTTTAATGAAATACAGGTATACGAAACTGATTGAAATTTTAGCAAAAAAATGGAGGGTGTGACCTTATTTGCCGAGCTAAGGAAAGAAAGATTGCAGACATTTATCTTAATATATGGTCCACCATTGTTATGACGAAGTCCATGCTGTCTTAGCGAACTCAGTTCACCAGAGACATTACCTTAATCTTAAAACTCTCCTCACCAGAAGGCTCATAAGACCGCGACGCTATCCTTTTTTGTCTATCCTTTGCTGTTGTTTTGCTGTGTACCAGCTGGTCCATCCAGCAGCGTTTCTCTCTTTTTGAGTTGTTCTCCTCCAGGTTGGTTTAGGTCTTCCCCTTTTTCTTTTAACCTCTGGTGACCACCCTATTGCTGCATTGCAGTCATCTGTTCCCTCTTTCCTTTGTGTAGATATTACCTTCGCCTGTAGCTGGCGACGTCTCAATATAAGTGAAATATTCTTGACCGGGACGTTAAACACCATTACTCATCCCAACTCAACTCTTAGTTTGGCTCGAATTATCAAATGACGACTTGATGTCTGAGGGTCTAAAGCCGGGATATACGGATCACAGAGCCATTCACCCCATTCTGACAAATCTAGTGTGTTCTTCTAATGTGTTACCAAGTTCTCTCAGTTTGGATGGAGTTTTCAAGGTGCGGCTCAATGTTGAGGGTCTAAAGCCCTTGTTTACGGATCAAGCGCCATTAGCCGCCCTTTATATAATTCCATTCGTGCAGCGGCTCGATGTCTGAGAGTTTTTAAGCCTGGTCTTACGGATAACATGGACATTCGCTGCCTAAATTTTAATTGCACACAGGATGATCTAGTGTGAGAAAAAAAATTCAGTTACTTTGTCGAAGGAAAGTGGTACCCTCCACCAGCCAAAAACTGACAGACAACCTCCATAAAAGTGAAAGTAACATTATTGGGTTCGAATCCAAACCGGGGTATGAACAAGACTTGAAAATAGGTTGTCATTGTTCTTTCGCTAATCTTTCGGCACTTAGAAATGAAAACTAATGGGGTCCTTCGGAAGAGATCTTAAAAGTCGATGTCCAGTATCAAAACAGGCGTGGCACGTTAGAGAAACCTCCCCGCACATTGTCTAGTGTACGATCGGATATTTCTTAGACCCGGAGCTAGCGTTTTGCAAGCAAACGCTATTTAAGACTTGACTTTTTTTTTCCGGGACATCAAGTGATGACCCAGATTTGAAAACTAGCAAATCTAATGAACTGCGTATAGATACAATTAATAGAATTAAATACTGCCAGAATTTCTGGTCCGGATCTTTTAGTCTTGTTGCAGAACGATCGGTTTTCACCCGGGATGGCTGGGTTCGATTATCAGCTGGAGTGCTCGATGAGGAAGCGGAATTTTTTCCGGGTGTTGCTTCTCTCCTGTTACATTCCGTATATGTATGACTGTGTACTGAGAAAAACCAAATGCTTACATATTGAAGGGAAACTGAAAATCACGCGATTTCCTGAGCGAGTAATTGTGAATGTAAGTTATCAAGTATTTTGTTTATAATTTTCGATTGTTTAAACATCACGTGTTTTCCTAAACCAGTCATTGTAAATTAATTTACCTAAAATTTTGTTTTTAATTCTCGATTGTGTAAATATTCTCTCTTGCTTGAATGGCACATTGACATCACGCGATTTCCCAAGTAAGTCATTGTGAATTAAGTTACCAAGAATTTTGTTTTGAATTTTCGATCGTTAAAACATCTTCTTTTCCTTGGGTGGTGCATTGGCTGGTACGTAGACACAGAAGAAAATTGGCACTCCACAGTTTCCTGAGTAAACCATTGTGAATTAAATTGTTTTAAATTTTCGATTATACAAGCATCCTGTTTTGCTTGGATGGGGCATTGGCTGGTACGTAGACACAGGAGAAAATTGGCACTCCACAGTTTCCTGAGTAAACCATTGTGAATTAAATTGTTTTAAATTCTCAATTGTACAAGCATCCTGTTTTGCTTGGATGGGGCATTGGCATCAAATTACACATTGAATTGAATTTCCTGAGCCAATTATCGTAAACTCAATTATCCAGAATTTTGTTTTTAATTTCGGTTGTATAAACATCCTCTTTTCCTTGGATGTGACAGAAGGCTGTGAGACAATTGGCATCACATGATTTCTAGACAGTCATTGTACATTAAGTTACCAAGTATTTTGTTTATAATTCTGGATTGTTAAAACATCCTCTTTTCTTGGATGGGGCATTGGCTGGTACGTAGACACAGTGAAAAATCAACATCACATGATTTCCTGAACCAATCATTGTAAATTAAGTTGTTTTATATTCTCGATTAAACGAACATCATATTTCGCTTAAATGTAATTCCACATAAGAGAAAATTGAAATCATTCATTTTCTGATCCAATTATCCAGAATTTTGTTTTTAATTTTTCGGTTGTATAAACACTTTTTTCTTGGATTGGACATAGGCTGTGCGACAATTGGCAATTGATTTCCTGGGCTAGTGATTGTAATATAATCATCAAGTATTTTGTTTTAGTTGTCGATTGTTAAAACATCTTCCTTTGCTTGGATGTGACTAATGATAATTTTTGGAGTTTGAGGTCTGCATGTAGCCTGTTGTCCGATGTACAAGACTGCAGAACATGTTCATGTATGCATGATGTGTGCGATTGTGATTTATGGTCTGCCTTATACTAGTGTCGCTCAGAACAATCGAGTACCCAGGGGGACTTTAAAGTTCTAGCGCATGTGACTAATGATAATTTTGGAGTTTAAGGTCTGCATGTAGCCTGTTGTCCAATGTACAGACTGAAGTACAAACTCATGTATGTATGTATGAAGTGTTCGATTGTGATTTATGGTCTGCCTTGTACTAGAGTGCACGCAATGCGATTTTAAAGTGCTAGCTCACCAAGTCAGTAAACCGCAGACAAGCTTACAACTCCACAAGTCATTATCTTGACATCGGGTGAAGCAGTCGATATTCTGCCCTCTTAATACCGACAGCCATGCAACGAAGCAGTATCTCTTATGTGTGTATAATCCGGCCGAGTTCGAACCCACGATCTACCGCTTGGGTGGGGCATTGGCGTGTACGTATGTATCGATCGGATTTTTACAACCAACCAGTCATTATGAATCAAGTTATCAAGTATTAAAATTTTGTTTTTTAATTATTTATTTATCAAGGATATAGGTGTGTGGATTATAAAATACATTGTAGATATGTATTAATTTTCTTTAAACTTTAACATCAAATTGCAATTGTATCCCGTTTAACCCTTTGCAGTTCTTCAGTTCAAATTTGCACTCTTTATTCTTTTAAAAATAATCATCAAATGTTGTGGATCTTTGACCCAATATCAAGTGACATGGTGGCGTTATTTGACCATTTAATATTGTCCAGCCGTTTAATAGCTAATTTTCTTTAATTTGTTAAAAAATACAGTGCAAATATGACCTGCATAATTTGCCGTTTGCCTAAGCTGCAAAGGGTTAATATAAATTTCACATTGTAGATCAAATCCCGTTTAATGTGAATGTCACATTGAAGATAAAATTGCGTTTAAAATCAGTGTGACATAGTAAATGGTGTTTGGATATGAAAGTCAGATCAGATATCAAATCCCGTTTTATGAATGTCACATTGTATATCAAATCCCGTTTTTATATGAATGTCTCATTGTAGAACAAACCCGTTGTTTATGAATGTCACATTCTAGATCAAATCCCGTTTTAACATGAATGTCAGATTGTAGATCAAATCCCGATTTATATGAATTTTACATTCTAGATCAAGTCCCGTTTTTATTTCACTGTCACATTGTTGATCAAATCCCGTTTTATATGAATGTCACATTGATGATCAAATCCAGTTTTAATTGTATATAAAATCCCGTTTTAATATGAATATCACATTGTAGATCAAATGCCAATTTTATATGAATGTCACATTGTAGATCAAATCCTAATTTAATATGAATGTCACATTGTATATCAAATCCCGTTTTTATATGAATGTCACATTGTTTATCAAATCCCGTTTTAATATGAATGTCAGATTGTTTATCAAATCCCGTTTTAGTATGAATGTCACATTGTAGATCAAATCACGCTTTATATGAATGTCATATTGTAGATCAAATCCCGTTGTAATATGAATGTCACATTGTAGATCAAATCTCAAATTAATATGAATGTCACATTATAGATCAAACCCCAATTTAATATGAATGTCACATTGTAGATCAAATCTCAATTTAATATGAATGTCACATTGTATACCAAAATCGTTTTTATATGAATGTCACATTGTAGATTCAATCCCGTTTTAAATGTGGATCAAATCCCGTTTTAATTGAAGATCAAATACCGTTTTAATATGAATGTCACATTGTAGATCAAATCCCGATTTATATGAATGTCACATTGTAGATCAAGTTCTATATTATTGATTGTTTAACCAAAAGTCACAAAATATCAGTACCACCGTATTATATTTAGACACTTTGTTGTTCATTTCAGATACTTCACCACCAAGACTTTCTTATTGCCATGATTACACACCCACAATCTATCAGACGTATCTATGGCTATACCATATGGATACTTACAACCATGGTCACGCGTTATCAGGTATTTCAAAAACTTTCCGTCTTGATTTAACATGTGTACTACCGAGTTGTAATTGTCAGTGATCATTATATTTCCGTATTTATCTGTAGCTACACACCAGGGATAAAATGATTCTTGTAGTTTTCTCTCTTTACCATCATATATAAATCTCTTTGTGTCAGATTTGGTTACAGCTACTACTTTGGTGTTATTGTCTTGTACTATAATGTCACCATTTATGTTAGTACAGATAAAATGAGGGCTGTCAAACAATAGTTTGTTATCTACACCATCATGTTGTATTGTCCTGATATGTTGTCCACTGGTTGTTATCTCCACTACCTTACTGTTCTTATCCTTCCACAATACGACAAGAATATTCCCTGCATATGTTACAGTGATTCCTTGTGTGTAGTAGCCGTCGTCTACTGTGTATATGTCTGTAAATGTGTCATGTCCCGTTAACTTCTTTACTTTATTACCCAGGTATACTGTTACAAGAAGATCTCCTGATGTAGTTACAGCAGCATCATACACGTCAAAGCCAGTCTTGATTTCTTTTATAACTTTACCATCTGATGTCACCAATGATATACCACTGAAACCCAAATTCCATAATCAAGCCTGGTCATCACGTGTTGTTACTACACGGTCTTACTACTACTAAAACTCCTGACAATCTCGGCATCGATGACAGGACTGATAGATGGAATGTTTGGCTTCTGATGTAATGGCGGATTGACTGCTAGTGTTGTTTTCATTTCAAGATGCCCGAAGAGATCTTTGAGCTCCTTGTCAATCTCATGCCTGGTTATCAAGTTGGCTGAACATGCTACGTCTGGCGGATCACATGGTTCGTATTTTTCTAATCTTCGTGTCACGTCGGTCACAAGTTGTACCAGCCCTATATTCCTATTTCTTTGATTTTCCTCGCATTGTTGTATCAGCTGGTTTACATCTGTCATTTCTTCCTGCAGTCTGCTCTTGAACTCTGCCATGATTTTCTGATTTTCGGTGTCTGCGTCCTGTAAATGTTTGATGTAGTCGGATTCAATTTTGTCCAGTTTGTCTTTAAGTTGTTTATTTCTAGCTTTGACTCTAGAAATTATCTGAGATACAGACAAAGAAAACTCTTGACTATTTTTGTCAATGGTCTTGACAACATCTTCGTATTTTGATGATTTTTCTTTGGACTCTCTAATTAGATTTGCCAGTTCAGATTGCTTGTTGTCGATTACGTTTTCAATTTTGACCATTTGATGGTTTGGATGGGATCCACTTGCAATGCAATCCCGGCAGATAGGAACTTGACAAGAACCGCAGTACATAAGAAGATCCTCTGTCGCATGTGTTGGGCATTTTGTCTCGGTTTCTTTTCTCTGATAAACTTCTGCGTTCTTTAAATTGACGAGTTTGTGGTTCTTGGCCATCTTGCTTTTTAGGTGAATATTTTTACAATTATTGCAAAGCAATTCATTGCAATTAAGGCATTTAAAAGCGACGTCATTGACTTCACATATTTCGCATTTGAGATCGAGAAACACGGGCCACTGGGCATCTGGTTCATCTGCAGTTGCCATCTTTATCAAATTCTTTCTGAAAATTAAAGAACAATTTATATATATCTTTTTTCGGCAAAAACAGTATTGATCAAACAAAAGTGGCAATGTTTACGGTGTGTGTGTGTGTGTGTGTGTGTGTGTGTGTGTGTGTGTGTGTTTTGTTGCTATATTTAATTAGTAACTCAATTAGTAATTATACATGTCTGTTGTTTCAGGTTCGAAAAAATATTGAAAAACAAAAATTATATAGCTTGAAAATTCGTTTACATTTTTATGACATTTTTATGATCTTGTGTGTATTGAAGTTTATATAGAGACTGACTAGATAACCTCTTCAGAATATCTAACCACTGCGGTAGCTAAGTTTGTAAAATGACTGCTGTGTATAATGTAGCCATGGGTTCGGACACCGGTCTAGTCTGACCAAGACTTAATAATAGGTAGTTACTGTTCTATTGCCTATAAGTGGGCCTTTAGAAATGAAATACATGGCGTCCTTCTGACGCGACCTTAAAATCTCATGTCTTGTCTCAAGGTAATCGTAGTACGTTAAATAACCCCATTGCACATTGCCCTGAGTGCTCTACAAAGATAAAAAAACTCTGCTACTTCACCTATAGCTGATAACGCCTCGATCTGAGTGACATATTGTTTTACTACGACGTGAAACCTTATTTAATAAATCTTCAGTAAAACCGGAGATTGAAATTAATTATGTAAGATGTTTAAAAACAATTGTGTTAATTTAAAACAATTCTTTAATTGTACAGCATAACTCTTTGTATTCTGTCATACATTCTTCTTGACTTGAAATATTAGATTTTGACGGACTTCTAATTCAAAATGAACAAGCCATTTAGCTAAAAAAAGTTTAAAGCATTTAATATGAAATCAATTATGATTAATTCCAGATATTTATTTACATTTTGTTTAAAAAGAAAAAAAAACATGAACAAACTCCTCAAAAACTTTTTTCCCTTTATTTGATTTTTAGACACATTTAAACATTTTATGTATATGAAGTAAAAACTTATATTCTATTGCAATTATTTTGAGGTCAAAGTAGATTGACTAGACTAAAATCACAAACTCCCTTTGTAATTTATTGTAGGCAACTTGCTTCGTTGTAAAAAGTCCCCGTAGTGGGTACAAGCTCTATCATAGCGTATAAGTTGTTAAACAATTACACAGTTAGCACAATAAGCAGGAGAATCTGCATAAAAAGTAAAGTTGACGAGAACAAATGAAGTCATCTTGTTTGTCATACTGTTTTAAAGGTCTAGAAACTTTGCGACTTTTATTGATATAATTTGAATATATCAAGTTATTGAATAACCGCCATACGCCAGAAATTTAGTGCTTACAATACACTTACACATATTATATATAGAGGCCGCGGTGGCCAAATGGATAAGACGTTAGTCTTCACATCCAGGGTCTCTCACAGCTGTGAGTTCGAGTCCCGCTAAGACCACATGTGGGAAAGTTAATTTTCCTTGTAAAAGTGAATTTCCCTTGCCTTGGCCTTTACTGATTCAGTTGGTATCAGTATAATGGACTGGGGGAGTGGTACGTTTGTCTGCGGCGTACTGACTCTGTGAGCTAGCACGTTAAAGTCGGCCTGAGTGCGCGCTAGTACAAGGCAGACCATACAACACACTCGCACTTCACACGCATACACAAAATTGTTCATAGATTAATCCATAGAGATTAATAAAATAGTTCTCGTCGCGAATAGCTGAAAAATTGCTGATGCGACGTTAAACAACATTCAACCAACCAACCCATATTATATAGGTTTTGTTACCTACCTTATATAAATTTAAACCTATGTAAATTAAATCCGTTGTTTTCCGTCCAATTCATCTTTATAAAAAAGATAAAATATACTTAAAAAGTTGAACACATCTTCATTTTCCTTTGTGTATTAAAATGGCGCATCAGATGTAAATTAAAGTCTGATGATTCTAAACTACAGACTTGTCGAAAGTTTAACACTGATCTAACGAAAAAGAGTCAAAGTTTGGCTCCTGACTGTCCGTAATATGGAGAGTTTGTTACCCAAAAAAACTGGCGAGAGAGAGAGAGAGAGAGAGAAGAGAGAGAGAGAGAGAGAGATAAGCTGCTAAACAACCGTCGAGTAAAATTAAAGAGGGACAAAAATGAGTTGTCGGTAGTTTACCTAGTGTTAAACTTTCGACAGGTCTGTACTATATCTTTAATTAAGGTAGTACAAAGTACAACTACGTCAGCAAACACACACAAAGTGTATGCATATAATCTACAGACCTGTCTAAAGTTGAACACTAAGCTAACGCGTTTAAAAGTGTTGATCGCTTCATCCGGGTTCCTTGTTAGCTATATCTCGGCTGTTGCTTTCTAACTCTCGACAACTATGTGTTCACTAGTTATCGATATAGCTGCCTCTGGAAAGACGAGCTTAGACTCATTTTCCTCAGTAGTTGAGTGTTAAACTTTTGACCGGTCTGTACTGTCTCTGTCACGTGGGTGATTTTAATAGGTCGCTATCTATGTCGGTTTACTTTACCGAAGGACATTTGTTTTCACCTGATACTAGTTTTCTCTACAGTTCCAGAAAGGACCAACTTGATATTGGTGTAAGAATTGCGTCTGGGTAAAAAATACCACTTATCCATTCAACGTATTTACCGTCTTTCTTATTGCTTAAACATTCATTACATAATTATATGCAGTACATACCTGTCGAAAGTTCAATACTTTTTATCTAGTTTTCTTGAGAAACAAAGTTGTTGGAGTGCTAATATTGAAATTGTAACATACAACATGTCCGAGAAAGTACTTTATCCCCTCCAAACATCGTTTACTAAGCATAACCTTTTCATTTAATTTAAATATTTCAGTATGGACCAGGCTCCAGGTTAAACCGTACACCCGTGCGTACGGATCACATCACCATCCGCCGCCTAGGATCAAAAGAAATCCACTCGCATTAGTCTATTCGATGCTTCTATTGTGTTAACAAGTTATCTTTAATGGGACAGAGTTATCAAGGGGGCTAGTTGTCTGAGGGGTCTTAACCCCACTCTTACGGGTTACAGAGCCATTTGCCGTCTAACATCGAATTCAATTATATTAGATCTATTCTGTTCTTCTAATGTGTTTAGTTTTCTTTGTTAAGGTGGATAGTTTAAGTTGCGGCTCGATGTCTGAGGGTCTAAAGCCGTTGCTTACTTATCACAGCCGCCTAAGATCGAATGCGATCTCTTTTGTTATTCTGATATTTTAACATGTTCTCTTAGTTGGGGTTACAAAACCATTCACCGTCTACGATTGAACAATTCCATCCAGACAGTTCTATTTTATTGTTCTAAAGTGTTAACAAGTTAACTGACAAAATAGCTGTCAAGAGAAAGATATCAGCTAACGTCGAAATAACGAGCAGCCGAGATAAGCTGTCGATGTGTTAGCTTAGCGACAGGTCTGCACTGTATTTTCCAACAAAGAGGTAAATATATACTATACACGTGTGGCGGGTGTAGCTAGCTAAACAGGAGATGCTTACCCTTCCGGCACACCCGGTCTCACTTCCCTGGTGGAAGTTGACGTGTCTAATATAACTTGTCAGTTCCAAAGTTTTTACTTTGCTTCTTGATTGTGATTTGGACATTGATTAGCATGTTTGTTTTAATACATCAGCAACCACCATACACTGAGGATACAGTACAGACGGACCTGCCTAAAGTTAAACACTAAGCTAACGCATTAATATAGTGTTGATCGCTTCATCCCGGCTCCTGCCTGTCCGATCGCGAAATATGGAGAGCTAGTGATTAAAAAGCTGCAGAGACAGAGAACAATAGCTATAAGCTGCTGAACAACCATCGAGTTAAACTAAAGAGGGACAAAGAGAGAGAAAGAGAGAGAGAGAGAGAGTATATCTCGGCTGTTGATTTCTAACTCTCGACAACTTTTTGTTCACTAGCTATCAATATTCCTGTCTCTGGGTAGAAGAACTTGGACACATTTTCGTCAGCAGTTCAGTATTAAACTTTTGACAAGTGTGTACTGTCTCTATCACGTGTGTGATTTTAAAAGGTCGCTATCTATGTCGGTTTACTTTACAGAAGGTCATTTGTTTTCTTCTGTTACTACAGTTTTATCCACAGTTTCAGAAAGGACCAACTCGATTTTGGTGTAAGAATTTGATGAAAATTACAACTTCTCCGTTCCAATCATTTTCCACCTTTTTGTTGCTTGAAAATGTATTATCAAAAACAAACATACTAATTCATGTCCAAATCACAATCCAGAAGCAAAGTAAAAACTTTGGAACCGACAAGTTAGGTTAGACGCGCGAACTTCCACCAGGGAAGTGAGACCGACTGCTCCGGAAGGGTAAGTGCCTCCTGTTTAGCTAGCTACACTCGCCACGTGTGTAATCAAAATTGTGTGAAAGGAACATGTAACTATGAGACGTCAAATATACCCAGGAGAATCCTGGACACAGAGACATCAAACTTATTAACAATACCGTGATGACGGCCATAAAACTTTTTGAGGGCCTTAATAAGCCTAGGCTTGCAATATCCTCGAGTCAACAATTTATTTGCAAGCAGCCTACTTCGTTGTACAAAGTCACCGTGGTGGGAACAAGCTCTACCATAGCGTATTAATTAGGAAACAAATACACCATAAGCAGGAGAAGCAGGTATATTGCTGCATAAAAAAGGAAAGTTGACAATAGAAAAAATAAAGTCATCACGTTTGTCATCAAGTTTCAAATGTAACCTTTCGTGTGCGTCATAATTCAGGTATAATTCTAAATATGAAGCAAAACTTGAGGAATCAGTCGTGTCTTTTATTTCAAACTCACTAGGATAGATGACATTTACATAGTCTCCTAATTTAGGATTGTTAAGAGACAGAACGTCATCTATATATCTGTATGTTGAGTTGAATGACTTGGCAACAGTTTTTTCTCCAGATTTAACAAGGTTCTGCATAAATTCTGCTTCGTAACAATAAAGAGTGTATATTTACTTCTTTGTTTGAAAATACAGAACAGACAAATTCTAATATATACACCATTTAAGAAATGACATTTGATAATGGTATTTCAAGGGGTAATGAATGACAGTGTAGCGCGTGCCAAATTTGAATATGGCACGCGCCACACTATCTTTCATTACCCCTTGAAATACCATCAGCAGAAATGTCATTTCTTGTATTTACATTTCTTTCTTTTAATAAATATTTTGTACCTTGGCGCTATTTTTTCTATATATGCTCGTGTGATATAGGGTTTTCAGCCATGCGAGATCGGCGTATTTCACATGATCACGTGATCCCCTGTACGGGACATGACGTAATATCGCGGGAAAAGCGCTTGGCAAAAGAACAATGACTACCTATTTTGAAATCTTGTTCATACCCCGGTTTGGATTCGAACACAATCAAGTTTCTTTCACTCTTATGTAGGTGGTCGGTCAGTTCTGGAATGGTGTAGGGGAACACTTTCTTTCGACAAAGATGCAGACAAATTTTCTTACACTAGATCTGTCTGAGTGTCATTACAATTTTGGCGGCGAAAACCAGACTTAAAATCCCTCAGACATCAAGCCGCTGCATGAATGGAATTATATAATGTGCGGTGAATGGAGCTGTGATCCGTAAGCGAGGGCTTTAGACCCTCAAACATTGAGCCGCACCTTAAAATCTCCAGCGGAACTAAGAAAACTTGGTAACAGATTAGAAAAAACACTTGATATGTCAGAATGGGGTGGATGGCTCTGTAATTCGTAAATACGGGGTTTAGACCCTCATACATCTAGTTTTCCTTTGATATCTAGCCAAACTAAGAGGAGAACACAAAATGTCTGTCTGGATGTGGTGAATGGCTCTGTGATCTGTGATCTTCAGATATCAAGTCGTCACTTGATAACTCTAGCCAAACTAAGATAACTTGGTAACATTATAGAAAAACTGAATTAATGTGCTTGAATTGCTGAAATGTACATTATTAAATAAGTAATAAGACTTACTCGTAAGCTTAGTGTTAAACTTTAGTCAGGTCTGTCTGTACTGTATCCTTAGTGTATGGTTGCTAATCAATGTCCGAATCACAATACAGAAGCAAAGTAAAAACTTTGGAACTGACAAGTCAGGTTTGATATTTGTATAAACTCCGCGGAGTTATACAGTTTATACACAGGTTTTGGGGGTTAAAAATGATAAACCAAAAAAATCAAAGTTATTTCTTAAGAAAAAAAATTAAAATCACGTGCTTTCCTCAACTAGTCATCGCACACTCAATTATCCAGAATTTTGTTTTTTAATTTTTCGGTGGTATAAACATCCTCTTTTCCTTGGATGTGACAAAGGCTGTGAGACAATTGGCATCACATGTTTTTCTAGAACATTCATTGTACATTAACTTACCAAGTATTTTGTTTATAATATTGGATTGTTAAAACATCCTCTTTTGCTTGGATGGGGCATTGGCTGGTACGTAGACACAGTGAAAAATCAACATCACATGATTTCCTGAACCAATCATTGTAAATTAAGTTGTTTTATATTCTCGATTAAACGAACATCATATTTCGCTTAAATGTAATTCCACATAAGAGAAAATTTGAAATCACTTCATTTTCTGAGATCCAGAATTTTGTTTTTAATTTTTCGGTTGTATAAACACCTTTTTTCTTGGATTGGGCATAGGCTGTGCGACAATTGGCAATTGATTTCCTGGGCCAGTGATTGTAATATAATTCATCAAGTATTTTGTTATTAGTTGTCGATTGTTAAAACATCTTCCTTTGCTTTGGATGTGACTAATGATAATTTTTGGAGTTTGAGGTCTGCATGTAGCCTGTTGTCCGATGTACAAGACTGCAGAACATGTTCATGTATGCATGATGTGTGCGATTGTGATTTATGGTCTGCCTTATACTAGTGTCGCTCAGAACAATCGAGTACCCAGGGGGACGTTAAAGTGCTAGCGCATGTGACTAATGATAATTTATGGAGTTTAAGGTCTGCATGTAGCCTGTTGTCCAATGTACAGACTGAAGTACAAACTCATGTATGTATGTATGAAGTGTTCGATTGTGATTTATGGTCTGCCTTGTACTAGAGTGCACGCAATGCGATTTTAAAGTGCTAGCTCACCAAGTCAGTAAACCGCAGACAAGCTTACAACTCCACAAGTCACATTATCTTGACATCGGGTGAAGCAGTCGATATTCTGCCTCTTAATACCGACAGCCATGCAACGAAGCAGTATCTCTTATGTGTGTATAATCCGGCCGAGTTCGAACCCACGATCTACCGCTTGGGTGGGGCATTGGCGTGTACGTATGTATCGATCGGATTTTTACAACCAACCAGTCATTATGAATCAAGTTATCAAGTATTAAAATTTTTGTTTTTTAATTATTTATTATCAAGGATATAGGTGTGTGGATTATAAAATACATTGTAGATATGTATTAATTTTCTTTAAACTTTAACATCAAATTGCAATTGTATCCCGTTTAACCCTTTGCAGTCCTTCAGTTCAAATTTGCACTCTTTATTCTCTTAAAAATAATCATCAAATGTTGTGGATCTTTGACCCAATATCAAGTGACATGGTGGCGTTATTTGACCATTTAATAGCTAATTTTCTTTAATTTGTTAAAAAATACAGTGCAAATATGACCTGCATAATTTGCCGTTTGCCTAAGCTGCAAAGGGTTAATATAAATTTCACATTGTAGATCAAATCCCGTTTAATGTGAATGTCACATTGAAGATAAAATTGCGTTTAAATATCAGTGTGACATAGTAAATGGTGTTTGGATATGAAAGTCAGATCAGATATCAAATCCCGTTTTATATGAATGTCACATTGTATATCAAATCCCGTTTTTATATGAATGTCTCATTGTAGAACAAACCCGTTGTTTATGAATGTCACATTCTAGATCAAATCCCGTTTTAACATGAATGTCAGATTGTAGATCAAATCCCGATTTATATGAATTTTACATTCTAGATCAAGTCCCGTTTTTATTTCACTGTCACATTGTTGATCAAATCCCGTTTTATATGAATGTCACATTGATGATCAAATCCAGTTTTAATTGTATATAAAATCCCGTTTTAATATGAATATCACATTGTAGATCAAATGCCAATTTTATATGAATGTCACATTGTAGATCAAATCCTAATTTAATATGAATGTCACATTGTATATCAAATCCCGTTTTTATATGAATGTCACATTGTTTATCAAATCCCGTTTTAATATGAATGTCAGATTGTTTATCAAATCCCGTTTTAATATGAATGTCACATTGTAGATCAAATCACGCTTTATATGAATGTCATATTGTAGATCAAATCCCGTTGTAATATGAATGTCACATTGTAGATCAAATCTCAAATTAATATGAATGTCACATTATAGATCAAACCCCAATTTAATATGAATGTCACATTGTAGATCAAATCTCAATTTAATATGAATGTCACATTGTATACCAAATCGTTTTTATATGAATGTCACATTGTAGATTCAATCCCGTTTTAAATGTAGATCAAATCCCGTTTTAATTGAAGATCAAATACCGTTTTAATATGAATGTCACATGGTAGATCAAATCCCGATTTATATGAATTTCACATTGTAGATCAAGTTCTATATTATTGATTGTTTAACCAAAAGTCACAAAATATCAGTACCACCGTATTATATTTAGACACTTTGTGTGTTCATTTCAGATACTTCACCACCAAGACTTTCTCATTGCCATAATTACATACCCACAATCTATCAGACGTATCTATGGCTATACCATATGGATTGATACAACCATGGTCACGCGTTATCAGGTATTTCAAAAACTTTCCGTCTTGATTTAACATGTGTACTACCGAGTTGTAATAGTCAGTGATCATTATATTTCCGTATTTATCTGTAGCTACATACACGGGCTCAAATGATTTCTGTAGTTTTCTCCCTTGACCATCATATATAAATCTCTTTGTGTCAGATTTGGTTACAGCTACTACTTTGGTGTTATTGTCTTGTACTATAATGTCATCATTTATGTTAGTACAGATAAAATGAGGGCTGTCAAACAATGGTTTGTTATCCACAGCGCCATGTTGTATTGTCCTGATGTGTTGTCCACTGGTTGTTATCTCCACTACCTTATTGTTCTTACCCTTCCCCAATACGACAAGAATATTCCCTGCATATGTTACAGTGATTCCTCGTGTGTCGTAGCAGTCGTCTGCTGTGTATATATCTGTAAATGTGTCATGTCTCGTTAACTTCTTTACTTTATTACCCATGAATACTGTTACAAGAAGATCTCCTGATGTAGTGACAGCAGCATCATACACCCTAAAGCCAGTCTGGATATCTTTTAAAACTTTACCATCTGATGTCACCAATGATATACTACTACAACTCCATGTCCATAACCAAGCCTTGTCATCACCTGTTGTTACTACACAGTACTTACTGCTACTAAAACTCCCGACAATCTCGGCATCGATGACAGGACTGGTAGATGGAATGTTTGGCTTCTGATGTAATGGCAGATTGACTGTTGGTGTTGTTTTCATTCCAAGATGCCCAAAGAGATCTTTGAGCTCCTTGTCAATCTCATGCCTGGTTATTAAGTTGGGTGGACATGCTATGTCTGGCGGATCACATGGTTCGTATTTTTCTAATCTTCGTGTCACGTCGGTCACAAGTTGTACCAGCCCTATATTCCTATTTCTTTGATTTTCTTCGCATTGTTGTATCAGCTGGTTTACAACTGTCATTTCTTCCTGCAGTCTGCTCTTGAACTCTGCCATGATTTTCTGATTTTCGGTGTCTGCGTCCTGTAAATGTTTGATGTAGTCGGATTCAATTTTGTCCAGTTTGTCTTTAAGTTGTTTATTTCTAGCTCTCACTTTAGAAATTATCTGAGATACAGACAAAGAAAACTCTTGAATATTTTTGTCAATGGTCTTGACAACATCTTCGTATTTTGTTGATTTTTCTTTGGACTCTCTAATCAGATTTGCCAGTTCACATTGCTTTTTGTCGATTACGTTTTCAATTTTGACCATTTGATGGTTTGGATGGGATCCACTTGCAATGCAATCCCGGCAGATAGGAACTTGACAAGAACTGCAGTACATAAGAAGATCCTCTGTTGTATGTGTTGGGCATTTTGTCTCGGTTTTTTTTCTCTGATAAACTTCTGCGTTCTTTAAATTGACGAGTTTGTGGTTCTTGGCCATCTTACTTTTTAGGTGCATAATTTTACAATTATTGCAAAGCAATTCATTGCAATTAAGGCATTTAAAAGCGACGTCATTGACTTCACATATTTCGCATTTGAGATTGAGAAACACGGGCCATTGGGCATCTGGTTCATCTGCAGTTGCCATCTGATCAAATTCTTTCTGAAAATTAAAGAACAATTTATATATATCTTTTTTCGGCAAAAAAGGTATTGATCAAACAAAAGTGGCAATTTTTCCGACGACACCTTAAAATCTGATGTCTTGTCTCGAGGTAATCGTAGTACGTAAAATAACCGCATTGCACATTGCCCTGAATGCTCTACAAAGATAAAAAACTCTGCTACTTCACCTTTAGCTGATAACGCCTCGATCTGAGTGACATATTGTTTTACTACGACGTGAAACCTTATTTAATAAATCTTCAGTAAAACCAGAGATTAAAATTAATTATGTAAGATGTTTAAAAACAATTGTGTTAATTTAAAAACAATTCCTTAATTGTACAGCATAACTCTTTGTGTTCTGTCATTCATTCTTCTTGATTTGAAATATTAGATTTTGACGGACTTCTAATTCAAAATGAACAAGTCATTTAGCTAAAAAAGTTTAATGCATTTAATATGAAATCAATTATGATTAATTCCAGATTTTTATTTACATTTTGTTTAAAAAGAAAAAAAACATGAACAAACTCCTCAAAAACTTTTTTCCCTTATTGATTTTTAGACACATTTAAACATTTTATGTATATGAAGTAAAAACTTATATTCTATTGCAATTATTTTGAGGTCAAACTGTAGATTGACTAGACTAAAATCACAAACTCCCTTTGTAATTTATTGTAGGCAACTTGCTTCGTTGTAAAAAGTCCCCGTAGTGGGTACAAGCTCTATCATAGCGTATAAGTTGTTAAACAATTACACAGTTAGCACAATAAGCAGGAGAATCTGCATAAAAAGTAAAGTTGACGAGAACAAATGAAGTCATCTTGTTTGTCATACTGTTTTAAAGGTCTAGAAACTTTGCGACTTTTATTGATATAATTTGAATATATCAAGTTATTGAATAACCGCCATACGCCAGAAATTTAGTGCTTACAATACACTTACACATATTATATATAGAGGCCGCGGTGGCCAAATGGATAAGACGTTAGTCTTCACATCCAGGGTCTCTCACAGCTGTGAGTTCGAGTCCCGCTAAGACCACATGTGGGAAAGTTAATTTTCCTTGTAAAAGTGAATTTCCCTTGCCCTTGGCCTTTACTGATTCAGTTGGTATCAGTATAATGGACTGGGGGAGTGGTACGTTTGTCTGCGGCGTACTGACTCTGTGAGCTAGCACGTTAAAGTCGGCCTGAGTGCGCGCTAGTACAAGGCAGACCATACAACACTCGCACTTCACACGCATACACAAAATTGTTCATAGATTAATCCATAGAGATTAATAAAATAGTTCTCGTCGCGAATAGCTGAAAAATTGCTGATGCGACGTTAAGCAACATTCAACCAACCAACCCATATTATATAGGTTTTGTTACCTACCTTATATAAATTTAAACCTATGTAAATTAAATCCGTTGTTTTCCGTCCAATTCATCTTTATAAAAAAGTTAAAATATACTTAAAAAGTTGAACACATCTTCATTTTCCTTTGTGTATTAAAATGGCGCATCAGATGTAAATAAAGTCTGATGATTCTAAACTACAGACTTGTCGAAAGTTTAACACTGATCTAACGAAAAAGAGTCAAAGTTTGGCTCCTGACTGTCCGTAATATGGAGAGTTTGTTACCCAAAAAAACTGGAGAGAGAGAGAGAGAGAGAGAGAGAGAGAGAGAGAGATAAGCTGCTAAACAACCGTCGAGTAAAATTAAAGAGGGACAAAAATGAGTTGTCGATAGTTTACCTAGTGTTAAACTTTCGATAGGTCTGTACTATATCTTTAATTAAGGTAGTACAAAGTACAACTACGCCAGCAAACACACACAAAGTGTATGCATATAAACTACAGACCTGTTTAAAGTTGAACACTAAGCTAACGCGTTAAATAGTGTTGATAGCTTCATCCGGATTCCTTGTTAGCTATATCTCGGCTGTTGCTTTCTAACTCTCGACAACTATGTGTTCACTAGTTATCGATATAGCTGCCTCTGGAAAGACGAGCTTGGACTCATGTCCCTCAGTAGTTGAGTGTTAAACTTTTGACCGGTCTGTACTGTCTCTATTACGTGTGTGATTTTAAAAGGTCGCTATATATGTTGGTTTACTTTACCGAAGGTCATTTGTTTTCTTCTTATACTACAGTTGTATTCACAGTTTCAGAAAGGACCATCTCGATATTGATGTAAGAATTGTCTCGGTGAAAAATACCACTTCTCCATTTTACTCATTTACCGCCTTTCTTGTTGCTTAAAAATGTGTTATATTATTAATGTTATTATATACAGTACAAACCTCTCGAAAGTTTGACACCTTTTTATAAGTTTTATTGAGAAACAAATTTGCTGAAGTACTAATATTGAAATCGTAACATACGCCTGTACGAGAAAATTCTTTATCCCCCTCCAAACTTCTTTTGCGAGGCATATATACTAAATATAACCTTTTCGTTTAATTTAAATGTTTCAGTTTGGGCCAGGCTCCATGTTACAAGTATACCCGTGCGTACAGATCACATCACCATCATCCGCCTAAGATAAAAAAAATCCACTCGGATTTGTCTATTCTGTGCTTTATTGTGTTAACAAGTTATCTTTAATGGGACGGTGTTATCAAGGGGATTAGTTGTATGAGGGGACTAAAGCCCACTCTTACGGGTTACAGAGTCATTTGCCGTGTAACATCGAATTCAATTATGATAGATCTATTTTGTTCTTCTAATGTGTTAAGTTTTCTTTGTTAAGGTGGATATTTTAAGTTGCGGCTCGATGTCTGAGGGTCTAAAGCCGTTGCTTACTTATCACAGCCGCCTAAGATCGAATGCGATCTCTTTTGTTATTCTGATATTTTAACATGTTCTCTTAGTTGGGTTGACAAAACCATTTACCGTCTACGATTGAACAATTCCATCCAGACAGTTCTATTTTATTCTTCTAAAGTGTTAACAAGTTGACTGGCAAAATACATGTCAAGAGAAAGATAGCATCGAACGTCGAAATTAAGTTAACGAGGAGCCGAGATAAGCTGTCGATTGGCTAGCTTAGCGACAGGTCTGCACTGTATTTCCAACAAAGAGGTAAATATACACTATAAACGCGTGGCGGGTGTAGCTAGCTAAATAGGAGGTGCTTATCCTTCCGGAGCACCCGGCCTCACTTCTCTGTTGAAAGTTCACCTGTCCAATCTAACTTGTCAGTTCCAGTTCCAGAGTTTTACTTTGCTTCTGGATTGTTATTCGGACATTGATTAGCATGTTTGTTTTGATACATCAGCAACCATACACTGAGGATACAGTACAGACAGACCTGCCTTAAGTTAAACACTAAACTAACGCTTTAATATAGTCTTGATCGCTTCATCCCGGCTCCTGCCTGCCTGAAGAGCTAGTGATTAAAAAGCTGCAGAGACAGAGACCAATAGCTATAAGCTGCTGAACAACCGTCGAGTTAAACTAAAGAGGGACAAAGGGAGAGAGAGAGGGGGGGAGGGTATATCTTGGCTGTTGATTTCTAACTCTCGACATCTATTTGTTCACTAGTTATCAATATTCCTGCCTCTGTGTAGAAGAACTTTGACTAATTTTTATCAGCAGTTCAGTATTAAACTTTTGACAAGTGTGTACTGTCTCTATCATGTGTGTGATTTTAAAATGTCGCTATCTATGTCGGTTTACTTTACCGAAGGTCATTTGTTTTCTTCTGATACTACAGTTTTATCCACAGTTTCAGAAAGGACCAACTCGATATTGGTGTAAGAATTTGATGAAAATTGCAACTTCTCAATTCCAATTATTTTCCACCTTTTTGTTGCTTAAAAATGTATTATCAAAAACAAACATTCTAATCCATGTCCGAATCACAATCCAGAAGCAAAGTAAAAACTTTGGAACTGACAAGTTAGGTTAGACACGTGAAATTCCACCAGGGAAGTGAGGCCGGGTGCTCCGGAAGGGTAAGCACCTCCTGTTTAGCTAGCTACAGCCGCCACGTGTGTAATCAAAATTGTGTGAAAGGAACATGTAACTATGAGACGTCAAATATACCCAGGAGAATCCTGGACACAGAGACATCAAACTTATTAACAATACCGTGATGACGGCCATAAAACTTTTTGAGGGCCTTAATAAGCCTAGGCTTGCAATATCCTCGAGTCAACAATTTATTTGCAAGCAGCCTACTTCGTTGTACAAAGTCACCGTGGTGGGAACAAGCTCTACCATAGCGTATTAATTGGGAAACAAATACACCATAAGCAGGAGAAGCAGGTATATTGCTGCATAAAAAAGGAAAGTTGACAATAGAAAAAATAAAGTCATCACGTTTGTCATCAAGTTTCAAATGTAACCTTTCGTGTGCGTCATAATTCAGGTATAATTCTAAATATGAAACAAAACTTGAGGAATCAGTCGTGTCTTTTATTTCAAACTCACTAGGATAGATGACATTTACATAGTCTCCTAATTTAGGATTGTTAAGAGACAGAACGTCATCTATATATCTGTATGTTGAGTTGAATGACTTGGCACAGTTTTTTCTCCAGATTTAACAAGGTTCTGCATAAATTCTGCTTCGTAACAATAAAGAGTGTATATTACTTCTTTGTTTGAAAATACAGAACAGACAAATTCTAATATATACACCATTTAAGAAATGACATTTGATAATGGTATTTCAAGGGGTAATGAATGACAGTGTAGCGCGTGCCAAATTTGATGAAGGGCGAAGCCCTTCATTTTGAATATGGCACGCGCCACACTATCTTTCATTACCCCTTGAAATACCATCAGCAGAAATGTCATTTCTTGTATTTACATTTCTTTCTTTTAATAAATATTTTGTACCTTGGCGCTATTTTTTCTATATATGCTCGTGTGATATAGGGTTTTCAGCCATGCGAGATCGGCGTATTTCACATGATCACGTGATCCCCTGTACGGGACATGACGTAATATCGCGGGAAAAGCGCTTGGCAAAAGAACAATGACTACCTATTTTGAAGTCTTGTTCATACCCCGGTTTGGATTCGAACACAATCAAGTTTCTTTCACTCTTATGTAGGTGGTCGGTCAGTTCTGGAATGGTGTAGGGGAACACTTTCTTTCGACAAAGATGCAGACAAATTTTCTACACTAGATCTGTCTGAGTGTAATTACAATCTTGGCGGCGAAAACCAGACTTAAAATCCCTCAGACATCAAGCCGCTGCATGAATGGAATTATATAATGGGCGGCGAATGGAGCTGTGATCCGTAAGCGAGGGCTTTAGACCCTCAGACATTGAGCCGCACCTTAAAATCTCCAGCGGAACTAAGAAAACTTGGTAACAGATTAGAAAAAACACTTGATCTGTCAGAATGGGGTGGATGGCTCTGTAATTCGTAAATACGGGGTTTAGACCCTCATACATCTAGTCTTCCTTTGATATCTAGCCAAACTAACAGGAGAACACAATATGTCTGTCTGGATGTGGTGAATGGCTCTGTGATCTATATCAAGTCGTCACTTGATAACTCTAGCCAAACTAAGATAACTTGGTAACATTATAGAAAAACTGAATTAATGTGCTTGAATTGCTGAAATGTACATTATTAAATAAGTAATAAGACTTACTCGTAAGCTTAGTGTTAAACTTTAGACAGGTCTGTCTGTACTGTATCCTTAGTGTATGGTTGCTAATCAATGTCCGAATCACAATACAGAAGCAAAGTAAAAACTTTGGAACTGACAAGTCAGGTTTGATATTTGTATATACTCCGCGGAGTTATACAGTTTATACACAGGTTTTGGGGGTTAAAAATGATAAACCAAAAAAATCAAAGTTATTTCTTAAGAAAAAAATTTAAAATCACGTGCTTTCCTCAACTAGTCATCGCACACTCAATTATCCAGAATTTTGTTTTTAATTTTTCGGTTGTATAAACATCCTCTTTTCCTTGGATGTGACAAAGGCTGTGAGACAATTGGCATCACATGTTTTTCTAGAACATTCATTGTACATTAACTTACCAAGTATTTTGTTTATAATTCTGGATTGTTAAAACATCCTCTTTTGCTTGGATGGGGCATTGGCTGGTACGTAGACACAGTGAAAAATCAACATCACATGATTTCCTGAACCAATCATTGTAAATTAAGTTGTTTTATATTCTCGATTAAACGAACATCATATTTCGCTTAAATGTAATTCCACATAAGAGAAAATTTGAAATCACTTCATTTTCTGAGATCCAGAATTTTGTTTTTAATTTTTCGGTTGTATAAACACCTTTTTTCTTGGATTGGGCATAGGCTGTGAGACAATTGGCAATTGATTTCCTGGGCCAGTGATTGTAATATAAGTCATCAAGTATTTTGTTATTAGTTGTCGATTGTTAAAACATCTTCCTTTGCCTTGGATGTGACTAATGATAATTTTTGGAGTTTGAGGTCTGCATGTAGCCTGTTGTCCGATGTACAAGACTGCAGAACATGTTCATGTATGCATGATGTGTGCGATTGTGATTTATGGTCTGCCTTATACTAGTGTCGCTCAGAACAATCGAGTACCCAGGGGGACGTTAAAGTGCTAGCGCATGTGACTAATGATAATTTATGGAGTTTAAGGTCTGCATGTAGCCTGTTGTCCAATGTACAGACTGAAGTACAAACTCATGTATGTATGTATGAAGTGTTCGATTGTGATTTATGGTCTGCCTTGTACTAGAGTGCACGCAATGCGATTTTAAAGTGCTAGCTCACCAAGTCAGTAAACCGCAGACAAGCTTACAACTCCACAAGTCACATTATCTTGACATCGGGTGAAGCAGTCGATATTCTGCCCTCTTAATACCGACAGCCATGCAACGAAGCAGTATCTCTTATGTGTGTATAATCCGGCCGAGTTCGAACCCACGATCTACCGCTTGGGTGGGGCATTGGCGTGTACGTATGTATCGATCGGATTTTTACAACCAACCAGTCATTATGAATCAAGTTATCAAGTATTAAAATTTTTGTTTTTTAATTATTTATTGATCAAGGATATAGGTGTGTGGATTATAAAATACATTGTAGATATGTATTAATTTTCTTTAAACTTTAACATCAAATTGCAATTGTATCCCGTTTAACCCTTTGCAGTTCTTCAGTTCAAATTTGCACTCTTTATTCTTTTAAAAATAATCATCAAATGTTGTGGATCTTTGACCCAATATCAAGTGACATGGTGGCGTTATTTGACCATTTAATATTGTCCAGCCGTTTAATAGCTAATTTTCTTTAATTTGTTAAAAAATACAGTGCAAATATGACCTGCATAATTTGCCGTTTGCCTAAGCTGCAAAGGGTTAATATAAATTTCACATTGTAGATCAAATCCCGTTTAATGTGAATGTCACATTGAAGATAAAATTGCGTTTAAAAATCAGTGTGACATAGTAAATGGTGTTTGGATATGAAAGTCAGATCAGATATCAAATCCCGTTTTATATGAATGTCACATTGTATATCAAATCCCGTTTTTATATGAATGTCTCATTGTAGAACAAACCCGTTGTTTATGAATGTCACATTCTAGATCAAATCCCGTTTTAACATGAATGTCAGATTGTAGATCAAATCCCGATTTATATGAATTTTACATTCTAGATCAAGTCCCGTTTTTATTTCACTGTCACATTGTTGATCAAATCCCGTTTTATATGAATGTCACATTGATGATCAAATCCAGTTTTAATTGTATATAAAATCCCGTTTTAATATGAATATCACATTGTAGATCAAATGCCAATTTTATATGAATGTCACATTGTAGATCAAATCCTAATTTAATATGAATGTCACATTGTATATCAAATCCCGTTTTTATATGAATGTCACATTGTTTATCAAATCCCGTTTTAATATGAATGTCAGATTGTTTATCAAATCCCGTTTTAATATGAATGTCACATTGTAGATCAAATCACGCTTTATATGAATGTCATATTGTAGATCAAATCCCGTTGTAATATGAATGTCACATTGTAGATCAAATCTCAAATTAATATGAATGTCACATTATAGATCAAACCCCAATTTAATATGAATGTCACATTGTAGATCAAATCTCAATTAAATATGAATGTCACATTGTATACCAAAATCGTTTTTATATGAATGTCACATTGTAGATTCAATCCCGTTTTAAATGTGGATCAAATCCCGTTTTAATTGAAGATCAAATACCGTTTTAATATGAATGTCACATTGTAGATCAAATCCCGATTTATGTGAATTTCACATTGTAGATCAAGTTCTATATTATTGATTGTTTAACCAAAAGTCACAAAATATCAGTACCACCGTATTATATTTAGACACTTTGTGTGTTCATTTCAGATACTTCACCACCAAGACTTTCTCATTGCCATATTACCACCCACAATCTATCGTTCATATCTATGGCTATACCACGTGGATTGTTACAACCATGGTCACGCGTTATCAGGTATTTTAAAAACTTTCCGTCTTGATTTAACATGTGTACTACCGAGTTGTTTATGTCAGTTATCATTATATTTCCGTATTTATCTGTTGCTACATATCTGGGATTAAATGATTCTGTAGTTTTCTCTTGACCATCATATATAAATCTCTTTGTGTCAGATTTGGTTACAGCTACTACTTTGGTGTTATGTCTTGTACTATAATGTCACCATTTATGTTAGTACAGATAAAATGAGGGCTGTCAAACAATGGTTTGTTATCCACAGCGCCATGTTGTATTGTCCTGATGTGTTGTCCACTGGTTGTTATCTCCACTACCTTACTCTTCTTGTTCTTATCCTTCCCAATACGACAAGAATATTCCCTGCATATGTTACAGTGATTCCTCGTGTGTAGTAGTCGTCGTCTGCTGTGTATATATCTGTAAATGTGTCATGTCCACTTAACTTCTTTACTTTATTACCCAGTATTCTGTTACAAGAAGATCTCCTGATGTAGTGACAGCAGCATCATACACCTCAACGCCAGTCTGGATATCTTTTATAACTTTACCATCTGATGTCACCAATGATATACCACTGTACATGCATCTCCATAACCAAGCCTGGTCATCACCTGTTGTTACTACACGGTTCTACTACTAAAACTCCCGACAATCTCGACATCGATGACAGGACTGGTAGATGGAATGTTTGGCTTCTGATGTAATGACGGATTGACTGTTGGTGTTGTTTTCATTCCAAGATGACCAAAGATATCTTGGAGCTCCTTGTCAATCTCATGCCTGGTTATCAAGTTGGGTGGACAAGCTAAGTCTGGCGGATCACATGGTTCGTATTTTTCTAATCTTCGTGTCACGTCGGTCACAAGTTGTACCAGCCCTATATTCCTATTTCTTTGATTTTCCTCGCATTGTTGTATCAGCTGGTTTACATCTGTCATTTCTTCCTGCAGTCTGCTCTTGAACTCTGCCATGATTTTCTGATTTTCGGTGTCTGCGTCCTGTAAATGTTTGATGTAGTCGGATTCAATTTTGTCCAGTTTGTCTTTAAGTTGTTTATTTCTAGCTTTGACTCTAGAAATTATCTGAGATACAGACAAAGAAAACTCTTGACTATTTTTGTCAATGGTCTTGACAACATCTTCGTATTTTGTTGATTTTTCTTTGGACTCTCTAATCAGATTTGCCAGTTCACATTGCTTGTTGTCGATTACGTTTTCAATTTTGACCATTTGATGGTTTGGATGGGATCCACTTGCAATGCAATCCCGGCAGATAGGAACTTGACAAGAACCGCAGTACATAAGAAGATCCTCTGTCGTATGTGTTGGGCATTTTGTCTCGGTTTCTTTTCTCTGATAAACTTCTGCGTTTTTTAAATTGACGAGTTTGTGGTTCTTGGCCATCTTGCTTTTTAGGTGCATTTTTTTGCAACTATTGCAAAGCAATTCATTGCAATTAAGGCATTTAAAATCGACGTCATTGACTTCACATATTTCGCATTTGAGATCGAGAAACACGGGCCACTGGGCATCTGGTTCATCTGCAGTTGCCATCTTGATCAAATTCTTTCTGAAAATTGAAGAACAATTTAAATATATATATATATATTATGCTTTTTTGGCAAAAGCAGTATTCATAAAGCAGTAGTTTCAATTTTACGATTATGGCGCGCGCGCGTGTATCTGTGTTTGTGTGTGTGTTTTGAAATAATCAATTAGTAATTATACATGTCTGGTTTATTCAGGTTCGAAAAAAAGAAAAAACAACAACAAAAAATAATATACCTTAAAAATTCGTTTACATTTCCATGATCTGGCATGTATTGAACATTATATAGGGACTGACTAGATAACCTCTCTAACCACTGCGGTAGCTCAGTTGGTAGAGTGATCGTTGTGTATGCGAGACGTCGTAGGTTTCAACACCGGCTGGGTCTGACCAAGACTTAATAATAGGTAGTGACTGTTATTTTGCCAATTACTGGACATTAGAAATGGAAGACATGGGGTCCTTCGGAAGAGACCTTAAAAAACTATGTCAGGTGCCACGATAGCCGAGGCATTTAAAGAACCCATTACACATTACCCTGAGTGCTCTGGAAATGTCAAAATTTCTGCCGCTTCGCTTATAGCTGGTGACGTCTCGATATGAGTGAAATATTTCTGACTGGGACGTAAACCCCAATTAATAAATCAATCTACAGTAAAACTGGTGATTGAAATAAATTATGTAATTGTTTTGAATAATACGAACTCCACAAAAACTGCTTTCCCCTTATTAGATTTTTTAAAATAGTTTACCTAAATATTTTATGTAATACAGAAGCATATTAGAAACAAAATATATTTTTGAGCTCAAACTGTAGATTGACTGGACTAAAAGTCACAATCTCCCTTTGCAATTGACGTATCGCCGGCCATGCCTTTTATGTTCCGACACAGACCGCTAACACGCTGCCAAAGCAGCGTTACCTAATGACGTACAAATGTCAGAGTTTTTGCGTGCAATTCAAACATGGTGGGTCTTTTTCGGAACAATGTGGGCGTGGTCAGCGATCGTCAATTGATTGTGACGTCAACTATTTCGATTCTGGCGCCATAAGTTGCAAACTAGAAATGTGCAAGGCTGGTTCTTTAAAGTGCCGTGACTGCCCTTGCCGTGTCAATCGAGATAACTTTGACTAATATACTTCCGACATGACAACAAATAATAAGATTCATTTCTATCGAAACATATGTAAATTTTACATATAAATCAAAGTCAAACATATTAATCAATGCCTCATGAATCACAATACAGAAGCAAATTAAAAAGCTTGAAACTATGGAAACTAAACACGTGAACTTCCACCAGGAAAGTGAGACCCGGTGCTCCGAAAGGGTAAGCACTTCCTGCTTAGCTAGCTACACCCACCATGTGTGTATTTAAAATTCATTAAAAGAAACATGAAACTATGGGTCGTGAAATATATCCAGGGAAATCATGGACACAGAGGCATCTTACTTATCAACAATACTGTGATGGTGGCCATAAAACGTTTTGTTTTGAGGTCCCTGAAAAGCAAAGGCTTGTTAAATCCCTGGGACAAATTCATGTGTAAATAGCTTGCTTCGTTGTATAAAGTTCCCGTATGGGAACAAGCTCTACCATAGCATATTAACTGTGAAACAATTAAACCACAATCAGGTAGAACTATATCGCTGCATAAAAAAGCAAAGATGAAAATAGAAAAAATGAAGTCATCGCGTTTATCATGCAGTTTCAAATGTTTAGAAACCATGCGACTTTTATTTATATAATTTGAATATATCAAATTATCGGATAACCGCCATACGCCAGAAATTTAGCAATTACAATAAACTGGCTTTTAGATTATTTTATTTAATCATGCCTACCTTATATACAGATTCTATGCCTCTGTGAATTAAATCCGTTGTTTTCTATCCAACTTATCCTTATAAAAAACTTAAATTCATATCAGGGTCATATTTGGATTCTATTGTAAACACAATAAATCTAAAAGTTACAATATATCTGAATATTTTAACCCATCTTCATTTGTTGTTGTATATCAAAATGGCGTATCAGGAACAAGTTTAAGCCTGATAATCTAATCTTTAAACAAGGAAGTACAAATACACTGCACAATACCGACCTGTCGAAAATATAACACTCGTACGTCTAACGAAAAAACGTATCGAAGATCAGCTGCCGAGTGGCAGATATATGGGGAGTAAGGGACCGAGATACAGCCAACAGCCGTCGAAAAGCTTCCTAGATATAGTGTTAAAGAGGGACCAAAGTCAGCTATTGATTCGGCACTTAGCCGTCACCTTAGTGTAAAATTTTTGATGGGTCTGTACTGTACGTCAGCAAGTATACATAAAGTGTATAGTACTGGTTCCCTCCCTTTGATTGTTCCCGATGAATCTCCCATGTGCAATACAAATTCATCGGAACAACCAAAGGGAGGGAACCAGTACTACAAAGTGTACGCATATACAGTGCATACTGTCGAAAATTTAACTCTTAGCTAACGAGTTAATTAAGTGTTTTATTGTCAAGTCATTCCGAAGCCTTGTTTGGTGTTAGCTGTGTCTCCCGACAGCTCCTAACTATCTCTCTACAGCTGCTATATATCTCTCGACAGCTGTTATATATCTCTCGACAGCTGTTATCTATCTCTCGACAGCTGTTATCTATCTCTCGACAGCTGTTATCTATCTCTCGACAGCTGTTATCTATCTCCGACAGCTGTTATCTATCTCTCGACAGCTGTTATCTATCTCTCGACAGCTGCTATCTATCTCTCGACAGCTGTTATCTATCTCTCGACAGCTGCTATCTATCTCTCGACAGCTGTTATCTATCTCCCGACAGCTGTTATCTATCTCTCGACAGCTGTTATCTATCTCCCGACATCTTCTATCTATCTCTCGACAACTGTTATCTATCTCTCGACAACTGTTATCTATCTCTCGACAGCTACTATCTATCTTCCGAGAGCTGTTATCTATCTCTTGACAGCTGCTATCTATCTCTCGACAGTTGCTTTCTATCTACTCCACTTTATGTTTTTTTCATTTTTTTTTAGCTTAAACATTTACACCATTTTAGCCGGGGTTTTTTTTTTACTTAGCTGCTTCTATTAACTGCTAGAGGTATGTTAGAAATTAAACATATACTTATAGCTGGCGGCATCATGATATTATGAAAATGGACTCAGTCGACAATCCGAAAATTGGGGAAACCGTGCACATACATTTCCAACCCGTATCTTAGGCACTATTACTTACTTCCGCCATCGTCGTTTTAACCACGATTTGTGAGTCGGGTTTGTTTGTGTACATGGTTAGTGGGGTTAATTTGTTTTGTATGTAAGGTAAAACATTTGTTTGCTTTTGATTATACAATGACGTGACAAAAGTATAATTTTGCAACAAACATGGCTGACGTCATACATAATTGCAAAACAAAGTTGAACTTTAAAACAGTCTCATATGTTTTCGACGGACATGTGTTTTTTCGGTGCATTTATTTGTCTGGATATCAAATACATGTGCATTAATAAAACATTTCCTCGGACAACTTTTTCTAAAAGAGAAACCGGACCTTTCGTCTTAAATCGAAATTTGGAAAATCAAGCTTAATATCGAAAATATAGCAAATTCCTTCTTACATATTATATGTCCTGTGGTTTCTGATATGCCTGAATTAAGTATCATTGTAAAACGACGTTACATGAAAAAAAAAAAAAAACAATGCAACTGCTACTGATGTTGACATTTGGCAGTGTTCCCGATGCCATCAATATAATTACCTGACTGCCACATGGTTAGCATGTTTGTACAATATGAAATCGAAAGAATAAGGTGGCTCTGTTCTTATATATTTTCTTTACAATTATTGTTTGCAACTTATATATAGTTTATGTACAGTTTGGCTTGGGGTATTTCACCAAAAGAAAATAAAAACTAGAATAAAACGAAGTTGATTAATTAAAAAATTAAGAGATAAAATGTTAAGTTTTAACGAGCACTCAAGAGCTGTATACATTTAAGCAGTATAGAGCCACCTTATAATCCAGTTCCGCTTTTGAGTTACTCATTCTGTTGACCAATCACATGCGCTGAAAACATATGACATTCCAAAGATAGCATTGTAACCAGACATGCAGACAAAATCATCTCTCCAAACAAATTGCAGTATGAAATGAAAACTTTGATGGTTTGATTCAATAATCCAGATTGTCTTTATTTAATTTACCAGCCAGCTGTCACAAATGATCTCTTATTACAATTTTTTAAGCGATTCTGTCTTAATACGCCGAAAACCCATGACATGGGGATAAAACTGTATAAAACAACAACTATTTAATACTTACCAAGCTTCTAAAATTTTGTAATATAACCCTTCAGGATGATAACACTGTGGATCCTTTGAATTGATGCTTATAAACTTCTAATATAGACTTGAGGTAGACATTGCCAGATATATTTCACTGTGATGAGTTGATCCCGGTTTGTAATGTCAGCAAGTTTTTTTATTAGGTTTAATTGTTATACATCAAGATACATTTTCATAGGCGTCGGAGGGTTTTTAATATTGGGGGGGGGCAAACTGAAGGTATGTCTATGTTGTGCCGCAGGTATGACCTCGTGGCCAAGGCACGAGGCGGTGAGAGTATGAGAGGGGTGCTAAACCCCTTGCATAGGTGGGGGTCCGGGGTGCCTCCCCCGGAAAATTTTGAAAACTAAGTCCTGTCTAGACGCATTTTCATTGTATTGTGCATCGTTTTGATATGTTAAAATACTGTGATATCAAGGCAAGATTATATAAAATAACTGTATGACACAAGTTCCATAATTCCCTCACTTATTGGGGATGAATATCATTGACTGATCCAGAATTTCAAAAAGGGGGGGGCGTATAATGTGAGAGCCGAAAGCTCGAACACTACAAAACATTCTAGGGGGGTTCGGAAAATTTTTGAAAAAGTGGCGCAAAAAATCCTCCGCATTCTGGTTGCAATTTGAGCTGAACATATGTGTTATTAGCGACATAAGGGGGGGGGGGGTACGCTGAATCCGCCACTGGATATGGGGGTACCCTGGAAAATGTTGACGCCCTTTTACAAGTATAATGATGAAATTGATAATTAATTGGTTACCAGATGGTCATTTCCTGTTAAAGCTCTTGTTTTTTTCTTTTTAGGACTTACACTATAAACGTAAACTATGATACAAAATTTCACACAAAATTTGCAGGGGCCCGCCCCCCCCCCTTCTCTGACATTGGGGGCCCCAGCCCCCGCTGCCCCCCCCCCCTGCTCCTACGCCTATGATTTTCCATGGTTCAAACAGTCCTGAAAAAGTCCTTGAATTCGTGATTGTCCAGGAAAAGTACTTGAAAAAGAAAATGTCCTTAAGAGTCCTGGAAACGTCCTGGGATTTCTTTAAAAAAGTCCTTGAAATCTCTGAATTCTGTAAAACTTCTTTACCTACCCACACAACTTATGCAAGAGTGAAAAATCGCGACTATTTCTTTATTTATTGGCAATCAGTTTCATTCCCAACTCCATTTATGTTTTCCGATAAACAGAAAGATCAGTTGTAATCAGTCTAGTTTACTTTCCTATGCGATGTTACATCAGGGGCGATAATCATTTATCTGGGTAACCCAAATAATCTGGGCCAAATTCATTTTTTCAGGTGCTGTATAATTGCTTCTAGGTAAAGAGAGGTAACTTGTTGAAGTTTCATTAAACATGTGTGTTCTAATAGCTCAGGACTCGCAACCTGACATGTATGTATGAAGTGTTCGATTGTGATTTATGGTCTGCCTTGTACTAGAGTGCACGCAATGCGATTTTAAAGTGCTAGCTCACCAAGTCAGTAAACCGCAGACAAGCTTACAACTCCACAAGTCACATTATCTTGACATCGGGTGAAGCAGTCGATATTCTGCCCTCTTTATACCGACAGCCATGCAACGAAGCAGTATCTCTTATGTGTGTATAATCCGGCCGAGTTCGAACCCACGATCTACCGCTTGGGTGGGGGGGCATTGGCGTGTACGTATGTATCGATCGGATTTTTACAACCAACCAGTCATTATGAATCAAGTTATCAAGTATTAAAATTTTTGTTTTTTAATTATTTATTGATCAAGGATATAGGTGTGTGGATTATAAAATACATTGTAGATATGTATTAATTTTCTTTAAACTTTAACATCAAATTGCAATTGTATTCCGTTTAACCCTTTGCAGTTCTTCAGTTCAAATTTGCACTTTTTATGCTTTTAAAAATAATCATCAAATGTTGTGGATCTTTGACCCAATATCAAGTGACATGGTGGCGTTATTTGACCATTTAATATTGTCCAGCCGTTTAATAGCTAATTTTCTTTAATTTGTTAAAAAATACAGTGCAAATATGACCTGCATAATTTGCCGTTTGCCTAAGCTGCAAAGGGTTAATATAAATTTCACATTGTAGATCAAATCCCGTTTAATGTGAATGTCACATTGAAGATAAAATTGCGTTTAAAAATCAGTATGACATAGTAAATGGTGTTTGGATATGAAAGTCAGATCAGATATCAAATCCCGTTTTATATGAATGTCACATTGTATATCAAATCCCGTTTTTATATGAATGTCTCATTGTAGAACAAACCCGTTGTTTATGAATGTCACATTCTAGATCAAATCCCGTTTTAACATGAATGTCAGATTATAGATCAAATCCCGATTTATATGAATTTTACATTCTAGATCAAGTCCCGTTTTTATTTCACTGTCACATTGTTGATCAAATCCCGTTTTATATGAATGTCACATTGATGATCAAATCCAGTTTTAATTGTATATAAAATCCCGTTTTAATATGAATATCACATTGTAGATCAAATGCCAATTTTATATGAATGTCACATTGTAGATCAAATCCTAATTTAATATGAATGTCACATTGTATATCAAATCCCGTTTTTATATGAATGTCACATTGTTTATCAAATCCCGTTTTAATATGAATGTCAGATTGTTTATCAAATCCCATTTTAATATGAATGTCACATTGTAGATCAAATCACGCTTTATATGGATGTCATATTGTAGATCAAATCCCGTTGTAATATGAATGCCACATTGTAGATCAAATCTCAAATTAATATGAATGTCACATTATAGATCAAACCCCAATTTAATATGAATGTCACATTGTAGATCAAATCTCAATTTTATATGAATGTCACATTGTATACCAAAATCGTTTTTATATGAATGTCACATTGTAGATTCAATCCCGTTTTAAATGTGGATCAAATCCCGTTTTAATTGAAGATCAAATACCGTTTTAATATGAATGTCACATTGTAGATCAAATCCTGATTGATATGAATTTCACATTGTAGATCAAGTTCTATATTATTGATTGTTTAACGAAAAGTCACAAAATATCAGTACCACCGTATTATATTTAGACACTTTGTGTGTTCATTTCAGATACTGCACCACCAAGACTTTCTCATTGCCATAATTACACACCCATAATCTATCAGACGTATCTATGGCTATACCATATGGATACTTACAACCATGGTCACGCGTTATCAGGTATTTTAAAAACTTTCCGTCTTGATTTAACATGTGTACTACCGAGTTGTTATAGTCAGTTATCATTATATTTCCGTATTTATCTGTAGCTACATATCTGGGCTTAAATGATTTCTGTAGTTTTCTCTCTTTACCATCATATATAAATCTCTTTGTGTCAGATTTGGTTATAGCTACTACTTTGGTGTTATTGTCTTGTACTATAATGTCACCATTTATGTTAGTACAGATATTATGAGGGCTGTCAAACAGTGGTTTGTTATCCACAGCATCATGTTGTATTGTCCTGATGTGTTGTCCACTGGTTGTTATCTCCACTATCTTATTGTTCTTACCCTTCCCCAATACGACAAGAATATTCCCTGCATATGTTACAGTGATTCCTCGTGTGTAGTAGTCGTCGTCTGCTGTGTATATGTCTGTAAATGTGCCATATCCACTAAACTTCTTTACTTTATTACCCCTGAATACTGTTACAAGAAGATCTCCTGATGTAGTGACAGCAGCATCATACACCCTAAAGCCAGCCTGGATATCTTTTATAACTTTACCATCTGATGTCACCAATGATATACTACCATAACTACAACTCCATAACCAAGCCTGGTCATCACCTGTTGTTACTACATGGTACTTACTACTTCTAAAACTCCTGACAATCTCGGCAGCGATGACAGGACTGGTAGATGGAATGTTTGGCTTCTGGTGTAATGACGGATTGACTGTTGGTGTTGTTTTCATTCCAAGATGACCAAAGATATCTTGGAGCTCCTTGTCAATCTCATGCCTGGTTATCAAGTTGGGTGGACAAGCTAAGTCTGGCGGATCACATGGTTCGTATTTTTCTAATCTTCGTGTCACGTCCGTCACAAGTTGTACCAGCCCTATATTCCTATTTCTTTGATTTTCCTCGCATTGTTGTATCAGCTGGTTTACATCTGTCATTTCTTCCTGCAGTCTGCTCTTGAACTCTGCCATGATTTTCTGATTTTCGGTGTCTGCGTCCTGTAAATGTTTGATGTAGTCGGATTCAATTTTGTCCAGTTTGTCTTTAAGTTGTTTATTTCTATCTCTCACTTTAGAAATTATCTGAGATACAGACAAAGAAAACTCTTGACTATTTTTGTCAATGGTCTTGACAACATCTTTGTATTTTGATGATTTTTCTTTGGACTCTCTAATCAGGTTTGCCAGTTCACATTGCTTGTTGTCGATAACGTTTTCAATTTTGACCATTTGATGGTTTGGATGGGATCCACTTACAATGCAATCCCGGCAGATAGGAACTTGACAAGAACCGCAGTACATAAGAAGATCCTCTGTCGTATGTGTTGGGCATTTTGTCTCGGTTTCTTTTCTCTGATAAACTTCTGCGTTCTTTAAATTGACGAGTTTATGGTTCTTTGCCATCTTACTTTTTAGGTGAATATTTTTACAATTATTGCAAAGCAATTCATTGCAGTTAAGGCATTTAAAAGCGACGTCATTGACTTCACATATTTCGCATTTGAGATCGAGAAACACGGGCCACTGGGCATCTGGTTCATCTGCAGTTGCCATCTTGATCAAATTCTTTCTGAAAATTAAAGAACAATTTATAATATATATATAATATATATATATATATATATATATAATATATATATAATATATATATATATATATATATATATATATTATGCTTTTTTGGCAAAAGCTATATTCATAAAGCAGTAGTTTCAATTTGATTATGGCGCGCGTGTGTGTCTGTGTTTGTGTGTTTTTTGATATAATCAATTAGTAATTATACATGTCTGGTTTGTCCAGGTTCGAGAAAATGAAAAAGCAACAACAAAAAATAATATAGCTTAAAATTCGTTTACATTTCCGTGATCTGGCGAGTATTGAACTTTATAATAATTGTATGGGGACTGCCTTGATAACCTCTCTAACCACTGCGGTAGCTCAGTTGGTAGAGTGATCGCTATGTTCGCGAGACGTCGTCGGTTTCAACACCGGCAGGGTCTGACCAAGACTTAATAATAGGTAGTGACTGTTATTTTGCCAATTACTGGACATTAGAAATGGAAGACACAGGGTCCTTCGGAAGAGACCTTAAAAACCTATGTCAGGTGCCACGATAGCCGAGGCATTTAAAGAACCCCATTACACATTACCCTGAGTGCTCTGGAAATGTCAAAATTTCTGCCGCTTCGCTTATAGCTGGTGACGTCTCGATATGAGTGAAATATTTCTGACTGGGACGTAAACCCCAATTAATAAATCAATCTACAGTAAAACTGGTGATTGAAATAAATTATGTAATTGTTTTGAATAATACGAACTCCACAAAAACTGCTTTCCCCTTATTAGATTTTTTAAAATAGTTTACCTAAATATTTTATGTAATACAGAAGCATATTAGAAACAAAATATATTTTTGAGCTCAAACTGTAGATTGACTGGACTAAAAGTCACAATCTCCCTTTGCAATTGACGTATCGCCGGCCATGCCTTTTATGTTCCGACACAGACCGCCAACACGCTGCCAAAGCAGCGTTACCTAATGACGTACAAATGTCAGAGTTTTTGCGTGCAATTCAAACATGGTGGGTCTTTTTCGGAACAATGTGGGCGTGGTCAGCGATCCGTCAATTGATTGTGACGTCAACTATTTCGATTCTGGCGCCATAAGTTGCAAACTAGAAATGTGCAAGGCTGGTTCTTTAAAGTGCCGTGACTGCCCTTGCCGTGTCAATCGAGATAACTTTGACTAATATACTTCCGACATGACAACAAATAATAAGATTCATTTCTATCGAAACATATGTAAATTTTACATATAAATCAAAGTCAAACATATTAATCAATGCCTCATGAATCACAATACAGAAGCAAATTAAAAAGCTTGAAACCATGGAAACTAAACACGTGAACTTCCACCAGGAAAGTGAGACCCGGTGCTCCGAAAGGGTAAGCACTTCCTGCTTAGCTAGCTACACCCACCATGTGTGATTTAAATTTCATTAAAAGAAACATGAAACTATGGGTCGTGAAATATATCCAGGGAAATCATGGACACAGAGGCATCTTACTTATCAACAATACTGTGATGGTGGCCATAAAACGTTTTGTTTTGATGGCCCTGATAAGCCTAGGCTTGTAAAATCACTGGGACAGCAATTCATTTGTAAAAAGCTTGCTTCGTTATACGAAGTTCCCGTAGTGGGAACAAGCTCTACCATAGCATATTAACTGTGAAACAATTAAACCATAATCAGGTAGAACTATATTGCTGCATAAAAAAGCAAAGATGACAATAGAAAAAAGGAAGTCATCGCGTTTATCATACAGATTGAAAAGTTTAGAAAATATGCGACTTTTATTTATATATAATTTGAATATATCAAATTATCGGATAACCGCCATACGCCAGAAATTTAGCAATTACAATAAACTGGCTTTTAGATTATTTTATTTAATCATGCCTACCTTATATACAGATCTATGGCTCTGTGAATTAAATCCGTTGTTTTCTATCCGACTTATCCTTATAAAAACTTAAATTCATATCAGGGTCATATTTGGATTCTATTGTAAACACAATAAATCTAAACGTTACAATATATCTGAATATTTTAACCCATCTTCATTTGTTGTTGTATATCAAAATGGCGTATCAGGAACAAGTTTAAGCCTGATAATCTAATCTTTAAACAAGGAAGTACAAATACACTGCACAATACCGACCTGTCGAAAATATAACACTCGTACGTCTAACGAAAAACGTATCGAAGATTAGCTGCCAAGTGGCAGATATATGGGGAGTAAGGGACCGAGATACAGACAACAGCCGTCGAAAAGCTTCCTAGATATAGTGTTAAAGAGGGACCAAAGTCAGCTATTGATTCGGCACTTAGCCGTCACCTTAGTGTAAAATTTTTGACGGGTCTGTACTGTACGTCAGCAAGTATACATAAAGTGTATAGTACTGGTTCCCTCCCTTTGATTATTCCCGATGAATCTCCCATTCATCGGGAACAATTAAAGGGAGGGAACCAGTACTACAAAGTGTACGCATATACAGTACATACCTGTCGAAAATTTAACTCTTAGCTAACGAGTTAATTAAGTGTTTTATTGTCAAGTCATTCCGAAGCCTTGTTTGGTGTTAGCTGTGTCTCCCGACAGCTCCTAACTATCTCTCTACAGCTGCTATATATCTCTCGACAGCTGTTATCTATCTCCCGGCAGCTGCTATCTATCTCCCGGCAGCTGTTATCTATCTCTCTACAGATGCTATCTATCTCCCGACAGCTGTTATCTATCTCTCTACAGCTGCTATCTATCTCTCGACAGCTGTTATCTATCTCTCGACAGCTGCTATCTATCTCCCGACAGCTGTTATCTATCTCTCTACAGCTGCTATCTATCTCTCGACAGCTGTTATCTATCTCTCGACAGCTGTTATCTTTCTCTCGACAGCTGTTATCTAGGCTCTCGACAGCTGCTATCTATCTCCCGACAGCTGTTATCTATCTCTATACAGCTGCTATCTATCTCTCGACAGCTGTTATCTATCTCCCGACAGCTGTTATCTATCTCTCTACAGCTGTTATCTATCTCTCGACAGCTGCTATCTATCTCTCGACAGTTGCTTTCTATCTACTCCACTTTATGTTTTTTTCATTTTTTTAGCTTAAACATTTACACCATTTTAGCCGGGTTTTTTTTTTTACTTAGCTGCTTCTATTAACTGCTAGAGGTATGTTAGAAATTAAACATATACTATAGCTGGCGGCATCATGATATTATGAAAATGGACTCAGTCGACAATCCGAAAATTGGGGAAACCGTGCACATACATTTCCAACCCGTATCTTAGGCACAATTACTTACTTCCGCCATCGTCGTTTTAACCACGATTTGTGAGTCGGGTTTGTTTGTGTACATGGTTAGTGGGGTTAATTTGTTTTGTATGTAAGGTAAAACATTTGTTTGCTTTTGATTATACAATGACGTGACAAAAGTATAATTTTGCAACAAACATGGCTGACGTCATACATAATTGCAAAACAAAGTTGAACTTTAAAACAGTCTCATATGTTTTCGACGGACATATGTTTTCGGTACATTTATTTGTCTGGATATCAAATGCATGTGCATTAATAAAACATTTCCTCGGACAACTTTTTCTAAAGGAGAAACCGGACCTTTCGTCTTAAATCGAAATTTGGAAAATCAAGCTTAATATCGAAAATATGGCAAATTCCTTCTTACATATCCTCAAGTGCTCTATCTTCGTGGTAGCGTCAAGTTCGTGGCATTTTGTTTATACCGGATATCAATCATAGGAAGCACATCACTGCACATGTTTAAAGTAAAAAAGGCGCCATAAGTGTTTAACTTTCTATTTTTGTTATAAAAATTTTAAAATATGTTGAAAATCACGAAAATATGTAAAAATATCGAAAATTTTAATTTTTAGACAAATTTTACTATTCCCAAATTGTTCTTAAACTATCTCATTATTTTTTCGTCACATGTAAAATAAATCAAGATGTAAACTATGTCGTCTGCAAATGGAGTGTCTGACTTATTTATCCGATCCAGATTTGAAACATTTAGTACCAGGTAAATATAGTTTTTAATAAAATCAAAAACGTGTGACACTTACGCCATTTTCAGTAAAATATATGCATTTTTCACTATATAATATGATGTGAAAACGGGTGTAAAAACGAGGTCAATTGCTCATGTCATACCGGAAGTGTATGATCGTTTTTTCTTAATACAGATGTTATTTTTAGCAAATTCTGTTGTTAATCTAAACTAGACTACTTAAGATATTGCTTTTAGATAAAATCAGATTTTTAGAAATTGATCATGTGAAATCACGTGATCCGGGAGACCTCCCACGAACTTTCCACACATTCTTCAAAATAGCATCTAACTTGGGGGTATTGTTTACAAACGATGTTTGCCGGTATATAACGAAAATAGCCGAGGTTATTTTCGATTTTGAAAGTGAAGTGACAAGAAATTTGAAGTAAGACTCAAATGTTCATTGTTTGCTGACGATTGCCCATTAATTTCTTGACACAAACTGTTAGTACCACGAACTTAAGACACATGAGGATATGGTATTTCCTGTGGTTTCTGATATGCCTGAATTAAGTATCATTGTAAAACGACGTTTACATGAAAAAAAAAAAAAAAAAAAAAAACAATGCAACTGCTACTGATGTTGACATTGGGGTATTTCACCAAAAGAAAATAATAACTAGAATAAAACGAAGTTGATTAATTAAAAAATTAAGAGATAAAATGTTAAGTTTTAACTAGCACTCAAGAGCTGTATACATTTTGAGCAGTATAGAGCCACCTTATAATCCAGTTCCGCTTTTGAGTTACTCCTTCTGTTGACCAATCACATGCGCTGAAAACATATGACATTCCAAAGATAGCATTGTAACCAGACATGCAGACAAAATCATCTCTCCAAACACATTGCGGTATGAAATGAAAACTTTGATGGTTTGATTCAATAATCGAGATTGTCTTTATTTAATTTACCAGCCAGCTGTCACAAATGATCTCTTATTAAAATTTTTTGAAGCAATTCTGTCTTAATACGCCAAAAACCCATGACACGGGGATAAAACTGTATAAAACAACAACTGTTTAATACTTACCAAGCTTCTAAAATTTTGTAATATAACCCTTCAGAATGATAACATTGTGGATCCTTTGAATTGATGCTTATAAACTTCTAATATAGACTTGAGGTAAACGTCGCCAAATATCTTTCACTGTGATGAGTTGATCCGGGTTTGTAATGTCAGCAAGTGTTTTTTTTTATTAGGTTTAATTTTTATAAAAATTATCATTATTTTCATCAACATACATTTTCCACAGTTCGAACAGTCCTGGAAAAGTCCTTGAATTTGTGATTGTCCATGAAAAGTGCTTGAAAAAGAAAATGTCCTTAAGAAGTCCTGGAAAAGTCCTGGAATTTCTTAAAAAATGTCCTTGAAATCTCTGAATTCTGTAAAACATCTTTACCTACCCACACAACTTATGCAATAGTGAAAAATCGCAACTATTTCAATCAGTTTCATTCCCGACTCCATTTTATGTTTTCCGATAAACAGAAAAATCAGTTATAATCAGTCTAGTTAACTTTCCTATGCGATAGGTTACATCAGGGGTGATAATCATTCATCTGGGTAACCCAAATAATCTGGACCAAATTCATCTTTTCAGGTGCTGTATAATTGCTTCTAGGTAAAGAGAGGTAACTCTATGAAGTTTTATTAAACATGTGTGTTCCAATAGCTCAGGACTCACAATCTGGCGATCTGAATTTCGAATCCTGGTGTGGGCTATAAAAAGTCCACTCAACACGAACAATAACACACATAAATCCCCACACAATTACATGCACACATGCATACGTTGGGTATGTAAATAAGTTGATAGTTATCGGATAACGGAGTACTCCTAAAAAGAAGGTTGGTTGGTTGAATGTTGCTTAACGTCGCATCAGCAATTTTTCAGCTATTCGGGACGAGAACTATTTAATTAATCTCTATGGATTAATCTATGAACAATTTTGTGTATGCATGTGAAGTGCGAGTATGTTGAATGGTCTGCCTTGTACTATCGCGCACTCGGGGCGACTTTACCGTGCTAGCTCACAGAGTCAGTACGCCGCAGACAAGCGTACCACTCCCCCAGTCCATTATACTGATACCAGGTGAATCAGTAAAGGCCAACGGTAAGGAAAATTCACTTTCCCACATGTGGTCCGAGCGGGACTCGAACTCACAGCGGTGAGAGACCTTGGATTTGAAGACTGACATCTTATCCATTAGGCCACCGCGCCCTCCCTAAAAAGAAGGAATCTACCAGATACCAGTATCATGGCGACAGCAAGACTGTTACATTCATTACATTTTGTTTGTGTCCAGAAAAATTGTTCTTAAGTCCTGGAAAAGTCTTTGAATTTTGTCAGCCTAAACCTGTACAAACCCTGTTTTCAATAATGTTTATATCGGAGGATTGTGCAGGCCAGTCCATACTTGGTATTCCATTTGTAGTTTTCCAGACTTTTCGAAACAAAAATGGAGTAAAGTGATTTAGATCACAAAAGGTATTAATTAACCATTGAACTGTCTAGAAATGGCATTTATAGTGCTATAACTTCCATTGCCGTGCAAAGCAAACTGAATAACGCCTGCTAGTGCGTTATGACTAATTTGCTTTGCACGGCAATGGAAGTTATAGCACTATAAACGCCATTTCTAGACAGTTCAATGGTTATATTTACATTTCACATTTTTTGAAAAACTTGTTTTTGTTTTTGAATCCTGAAATAAATTCAAAACACTATCGTGTACGACATGCAATTTCAATTCCTGGAACAGCCTATCAATGACGTCACGAGCATAGGTGTCAGCAAGAAATGAGTGACGTCACATTAGCAAATGTAATTATAGTTCTATAACTTCATTTGGTCTAAAACACAGTTTAATACAATCAAACACCATAAACATAAATATAAGTGTTTCAGGCTCAAAACAGGCAAGTGTTAACAAAAATCACAAACATATATCTTGCCATGTAAATCCTAAGTTAGTTAATATTTCATAACTCGTACATCCATTTGTAAGTCAATTGAACAATGGCTATCGGTTTGATAACAAAAACATTCAACATAAGTCGACTGCAACTCCAAATATAAAAACAATGAAGGTGTAAATTAAAATGTCCATTTTTATTCAACTGTGTTAATTTATGAGCAAAGCAACTGGCTGTCTCTCCTAATCGCTGATATTTTACTACGGAATCGCAAATGAATTCAATCCTGTCATTTATTACATTGGCACCACTAGTCAATAATTAGGTTGCTCCCTATATATTGTTATAAGACAAGGTGCCCCTTTGGAGTCTCAGTTTTTAACCAGACTACAACTGGTGACATCATTTGAATTCACATTTGTCAAAATGCTCAGAAAGTAAACAAATGGTGCAGGGTTGTATGGAAATGGTTATAGATCAAAAGAAATAGGACATTTTATGGTACATTAAAAAACGAAAATAACAAACATGGTGGTTTTTATCAAAGTGAACAAAACTTGAGTTATTGTTCCATTTTAAAAAGCATCTTTTAGTGATTTTTACACTCTAAGAAAAAACATGCTTAGACTGTACCGCCCCAAAAATTGACATTTCGCCGACCACGCACACTATGTTCTGACACTGACCGCCATCACGGTACCAAAGCAGCGTCAAGACAACTAATGACATACTAGTGTCTGTGACATCATTAAATGGCACAATGCAGTCCGAGTTTTCATTCTTTTTCTGCCTACTTCAAGCATGTTGGGACTTTGTCGGAACATTGTGGGCGTGGCCGGCAATATGTCAATTTGCTTGCTATTCATAAATTTGCATAAGTGATCAAAAACACCTGGTGATGGAAAACACCTGAAGGACCCATATTTTATATTTTCCCTGAAATTTTTACAACTTATGAGTGCATATACTTATATAAGCAATATATGCCTTGCATAGAAACTAAACGATAAATCCCAAGTTGTTAGCATGCAGTAAATACCGATATTTGCATATCAACTTTGTTCCAACTTGAGCATTCCCGAATCTATTTTTTTCATACTGCACGCTATTTCACATGACACTGTCATTTAGAACGTCATACGATTGTTGTCGACGTCATCGGTGTGTTTTTGTCAAATTGCACTAGTTCTTATATCCATTTACAAGAACTAATGTAATATTTTATGTATTGTACAACAAAATGGTATTTTAGATGAAATAATTAATGGAAGTAAACAAAATTTATTTTGCTATATAATAAAAGGGTTATTGAACTGATATTGTAAAAATTGTCCCTCGTTGACTCGACATTTGCACTCACAAGCTTGTGCAAATGTCGAGTCAACTCGGGACAATATAACCTTATAATATTTGACAATGTTCATGGAATTGTTATATTAATTTGACATGTTTATCATGTTAATAACTTAATGCATGTATATAAAATGGTTATTATTAATCATTGCCCCCTCAAACGGGGGATTGACTGATCAAGGGACAATCAAAGGGAGGTAATTATTGTGGGTGCTACCACGAGTACACAGAAGAAGTAAATTAATAAATATGTCAGATCCTATATTTTGAAGACACATAATATTTCGGATCATATATTTTTAGAACAGTTAATATTTTGGATCATATATTTTCAGAACAGTTGATATTTTAGATCATATCTTTTCAGGACAGATAATATTGACCAGCTTTCTCAGCAGAATCATTACACAAGCAAATGGACCAGGAAAGAGCACAGTTATTATTCCGTGAAGGTGCAACACTCATCTTTCTAGACGTACCACAGGGAACAGAATTTGGAATTGATTACCAATCCTGGACAGTATGTAGTGACTTTAAAGGTGTTAAAATGATACCTCCGGGGATTCACTTTATTTACTACAGGTAAATTATTACAGAATATACCTGGTAATAGAATCCATCCCTGCTTTCTAGTGGTGCCATCTTCCTATGTTAAATCACTATGGTAAGTCAGTCGGTTGGGTGTCTGCTTGGTATGTTGGAGGTCGTGGGTTTGAACCCAAGCCCAGATCTGACTAAGGCTTAAAAATGGGTAGTGACTGCCAAGCACTCGGCAGTAACAAATGGAAGTCCTTGGGAAGAAGCCTTAAAAAAAACGATGCCCATCGATATGTCAGGTGTGGCGCATTAAAGAACCCTCCCTACACATTGCCCTAAGCACACTGCAAAAGTCAAAATTATTGCAACTTCACCTAAAGCTTATAGCTGGTGACGTTTAGATATGATTGAAATAATCTTGACTGGAACGTAAACTGCATTCAGTCAATTAGTCAATCAATCTTTTCATGTTTAAGATTTCCAGTTCAGGGATTGAAAATTCCTCAAGCCAAACGCCCGGGATTAAAAATTTGGCAAGCAGTTCCAGTTGACTTCCAGTCAAAAAGAAAATGCTGATAGAAATTTCTATCTTTACCTCACTGCATTTATCTACCACTGTTTATTTTCAAGGCTGTAGTGGCCTAATGGATAAGATGTCAGTCTACAAATCCATGGTCTCTCACTGCTGTGAGTCCCGCTCAGACTGTATGGGAAAGTTGACCTTTACTGGTTCACCCAGTGTCAGTATAATGCGACTGGGTGAGTGGTACACTTGTCTGCGGCATACTGACTCTGTGAGGTAGCACCTTAAAGTCGCCCAGAGTGTGCGTTCATACAAGGCAGACTTTAAAACAGACTCATACTTCACATGCATACAAAGACACTGACTTGTTTATGATTAATCCAGAGAGTAATAATAAAGTAGTTCTCAGTGTGATTAGCTGAAAATTTGCTGATGCGACGTCAAGAAACATTCAACAACAACTGTTTATCTTCACCTACACATGCTATTTTATTGAGGTCATAATAAAAAACGATATCCTGACATCATTCTGTGGGGACATAACATCTCCATCAATATTGATGCACAGTTAGACAGATGGTGTTTTTGAAAAAGAAAAAAAAATGTACCAAACCATGTATTGCTCAGTAAAAAACGACAGAAAATAATAATTCCATCAATATATGAAAAAGATGATTAGTAATTAAAATGTAATAAAGTTTTATCAAATGTACCTTCAGGATCGATCATTGTTTGTCATTTTGGATAAAGAGAAAGTGCAAACCCGACCGCTGCTTTATGAGGTTCATTTTAGCGTTTGTATGTAACTGGATAATTTGATGTATAAGTTTGATTTTTAAAAAAACTGCTGATTATCATTCACAATATTTTTCATTACTTCCAAATCGTTTGCACATTGCACTGTACGGTTTATCTCCCTTTCACTGGAAGTCAAATGTAATCGATAAATAAGTTATAAAATGTAGCAGAGTACCGCAACACCAAAATACTTTATTATACCCTTTAAAATAAATTCAAATTACCGTAGAGTTCATAAAGAATTCGTTAAATCCACCTGTCATTGCTGTTTATTTCATAAAAAGTTATGATTTTACATGGTAGGTCGCAAACTTCCCAGAGTACTTTATATTGTATTTACAAAATCAGTTTGCCAGATTGCACAAATTTTTGGATGCATCCTGTTGCAATATATTACTAGATTCCGAAATATATTCCAGAAATTTATTCCAAATGTGCATATGTAACAAAATGCATTACCGTTTCAGAATACATATCTCAGGATAAAACAGATACATTTCCTTCACGTTCATTTACCAGGCGCACTATTTCCATGCGTACTAATCTCATAGAAAAGAAGCCCGATCTTGGCAGAAAGCGACAGCAAAGTACGCATTCACTATCGTGAAACGCCGTATAATAACAGGAAGTAGATGTCTGTCAGACTTGAAATCGGTACTTGCGGCATGGGTACTCATACAGTAATTGTGGCATGGGTCCACATTCTGAACTTCCATACAAAATTCAAGTAACTGTGATCAGTAGTTGCTAAAAAAACTGTTACTGCATTAAAGACCACCTCTATATAAGAGCCACCTGCCTATAAAGGCCAGTAGAATTGTATCCCAATTGTTCCTTATTCATAATATTTGAACCTGTATATACAGGCCACCTTTCCATGAAGGCCACTTTTACTGGTTTCATTGGGTGACCTTTATATAGACAGGTTTGACTGTACTTCTTTACGTATCTTATGACGTCATGCTATGTGTCCCAAACAATGGTTGTGATGTAATTTTCATTCATAAAATCTTTTATTTCAAAGGAGGTAATATCAACAGCAAAATATAATAACAGGAAGTAGATGTCTGTCAGACTTGAAATCGGTACTTGCGGCATGGGTACTCATACAGTACTCATACAGTAATTGTGGCATGGGTCCACATTCTGAACTTCCATACAAAATTCAAGTAACTGTGATCGGTAGTTGCTAAAAAAAACTGTTACTGCATTAAAGACCACCTCTATATAAGAGCCACCTGCCTATAAAGGCCAGTAGAATTGTATCCCAATTGTTCCTTATTCATAATATTTGAACCTGTATATACAGGTCACCTTTCCATGAAGGCCACTTTTACTGGTTTCATTGGGTGACCTTTATATAGACAGGTTTGACTGTACTTCTTTACGTATCTTATGACGTCATGCTATGTGTCCCAAACAATGGTTGTGATGTAATTTTCATTCATAAAATCTTTTATTTCAAAGGAGGTAATATCAACAGCCACTTTGTTTCTATGGACCTTTTTGCAAATGAAAAGTAAAATGTACTTCTTAAGAAATATTTGCAATGTTTATTTCAACCCTTTTTATTCAAGTCATGTTAAAAATGAAAGGATCAACATTTACCTGTGGTATATCATGGAATAATACATGGGCCGTAGTTCACTTGCTTAAGAATCAAAGCCACCTTCTTCTGCATGTGAACTCCGGCCCATGTATTATTTCACCTTATACTAGTACCATGGGTAAATGGTGATTATTTCTAAAATAAACTATGCAAAATGTACATTATCCACATTTGCAACAAATGACATCTAAATTGTTGATGTCACAATGGCAGACATGGGATAGAAGCCTGTGGTAAAATTTATAAATTCTTAGGGATATGTAATAATTGGGTGGCAATCAAGATGGCAGCTAAGATTTTATTTGGTGAATGGGGTTCAATTTCTGCCCCCCCCCCCCCCCCCCCATATAGCCCATTGAAAGCTCTGGTTTATCAGTTACTTTGTTACTTTTATCCCCCGCCTTTCGAAGAAATAGGGGTGTATTAAATTTCCGTCTGTCCAAAATTCTTGTCTGCCCTAATTCTCATCTATTTCACGAAACTTGGTGCAAAATATCAACATAGATAGGAGATGTGCAAGTTGGTTTGCTCATTCTCCTCAGAGTTATGGCCCATTGAATATAAGTGCAAATTGCAAAAAAAAGAAGCAGGTAGCAGGGGATCCTAATTCTCTGAATTTACTTGTTTTTATTATTTCTAGTGCTTGTAGTAAGAATGGGGACACCGCTCTAAGAACAGGATTCTTCTATAACTTCAGACAGAGAGAGGTGGTAGTAAAAAAATGGGATAGTTACAATGAAGGTTAGTAATGTCCTCAAAAGAAATTAATGGGGGGGGGGTAGCAATTAGTCCAGTCCGATGTAAGGGTTTGTTTTAAATGCGCAGAACCCATAAATCGAGTGAACTTGTCTATTTTTATCAGCCATCTTGGATACACTTTAAGGCTGTCATGCAGTCCCGTACAAATAGAGACCACTGCAGTAGCTCAGTTGGTAGAGTGTTCGCTCCATAAGTGGGAGGTCCTGGGTTCGATCCTCGACCGGGTCTGACCCCAAGACTTGAAAGTGGGTAGTGACTGTCCTTTCACCTAGCACTCGGCATTACAAAATGAGTCATGGTTCTTTTGGATGGGAACTTTACATAAACAATGTCTCGTGTCATGGTAAGCTTGGCATGATAAAGAACCCTGCTGTATAATTCCATTAGCGCTACATACAGGTAATATTTCTGCACCTTTGCCTATAGCTGGCGACATCTCGATATAAGTGAAATATTCTTGACTGGGATGTTAAACACCATTGCTCACTCACTACGATAGGAAAATAATGTTAGTCTGGGCAATGAGGTACACATAGACATTGATATTAAGATGAAAGTCAATGAAAATTATACAAAAATCAAGTAAAAATTAGGTGAACATCTGTAGTAAAAAGTATTTTCCTTGTGTTTATAAAGATATAAAAGATGAAGTGATCGGAGAAGAAGAGTTACAGAGTTTCTATGACAACAGAGAAGAGTTGGATAAAAACCTGGGGCCTTATCCGTATGAAAGGTAGTGTTGAACAATAGGAAAATTTTCAGAATCGATTATTAAGAAATAACCAGTAGACAAAAACTGACTGATTATAGATTAATCGGAAGTTAAGATTTTAGCATATTTTTCTTCATTCATAGAGTATATTTACATCACATAGCCTTATATATGGCTCCTAAGATGGCTTATATTACATGTAATGGTGTTTTAAATTGTTGGTGACGCCTCTTGGTTGGATACTGGTGTTGCCATTTTGTAAGATTGCTTTCAGTATTTTTTAAATGTTGATCTGGCTTTTCTTCTATAATCAGAACATCTGTTTTGGCAGGCCACTTTTTCCTGATAAGGCCTATTAAAAATATGTGTGTTTCAGTAACCCGACGGACCCAACTAAAACAAGACCGACTCCAGTTTTTTTTCCGGGTTTTTAAAAATCCGTTTTCGTTTTTCGATTTAAATTCTATTGTATCAAAAACAAGTCAGCAAAACTTTAAGCAGTGAATACATGTAGAAGATACAAGTATTTTAGTTATATTTTTAATTTTAAATTACATCTAAATTATCTAAATTAACTTAAACAACACATTTATAATATAATTTTAACATAATACATTACATACACATGCATAACATATGCTATTAAAAAAAAAAAAAAAAAAAAAAAACGACCTACCGACCCTTTATAATATTTTTATGTGTTAGCGAAAACACATATACATGTATTTTTTTTAGGCCTAATCAAATGGGCCAACTTTAAATCGGTGATCAATAAGTATAATTAATTTGTCAAAATTTCTTTCACTTTACCTTTAGCTTGTGATGTCTTGATGTAAGTGAAATATTCTTGACTGGGAGGATAAACCCCATTCAATAATTGAATCAACAAAGTTTAGGGGGTTATTTGAAAATCACTCTGTACCTTTGGCGGTCACTCTAAATCTAAATATCATGTCTGCTCGATATCTTTATGTCTATGGATGGATTTTGATCAAACTTGGTACAAATGTAAAACCAACATGAGACAAGGAGCACATGTCAAGGTCACAAAGTCAAATCATGTTATTAAATAAATACAGTCAAACCTGTGTATAAAGGCCACCTAAAGGAACCGCTAAAAGTGGCCTTTATCATGTTTATGGGCAGGTGGCCTATATAGGTTCAAAAATATAAGCAAGTGGTCCTTATATAGAGGTGGCCTTTAGAACAGGTGGTCCTTATATAGAGGTGGTCTTTAGGACAGGTGGTCCTTATATAGAGGTGGTCTTTAGGGCAGGTGGTCCTTATATTGAGGTGGTCTTTAAGGCAGGTGATCCTTATATAGAGGTGGCCTTTAGGACAGGTGGTCCTTATATAGAGGTGGTCTTTAGGGCCAGGTGTCCTTATATAGAGGTGGTCTTTAAAGCAGGTGGTCCTTATATAGAGGTGGCCTTTAGGACAGGTGGCTCTTATATAGAGGTGGCCTTTAGGGCAGGTGACTCTTATATAGAGATGGCCTTTAGGGCAGGTGGCCTTTATATGAGGTGATCTTTAGGACAGGTGGTCCTTTTATAGAGGTGGCCTTTAGGGCAAGTGACCCTTATATAGAGGTGGCCTTTAGGGCAGGTGACTCTTATATAGAGATGGCCTTTAGGGCAGGTGGCCTTTATATGAGGTGATCTTTAGAACAAGTGGTCCTTATATAGAGGTGGCCTTTAGGGCAGGTGACCCTTATATAGAGGTGGCCTTTAGGGCTGGTGACCCTTATATAGAGGTGGTCTTTAGGGCAGGTGGTCCTTATATAGAGTGGCCTTTAGGGCAGGTGACCCTTATATAGAGGTGGTCTTCAGGGCAGGTGACCCTTATATAGAGGTGGCCTTTAGGGCAGGTTTGACTGTAAAGACATGTTTTGTTACAATATAATTGCCTAAATTCTTCAAATTAACATGTTTTCCCCTCACATGAAATGTACAAAATCTTGGTATGATAGATAAGGTCTCAGTCTTTTTCCACAAGAAATAACAGTTACAAGCATGTATGACAAACTGGGTGCCCACAAAAAGTTATTATAATAACAAAAGGTTTATCAATAGGGTTTGCCACTGTGCCACGTAAACAAGATCCATTTATTACTGTCTGAAACATTCTGAAAAAAGTTTACATCATGAATAACTTTTTTTTTTGGGGGTGTGGGGGGGGGGGGGGGGTGTTATCTGATATGATGTCAAACCCCAATGGAAATAATTGCTGTGTACCTTATAAAACCACATTACTTTAGAATTTTTTTTAACCTAGTAAATTTTCTATTACTCTCGCTTAACCACTGCAGTAGATCAGTTAGTCATGTTGGTAGAGTGTTCGCTCTGTAAGTGGGAGTAGGTCAATGAACCCCAAACGGGTCTGACCCAGGACTTGAAAATGGGTAGTGACTGTTCTTTTACCAAGTGCTGGGTAGTATGAAAAGAAAGTCACGGCTTTTTCAATGGTAACTTAAATAATCGATTCCGAAGTCCTGTGTCATGGTAGACAAAAAACTCACCACTTGAACTTGTGTTGAGATTGGGCTTTGAAATTTTCTGATCACGAAAAGTTGAATATTTTTTAAATGTCGTAAAACAACTATTTGACCAATAGGCAGCACATAGACCACTTACTACTTAGCTCCTAATGTAGGTACCTTGAGTTTGGCCTGGCTAAGACCTTTAAGTTATTGCTCTTTAAAAAGTATATTTATAACCTGTCTACGAAAACTATAAATATAGGCATCATAAGTAGAGTACAATCATCATTTAGGTCATGGGTTCAAAGGTCAAGGTCACAGATGCAAATTGGTACCAAAATGGTTAATTATCTTGAAATCTATAAACTTTTTGCAGTGCTTCAGATTGTCGGTGCGCCCGCGCCAATCCCGCATTATTTTAAAAAATGGCGCATAACATTTTCTTCTAATGGGTCCACGTGGCGCATGGTTTTTCTTAGCCAAATTGATCGTTAATAATTTCTTCCCAAAACTACATATTAGATTCCATGCGGTTTTCCGATTTGACTTTCTGTTTTCGTTTTCTATCGGTTAATCTCTAGCATCTTTGTTTATCTCATAATCAGCATGTAGACAGGACTCCCGACAAGCCCCTTCTCTTCGCTCTATGCGTCGGTTATTAACATTAATATTCAAAGGGGGAGAACTCGTAATAAAACTTTTTATGACCTCGGACGTTGTCGTTCATTTAATATGCTAGCGGCAACCATGGCTATGAGATGCAGACGACTCTATTCACATTTTTTAAAACAACACAAAGCGCAGAGAAGTATATACACATAAAATGAATCATGGAGTTGAAAGAGTTTAAAATATATCGTAAAGGTTAACAAAGTATAAATTAGCAGATGACAAGATCGCTTTTTTGGTGCATTATATGAAGATGTCAAGTGCCGACTTTCACTTTCAGTCACGTGGTCGTGGCATAACATTTAATTATGTGGCAAAACATGACCCACTATAACAAGAAATGACCCCTTGTTATTGGACCTGGTGGGCCCTTGTGGCCCACTATCTGTAAAAACAATCTGAAGCACTGTTTTTGTATAGTTATGTTTACTAAAATATTGTAGGTAGTTTTGTATAGTTATGTTTACTAAAATATTGTAGGTAGTGGTACGACGATCATTTTGATAAATAGATGAAGGTTATGGGTTCAGAGGTCAAGGTCACATGCAAAACAATACAGAAATAGTTAACTATCTGAGAAAGACTCAAATCTGTACTACATTTATATGAAGGTTTCAGTATTTCTGTTTTCTCAAAATATATCATCTAGCCATTATTTATCAGGTGAGCATATAAGGCCCAATGAGCCTCTTGTCAATATTTCTGGTCAATAGATGAAGTTAAAAGTGGACAGGGTATACTAAGTGAGCAGTAGCTCACAGATTTTTTGTTTTATCTCATTGCAACTAATTCTGTCATGTTCTTTGATATTATTACAGTTTCAAAAAGTGGGTTTCACTGTCAAATCATATATCACCAGGAGTAATGAACCGGCTACAACCAGTGACTGGTAAAATCTGTTCTGTCACAGAGTTCATATCTGAATCCAGTAATTCCAAAAGTCGCAAAGCTGCTGCGGCTGATTCTGATGGAAAAACGTACAAATCTGGAACATTTTCCGGGGAAGAGCCATCATCTGATCAAGACGCAGAATCGAAAATCCCAGACATGAAAACAAAGCCAGGAACTGAAATCAGATTTAGTACATTTCCAAAACGATACAAGGAAAATGCAACTCCCGCTGAAATCACTGTTGGAGGAATGGATTCCAGTTTTCAATTAGATTCCATGTTGTCAACATATTATTCCAGTGACAAGACTGGGTTGCTAGGGGAAATCCAATTTTCTTTTATCTGTTTTCTGATTGGTCAAGTATATGATGCTTTTGACCAATGGAAAAAGTTGGTACATTTGATGTGTAGCTGTGTCGATGCACTAAAAAGACACCCTGATTTGTATTGTGATTTCATAACAGTTTTACATTTCCAAGTTTACGAAATACCCGAAGATTTCTTTGTGGATATTGTCTCCAGCAGTAATTTTTTAACCGCAACATTACAGGAATTCTTTTCAAATCTGGAAAATGAAATTGATGTTGACAAAAAACTTCAGAAAAAAGGACTTAAGTTTAGGGCTCATCTTACACAGAAATTTAAGTGGGATTTCACTTCAGAGTCTGATGAATATGCACCAGTAGTAGTCGGTGTTGATTGAGGACCCTAAATCGTCGGACAAAATTATATTAATAAAATCTACCCCTGCTTTGTAGTGGAGACTAATAGAATCTGTCACCTGTTTGTGACTGACACAGTATGATCTCAGTCGAGGGTGATGTGATGTAACTCGACACAGCCTCGATTAGGATTGTTACATCACATCACCCTCGACTGAGATCAACCTGTATCAGTTACAAACAGGTAACAGATTCTATTTCCCGTACCATTAAATTGTTTATAACTGTAATACGTACAAAACAAAACAGTACCCTCATGGGGCCTCTTGCATTCCTTTGGGCATCTAATGCATTGTACAAATTTGCTCTTTAAAAATAATCCTATTTTGAAACTTCAAAATTTTGAAATATCAACGATTTGTATTCAATGCAAACAACCCTGCAGGCCTTAGATAGAATTTTTAATTCCACTTGGCACAGTGTCTAGTTGAATAAGAAAACCACTCGGCACTTGGAAATTTAACTCGGCACAGTCACCACAAGTGTAAAAGATAATATTGTGATATCTTTGACATACTGTACTTTTACAGACGACTGACAAATGTATAAACACTCGAAACATTGGTTGGATTTTACGTTACACTAAGTGACTTCCAAATGCGAAACCATTTGCACATATGATGCAAAAGTTTATTCACGCTTGTAACAGAACGGCAAGATTTTTACAAAGGGGCCAAGATCGATACAATTGACCTCAGAGGGGTCACACTAACTTCAATCTTTTTTCTCTCCAAAACTTTCGCCAGAACTATTTTTTTCGCCAAATATAATTTTTAGGGCCAAAGATATTTTTGTAATTTCTAGCAAAAATTTAAGAGAATACAATGCATGTCTGATGACATGAAAAACAACAGTTTTCTTGTTTGATTTCTTTTATTCGATGACAATTTTGGAGCTTTAGCCGAATTCTCCAGGTTGTCAGTTGGTTTACATTTAACCAAAATGGTACAATGGTGATATTGCCAATAATCTGATTTCTTTGACTTCGCATGTCCATTTACACGTGGACTTTTGTTAAGCATGGCTTTGATGACCCAAATAAACACACATTCGGAACTCACTAGATCGATCGTTTGATATACACATAGGCGGAGACGGAAACCAGTTGCCTTAATGGCTCTCTGCTCATGTCCGCGATGCGCAGTGAACCTGTTAACATAAACATTTTTTCGCCATCACTTTCCCCTATGTTTAGCTTTTATCGCCAAATTTATTTTTCTCATTTTGCGAAAAAAACGAACGGCAGCGTGAACCATGGCTCAGGCTCCTTATACATGATTTTCCCGATCTACACTTAATTGTCTGATAAATTATACTCGGCACCGTGACGAGTGAAATAAAAACATCACTCGTCCCAGAACACATTTCACTCATCAGGACGAGTGGACAAGTGAATAATTGAAGCCCTGCCCTGACGACAAAATATTTTGAATAAAAAGTAAAATAAAACACATATTTGAAAAATAAATAAAGAAATGCTTTGTTTTGATGACGTCAAGAACAATGATTGGATACGTCATCTTGATTCTTCAATTGTCGTGTGAGGCAGTACCAGACAAACTGGACAAGACAAAAGTCTAGCACTGGTGTACGCGTGAGATTTTTCTGTTCGAGGTACGAGAATATAAGAACCCATTATGAGTATCCATGTAGAATAGGGAAATCTCACCAAAGGGGATGAACATTTCAGTCAGAGACGAGGCTTGCCACCTGCCCATACAGGCCACTTTTACTGGTTCCCTTAGGTGGCCTTTATAGACAGGTTTGACTACATTATATGATGTTTTTTATTTTTCAAATATGTGAGAAAAAGTTCCTGTCCATCAGTGAGTCTGCCAGTAGAAGCATTTCTGCTACGTATCGAGAGTCAAGGTCAAAATCTTAAAAAATTTTGTGTCTTCTCTATATCTCTTCAATATCTTTTTGGATTTCAATGAAACTACATTCAAATGTAAACCAGTATGCAAAGATGTGTCATCAAATATATGTTTAGTTATGTAGGTCAAGGTCACAAGATCAGATCTTGGAATTTTGCAGTCTTTTGTGTCAGCTCAGTATCTCCTAAATTTCTTCAAAGATTGAAAATGGACTTGACAAAAATACACAAACTAGTTGCCATTGTAGGCAATAATCCATTATAAATCTTGTGATAAATTTTTAGGATTGTTGCTCTGACAATGCCCGACAATCAACCTTCGGCCAAAATGGGGATGACACTATAGTCCGTCAGCGAGTATTTATAAACATGGAAGAGTTTAAATAATGTAGATAGCCTAAGGTAGGGATAAAGGTGATGGTTAACAAATGAACGCATGGAGGTTTTGAATATACACTCCAACCTGCCTTAAAAGCCACCTCTATATAAGGGTCATTTGCTTATAAAGGCTAGTATAACTGTATCCTAATTGTTCTTTATTCATGTTGTTTGAACCTGTATCTAAAGACCACCTGCCCATAAAGGTAACTTTTACTGCTTCCCTTCGGTGGCCCTTATAGACAGGTTTGACTACGTTTAAGACAACACAGCATTAATATCTTTTGTGTATAAAAAAAACTCACCCCTGTTTATAAACACTCTGCCACAATATCACTGACACACTATACTTGATGCGTTGTCTTTGTTGTTTTAAGTTGCCCAGAGTAAAGTCAAACCTGTCTATAAAAGCCACTTAAGGGAACCAGTAAAAGTAGCCTTTATGAGCACGTGGTCATTATGTACAGGTTCAAATGATATGAATAGAGAACATCTTGGATACAATTCTACTGGCCTTTATAAGCAGGTGGCCCTTATATAGAGGTGGTCTTTAAGGCAGGTTGGACTGTACAGATCACAATGCCTATAACCACTACTAAGCTCTTAATGTGAGAAAGTTTGCCAGTTCACCTTCTGAATGATAGCTGGTTTCCTCTGGGTAACTCCAATTTCCTCCACCATCCCAAAACTGACAACCTCAATACTGTACGATGAGAAACGTTCACGATTTACATAGTCAAGTCTAAATTCTGAAAATAAGAACACTGCTAAGTTTTCTACATGTTAAAAATGCAAATGGGCTTTTTCTACTAGCTTGTCAATTGCAAGAGTTAGCATACAGGCACGAACATGTTTCTGAATGACAAACTGCAAAAGTTTGCACCCACAATTTAGCATACAGGCACGAACATGTTTCTGAATGACAAACTGCAAAAGTTTGCACCCACAAATATTTCTCTTTATATACAATCTGTGAGCTACTGCTCACTTAGTATACTCTCACTTTTATCATATGTAAGAATAGAAAAAACATAGCACTGCCGTGCTGTTGTACGGCGTATTTGGGGAAATGGTGTTGTGGCAAGACAGAATCGAAAATTCGATCTATGCATAGTCCGACGGATGTTTTTAGAAAAAGAAACAATGTACCAAACCATGTATTGCTAAATTAAATGATAAAAAATAATAATTTCATAAATATATGAAAAAGACAATCAGTAATTAAAATTTAATAAAATTGTGAACGATCGTTGTGTCATTTCGGTTAGAGAGAAAGTAGAGTTTTGCAGACCCTTTCGTTGCTATGAGGAGGTACATTCTAGCGGTTATATGTAACTACATCATTTGCTGTTAAATCTGGGTTTTAATAAACTGCTGATTATCACCCACAATATTCCCGTTTCATGTTAATGGTGAAGTATTTAAAATCCACATGTGGTCATTTGCCCACAACACTGTACGAATTATCTCCCTTTCACGAAAGTGAAATCTAATCAATAAACAGTTTTAAAATATGACACAATTGCCTCAACATCAAAATACGTTATCATACCCTTCAAAATAAATTTAAATTCCTGTAGATTTCATGAAGAATTATTTAAATCAACCTGCCATTGCTGTTTATTTCATAAAAAGTTATGATTTTACATCGTAGGACGCAAACTTCTCAGACTACTTTTTATTGTAAACATGAGATCAGTTCGCCAAATTGAAGAAATTATTGGATGCATCCCGTCGCAATATTTTACTAGATTCCGAAATTTATTCCAAATGTGCATATGTAACCAAATGCATTACCAGTCTCAGAATACATATCTCGCGATAAAACAGATATATTTCTTTCACGCTCATTTACCAGGCGCACTATTTCCATGCGTACTCATATCTTATAATTTCATAGCAAAGAAGCCTGATATCTTGGAAGAAAGGGATAGCAAAGTACATTCACTATCAAGAAACGCCGTACAAAAATGTGAAGTAGATGTCTGTCAAACTTGAAATCAATACTTGTGGTTTGGGACCTCATACTAAACTCGTAAACAAAATTTCAAGTGGCTGGAATAGGTAGTTTCTGAGAAAACTGTTATGAAAATTTTTTAACCATTGACCATGAAAATAAACTAAGTCAAAAAAAACAGGAAGTAAATGACTGACAGACTTGAAATCACTTCTTGGGGTATTGGAACTAATACTTTATCACATAACAAAATTTCAAAGGGCTGTGTTCAGGATTTTCTGAGAAAATTGTTATGAAAATCTTTGTTTCAGATGGACAGAGGTAAAACAGTATACCTCCCTCGTCTTCAACGCTGAGGTATAAAAATCTTGACCTAGTTTCAAATGCCTAATTGATCTCCCTTCCAGCCTCCTTGATCTCCCTTCCAGCCGACTTGATCTCCCTTCCAGCCTACTTGATCTCCCTTCCAGCCTCCTTGATCTCCCTTCCAGGTACAATTTATTTGGCTACAATTTTCCATATTTTTTAATTTTCTTGTAAAATATCCGATAGCAAGTGATCGACATTAGAAACTCTTGAGCCCCTGTGAAATCAAGATGGGATTTTAAACTGGAATTAGAAGCTGGTTATTGAATGTTGCTTAATGTCGTATCGGCAATTTTTCAGCTATTCGTGATGAGAGCTACTTTATTAATGTCTATGGATTAATCTATTAGTTTAAACATGCATGTGAAGTGTGAGTGTGTTTTATGGTCTGCCTTGTACCATCTCACACTCTGGATGACTTTAAGGTGCTAACTAAATGAGAAACAAGAGGCCCATGGACCTTAACGCTCACCTGTGACCTTGACCTTTGAACCCATGAGGTTCATTCATATATCAAAATGATCATAAGGCCAATATTCTAATATACATGATTACACAAAAAGTTTTTAAGATAAATAATCATTTCAGTACTTGTTTGTATCTGTGACCTTGACCTTTGTACCCATGACCTTCATTCATATATCAAAACGACCCTTGTGCTATTACCTACAATATTCTAATATACATGCCTATACAAAAAGTTAATAGTTTTGCAGATAATTAACTATTTCAGTATTCATTTGCATCTGTGATCTTGACCTTTGAACCAATAACCTTCATTCATATATCAAAATGGTTGTAAGGCTAATTCCTACAATATTCTAATATACATGCAAATACAAAAAGTTAATAGTTTCCAAGATAATTAACCACTTAGGTATTCATTCACATCTGTGACCTTGACCCTTGAACCTATAAAGTTCATTTATATATCAAAATGATCATAAGGCAAATATCCTAATATACATTCCTACAAAAAACGTTGAGTTTTTGAGATAATTAATCATTTCAGTACTTGTTTACATCTGTGACCTTGAACTTTGAACCCATGACCTTTAATCATATATCAAATTGACCAATGTGCCATTACCTACAATGTTCTAATATACATGCCTATACAAAAAATAGTTTTGCAGATAATATTAACTATTTTGGTATACCTGTATATTTGACCTTTGAACCCATGACCTTGATCTATGTATCAAAATGATCGTCATGTCAATACCTACAAATAACTGAAAATCCTACACCATTATCATCAGAAATGTTTAAAAAACTGGGACATGACCTTGACCTTTGACATCAATTGGAAGAAAATCACAAGCCAAGATCAACAGTAAAAACTCCATACAATTATCTTCAGCCGTTATGAAGTTATAACAATAAAGATCTCATTTTAAAAATTACATAATTTTACGCAAAAAAACGCATAACCTATTTTTCGTCCAATTTTTATGAAAAACACAATTTTAATGTTCCTAGGTATCCTGAATCTAAATATCTTATCAGAATTTGCCTGCACATTTTTAGCTCACCTGGCCAAAGGCCATGTGAGCTTATGGCATGGCGAGGCGTGCGTGCGTGCGTCCGTGCGTGCGTCAGTAAACTTAAATCTTCTTCTCCGAAACTACTGGGCCAACTGAAACCAAATTTGCCATGAAAGGTCCTTGACAGAGTCTTACTATAGTTTGTTCAAATCATGGTGATCGAATATCCAAGATGGCCGCTGTTACTAAAAATAGACAAAACCTAAAAAAATCTTCTTCTGTTGAACCACTCATTGGACGCAAAAACTGATGTGATATTTGGATTCTACATAGTCTTAACCCTTAAGTTTGTTCATTTCATAAAATTTAGTTTAAAAATAGGTTACGCGTTTTTGCGTTTAATTTTGAAAAAATCGTAAAATATTTTAAAATTACTATAACTTGACTATAAGGCCAGATAATGACATGGGGTTTTCAGTTTTGACATATTCTTGTAATAACCTTCAAAATGGTGTCAAGGTCAATTATGAAGGTCATGACCTAATTTTTTACTTTTTTAATATTATTTATTATCTTGAAAACTATGAACTTTTTGTATAGGCATGTATATTAGAATGTTGTAGGTATTGATACAACGATCACTTTGATGTTTAGAAAAAGGTCATGGGTCCAAAGGTCAAGGTCACAGTAGCAAAACAATACCAAAATCATTTATTATCTCGAAAACTATAAACTTTTTGTATAGGCATGTATATTGGAATGTTGTTGGTATTGATGTAACGATCATTTTGATATATAGATTAAGGTCATTGGTTCAAAGGTCAAGGTCACAGATGCGAAAGAATACTGAAATAGTTCATTATCTTGAAAACTATAAACTTTTTGTATAAGAATATATATGAGAATATTGTAGGTATTGATACAACGATCATTATGATGTATGGAAAAAGGTCATGGGTCCAAAGGTCAAGGTCACAGTAACAAATCAATACCAAAATGGTTCATTATCTTGAAAACTATAAACTTTTTGTAAAGGCATGTATATTTGAATATTGTAAGTATTGATGTAATGATCATTTTGATATATAGATTAAGGTCATTGGTTCAAAGGTCAAGGTCACAGATGCGAAAGAATACTGAAATGGTTCATTATCTTAAAAACTATGAACTTTTTGTATAGGCATGTATATTAGAATGTTGTAGGTATTGATGTAAAGATCATTTGGTATATAGATTAAGGTCATTGGTTCAAAGGTCAAGGTCACAGATGCGAAAGAATACTGTAATGTTTCATTATCTTGAAAACTATGAACTTTTTGTATAGGCATGTATATTAGAATGTCGTAGGTATTGATACAACGATAATTGTCATGTATAGAAAAAGGTCATGGGTCTAAAGGTCAAGGTCACAGTAGCAAATCAATACCAAAATGGTTCATTATCTTGAAAACTATAAACTTTTTGTATAGGCATGTATATTGGAATGTTGTTGGTATTGATGTAACGATCATTTTGATATATAGATTAAGGTCATTGGTTCAAATGTCAAGGTCACAGATGCGAAAGAATACTGAAATGGTTCATTATCTTGAAAACTATGAACTTTTTGTATAGGCATGTATATTAGAATGTTGTAGGTATTGAGTCAACGATCATTTAGATGTATAGAAAAAGGTCATGTATCAAAAGGTCAAGGTCACAGTTGCAAATCAATACCAAAAAGGTTCATTATCTCGAAAACTATTAACTTTTTGTATAGGCATGTATATTAGAATATTGTTGGTATTGGTGCAATGATCATTTTAATATATAGATTATGGTCATTAGTTCGAAGGTCAAGGTCACAGATGCGAGTAGCAAGTTTGATAAATATCTAAATATCCACATCAGAGTTATTGCTCCTTAAATGTAGTATTTATTGTGTTTTTGTGCTGTAAACGGCCCAGGTGAGCGGTACAGGCCCTATTGGGCCTCTTGTTGTTTCAGAGAAGATGATTTTTTTTGTCGTTTGGCTATTTATAGTAACGGCAGCCATATTGTTGGGCCTGGTCAAACCCCGAACGCAATTTTGAAAGCCTGTTACCCAGGCATAATAGTCACCAAGTTTCATCAAATTTGGCGCCATAGTTTTGGAGAAGATTAAAATGTAAAGTTTACGCAGGACGGACAGTGATAGATAGCAATAGCTCATCTGAGCCTTTCAGCTCAGATGAGCTAAAAATACACTGCAGAAAAGCGCACCACTCCCTTAGTCACATTCTACTGAAACCAAGTGAACCAAATAAGGCCAATGGCAATGCACTTTCCCACATGGTCTGAGCGGAACTCAAACTCAAAGCAGTAAGAGACACTGGATTTGTAGACTGACATCTTATCTTTAAAAAAGTAAAATTACCATACAAATATTGTACAATAAATGATTTTATTTTGATATCAATGTAGTAACAAGTGGATGGGACATGATTAAATAGAAAATTATGTATAATGAAAGCATGAAAAAAGGTAGCCACATTATCTTAGCACAAAATTGTCCAATCATCCGTATAATAAAAATCAGTAAATCAGCTCATTTAAGACATGTACAATTGACATATCGCTGACCACGCCCACAATGTTCCAACAAAGGCCTGACATGCTTGAGTTACACACAAAAAGAATGAAAACTCTGCCTGAATTACGCCGTTTCATGACATCACTGACATTAGTTGTCGTGATGCTGCTTTGGTACCTTGATGGCGGTCATTGCCGGAACATTGTGGGGTGGCCGGCAATCTGTCAGTTAGATATTGTAATCAATTTTAAAGCACAATCTATGTGCTGTCATTATAGATAACTGTTCAAGCCATTGTATTTGCCGACAGTGACCTATGAAATTCATAGAAAATCAAATAAGCTTTAATAATACATTTGTATTTGATATTGTTCAACTGTATGCTCATTTGGGATAGTCAAAATATTCTGAAGAAAGGAAAAAGTTAGAGCTGTGGGGATTTTACATGGCAAAAATGACGACGTTTACATCGAAAGTGATGTCCATGGTGATGCTTTACATTATGTGTTCATCAAGATCCACCATGTTTAATCTCCATGTTAAACCTCCATAGCACCAATGTTTTACTTTGTGCAGAAATATTCTACACTATTAACAGATGCGCATACATATTTTCTGTTACTACTTTTTAGGTAGAAGTAAGTAAAAAAAACATCCTTCTGTATTTAAGTTTATTGGATTTCTATGGAAATAAAGCGTAATTTAATGTCACAGACACAATGACTTGAACAGTAATGCATTTAATTCATTGAAAGCACATACTAATTTTGTTTTTAAAACAAAAATTATACCATTCAAACCACTTACCGGGTATATTAACCTTTTCATTCCTAGTTATCAATGGAATGATCCACAAGTAAAATCAAATGGACCATTCTATTGTTATTTCAATGGATTATTTCAGGGAATGAAATAAAGGGTCGTACATTAAACATTTAAAAATAAGTTAAAAATATTTTTATCATCCTCTTCACCCTTTTTTTATAAATGGCATGATCTAAAAACCAAACCGAATCATTCCATTACAAAATTTAGGGATGACGGGGTTAAATTAGTAGTAGCTCCTTTTCCTAAAAGGGTTTTATTGTGCATTTTAATTTATAAAGAAACAAGTACACATATTATTTCATCAGGGAAATAACTTTAAAAGTATCATAACCAAAACCGTGGGAAGCCCATAGGCTAGTGTTCAGACCTTGGATTGTTTCTATCTCCAGCAAACAATATTTCCCCAGTTTAGTGTCCATATCTTGGATTATCTGGATTGAAATGTTTCCATCTCCGGAGTACAATGTATAATTTGGCAGATTGGAAATCAGCTTAAGGTTTAATTTGGTCATATAACTTAACTGGGCTTTCTATCCGACCTTAGAGACTTTGCTTTTGCTTCGTTTAAAAATTGCTTTCAACTCCTTGCTTGACTCTGGACCTGAAATTTTGACACCAAAAGGAAACCTATAACAATCCTTTATTAAAACAAGAATTAATATCATAAAAAATACTTTACTTTTTTTTCACAACATATGTAAGTAAAGGCACTGCAGGAAATACATTTCAAAACGAGCGAGACAGATAGACGGACATGAAACTGAATAAACACAACCACTGACCTAAATATTAAAAGGGACTTCAAGAAAACCAGACAAAATTGATAACAATTGGTAGTTGACTATGGTTCTTGAAAAGAAAATGGTTGAGGGAAAATAGCTGGAATACCATCAACCAACTATCAAAGGACTGGGGACATCAACCAACCATCACAGGACAGGGAGCATAGCTGGAATACCACCAACCATCACAGGACTGGGGACATAGCTGGAATACCATCAACCATCACAGGACAGGGAGCATAGCTGGAATACCACCAACCATCACAGGACAGGGAGCATAGCTGGAATACCATCAACCAACTATCAAAGGACTGGGGACATCAACCAACTATCACAGGACTGGGGACATCAACCAACTATAACAGGACAGGGGGCATAGCTGGAATACCATCAACCAACTATAACAGGACAGGGGGCATAGCTGGAATACCACCAACCATCTATAACAGGACAGGGGGCATAGCTGGAATACCATCAACTATCACAGGACTGGGGACATAGCTGGAATACCACCAACCAACTATAACAGGACAGGGGGCATAGCTGGAATACCATCAACTATCACAGGACTGGGGACATAGCTGGAATACCACCAACCAACTATCACAGGACTGGGGACATAGCTGGAATACCACCAACCATCACAGGACTGGGGACATAGCTGGAATACCACCAACTATCACAGGACAGGGGACATAGCTGGAATACCACTAACCATCACAGGACTGGGGACATAGCTGGAATACCACCAACTATCACAGGACTGGGGACATCAACCAACTATCACAGGACAGGGGGCATAGCTGGAATACCACCAACTATCACAGGACAGAGGGCATAGCTGGAATACCACCAACCATCACAGGACTGGGGACATCAACCAACTATCACAGGACAGGGGGCATAGCTGGAATACCACCAACTATCACAGGACAGGGGACATAGCTGGAATACCATCAACCAACTATCACAGGACAGGGGGCATAGCTGGAATACCACCAACCATCACAGGACAGGGGCATAGCTGGAATACCACCAACCATCACAGGACTGGGGACATAGCTGGAATACCATCAACCAACCATCACAGGACTGGGGACATAGCTGGAATACCATCAACCAACTATCACAGGACAGGGGGCATAGCTGGAATACCACCAACCATCACAGGACAGGGGGCATAGCTGGAATACCACCAACCATCACAGGACTGGGGACATAGCTGGAATACCATCAACCAACTATCACAGGACAGGGGGCATAGCTGGAATACCATCAACCAACTATCACAGGACAGGGGACATAGCTGGAATACCATCAACCAACTATCACAGGACAGGGGGCATAGCTGGAATACCACCAACCAACTATCACAGGACTGGGGACATAGCTGGAATACCATCAACCAACTATCACAGGACTGGGGACATAGCTGGAATACCACCAACCAACTATCACAGGACAGGGGACATAGCTGGAATACCATCAACCAACTATCACAGGACAGGGGACATAGCTGGAATACCATCAACCAACTATCACAGGACTGGGGGCATAGCTGGAATACCACCAACCAACTATCACAGGACAAAATACACCCAAGGAAGTCATCAGTAGCCTATGCTCCAGACCAAAAGTAGTCAGTTGCCAATCCTTCACAGGGGAGTGAAAAAGGACCCGAGAATTTATCAGTGGTCTATGCTCTAAAGGAGAGTGAAATAGGACCATTAGAAGTTGTCTGGTCTATGCTCCACAAAGGAGTGAAAAAGGACCAAAGGAATTTGTCAGTGGTCTAGCTATGCTCCACAGGGGAGTGAAAAAAGCTCAAGTCGTGGTAAAACTTTGTCAATCTCTTTAAGCCAGTATGCAATAAAGCTCAGATTGAAAATTTAAGGTTCCTCAACAAAATTGAATTTATATTATTAGTTTGATATTTCTAAAACGTTTAAGCTATTTCACAAACAAGATTCTTAAGCTAATGCTTAAGACTGGCATTATATAACAAGAGGCCCAATAGGGCCTGTGATGCTCAACTGGCAGCTTATTTACATTTTTGATAAATAACATGCAAACCTTGTGAAATGGCATTCCCCCTTCTTTTTACAATTGCAACTGGAACCAAAATGGTTGGAAACCAAATCTGCATTGGTTTTTCATGTTATTGCTATGTATAGGAACAGAAGCCAGCTTGAAAAATGAATCCACAATGGCTATTTATGTGTTTCTCATTATAGAAACGGAGCCATCTTGGATGTAACATTGGCTTGTCTGGCAAGACAAATTTAATTTAAATTAGCCTAGTGGTTTCAAAGAAGATTTTCAAAATATTGATGATATATAACACCTGATTTACAAAATTCTTGAAAATTGTGGCAACAAAACCTTCTCAGGAAACCTGTTACAAATTTGGCTTCATTTGGCTTTGTAGTTTCAAAGAAGATGATTTTCAAAGAATCGCTTAAATTTAGCATCTAATTTGCATATTCGGCTAATTACAAGCAAACAGAAAAAGTTACAGAAAAATCTGTTATATATATTAAATAACTAGACATCTACTTTCTAATTCTCAAATTTGAACTAAATCGGTCCATAACTAAACATGTAATGACCATTTATAGGTTTTTGCTATTTATAGCAATGGCGGCCATCTTGGATGCCGCAGGAATATTATTTGTACAAACTTTAATCTACTCCACCTCGGGACTTTCCACACCAAATTTGGCATCATTTGGGTATGTGGTTTCAGAGAAGAAGATTTTCAAAGAATTGCTTAAATTTAGCATCTAATTTGCATATTCCGCTAATTACGAGCAAACAGAAAAAGTTACAGAAAAACCCGTTACATATAATAAATGGCTAGACATCTACTTTCTAAAACTCAAATTTTAACTAAATCGGTCCATAAATAAACATGTAATGACCATTTATAGGTTTTTGCTATTTATAGCAATGGCGGCCATCTTGGATGCCGCAGGAATATAATTTGTACAAACTTTAATCTACTCCACCTAGGGACTTTCCACACCATATTTGGCATCATTTGGGTATGTGGTTTCAGAGAAGAAGATTTTCAAAGAATCGACTAAATTTAGCATCTAATTTGCATATTCCGCTAATTACGAGCAAACAGAAAAAGTTACAGAAAACCCCGTTATATATATTAAATGGCTAGACATCTACTTTCTAAATCTCAAATTTGAACTAAATCGGTCCAAAAATAAACATGTAATGACCATTTATAGGTTTTTGCTATTTATAGCAATGGCGGCCATCTTGGATGCCGCAGGAATATAATTTGTACAAACTTTAATCTACTCCACCTAGGGACTTTCCACACCAAATTTGGCATCATTTGGGTATGTGGTTTCAGAGAAGAAGATTTTCAAAGAATTGCCTAAATTTAGCATCTAATTTGAATATTCCGCTAATTACGAGCAAACAATAAAAGTTACATAAAAACCTGTTACATATATTAAATGGCTAGACATCTACTTTCTAAATCTCAAATTTGAACTAAATCGGTCCATAAATAAACATGTAATGACCATTTATAGGTTTTTGCTATTTATAGCAATGGCGGCCATCTTGGATGCCACACGAAGTTGATTTGTACAAACTTTAATCTACTCCACCTAGGGACTTTCCACACCATATTTGGCATCATTTGGGTATGTGGTTTCAGAGAAGAAGATTTTCAAAGAATCGACTAAATTTAGCATCTAATTTGCATATTCCGCTAATTACGAGCAAACAGAAAAAGTTACATAAAAACCTGTAACATATATTAAATGGCTAGACATCTACTTTCTAAATCTCAAATTTGAACTAAATCGTTCCATAAATAAACATGTAATGACCATTTATAGGTTTTTGCTATTTATAGCAATGGCGGCCATCTTGGATGCCGCACGAAGTTGATTTGTATAAACTTTAATCTACTCCACCTAGGGACTTTCCACACCATATTTGGCATCATTTGGGTATATGGTTTCAGAGAAGAAGATTTTCAAAGAATCGACTAAATTTAGCATCTAATTTGCATATTCCGCTAATTACGAGCAAACAGAAAAAGTTACAGAAAAACCCGTTATAAATATTAAATGGCTAGACATCTACTTTCTAAATCTCAAATTTGAACTAAATCGGTCCATAAATAAACATGTAATGACCATTTATAGGTTTTTGCTATTTATAGCAATGGCGGCCATCTTGGATGCCGCAGGAATATAATTTGTACAAACTTTAATCTACTCCACCTAGGGACTTTCCACAACAAATTTGGCATCATTTGGGTATGTGGTTTCAGAGAAGAAGATTTTCAAAGAATTGCCTAAATTTAGCATCTAATTTGCATATTCCGCTAATTACGAGCAAACAGAAAAAGTAACAAAAAAACCCGTTACATATATTAAATGGCTAGACATCTACTTTCTAAATCTCAAATTTGAACTAAATCGGTCCATAAATAAACATGTAATGACCATTTATAGGTTTTTGCTATTTATAGCAATGGCGGCCATCTTGGATGCCGCACGAAGTTGATTTGTACAAACTTTAATCTACTCCACCTAGGGACTTTCCACACCATATTTGGCATCATTTGGGTATGTGGTTTCAGAGAAGAAGATTTTCAAAGAATAGACTAAATTTAGCATCTAATTTGCATATTCCGCTAATTACGAGCAAACAGAAAAAGTTACAGAAAAACCCGTTACATATATTAAATGGCTAGACATCTACTTTCTAAATCTCAAATTTTAACTAAATCGGTCCAAAAATAAACATGTAATGACCATTTATAGGTTTTTGCTATTTATAGCAATGGCGGCCATCTTGGATGCCGCAGGAATATAATTTGTACAAACTTTAATCTACTCCACCTAGGGACTTTCCACACCAAATTTGGTTCCAATTGGCCAAGTGGTTTCAGAGGAGAAGATTAAAGTTTACGCACGGACGCACGCACGGACGCACGGACGCACGGACACACGCTTCACCATGGCATAAGCTCAGCTGGCTATAGCCAGTTGAGCTAAAAACTAATAAGTTTTGCAGTTGTTGAGCTGTTTTGAATCTCAAAAATGGCCCACAGATCACAGAGCTCTCTCACAGCCCAGATCCAACTCGGGCAGATCTATGGATGAGAAAATTAGTTCATTTTCCAAAGGTTGACATTTTCCCCACTGCATCTATCAATGCCAAGTTCCAATCCAACTCAGGTAGATCTTTGGGCAAGAAAATTAGTCAGTTCACTTGCCAAAGGTTGATGATTTCCAATCCCACTTGGGCAGATCTTTGGGTAAGAAAAATAGTCAGTTCACTTGCCAAAGGTTGACGGTTTCTAATCCCACTTGGGCAGATCTTTGAGTAAAAAAATTATTCAGTTCACTTGCCAAAGGTTGACGGTTTCCAATACCACTTGGGCAGATCTTTGGGTAAGAAAATTAGTCAGTTCATTTGCCAAAGGTTGACGGTTTCCAATACCACTTGGGCAGATCTTTGGGTAAGAAAATAAGTCAGTTCATTTGCCAAAAGTTGACGGTTTCCAATCCCACTTGGGCAGATCTTTGGGTAAGAAAATTAGTCAGTTCACTTGCCAAAGGTTGACGGTTTCTAATCCCACTTGGGCAGATCTTTGGGTAAGAAAATTAGTCAGTTCACTTGCCAAAGGTTGACAGTTTCCAATCCCACTTGGGCAGATCTTTGGGTAAGAAAATTAGTCAGTTCACTTGCCAAAGGTTGATGGTTTCCAATACCACTTGGGCAGATATTTGGGTAAGAAAATTAGTCAGTTCACTTGCCAAAGGTTGATGGTTTCCAATCCCACTTGGGCAGATATTTGGGTAAGAAAATTAGTCGGTTCACTTGCCAAAGGTTGATGGTTTCCAATCCCACTTGGGCAGATATTTGGGTAAGAAAATTAGTCGGTTCACTTGCCAAAGGTTGATGGTTTCCAATCCCACTTGGGCAGATCTTTGGGTAAGAAAATTAGTCAGTTCACTTGCCAAAGGTTGACCGTTTACAATCCCACTTGGGCAGATCTTTGAGTGAAAAAAATGGCCAGTTCACTTGCCAAAGGTTGATGGATTTTTTCCAGACATACAATATTGTAAATTTCCTCCACCATGCGAGAATAGATGCAACTTGATATGTGAAAGAAATTTAAAACATACCCCCCCCCCCTTCCATTCCATTTCACTCGCCTCAAAAATTTATTTCAAATGTAATAAAACCAGTCTATTAAGGACACCCAAGGATTACTGGGTATATACAAGGTTACTCAATACACTTGAAACTTTTTATCTGGGGTCAGTTGTTTGAAGCTGATTAATTTAATCAATTGAATAGACAAAATTTGCATAATTTCAATTCTGTTGTGAAATCAAACTTAAAAATGTCAAAAAATAGATAGAATTTCATCAAGCTTAAACACATTGTTATAAAAATATCATTTTAATGATGTTATTTTGTTTTTAATTTGCGTTAATCACTGATTAAACTAATCAAGCTTTGAACAACTGACCCCTGTAGGACTTTTTATATTACATACAAATGTAGAGTTCTGAACTCTCATATACTTTCATTTTGGAAAAAATTACTAATATTCATATAAGCATGTAAATGTAATATTACCGGTATATAACTATATGCAAGGTTGTAAATGTTGTCCATTATGGACCTCTTCTGTATATAAGGAAAAAACGTTGAAGTGTAACAACTGACCTTAAGTAGAAATGGGATCTAACCATATTTACTGACCAAGGCTCCAGTTTCACAATCATACTTTAGCTAAGACTTTCCTTAACTTAAATTAAGCAAATTTTTGTAATCTGTTTTTGAAACTACTGATGAATATTTTTGTCAAAATTAAATGCAAATGTTTTTATTCTAGAAGTGATCTTAACAACGACACCTTAAATTCCCCAATATCTTGAAAATTAACAAAATTATAAAGATTTGAAATTTTGCATTATTTAAGTTAAAGAAAATCTTAGCTGAGGAACGATTGTGAAACCGGGGTATGATCATATATGAGTCTTCAAGCAAGATTTGATTTTAAAGGCAAACAACATTGACCTGTCTGCTTGACCCTTCATTGGGAATATCTATAAGGAATGATCCACTCACTACATGGGTAGTGTTATGTTTCACAGTTGTATGTTTCAGGTGATGTAGAACCAAATAGACACCTGTGTCCCCTAAACATAAATGTACTGATCCATAATAAATATGTAAATTTAAAGTAAAGCAGACAGGCAGACAGTTTTACAATAATTTCTTAACCAAGATTTTTCTTAACTTAAATTTAGCAAATTTTGGCAAACTCTTTTAGGAACTACATGTACAAATAAACATTTTTGTCAAAACTAAATGCAGATGTCATAAACTTGATGGGATCCATAAAACGACACCTTCAATTTCCTACAATTTTAACAATTAACAAAATTATAAAGGTTTTTAATTTTGCCAAATTTAAATTAAGGAAAATCTTAGTTAAGAAATGATTGTGAAACCGGGCCATGTCCATGTTGTTTGCTTATAAATTAGAAATATAATACGGTAAAATCTGTCTATAAAGTCCACCCAAGGGAACCAGTAAAAGTGGACTTTATGGGCAAGTGGCCTTTATATATATAGGTTCAAGTAATATGAATAGAAAACAATGGGGATACATTCTACTGGCCTTTATAAGCTGGTGGCCCTGATATAGAGGTGGTCTTCTAAGCCAGGCAGGTTAAACTATTCAGACAATTGTTTTCATAGGAAATACAATATACATAATAATATAGTCTGTCAGCGATATTTTGGCAGTTTTTATAAACATAGGTAAGTCTATTCTACACAAATAGGTAGTAATACCCTGTTATCGTATGCAAATATTAATGCTTGCTTGTGCTTATTTGTCAAAACTACCTTTACATATAATCCCTATTAACATTATATAGACTCTTCCATGTTTATAAACACTGCCAAAATATTACGGATGGACAATACTGGACTTAAATATACTTGGTACTGATATTGTAATTTGTCACACAGAAAAACACTGCCATCCATAAATAACTATACACAATTATATTTATTGTGTAATAGGTTTAACTTAGAACTATCATTAATCATTCTCCCGCTGAATTGTTTTCAGCGTATGCTGATTTGTCATAGAGAATGATGATAAAATGTGACCCTCTGATGCATTTGTCTGTAGAAATAAAACTATCCATTCAATTTTAACCATTTCTGGACAAAATGTAGAAAATTCAATTTTCTATAGATTACATAAAAATGAAATACCGGTAAAAACAATTTCTGGTTACCATGGCAAGTGTTCAGAAACAATTATTATTTACCAAAGAAAAATTATGTTTTCTTACTGTAAAATGAATTTGTGAACCAGTTAGTACTAAGTAATATTAGCAATATAATTCTTACATTATAAACATCAAATTACAAGATAATGTTTTTTTTCAAGTTGCTATAGCAACCATTTATACCATTCATTTGCCATTATTTTTTTTGGTAATATTAATGTGCAATGGTACAAAATAAAAATATTGCAGTTTTAACAGTACCAGTATTTGAAATGGATAATTTAATTTCATTATCTTCATGTACAGTACAGGCCTGTTGGATTTTTTAATGAACCACTTTGTTTTGTAGTTTATACATTTTGTATAAACCAAAATCCGGTACGATCTATCTAATGGTCATATTTATTTTAAAAGTAAAATGTCGAATTACAAAGTTAGATTTTACAAACATGGCGTCGATGTCTATGTTCATCATACTTGAAGCCAAATATTGGCACTAAAATGGAAGAAAAATAATCCATTATGAGTTGATCCATGTAGCATAGGGAAATCTCACCCTCGGGGTTGAACATTTCTGGTCAGAGACTCGGCAAGCGTCGTCTCTGACTGAAATGTTCAACCCCTCGGGTGAGATTTCCTTATCCTACATGGATACTCATAATGGATTCTTATAATCTCGGCAGCTGCTATCTATCTCTCGGCAGCTATTTGGCCAAAAGCTATCCATATCTTGGTCACTTAGCAGTCAAGGTTTGACTTTTTCATTAGATCAGAGTTAAACTATTGACAGTTTTGCAATGTATAAAATAACATTTTGAACAAGAATTTTTTTTTTACATTTTTGGGAAAAATGAATTTTTCAAGATAAATACAATCAAACCTGTCTATAAAGGCCATCCAAGGGAACCATTAAAAGTGGGCTTTATGGGCAATTGGCCTTAATATACAAGTTCAAATAATATGAATAAAGAACATTTGGCATACAATTTTACTGGCCTTTATAAGCAGGTGGCCCTTATATAGAGGTGACCTCTGTAAGCAGGTTGGAATGTACACTATTATTGACTCCCAGCTTTAACAGGACAATGCTTTCAACAAGTTTCTTGTGAAGATTTTCAATCTGTAATGAAATGACCAGTTTTAAACAAATGTAATAACTTATGGATGGCAGGGTAGTTTCTGCATGTTTAGATTAACTTTTTCATACAACTTGCTAACTGACAGCAAGGAGTATTCAACCAGGGGCCTGTTGTTCAAAGTTTTGTTAGCTTAACCAAATGGTTATCAGTAAATTTGGATCCCCCATCAGCAGGTTCTTTTTTTGTAATTTGCACCTATGTTTAAAGGGCAATAACTTCCAGGAAAATGAGCAAACCAACTCGGATTAATGCTATGCACATTTCCTATAAATTTTGATGCTTTGTACAAAGTTTCGTGAAAAAGGGCTTGATAGTTTTGGAGACTTTGGGCAGACAACAATTTTGGTCACACCGAAGGACGGAAGCACAATTTTAATACCCAATCTTTCTGCCATTGGTGGGAGATAAAAATGTTACTAAAAATTTAATTAATTATTATAGGCATACAATTTTGACTTTAGTCACTTTTATTTTATAATATTTATTGTATGAATTTTCTTTTGAATGGAAATTTCAAAAGAATTACCTTCTACAAAAGATACAAAATTTCACTTACCAAGTAGTTAGGCTAATAGAGCATTGTAAAATAAGATCCTGTGGGTTTAAAAGAATTACATGGATAACCTGTATAACAAGCCAGTTAATATCTCCTGCATGCAAGAAAGGTACATGTATTCTCTAGGCAGAAGTATGTAATTCAAAGACAAAGGTTAACATTTTTCCTGTGTTGAAACTCAAAAACATTCGTACTCTTTCTCAACAAAGTCCACATTTTAAACTACAGACTGTGATTATGAAAACTTGTATTTAAAGATTGTTTGCATAAAAATATGTAATTTTTATACCAATATTACTGTTCAATAGACTCAATTAAATGTTCATGTGTGACAAATCAACCAATTACAAACATTCATATTTGACAAATCAACCAATTACAAACATTCATATTTGACAAATCAACCAATTACAAACATTCAAATCAACCAATTACAAACATTCATGTTTGACAAATCAACCAATTACAAACATTCATATTTGACAAATCAACCAATTAGAAACAATGATCTTAAAAAAAATGTTCAACCAATTAGAAACAATAATTTAAAAAAAAATGGTAAACCAACTTGAAATAGTTTGATGTCCTACTTAACAGAAAGTATTTACAATAGGGCAGAATCTTTTGTATGGATCTCTAGGTCCATTTGTACAAAGCATCATTATAGCTTATCATTAATGGGTGGATATGGCCGAGTGCTACTGTCACTGGCTTTCAAAGTCTTTGTGGGTTTAAACCTCACTCAGGGATTGGAAATTTTCCGAGATGATTTTCATCTCCTGACCATACTACATGTAGAACTGTATAAAGCTCGTTACTCAGTAGTCTTTCGGATGAGACTCAAAACTGAGGTCACGTGTCAGTGCATGCTAAAGACACCTCTGTACAGTTTAAAAAAGAGTAGGCCACCTATGGCTGCTACAGACAATGACAGAGGAAGCTTACAATTTATGCTTTGTGCAACTAGGCCCAGTTGATTAATTACCATGGAAACACAGATAAACATGCCCTATCTGCGAGAATTACAACCTTGTATTTCCACTGCCTAAGGACCAGGCCCCTGTTTCACAATCATTCCTTAACTAAGATTTCCCTTAACTTAAATCTGGCAAATTTGATATTGCAATATTCTGTAAGTTTTTAAAGATAAGGAACTGAAGGTGTCATTTTGAAGATCCAAATTTGTTTTTATTGCAAACGTTTATTTCTATTTTTTAAAAAAAGGTTAAAATTTTATACCAATTGCCCTTTAATTTATGTTATTTAAACCTGTATATAAGGGCCACCTATCTAGAGATCACTTTTCCTGGTTCCCCCGGGGTGGCCTTTATAGACAGATTTGACTGTAACATTAACAATTTAAACATTCATAAATTCCATTAATATAAGAAGGCTTTACTCTGATGTTTAATCATTTTAATTGCAAAATTTCATATTTTACATAAGGACACACTTTTACAACTAATTCTTACCTATGATTTTCCTTAATTTTTAATCTGAAAAAAATGAGATCTTATCAATTTTGTTAATTTCTAAAACATGAGAAATATTGTCGTTGAAGTTTGAAATTTGAAGCAAAAGAACCCTAAAACACCGGTCATATTGGACAGTTTTTCTTTATGTAGAGATGTTTGCTAGACAGGTTTTACAATATTATATAAACAGGTACCCTGGTAGTATTTATAAGAGGTGCCAGCTATAGTAGGTATTACTACATAGAAGGAAAGTTTTATATAGAGAGGTCACTATAGCAGGTTATTATACAGACAGGAAGTCTTTATAGAGGTGGTGCTATAGCAGTTTATTATACAGGAAGTCATAGACTATAGCAGGTTTTATTATACAGACAGGAAGTCTTTATATAGAGGTGGTGGCTATAGCAGGTTTTATTATACAGACAGGAAGTCTTTATATAGAGGTGGTGGCTATAGCAGGTTTTATTATACAGACAGGAAGTCTTTATATAGAGGTGGTGGCTATAGCCAGACTACATGTATATAAAGGTGTCACTATAGCAGGTTTTAACATGAAACCAGTGGTCTTTATACAGAAGTAGTCACTAAAGCATGTTGTACTGTGTATAATTTCATATTCATATTCTCTGACCTCTGAACGCAATATATTATAATCTATCGTTATATTTCACATTTATAATTAAGTGATTTATAATTATGCAGACATAATTTTATTAGTTATATTACAATAATTCAATTCTCCTTTGTTTCAAGCATTTTGATTGGTCAGATCTTTTCGGTTATTGTCACATGAAAGGATTGGCTTTCAGTGACATCATTCATTTTATTATGGAAGAAGCACAGACACATTTGAAGTCCAATGCCATTACATTGATTATTTTTACTTTTAAATCTTTAAATTTCAGTGAGCAAAATGTCCAATTCTTTCATACTTCCATACCAAAAAGAATCAAAGCACCAAAGGTGCCCAGCGAACAGAGAGCGAGAACAAAATGCAAGCATCTTTTACAATTGCTAATTTCCTATTATCATGAAGGATGTTATAACTGTGCCAGTTTTTAAGTACAAGTCAAGATTGCACTGAGTCTCATTTTTCCAAGAAGTATTATCCTTCACAAAAAGAAAAATTAACTTCATTTCTATAATGTACAAAATTCCGTATCAAAGCAACTACATGGCGTCTCCTAGTTACAACCTGGATTATATGTACCAAAATATACAAATTTTGTAAATAAACACTTTGACCTTTAAATTCATAATGGGGTCCTCCATACTTGAATTTTGGACCATACTACATTGTTTAAAGGGGTTAATGAATTAGTATTTCTGTATTCATACATCACAAGGATATTCTTTTAAGCACGTTTAATACTGGTAAGTGTGGAAAAGATGTTGAACTGGGTGACATGAGTATATGTTGTTGATGAGTTGAGATTTTGTACAGTTCATGAAACTCCACAAACGAAAACTTAATTGGACTCGATAATCACTTTGTACTAATAACACATTCAAGTTTTAAAGATAAGTAAATTGATTTAATAAGGATCCCCCTCCAACAGGTACTTTGTTTGTGGTTTGTATTTATTTCAAAGGGCAATAACTCCCAAGAAAATGAGATTGGATTGCATAACTTGTATGTTTACCAAATGCTAGAATCTCATTTTATACAGTAAAAGTGTAACTGGATAAACAAGCAACATTAAGTGAACTAGGAACCCCGGCCAGTAGGCACTTATGTTCAAAGGGCCATAACTCCCAGGAAAATGAGATTGGATTGCATAACTTGTCTGTTTACCAAATGCTAGAATCTTATTTTATACAGTAAAAGTGTAACTGGATAAATAAGCAACATTAAGTGAACTAGGAACCCCGGCCAGTAGGCACTTATGTTCAAAGGGCCATAACTCCCAGAAAAACAACAAACCAACTCAGGTTAATGACAGATAGGTATATCATCTTATCATCTAAATTCTACAGTCATAATGGGTTTAAACAAAGTAAAGTGGATGAACAAGGATCCTCTGCCTGGTATGTACTTTTGTAATTTGCACTTATGTTCAAAGGGCCATAACTCCAAGTAAATATGCATATTTCCTGTTGATGCTTTGCACCAAGTTTAGCAAAATACTAGTAACGCTTTATAGTTTCAGAGAATTAATCTAGACAAGAAGTGTCTGGGCAGATGAAAGTTCAAATTCAAGACCCTGCTCTTTCTTTGAAAGACAGGGAATAAAAATACAGGGTTAGATTGGGGAGTCTTGTCGACGTCAGTTATCAAAGTTGTCTTGTGGACTTCCAGCATTGACATAAGTTGTCTTGTGGACTTCCAGCTTTGACTAATGTTGTCTTGTGGGCTTCCAGCTATGAAAGTTGTCTTGTGGGCTTCCAGCTATGAAAGTTGTCTTGTGGACTTCAAAACCATCTTGTAGACTTCCAGCTATATAACAAAGTTGTCTTGCGGGCTTCCAGTTATCAAAGTTGCCTTGTGAACTTCCAGCACTGACCAAAGTTGTTTTGTGGACTTCCAGCCATCAAAGTTGTCTTTTGGGCTTTCAGCTAATAAATGATGACCACATAATTTGGATCTAATTACCGATGACAAAAGACCTTGGACCTAATGATTGGCTGTGGATCTAAGACCTAATTACTGGTAAACAAGAAATTTGGACCACAGAAGTTCGACCTAATAACTGGTGACCACAGACCTTGGACCAAATTACTGGTGACCACAGAACTTGGACCTAATTACTGGTGACCACAGACCTTGGACCAAATTACTGGTGACCACAGAACTTGGACCTAATTACTGGTGACCACAAACCTTGGACCTAATTACTGGTGACCAAAGACCTTGGACCTTATTACTGGTGACCACAAACCTTGGATTAATTACTGGTGACCACAGACCTTGGACCTTATTCTAGGTTTCCATAAATTTGAAATAATTAGTAGCCAAATTTCCAAAATTTGTGAAAATATAGTCCTTTTTAAAGTATTTTTCCACAAATTTGCTAAAATAGGTTACTTTTTGAAAGAATTCCTCAGAAATTAGTAGCCAATGGCGATTTTGGCTACCAGGAATGGAAACATAGCTTATTACTGGTGACCACAAAATTTGGACCTAATTATGTAGCAATTCCTCAATATAAGCTTCATAATGGTTAACATGATTATTTATTTTTCATACTTAGTATTTTCCTTTTATCAAAATAAAATCAACATGAATGAGGCCCATATTATTCTAATATGAGATGCAATCAATGTTATCACAGCCCTTGATAGCAAAATTTAAATAATTGTAATTTTTGGGGGGAAAAAATTGCAAAGCTAAATTTTAAATGCCAAATTTCAGAAATTGCGAAATTTTCACCCCATGAAAAAAAAAATCCTCTTTAAATTTACAGTAGTTTCATTATCCATGCACTTCTTTGGAGATAAAACAAAATACAAGAATATTATAAATACCATGCTTCCAGAACATTTTTAAATTGTTCACAATACACTCATACACTTAAAATTTAAAGCCTTACATCCCTACAGACCAATGGAATAATCCTTTCAAAACAATATGGAATGTTCAACTACAAATTTAGGAGTGAAAGGATTATAGTGAATAACTTGTCTTCTCCACATGACAATTTTTAAGTAAAAGTGATATTTCTTCCCATTTTCTTCACAGGGAATAATTAAGGTATGCCAACTATATGGAAAACAAGCGTACAGTGGAACCCGTTTAAATCAAACAATGAGTTTAAATCAGATAAATGTTTGACATGTAAGGAGTTGATTCACCAAAGAATATTTATTTCATGAATATTTAAACACTGAATATTTCTACTTGACACCCTTCAAAGAAATTTCCCTGATTAACTTGCCAGGGTACATTATAAGTTATACAGGACTTTGGCAGGTTACATGGCCCAATGTTCCCTGCCATAACCCTGTATAACGTTTTTGTCACCCTTCAAAGCCTTACCAGTTGGATCTTTTTAACTTCCATTTCGTATTTTGTGTGACTTGCATACGCTGTCGCCATGTTTGTTTACTGTAACTAGTCAGCGTTGTACGAGTTACTTCCCTTTTAGCGCTAAATGTCGCATGAGTTCATGTATCCTGGCAGATTTCCGAACATAGTTCCATGTACCCCGGGAAGTTAACCAATTGCTATGCGAGAAATTTCTTTGAAGGGTGACAAAGAATTATATTCGAAAAAAATCTGCCTAGATACATAATTGCGTGAAGCATCTAGTGGTAAAATGGAAGTAATCTGTACGTCGCTGAAGTCTAGTTACAGTGAAACAATATGGCATACAGCATACGCAAGACATACAGAATATGAAATAAATGTTAAAATGACCAAACAAGTACAGCCTTGAAGCATACATGTTTTTTGGCAGGTCAAATGACCCTCATGTACCCTGTATAAGATTCAGGTACTCTGACCACTGCAGTAGCTTTGTTGGTAGAGTGCTCGCTCAGTAAGTGGGAGGTCATGGGTTTGATCGCTGGCCAAGTCTGACCCAGGACTTGAAAGTGGGTAGTGACTTTTCTTTTGCCAAGCATTTGGCATAACAAAGTGGAAGTCACAGTTCTTTTATTTGGGAACTTAAAATAAACCAGGTCCCATGTCACGGTGGGCTTGGCACGCTAAAGAACCCTGCTGTATAATGCCATTAGCGCAATGCACAGGCAAAATTTCTGCACCTTCACCTATAGCTGGCGACGTCTCAATATAAGTCAAATATTCTTGACTGGGGTGTTAAACACCATTACTCAACTCAACTCATGTACTCTTTGCCTGTGGCTCAGGGTACATAAATCTTTGACAGGATACATGAGGCCATGTTACCTGCCAAAACCCTGGGATTTCTAATTGTTTTGTCAAAACCTCAATCCCAGATGAGTAAAAAATTAAGTCAAACAAGTGAACTTCCTACAGCAGGAATTAAGATTAGTAGGGACCCAGTAGCCAATGGTTCATATAAATTACTAGTAATAAGTCTGGATGCCTAAATTTTACACAATTTAGCTAATGGTGACCCCTTTCTAAAAATAATTAAGCTTCATCCATGCACCAGGGAAGTGAGGCCAGGTGGTCAGGAAAAGTAAGCATATCATGTTTTGCTAGCTACACCTGCCACATGTGTTATTAATCTTTTCACATTCAAATTACTGTTGACGTAAACCATCTTGTTTCATATTGTGGAATTATTCCACTGGTCTGTAGATTTTAACATACAACATACAATAATTACAAAAAATGGCATTCTATTTAAAAATAAATATTATGCCTTTATAACAACAGAAGTACTTACGGAAGATCTGTATACAAGGTTTGAATCATGTTAAGTATCGAGAGAAATATACCACAAAAGAACATCTCTATCTCTCCAGAATTCAAGATTGGTGTTCATGGAAATAATAACAATTAACATTTTCCAATAAAAATCAGCTTTTAATATAGAAGTAGTTCTGGGCACAAAAACTTTATTTTCTGACCCAGATGTCTTACTTTCCAATATAATTAAGCTTTTGATATGGAAATCCCGGGTACAAAAACTTCATTTCTGACACAGATGTCTCGTCAGATGAGAAAATTTTAGACTTAACAACTTCTGGACCCAGAATCTCTAATGGTCTGGACCCAGAATTCCTAAAGTATGGACCAAGAAATCCTTGACCCCCCGTTTTATTTCTCAAACATTTGTTCCAAATTTGAACTGGTCCATAGGAACAATTACAATTACAGAGAGAGTTTACTAAGTAAGTAATTCAAGTACATCCAAAAGAAACCAGAAGAAGATGCTTGGTAGCTTACCTAATTGTATGCATTATTTTTTAAAGGATGCCTAATAAATTTACTAAGTTTCCGAAAGTATAAAATTATTAGAAGCCGAATTTTCAAAATTTGTGAAAATATAGTTTTCAACCCATTGGATCATTCATTATACCCATAAATTCAAAAACTCTAGGTCTGACATGATATGGTTTCCATGGCAACCAATCGCCCTGCAAAGATAAGGGTGAAAGATGTTTTTTATGCACTGTTCTCATTGGATGATAAAAATGCATTTCTTATTAAGAAAATATTTCTAATGAATTGATGAGAGCTCAAAAACATGTATCAAGAATAAATAAAAAAAGGAAAAATTATGAACAATATATATAATATTTTTCTTAAAAGGAGTCTGTCAACAGACTTCAAGATTTACATAACATATATATGGCATTAATAATAATAATTTTTTTTTCATCTAAAAATGTGTGATTTAGGAAAAAACAAAAGTTATATCTAAACAAAGACCATCATTTAGACACAAATGTTTCAAGGATTTCTTCAGCCATCAAAGGATCGTTTCGTGCCACTCGCAGAGCATCAATAGCACGCAATTTGTCGTAGCCTTTAAGTACCAACTGGTCCACAAAATCTTCATCTACACTATTTTCTTTATTTTCTGAACAGTCCCTTAAAAATTCCTGATTTCGTGCAGGTAGTGGAATTTCTGATTTGTCATCACATTCTATTTTCCTACAAGTCAAAAATAAAAAGAGGAAAAAGAATTACAAAAGGTGTTGTTGTTTGAATACCAAGGGAGATAACTCAACATCAAAATCTAGTTCCAACTGTTGTTTCACTGTAGACTTACAGTGGTTCAAAATTATCCAGGTCCGAGGTCAGGGGCCTATTGATATTACATTAGGACATCCTTTAAAATTAAAAGTAAAAGTCTGCAAGTGGATAACTAATACGTTTGGGCTACACTAGTTATTTTCAAATTAAGACAGGAGTTTTGTCCAAGTCAAGAATATTTCTAATATATTGAGACATCACCAGGTAAGGTTGAAGTGATAGAAATTTTTTATCCTTGCTGACATCAGTCTTTCAGGTCTCTTCTTAAAAAAACTGCAACTTTCATTTCTAAATGCTGAATGCTTGGTGAACCCCTACTTTCATTTCTATGTGGTGAGTATTTGGCGAAAGAACAGTCACTAAATTTTTTAAATGTCTTGGCCAGACCCCCGCCAGGGTTTGAACACAAGACCTCCCACATATGTAGTGAGCTTAGCAAAAAAACAGGAACAGTCTCTCCCTATTTGAAAGTCTTGATCAGACCCTGTAAGGGTTCAAACCCACGACCTTATACATAAGAAGCGAGCAGTCAACTAACGTACACTGAGAATGTGTAAAGTTGAAGTAACTTACATAGATGATTCACCAGGTTGTTTTCTGGGTGCCGGTAATGGTGGTAAATCGTACTCCGTTGGCATTCGGTGTACCTGTCGAGTATTACCTGTTATGGAGAAAAGAGTTCCTGTAACAAACAATTATACAAGAGTCTGCATTAAGGAGAAGCAGGATTAAGCAAAGAAAGAAGATAGTGTGGATGTGTGTATATATATATATGTGCGTGTACTGTAAACATATTTAATTTTGCGTGCACAGTCAAACCTGTCTATAAAGGCCACTCAAGGAAACCAGTAAAAGTGGTCTTTATGGGCAGGTGGCCTTTATATACAGGTTCAAATAATATGAATAAAAAACAATTGGGATACAATTCTGCTAGCCTTTATAAGCAGGTGGCCCTAATATAGAGGTGGCCTTTAAGACAGGTTGGACTGTATATTGATATTCAAATTCTCATCAGTGACAGCTTAAGAAAAGTCAATGATTTCTTCTACCACATCCCATGGACGTATCTTGCAGCATTTTATCTGAAGCCTGGTGTGGTGTAAACATGCATATTAAATATGCATATCAAAAGCAATATTGACAGAATGCCGGCAACACCCACTATGTTCCGTCAAAGGCCCTGCATGCTTGAATAACACACAAAAGGAATGAAAACTCGGCCTGAATTGCGCCATTTAATGACGTCATTGATACTAGTATGTCATTAGTTGTCATGACACTGCTTTGATAAAATGATAGCGGCCAGTGTCGGAACATCAAAGACATGGCTGGCGATACGTCAATTGACAAACAACACAGCAAATACATGTGTAAAGAGAAAGAAATTATGTATGTTGGCAATAACTTTGACCTGTCCACTTGACCTTTCATTTAAATATTTATCACAAACAATGAACATCCATGTATAGGGGAACAGGTGTTTATTTTGCATACATCATGAGATATATAGGTCGACAAAGATAAAGTGGCACATCTGAGCAATCTTGTGTTTACAAAAGTTTTAAACACGGGTGTGACTGCATGAATTCATATATCCGATTATACACCCTCTCGTCTATATCACTGAACTAGCTCAGTGGAACAAGGGATAGGTCTTGATTTACTACAAAGAGGTGAGGTTTCAGACCCACATATCTTTTTCACTTTTTATTTTATTTTAATCTTAATATTTTCCGTATTTTTTTCATAAAAATATTTTAAATGGCTTGATTCTGTCATTTTGTCTTTTTACAGATTAAATTAAAACGAGTGTCTTTGAAACAAAAAAAAAGAAAAAGGAATGAAAATAAAAAAGTATAAGTTATTGCGGATTCGAACTTGTGCTTCGTTACTTGCACACTCCACGTTTACACAGCCATTTCAGATGACTGAGCCAATTCCGCAGATATACTCCTGCTTTAAGATTTTATGTAATGAAGGTAAATTAATTACACACGTGTTTACAAATTGTGTTTATAAAGTATAAACTGCCTGGATGTGCCACTTTATCTTTGTCACCTATACTCACCTCATAGATTACACCTGTGGACTGAGTATGTATTAACTTGGATCTTAACACTACCCATATATTGGATGGATCATCCTATATGAATATTCCTAATAAAAGGTCAAGCGGACAGGTCAATGTTGTTTGCCTATGCACTGCCATCCATAAATAACTATACATATTTATATTTTCATAGGTTTATTTTATAATCAGCATGTCAGTGGTTTTGTTTGCTTAAAATTACTACCCAATAAAGGTAGTTTCCAAGGGAAGAATGACTACCGTAACATTCCTAATTTGTCCACAAAAATTTCCCAAAACAACAATGATGCGCCGACAAATATTAAATCTACCTGTCCTTACCCACAAAATATCAGATGCTACTACAGTATCATGTCTTTGTAATGAAGATACTTGTTATTGCCACCATATCAAAATGTAGTTTGCTGAATCTCAGAACTTCAATTTTCCAAAAAAATTAAAAGCAGAAGGTAGCTTTTAAAGAATGTAACAAAATCACTCAATTTAATCCATAATGTTGAAATATCCAAGTTTTGGGGGTATTTGGAAGTGACATCTAAACTTATTGATCTCAACGTCAGCAGTATAGTTGTTTTTCTTGAAAAAAAAACTATTTTCATACCATTTTTTGAAATTTTGGAAACAAAATATAAAAATGTGCAAAAAATACATTTTCCCAAGATAAAAACACTTTTTTAGCTGAAAAAAAACTCCATATCACCAGCATGATTTTTTTCAACAATGTTAAGTTTGTGATTGGAGATTTTCAGTCTAAAACAATACGATCAGTTTTAAACATGTATATAAATTCATAGATGGTAGTGTATAAAGCAAATAGCATTATAGTGTAGGCCCATTTGCATATTATAAGCAGATTAATACAAATTAATTGAGATAATATTTTAATATTTTAATATTTTTAATATAAAGTCCGGCAGCGACACGTTGGCAGTGTTTATAAAACATAGAAGAGTCTATAAATTGTAAATAGGATATATAAAGGTGGTTTTGAAAATTACACATGAAGATGTAAATAATACACATATGATAACAAGGTATGAATACCTATATGCGAAGAATAGATTCGTCCATATTTATAAAACTCTGCCAAAATATCGCTGACAGAATATCTATATATATACATGTTACCATGTATATCTCTTAGATAGTCTGCTTGTCTCGTCCTGTGTCCTCAGTCATTGACTTCTATCAGGTATAACTAGAACTCTCTCTTGAGAGCCAATTATACCCCCACCCCAACATCTACAAGGATTAAGGGTTTTACTCAACCTTGAACTATCTGAATGACCTTGGTTCAAGGTCATGACACACCTTTGGACCATAAAGATTAATCATAAGAAATTTTATGACAGTCATCCAAGGCAATTAAGAGATATGGTCCGGAACAGACAGATGGACGGACAAACAGATGAATGGACAGACATGGTAATTCCTATATACCCCCTAACTAGTTTGTGGGTGTGGTAAAAAAATTGTTTGTCCACATCCGATGTTAAAAAACGGAAATGACCATGACTTAATCCAAAAGACGAACAGTATTGTGATGTCTTTTTAACGGTTTCTAATCATGCTGATTTTGTCTAGCCAGGTTAGCTCTGCCATTCGCAAATGAAGCCAATTGCTAATTTTTACCATTTCTGGCTCCAAAAAATTGCTTTTGGCTAATAAGTTTGCTCCAATTTTTTTTTTTAATTCATTATGAAGCATACAAAATCACAGATTTTTTTCTTTCTCGATTACTTTTTGTTTACACAAGTTTGAAAAAGAAAAACAAGTTTTACAAATTGTTGATACTCAAAACATTTATTAGCAATAAGAAGAACTACATTTTAGATATTTTTGTCATTTTTCACAGTTTTTATAAGGCCACCATTCTTATAAAATTCTATGTTTGACATCATCGCATGCATCCTTTATTAATTTTTTGAAAAAAAACACACACAAATTCCATCAAATGCGAAAATCCGTATTCGATAATAAAATCTGGTCATTTTCATGCTGTTTCGTTCTCCGACTCAAATATCGGGTACACTCTATTGACATGAAAAGATCAATGATTACTACTAAAATTCAAAAGGAAATTCAATTTATCACACTCGTGCAATGAGTTTAATTTCAATTAACATTTCAAACACAATGGTTTTTTTTATTTATTTAATGAAACTGTAATGTGCATATGGACAGAAATATGATTTTGTTTTTCATTAAATTTGTTTGTTGCCTCATAACTCCTCCCTTTAAAAATTAAGTGATGTCAAACATAGAATTTTATTGGAATGGCCTTACATAAATTGACTTAAAGTTTTGAAATTGCTAATATTTTGGCTACAACATTTTGAGAGTGGTGTGCTTGTAATGGGCAATCAGAAGTTCATGCTGGTCACATGATGGTCACATGATGGTCCAGAAACAAATTCAAAATCTCATTGTACATAACACACTTTTTTTGCAACTTGAAATTTTCAAGGAATTGAATTCATGAGGTAAACCCTGTTGTTTTCATTTTTGCACTACTTTATTGTCATAATTCTAAAGTATGTGATGGACCAGGCTAAATAGTAGTAATAGTAATGGTGTTTAACGTCCCAGTCAAGAATATTTTACTTATATGGAGATGTCGCCAGCTATAGGCGAAAGTGCAGAAATTTTGCCTGTGCATTGCGCTGATGGCATTACACAGCAGGGTTCTTTAGCGTGCCAAGCCCACCGTGACACGGGACCTTGTTTATTTTCATCCGAAAGAACCGTGACTTTCATTTCATTATGCCGAGTGCTAGGCGAAAGAACAGTCACTGCCCACTTTCAGTCTTGGTCAGACCCGGCCGGGGTTCGAACCCACGACCTCCCACTTACTGAACGAGCACTCTACCAACTGAGCTACTGCAGGCTAAATAGATGGCTTGGTAGCTCTGTCTGTAAGCATTTAACTAGATCCCACATGAGTAAAACAGAGGGATTTCCATGTCACAGGCGTGAGAAATATCTATATGACAAGGATCAATCTAGAAGAGGCCATGATGCCATTGATCCAGTATTTTGCCAAATGACCCCATTATTTAGGTCTTAACCCTCGTCGTGCGGGACCCTATTATATGTGGGACGTTACCTATGGCTCGCCAGTGCGGGACCCTATTATATTAGGGTTGTCACGTGATTTTACACTTGGCATATTTAAAGTACTCGTTTGGTTAAAAATCTAATCGTATCGATCAGTAAATTGAATGAAAAACATTAAAATTAGTCAGGTCTCATGATCATAGTTGATATTGAGTCATTTTACTTGGAATTTTTAAGAAATATCACTTTGAAGTTCGGATGTCTTATTTAACATTACATGAATGCAAAAATATAGATGAAATATTGGCGAGTTGAATTTGGGAATGGCCCTTCTGAAAAATCCTTGAATTAACAATGAACATCACAATTTTGAGAATAACGCAATTTGACATGAAAACAGAATTTCATTTTATTCCTATCACATGAGATAACAATTCTTTACAAACCTTATTGCTGTCACATTGTAGACAATCATGTAATATTGTGAATATCTGGAAAAAGAGTGCTCAGGGAAAAAAAATGAAAATATTACAGTATTCAACATGTTCAATACTTTCAACATGAAAAATTTAAAAAAATAATAAACAGAACAACAACAAAAAACAAAACAAAATCCCATAAAAAATAGACATAATTACCTCCCTTTGGTATGGAACTATTTGTTTCGGAGGAAGTATCACATTCATTAACACCATTAGGTTGAGAACTATTTTCAGAGAAGTTGTTGATTCTGAAGCACTAGTATCACATGCAGTTGTGTTTGTGGCACGTCGTATCGTAGTTCAGCATAGGCAATACCTAGTAAAAAGAACCAGAATTGCCATGCACTAACATTCCATTTATAAATTCAAATTTTTTTAGTTAGTTTATAAGACCGCTGTTCTGTAAGCAAGAAGAGCTCTTAGAACAATCCAATTGTAATACAGAAAACGAATTTTGAATGCAATAAACTCAAACTGTTATGAATACATTTGCTTTGTGTTTTTACAATTTCTCCATAACTATTGGGTTAATTTCACTTGAATTATTGTAACAGTTGTTGTATAACCCAACATTGGTGCTTTAAAAAATATAACAAAAAAAGTGAAAATCTAATTTTTTTTTACCAAAGGGCCTTTTTTGCATATGGATGGTCATTATTATACAAATGGAGCTGTCATTAATATGGTAAGGTGTCTCTAACAATTGCAATAATTAAAACTTAGGCGCATTTATGGTATATGTCTTGGCTAAACTTACATCTGTAGTGGTCTCACTGAAGCAAATTTGAGGCTGATTGGTTGGTTGGTTGGTTGAACGTTGCTTAATGTCGCATCAGCAATTTTTCAGCTATTTGCGACGAGAACTATTTTATTAATCTCTATGGATTAATCTATGAACACTGTTGTGTATGCATGTGAAGCCCGAGTGTTGTATGGTCTGCCTTGTACTAGCAGGCACTCTGGGTGACTTTAACGTGCTAAGTCACAGAGTCAGAACGCCGCAGACAAGCGTACCACTCCCCAGTCCATTACTAATACCAGGTGAATCAGTAAAGGCCAACGGCAAGGAAAATTCACTTTCCCACATGTGGTCAGAGCGGGACTCGAACTCACAGCCGTGAGAGACCCTGGATTTGAAGACTAATGTCTTGTCCATTAGGCCACCGTGGCCGCTCAAATTTGGGGCTGAAATTTAGGACAATTAATAATAGTATTATTACCAACTACTTATTTGTACATTGTGTTTAAATAAAAATGGTATGTTTTCCAAATTGATGTCCCAACTAGTTAAAATCATTGGCCATATAATAAATAATATAGGGTTCTTGGACTAGTATTTTGAAATGAAATATTGTCCCCAGTTGACTCAACACTTGCACGAGCTTGTTTTATTATATAGCAAAATAAATTCCGCTTACTTCCGTCAAGTATTTCGTCTAAAATACCATGTTTTCTCACAATACATAAATATTACACTAGTTCTTGTAAATGGATATAAGAACTAGTGCAATATGACAATGACACAGCGATGACGCCGACAACAATCGTATGACTTCATAAACGACAGCGTCATGTGACAAAGCATGCAATATGAAAAACTGATTCAAGAAACCTTGGAACAAAGTTTGCATGCAAATATTGAAACCTATTGCATGCTAACACCTCAGGATTTATCGTTTAATTTCTATAAGAAGCATATATTGCTATATAATAAATCAAAATATCTTTCTAATCAATAAAATCAATATATCAATTAGATCCATCAATGACAGCCCTGTACACATTAAAAAATACAAACATACTTATTTATATACATTTGACCATCCATAAGCAAAATAAGCCCTTATGGTAAAAAAAACTTTGCTTTTTTATATATTTATGAAGCAGAAACACCAATATAGAGTTATGCAAAAACAATAATAAAAGTGAAAGTAATTTAGCATTTGTAGAGAAACTGACGTTTCACCAGCCACACCCACAATGTTCCTACACTGGTCACCATTATGGTACCAAGCAGCGTCAAGGCAACTAATGGCATACTAGTGTCAGTGACATCATAAAACTGCACAATTCAGGCTGAGATTTCATTCTTTTTGCGTCTAATTCAAGCATGCTGGGCCTTTGTCATAACATTGTGGGCGTGGCCAGTGATACGTCAATTGTCAAAAAACATAAACCCATGTTTTCAATGCAGACTATATTTACTTTCTTTACTTTTTACGTTTTCTAAATTGTTTGGATTGTTAAAGGACCTATTTCGCTTACAGAACATAATTTGTTATCCAGATTAGAAGCCTTTTATTTACATTTATATACTTCTGAAATGTTAATACTAATTTGTTTGCTGAAAAAGTCTGTCAAAGTTGATAAGAATAAAAATTTTGGTAATGGTTATAAAGCAGCCCTACAAAGGGCCCCTATAAAACCTGACCAAAAATCCCGTAAATATACTGCTACACTAATTAAAATCTTCATTCTAAATCTACAAAGAACTATCCATTTTAAAAACATATTGGGCTGTTAAATGTCACCCAGATTTATTTAAACAAGAGACCAAGAAGGGGTTGTAATGCTTAATTGACAAACTTTGACCTCATATGCATACATGTATATTTCTAAAATTGGGGTTAATGAAAACCTGTTACAAATGTTAAATGGCTAAGCATTTGCTTTTTTTATTTTAAATTTCATCAAAATCGATAGAAAATTCAATCCACAATGGCACTTTTAAATTATTTTGCTATTTATAGTAAAGGTGACCATCTTGGATATCATATGGGCCAGAGAAGCTAAAATTTTCGCATTCTTCACACCACCAAGAATTACTAAGTACAAGATCAAGAAAGCCTTTAGCCAAGTGAGCTATACAAGTTGTTTTTGTTTTTTTCAATGTTAGACAGTGGAACATGATGCACTCAATAAATTGCTATGATTCAATCATGCAGCTGAAAGGCCTTTATATGCATGGAATGCTCACCAGGTACATTACATGTGAAACATGTGAAAGGTGTGAATTTTGATGCGTGACCTTGGTCTTGTTTTGCAAATTGAGATTTTGAAAGGACTATGGGGTGGGCCGTTGTATCACATGATCAATACACCTTAATGTTTGTGTGGGATGTTTTGAAAAACATTCACATCACAAATCCCCAGAATAACATCATTTTTACAGGAAAATATCAACTGATACTATGCTATACTCACTGGAAATAATAGTTCAACACAAATGTTAATCACATGATACAACAGCGAACCTAATTGTAAACATGCATATAATACTAAACTAGAACTGTCTCTTGAGAGCCAAATACCCCCCCCCCCCCTCTCCAAAGATTAAAAGTTTTCCTGCAACCTTGACCTTTCCGCTATGACCTTAGTTCAAGGTCATGACACACTTTTGGACCATAAAGATTATTCATGTGAAGTTTCATAAGAGTCCTCAAACGCATCGATCCAAGATGGTCTTAACATGAGATTTTCTACTCACGAAAAATAAGTGATCTACAGTAATAGAAGTCCTTTATCAGTTATTTTGTTACCTTGTTTGGCAACTACCTACGGCTATTTGGATTGGGAAAATTTGCAAATATTTTATAACCTATGCAAATGTTTGCAATGAGATCTTCATTTTTTTAGATTTTGTATTGTAACGTTTATTAAATTTTTTGTGGGTGAAGACATGTGAATATTTTGGTTGTGTATTCCATTGTATGTTTTAACTGTTGTTTAAGGAATTATCAGGGGTCATATTGGGAAATTTCAATAATTTTTACCTGGGCAGCCCTCAATTTTGTCTATTAAACATGTTAAAATGGTGGCCAAATCGACTTGGAATTGTTTCTGGCGACCTAAATTTTGTAAATGGTAGCCAGCTTGTCTATTTAAATTTGAACTTTTGTAACCAGAGTGAAGATATTATTTCTGTGTTACAGAATTTTCAAGAAAATGTTGCCATTTCCGGCAATATAATGAACACTTTACATCTTCATTATTGTAATTAATAACACTGACATATGTAAGAGATTGTAAATCAATTTTCAAAATGTGCATTTTTGTTCTCCATACCTAAAAGATGCTTTAATAGTCGAGTTGACACTCCCATATACTCAATACTTGAACCTAGAAATGTTTTTTCCTATGAAGTTTTTTTGCTGTTTTGTATTCTATAGGGTCCCTAGAGTAAAATTAGGTTAGTTGCCCTGGAGGCAACATTGGGCAAATTGAATAATTTGCATATATCCAAGATGGCTGCCAGACGCCATATTTAAATCTATCTTTTGTAAGAATTGTTCTACCATAGCTTGCAATATACCGTTTTATATGTTTTTATGGATGAGGAACTCATTTTCGTTGTTGTTTTTAACATTTGGGACATTTTGAAAGTATATTTTACAATTTTGACCATACAAGAGTTTTTTATAATTAGATGTAACTCAGCATATCACATTCAATGCTGTGTAACTTAACTATGCATCTTGATGTTTTGATTAAAAGGTCATAAATGAGGCTCGAACTATTCCTTTTAATAAGAAATTAAAAACATAATCTTTGGCAGCAGTGAATTGATTCGATTTTTACATAAACATTGATACATTACGCCATGTAATGAAGTATTATGGTTTCGGGAATCTGCAGCAAAATCTGCCCCTGATAATGCACAACCTTCCACAAATTGTTTAGTTGGAGTTGAACATTATTTTTTGGTTTTATAATAGTTTTGATACTTTGATCAACTATTTCCACTCCAAATGGCCGCTTTGAGACACACGTTATGAATTCAGACTTCCATGTTCATACATGTGGTATAAGTGAAAAGGTAGTGCACAGTGAAGATTTGGCTTACTTCTGATGACTCAACTTACCTAAGTTACCATTAAGCAACATCTCGACATCTAGACCTGAAACTGCTGTTTCACATATAAATTATACTGGACTGCAGAAAATAATACATTTGCACTGCCTACCACCAAAACTATTTCTATCCTGATTAAGAAACCCAACCAATAATTTTATTGGATGCTGGACATGTACAATATGCTGGTAAAGCTTCCCAGTGTCTGCTATAAACACATGCGTGTCCTGTCGAGGATCTAGCATGTCGGCACCATAGTGATTATTAGGATGCTGTCTTCGTTAACCAGTTTGGAGAAAAATGAGTCTTTAAAGGCATGACTCTCTAGCCCGATCCTTTTAGTGGGTAGATTGTTGCTTCTCTGATCGATTGCAATTAATATATTCTGAGTGTGATACGGACCATAACTCAGAGTTCAATCCTCGATGTTTATTGGATATATATGACCACAATGTATTGCTAATTCAAACTCCCTCTAAATAAAAACAGGTCACAAGGCAATTGCTTAAAATGTGTCAATGTGGTGGATTCAGTTGCAATGGATGTAAAGATGGAATAAGAGTACAATCCAGTCTACCTGATGAGTTTTATAATGCCATCATTAGCTCTATAAAGATGATTCGTTTCAAAGCGACGCTGTCAAGATGCAAAAACAAAGCCAGTTATTGATCTTGGAAACATGTTTCTTTGGTTATCGTTGCTTGGACAGCAAGGGAAGTTTGAGCATAGCTTCTGCTTGTGTTTGAAATCGGTTCTGTTCCTTTTCGACATTGGTTGAAAATAGTTGTCATTGAAACAGGCATGAAGTCAGCTATAGTCAAATCGCTTTGTGGAGTTCGTTCACCTAAAACTCACAATCACAATGATTCACAGTTTTTCTACCACATCTCTTAATCACATGGTAATAACCCATCAGATTTCATTGCATCAATCCAAAATGGTCATATTGGTACCCAGACACTTCAAAGAAATCTTGTTTTTCAAAAATACCATCTCATATATTCTTAGAAACCAGAAAAGAGGAAACACCACAGCAATATGTATACAATTGTGGATTCGGCCATGATGAATCCGGCATAACTATGGTATCATATGTTCTTCAGGCTGCACAAACAGGTCATGATATCATTTGTGTGCTGATTGACGACACAGATATTTTTCCTAGTGTATTGGGTGTATAAGCATTAGAACAATGTAGTGTACAGATGGAGTAATAGGATAGAAGTTTTGAACATCAATGAAACTAACTATGATCTTGGTCTGAGATGTCTTGAACTACCAGGCATGCATGCTCTCAGTGTCATGGTCTTGGTTCGAGATATCTTGAACTGCCAGGCATGCATGCTGAAATTGCCACGGTCTTGGTTTGAGATGTCTTGAACTGCAAGGCATGCATGCTTTCGGTGTCATGATCTTGGTTCGAGATGTCTTGAACTGTCAAGCATGCACACTGTAAGTGTCATGGTCTTGGTTCGAGATGTCTTGAACTGCCAGGTATGCATTCTATCAAAGTCATGGTCTTGAACTGCCAGGCATGCATGCTTTCAGTGTCATGGTCTTGGATCGAGATGTCTTGAACTGCCAGGCGTGCATGCTCTTAGGGACATGATCTTCGTTCGAGATATCTTGAGCTGTTATGTAGGCATGTTCTTAGTGGTTGTGATACAGCATCATAATTACAAACTCTTAATCTCCTCATTTAGCTGATGTTCTTGGTTAAAAAGGATCACAAATACGTTGTAACTTTATGGGATCTGAACCATTCTTTGTTGTTCTGTTTTGCCAGCCAGCAGGGAAAACTGTGCCGTTTCCTCAGGCTCTTCATAAAGAACACCAAAGCCTTATAGTTTTAACTTTGTATCAAACACCATTTTCTGTTGTCTCACCTTTAGTTAATGTCGTGAAAGGGTACGAACAGTCAAGATCCTCCTGAGCAGTATGAGATGATAACCCATTTTGGATTGAAATTCAAAGATCAATCCTCATTACATGTTATAGTGAAAGGATACCCGGTGCCCCAAAAACTTCTTTGTCATGTTATGTCAATGTAAGGCACAAAATCATAATTGCAACACACAAGGACATGCTTGCTTAAAAAATAATCCTGTACATAATTTTGTAACTGTTCTGGAGAAAGGGAGTGTTTAAATTTTTACACAAGGGTGAATAGTTATTTGACACATATGGTCGGTCATTATAGACATGATGGTATTTAATGTAAAACTAATGCCAGAATTGAGTTTCCCATGCCTAAATACCCCTGCAAAGATATATGACAATCTATTATAAATTTGTTTTTGTACAAAATCAATGTTTCAAGATGGCGTCCGTTGGTCATCTTGTATTTATAGCTTATTGTGCGAGTTATGTGTTCTGTATGTAAAAATTAATACCAGAAATGGGTTTATCATGCCTGAAAACATCTAAAAGGATATATTACAACCTATTGGAAGATATTTTATATCGCAGTATGTATTTCAATTTGACGTTTGGCGGCCATTTAGATTTATATATATTGTGCAAGTTGCCCAAATTTGCCTGAAGGGCAACTAAGTTAGTTTTGTTCAAGGACCCACAAGGAAAACAAAACAGCAAAAAAACTTCATAGGAATAAACATTTCTAGGTTCGTAAAATGCCTACTCGACTATAATTTTCCTTCATTTGGAAGAAAAGGTTGCCCCGACTACTTGGATTTTCCTTGGCCACCTGAAAATTTAAATCGATGGCCAGCTGGCCACTTAGTTTTGAAACCCACTTACAGGGCTGCTGGGGAAACTACCTTATTATTCAGTAGTAGTTTGAGGCATGCAAAATCAATGACGTGTGTATGGTGAATCAGGGATTTTTCTGGGTATCCACAGGGTCCGGTAAAGGGACCCTTTCCCAATGCAAAAAAAATTAACATTTTTCCCAATTCTGTAGTAAAAAATTCCCAATTAGCTATGTTTATCAATATTTTGAGAAAAAAAAAATCACAAGATCATCAACATCATATTCGGAGGATATCTCATTCTGATAACGATTTCATTCTATATTAACCCACATTTTGCTGGATGATTTATATAGAGACAAAAGAGACAGCACTATTTTGCTGTGAACACTGATCATGCTGATATAATTTGTTCAATTACCAGTATTCTAGTGGTCTAGAATTTCTAATATTTTGTTGTGATTTTTCCCAACATTACATTTTTGTTGAGCATTTTCCCAATTTCATCCCAAGGTCCTTTTCCCAAAAAGGTCAGAAAAATCCCTGTGAATGCTACAAAAATCTAAAACCCTTCCTACCTGTTCCGTCTGCTGCCTCAGAACACAAAGTTTTAGAGACAGGATGGTGTAAAAACTGTTTATCATGTAATGCACTATTTTCTAATGGAGGTGTTGGTGGCAGCTGTCTACGACTAGAAAATAAAAATAGTTAAAATTGTCAGTTTAAATTGGCGATTTTTGGAGTAACAGCCAATCAAAATAATATACACTGCCATCCATAAACTATTATACAGTCTAACCTGTGTTAAAGGCCACCTCTATATAAAGGCCACCTGTCCATAAGGGCCACTTTTGCAACTTTCCCCGAGTGGCACTTATAGACAGGTTAGAATGTACTGTCAAACCTGCTTTAAAAACTACCTCTATATAACGGTCACCTGCTTTTAAAGGTCACTTAAATTTTATCCCAATTGCTCTTCATTCAGCATGTTCAGGTTTTTTTTAACCCACATATAAGGGGCACCTGACAATAAAGGTCACTTTTCCTGGTTCCCTTGGATGTTCTTTAAAGGCAGGTTTGACTGTGCATGTATTTGATTAAAACTGTACATATCACAAGAGACCGAGAATCTTCATAAAATGAAACTGTCACAAAAGCATTATGCTAAAGCTGTATGTTTTTAGCCAAAATAGTGCTTTTATTTTGAAAAAAAAAAATTATATTTATCCTAAAAATTTCAAAAAAATTCAAGAAAATAGTTTTTTTTTCAAAACAAACAACTTTGTTCCATAAATTAAGATCATTAAGTTGAATTATCACTTTCAAATATTGAAAAGACCCCCACCCCACCCCAACATTGTTAGTTAGTTGGTTAATTGTAATGTTTCAAGTCCCATCATCAATTTTCAGCTTTTTGCAATGGGTACAAGTTTATTAATCTCTGAAGATTCATCTAAGAACAATGTTATGTATGTGCAAGATACACGAGTGTTTTATGATCTGCCTTGTACTAGCAAGCACTGAGAGTGCAACCACAGAGTCAGTCCGTGATAGACAGGCATACCACTCCCCCCATCACATTATTCTGACACCGTATGAATCATTCAATATCCTGTCCTCATAATACTGATTGCCAGGAAAAAAATTTTAGTCGTATGTATGACATGGTGGGATGTTAAACCCACAACCTCCCAATCTCAAAGCAGACTCTGCACCACTGACCCACCATGACAGTCCTGAACATTTGTGATTTTAAAAGCAGCAATATAAAAGCCTCAATGGACCAGAACCACAGGATTTGTTTTTTGACCAGCCAGGTCATTTTTGGGGTTCACTTTTTTGCCCCATTCACAATGCAAAATTTAATAGTTTTTCCACAATCATTTTACCAAATTTCAAAATTTCAATAATTTCAGCTTTAAAATAGTATTTTAGAGTTTTCTAACATTACAGTAGAACTTCGATAACTCGAACTTCGATATCTTGAATACCTTGGATAACTCGAAGTCATTATTTTGTCCCGACCCGTTTTCTATATAAACTTTATAAATACAACTTCGATAACTCAAACTCCTATAAGTCGAATACCCCCGATAACTCGAAGTAATGTTAAGGTGAAAAATTAAAACTTGTGTGACAAACCAACTTCTAAAACTCGAAATATTTAACAATGAGTGATCAATAGAACGACCAGTAAAATCACAGAACTTAATCAGTCATGGGCTATAGGCTTCAGTATAGTCCGATTAATGAGAGGAGTAGTTGTACAGATCAAAGGTTCTGCTACCGTATTAATTAGTATCAATTAAAGGATTACTACTCTGTGCCGTGAGGGGCGATGAAGTGTAACTGTGTACCCCCTTAGTAGAAGCCAAGTTTTGTGCCGCTGGCTATAACAGCAAATTTTTAAGTGATTTATCCAAGCTTAATTTCAATGACAGAGACGTGGTACGCACACTAATGTTATAAGTTCTATAAAATGCGCCTCTTGTCTTGCATATGTATTATTATCATCATAATTATGATTATTACATACAAAATACATGGATATGTATATCTGATTGAGTTCTTTGAATGCATTGTGATCATGTATTGGTAATACACATTTTGTGTAATGTATGCCTTTGTCGCCACCGTGAGTCCTTATAAAACATCATCATTAAATTGATTATATTTCTTTTATTATTACATGTAGTTATGTAATACATATTACACAAGTGTACCAGTAAACAGTTTACCGCCATCCAACATTTCTCCCATCAAAATGAAAGTCTACATTGTGCCGTTTTCCTTCAACTTCGAAAACTTGAACACCCCGATAACTCAAAGTCATCATCGAAGTCCCGTGCACTTTGAGTTATAGAAGTTCTACTGTATTGTTCTTTTTCACAATCGGCCAATATACTGTAAAACACATTATAGTAGCACAGACATACTCAATACAGTCAAACCTGTCTATAAAGGTCACCAAAGGGAACCAGTAAAATGGGCCTTAATGGACAGGTGACCTTTATATACAGTCAAACCTGTCTATAAAGGCCACCAAAGGGAACCAGTAAAATGGGCCTTAATGGACAGGTGACCTTTATATACAGCCAAACCTGTCTATAAAGGTCACCAAAGGGAACCAGTAAAATGGGCCTTAATGGACAGGTGACCTTTATATACAGTCAAACCTGTCTATAAAGGCCACCAAAGGGAACCAGTAAAATGGGCCTTAATGGACAGGTGACCTTTATATACAGCCAAATCTGTCTATAAAGGCCACCAAAGGGAACCAGTAAAAGGGGCCTTAATGGACAGGTGACCTTTATATACAGCCAAACCTGTCTATAAAGGTCACCAAAGGGAACCAGTAAAATGGGCCTTAATGGACAGGTGACCTTTATATACAGCCAAATCTGTCTATAAAGGCCACCAAAGGGAACCAGTAAAATGGGCCTTAATGGACAGGTGACCTTTATATACAGCCAAATCTGTCTATAAAGGCCACCAAAGGGAACCAGTAAAATGGGCCTTAATGGACAGGTGACCTTTATATACAGCCAAATATGTCTATAAAGGCCACCAAAGGGAACCAGTAAAATGGGCCTTAATGGACAGGTGACCTTTATATACAGTCAAACCTGTCTATAAAGGCCACCAAAGGGAACCAGTAAAATGGGCCTTAATGGACAGGTGACCTTTATATACAGCCAAATCTGTCTATAAAGGCCACCAAAGGGAACCAGTAAAATGGGCCTTAATGGACAGGTGACCTTTATATACAGCCAAATCTGTCTATAAAGGCCACCAAAGGGAACCAGTAAAATGGGCCTTAATGGACAGGTGACCTTTATATACAGCCAAACCTGTCTATAAAGGCCACCAAAGTGAACCAGTAAAATGGGCCTTAATGGACAGGTGACCTTTATATACAGCCAAATATGTCTATAAAGGCCACCAAAGGGAACCAGTAAAATGGGCCTTAATGGACAGGTGACCTTTATATACAGCCAAACCTGTCTATAAAGGCCACCAAAGTGAACCAGTAAAATGGGCCTTAATGGACAGGTGACCTTTATATACAGCCAAATATGTCTATAAAGGCCACCAAAGTGAACCAGTAAAATGGGCCTTAATGGACAGGTGACCTTTATATACAGCCAAATATGTCTATAAAGGCCACCAAAGGGAATCAGTAAAATGGGCCTTAATGGACAGGTGACCTTTATATACAGCCAAATATGTCTATAAAGGCCACCAAAGGGAACCAGTAAAATGGGCCTTAATGGACAGGTGACCTTTATATACAGCCAAACCTGTCTATAAAGGCCACCAAAGTGAACCAGTAAAATGGGCCTTAATGGACAGGTGGCCCTTATATACAGCCAAATCTGTCTATAAAGGCCACCAAAGGGAACCAGTAAAATGGGCCTTAATGGACAGGTGACCTTTATATACAGCCAAATATGTCTATAAAGGCCACCAAAGGGAACCAGTAAAATGGGCCTTAATGGACAGGTGACCTTTATATACAGCCAAACCTGTCTATAAAGGCCACCAAAGGGAACCAGTAAAATGGGCCTTAATGGACAGGTGGCCCTTATATACAGCCAAATCTGTCTATAAAGGCCACCAAAGGGAACCAGTAAAATGGGCCTTAATGGACAGGTGACCTTTACATACAGCCAAACCTGTCTATAAAGGCCACCAAAGGGAATCAGTAAAATGGGCCTTAATGGACAGGTGACCTTTATATACAGCCAAACCTGTCTATAAAGGCCACCAAAGGGAACCAGTAAAATGGGCCTTAATGGACAGGTGACCTTTACATACAGCCAAATATGTCTATAAAGGCCACCAAAGGGAACCAGTAAAATGGGCCTTAATGGACAGGTGACCTTTATATACAGCCAAATATGTCTATAAAGGCCACCAAAGGGAACCAGTAAAATGGGCCTTAATGGACAGGTGACCTTTACATACAGCCAAATATGTCTATAAAGGCCACCAAAGGGAACCAGTAAAATGGGCCTTAATGGACAGGTGACCTTTACATACAGCCAAATATGTCTATAAAGGCCACCAAAGGGAACCAGTAAAATGGGCCTTAATGGACAGGTGACCTTTATATACAGCCAAATATGTCTATAAAGGCCACCAAAGGGAACCAGTAAAATGGGCCTTAATGGACAGGTGACCTTTACATACAGCCAAATATGTCTATAAAGGCCACCAAAGGGAACCAGTAAAATGGGCCTTAATGGACAGGTGACCTTTATATACAGCCAAATCTGTCTATAAAGGCCACCAAAGGGAACCAGTAAAATGGGCCTTAATGGACAGGTGGCCCTTATATACAGCCAAATCTGTCTATAAAGGCCACCAAAGGGAACCAGTAAAATGGGCCTTAATGGACAGGTGACCTTTATATACAGCCAAACCTGTCTATAAAGGCCACCAAAGGGAATCAGTAAAATGGGCCTTAATGGACAGGTGACCTTTATATACAGCCAAACCTGTCTATAAAGGCCACCAAAGGGAACCAGTAAAATGGGCCTTAATGGACAGGTGACCTTTACATACAGCCAAATATGTCTATAAAGGCCACCAAAGGGAACCAGTAAAATGGGCCTTAATGGACAGGTGACCTTTATATACAGCCAAATATGTCTATAAAGGCCACCAAAGGGAACCAGTAAAATGGGCCTTAATGGACAGGTGACCTTTACATACAGCCAAATATGTCTATAAAGGCCACCAAAGGGAACCAGTAAAATGGGCCTTAATGGACAGGTGACCTTTACATACAGCCAAATATGTCTATAAAGGCCACCAAAGGGAACCAGTAAAATGGGCCTTAATGGACAGGTGACCTTTATATACAGCCAAATATGTCTATAAAGGCCACCAAGGGAACCAGTAAAATGGGCCTTAATGGACAGGTGACCTTTACATACAGCCAAATATGTCTATAAAGGCCACCAAAGGGAACCAGTAAAATGGGCCTTAATGGACAGGTGACCTTTATATACAGCCAAATCTGTCTATAAAGGCCACCAAAGGGAACCAGTAAAATGGGCCTTAATGGACAGGTGACCTTTATATACAGCCAAATCTGTCTATAAAGGCCACCAAAGGGAACCAGTAAAATGGGCCTTAATGGACAGGTGACCTTTATATACAGCCAAACCTGTCTATAAAGGTCACCAAAGGGAACCAGTAAAATGGGCCTTAATGGACAGGTGACCTTTATATACAGCCAAACCTGTCTATAAAGGCCACCAAAGGGAACCAGTAAAATGGGCCTTAATGGACAGGTGACCTTTATATACAGCCAAATATGTCTATAAAGGCCACCAAAGGGAACCAGTAAAAGGGGCCTTAATGGACAGGTGACCTTTATATACAGCCAAACCTGTCTATAAAGGTCACAAAAGGGAACCAGTAAAATGGGCCTTAATGGACAGGTGACCTTTATATACAGCCAAATCTGTCTATAAAGGCCACCAAAGGGAACCAGTAAAATGGGCCTTAATGGACAGGTGACCTTTATATACAGCCAAACCTGTCTATAAAGACCACCAAAGGGAATCAGTAAAATGGGCCTTAATGGACAGGTGAACTTTATATACAGCCAAACCTGTCTATAAAGGCCACCAAAGGGAACCAGTAAAATGGGCCTTAATGGACAGGTGGCCCTTATATACACAGGTTCAAATAACAAGAATAAAGAATAATTGGGATACCATTCTATTGGCCTTTATAAGCAGGTGGTCCTTTTATAGAGGTGGTCTTTAAGGCAGGTTGGACTGTATAAGTCAACGCACAAACTATTTGTTTGTGCCTTATACGTTATTTTTGCGTAGTTTTATTTTAGCGCACTCCTAAAAGCGCTTAAATAAAACTGCCGCTCAAATTTCACAGTTTACAATAATTTTTTTTTCACCATGGGGATCAACACTGTACTATGATACCCCCAAATGTTTGTCCATCAGATATGGAAACATATCAGTTCACATTTTCCAGTAAAACACTGTTATTGCAAGAATTCTTGACGTTTCAACATCCCACACAAATGTTAAAAGGGTTAATCATGTGGTTTAAGAGTGAACCCCATTGCAAGGGCCCTGCCCCCTTCACATATGGATGAGACAGCCTTCAATTTTGTCAACTAAAATGGTGGCCAAATCAACCTTGAATTGTGTCTGGCGACCTAAAATTTGTAAATGGTGACCAGCTTGTCCACTCCACATTTGAACTTTTGTGACCAGACACTTTACATCATCGCTATTGTTATTAATAACACTGATGTAAGTGATTGTTAGTCAGTTTTACAAAAGTGCACTTGTTTTTCCATACCTAACCGATGTCTTAATTTTTTCTATATTTGCAAATAAAACAATTGCCGAGCCACTTGGAAATTCCACTGGCCATCTAAAAATTTAAAAAGGTGGCCAGCTGGCCACTTGGTTTTGAAACCTACTTTGATGGCTGCTGTGAGAGAGACCTCTGCAATCAGATATCCAAAGTCCAGATTACTTACCATGGAGGTTTAGGTGAAGAACAAGGAGATACTGTGGGTGAAGGGACTGGTGAAGCTCTACGAGGGGGAACTGGTGGGGGCAGATCTCTTTTCGGCAACATTTGGGGATTCAAAAGGGGAACTTCTATCTTTTGCCTAAAATTGAAAATTAAAATATATAAATATCATAAATGTATAAAACATAAAATCATTTTTCTACCTTGAGGAATTTCCAAAGAAATTTTAGTTGTCTTTGGTGTCCTAAAAATTTAAGATTTCTGATTATTTATTTATTTATTTATTAATTTATTACACATGTAATTATTGCTTTATTTGGAAAAGCAAAATTGTTTTCAATATGCATAATGACATTGTGACGTCATAAAAAATCAATACCCTTACTGATGTTTTAGAAGAGAGCAAAAAAATGTGCTATTATTAACAGTTTTTAACCATGGAAACACTTTGCAATCTTTGGAGTGCAGTAATGGAATAATTTTACCCTGAGTCAAGATTTTTTCATATATATTGGGAAGGACAGATCTGGGATGATGGAAGAAGCTGGTGTTTTGTAAATTCAGAATCACCAGATTTTTTATTAAATTTTTCTAATTTTTAATGTCACATAAATTCTCCTAAATATGCTAAAATAAAATTCTGAAATTGAAATTCAGACCAGTTTGAATCTCAGTCCAGTTTTGGATTTTGATTTTAACAAGCATATTCAGTAAATTAGGATAACTCGCCATAAGATACTTTTTTTGTGATTTGCATTAATGTTCAAAGGGCAATAACTCCCAGGAAAATGCAAAATCCGACTTGGGTTAATGACATGTACATCTCATATCGATATTGATACTTTAAACCAAGATATGTGAAACAGTACTTCATAGTTTTGGAGAATTACAAAAATTCGGAGAGATGGATGGAAACCTCGAATTTAATATATCTCCGTCTTTCCTTGAAAGTCGGTGGATAAAAAATTTGTCCGGAAAACTAAATTAACCAGTTGTTAACAGTTACCATACACACTTACCCTATCCCTAGTGTTTAAAGCGAGCATGTGAAGATTACTGGCAGGTCCCCACTGCCCAATTTCCTACAAAAAAAAAACCAGTTATAACTGCAATGCAGATGCCATTCAAGAGTGTCCTCTAAATCAAATTCCAACACAGCCCATAAGCATGATCAAAATATGAATGGCTGTTTGTGAAGTGTTTTGTAAAACGTTAACATCACAAATTCCCACCTTAACGAGGGAAAAAACATCAACTTATGCGATTCCATATCCAATGGAAATGAGTGTTCCACACAAACGTTAGGGTGCACCACAAGGTACACTGGCAAAATCCATTACACAAAATTAACATGCATGCAAAAATTCCTTTTGTTACAGTACACAGTGCAGTTAATGTATCGCCGGCCATGCCTATTATATTCCGACACTGGCCTCCATCACGGTACGAAAGCAGCGTCATGACAACTAATGATGTACTAGTGTCAGTGACGTCATTAAATGGCACAATTCAGGCTGAATTTTCATTCTTTTTGCGTGTAATTCAAGCATGCCATGCCTTTGTTGGAACAATGTGGGCGTGGCTTGCGATCTGTCAGTTACAGCAGGGCTCCAAGTAGCGAGTAAATTACTCGCATATGCGACTAAAAATCAGATATGGCTAGTAAATTTCTGATGCACTCGCCAAACGGCGATCAATAAATACAGAGGCTGCGATCGAAAATTTATTTTTTGTACTGAAAAGATTGTTTTATAACAAGGAGATGATCATGTAAACATCGTTTTTAGCCAAAAGATGATCATGTAAACAATGTAATTTGGTACACCTCGGCTGCTAGTGTTGTATACAGTTTGTTTATAGACCCTGCTCATATACACAGGAACCCCGTCTGTGTTATGCAGGTCACACAAACGCTTGTAACTTATGATATTCCTTGCTAATATACAAACGTACAACGGATTGCACATTGCTATAGAAAACAACATGGCCAAACGAGCCAGCAGGACATAAGGGAAATTGTCCTCATTCGGTTTTGGCACACCATCCATTCCGAAATCAAAATGTGTTGCTGATAATGAACAACAAATGCCCACTGCCGCATCAAGCGAGCCAAAGTTTTTAGCAAAATGGTGCAATGAATTTTCTTGGTTGTATGTATAGAATGCGCAATTGTTGTCAACAAAAATGAAGGTGGCCTACAAAGAATGGCCAGAAGACTTTGTTATGATCTGGATCTTGATGACAGTGATGATATGCGACTTCCGCTGGCACACAGTTATTTGTCAAATTTTATTATGCTTTCAATTTGAATTAAAAGTTTTACAAATTCAGCTTTTTTGTATCATTGCATGATCACGGGGAACTTTTGTTTTGGCGACCAAAATATTTAACCCTGGCTAGTAAATTTTGGCCTTGGCTAGTAAAAATAAAACATGGTAGCCAGAAGGCTAGTGAAAACCAAATCCTACTTAGAGCCCTGTACAGTATAGAAACTTACATCAGGTATATCTTCATCATCCTCTATACAAATTGTTTGAGCACTATTACTGTATTTGGAAGCATCAACTCGCACCATAATTTTAGGATCAAATGGATCCACAACTACCTGTTCTGTACCTTTAATTTCACACCGACAGAATGGACAACCTTGGCCGTCTGAATCCTGAAATACAGAATAAAAGAAGAAATATGCGAGGTATTGCTCATTAAGTATACCACCTCTTTTGACTTCAACCATTGACAGTAAATGATGAAAAAAAATAAACTTAGTTTGTAAACAGAAAGCCGGTGTCTGGCAGACTTAATATTGGTACATGTTGCATGGGACCTCATACTGAACTCACATACCAAATTTAAAGTGACTGTGTTTAGTAGTTGCTTAGAAAATTGTTTGCTTTGGACAAAAAGACAGAGATAAACCATGATACCGCCCTCTTCTTAGAAGTGGGGTTATAACACATTTTTATTCCATATTTGTCTCTGCTCATAATTCAATCACAAAAGAAACCCAAACTCCCCTCCTTTTTAATATTAGTCCCCCGCCTGTTCCTAAAAAGACTGGACTATAGGTTTGCTCTCTGTCATTGCCCTCCCATCACACTTATAAGGTACAAGCGTTGTCCAGGCAACTTTAATGAAGCAATATCTTGAGGGAAGTTAATATACTGTGCATAAAGACTATTTTGAACATGCATATATGGCAATTATTTTTTCATTTATAATTTTTTGTTAAAATATTTATTATATTTCAGCACAGGAAAGGGAGACCTAAGTGGGAAAAATACTATTTTCTTTCAAATCAGTCTATGTAAGTGGGTACATACCATAAATTTTGCCATTTTTCAAGAAAATCAAAATGGTAAAGTATAAATACTCCTATAAGGTACCTCATTATCGTTTTTTTATATGTAGGTTGTCCAGGTGTGAATTGTCTTGAATTAATCAGGCAGGTGAAAGGTAAATTTTTACCCAACATTCATTTGTAATTTGGGGTCTAAATGGTTAGCTAGATTACATATTTTTTGTCACAAATGTGATTTTTTTATATACAGACGTTAACCATAACATGCAGCATTGACAAAAATATACTTTTTAGTTGGGTCTCTCAAAATTGAATGAATTTGTGTTGTTTATTTTTTCAAGCAATTTTTTATTAAAACGTAATTAACAATATTCTATGTTCAAAATAGCCTTTATTCACAGTAAATAATGCATGTTTTGTACGGGCAACTACTCCTACAGCAGATTTCTATCAATAACAATTTTTTTCATGATTTTGCAAGAAATACTGAAGGTTTGCATGTACATGATGTAATCAGAGTTTTTTATTTTTTTTTTTATTATTATATATTTTTTAATGTTTCAGGAATTACTGGTTGTTAACCTTTGCAATTTTTTGAAGGAAATTTTGCTTAACTCATACCTGTGTTATCCGGGCAACTACTCCCACGTATTTCTATGAATAGCAATTTTATTTTCACCCCTTTTTTGGAATAAAAAGTAATTAGGATACAATTTTACTGGCCTTTAAAAGCTAAAGACTACTCAGGGGAACAGTAAAAGTGTCTTTATTGGCAAGTGACCTCTATATACAGGTTCTAATAAATAAACTAAAAAAACTGCAAGACACAAGCTCACAAAAGATACCCCCGCTCCCCCCCCACATTGAACATATCAAATTTTTAAATAAAAGGTGCACATCTACATTATATCACAAAGATTGTGTGAAAGTTTCATGAAAATCCATTAAAGGGTTTAGGAGGAGTTGCGGATAAGAGATAGGTACCCTAAGGTGTAACGGAAGGACGGATGGACACACAGACGGACACCCCTATCACTATATACCCCCACTTTTTAAGCGGTGGGTATAATAAAGAGTAATTGGGATACAATTTTACTGACCTTTAAAAACTTAGGCCAATCAAGGGAACAGTAAAAGTGACAGGTGTCCTCTATTTACAAGTTCTAATAACATAAATACATTATGTGCAAGTGGCATTTATATAGAGGTATTAACAGCACTTGTAATAAAAAATTTCTGGACTCTTAAAAAAGGTGATGTTTACATAAAGCTGGCCTTTTAAACAGGTTTGACTATTCTAAAAGAGCATAGTTTGTGTAAGAATAAAACACACAAAAAATAGTCTAATTTAAAAGTTATAGTTATTGGTGGCTGGCACACTGACCTAAATTTTAAACACTATACACATTGTATGTGATATAATATGTAACCCAATTATTCTTTCCCATATTTAACATACTTTAAGAAGTCAAAGGTCAAAATAAACTTCAAATAACATATTGTTTGAACCAATAATTGGCTTGTACTAAATACAGTACAGACCTGTCAAAAGTTGAACACTAAGCTAAAAAATTCGTACCAAATCAATAGCTCATCTTGGCCTTTAATGGGGTTCGCTGCTGTACCACGTGATCAATACATCTTAACGTTTGTGCTGAACATTTTGGAAAACGTCAACGTCACAGATTCCCGGAATGACGTAATTTTTGCTAGAAAACATTGTCTCATGTTGTTCCATATCCATTGGAAATAAGTGTTCCGCACAAACGTTAGAGGGTATCACGTGGTACAGCGGCGAACTTCATTGGCTAAATCTTGACAGCTTTTTTTTTTGTTTTTGGCAGCTACTATCAATATCTTGGCAGCTTTTCAAATCACTAGTTATCCGTTTCTCAGCCACTTGGTAACCAAGTTTCTACTCAGAATAACACTTGATAGCTCGCTCTGTAAGTGGGAGGTCGTGGGTTCAAACCCCGACCAGGTCTAACCCAAGACTTAAAAGTGGATAGTGACTGTTCTTTCGCCAAGTACTCGGCATTACAAAATGAAAGTCATGGTTCTTTCAGAAGGTAACTTAAAATAAACAAGGTCCCATGTCACGGTAAGCTTGGCATGATTAAGAACCCTGCTGTATAATGCCATCAGCGCAACACACAGGCAAAATTTCTTGGCGATGTCTCAATGTAAGTGAATTGTTCTTGACTGGGACGTTAAACACCATTATTCAACTCAACCCAGATTTAAACTTCAGACAGGTCTGTACTGCAAGGTAACATGAGGAACAATTATTATGACGACAAGTACTTCCTTCCTTAACTTATAGACAATCACCCCAGTCATGTTACACATAATAAAATAAAATGTAAGAATAATTGATATAAAACATGCCTCTGGGACAACTTTAAATACAATAGGCCAAAGAAACAAATATGTGTTTTTGATAATCCTTTAAAAATGAAGATCATGCTCCTCTATGTGGATCTACTTTTTTGGAATGCTCAGATGAAAGGAACATTTTGTTGACATTGATATGCCATAGTTACAAATGACCAACTGTTACTTTACTATGAAAGTCTTTTACTTTCCTATGTAAAAACTAAAACTGTCAAAATACCCCCAGACCCCAACATTAAATGTTATCCTGCGACCTTGACCTTTATGATATGTCCTTGGTTCAAGGTCATGACACATCTTTGGACCATGAAGATTATTCATGTGAAGTTTCATGACAGTCGTCCGAAGCAGCTATGAGATATGGCAGACATGATTTTACACGGACAGACAGATGAACACAGTGATTCCTATATACCCCCCTCAAACTAGTTTGCAGGGGGAGTTGGGTATAATTTGTGTTGAAAGGTAGGCACTTTTTTTAATTACCTTTTATTACACTGAACATATGGAGGCAAGGAAGCAAACTGTAATTGTCAAAATATTGTCATAAAAACAATTGTAGGCATTTATATTTTCATAAGCCTTGCGTATTTCCTATATCTTCTAGTTTGAGACTTTTGGCATTTATGGGACTATAAATGCCAAACAACCGAATCAATGCGTTTGAATATTAATATCAGCAATACACATTCCCAGGGAACTATAACCTGGTAAACAAAATGGCTGCCCCTATGTTCTCCGGTAGTTTACTTCTTCGGGTATCAAATGTCTTTGTGTTTGATGATCAATTCGTTTTTCAACTTCACAAAGTCTATCGGAAGTTTCTGTGTGTAAATCAAAACTTTTCACCACCGAATTAGATAGTTAATCTGGTGCATGTTGCAATTTGTTTTTAGGATCATCGGACGGTCAGTGAATGTGCACTGAATCAAAGACAAAATTGGTGAGTGACGTAATACACAACTCCATCACGTAGTACATATATGTATTACGTCGTAAACATTTGTTTGACTCTTGCACACTCACTTTCGATATCAAAATGCTCGGAAAAATAATCCTAGAATTGAATGCAAATTAACCCTGAAAAATGAATTCCAGAATTTAAAAAAATATGTTTTTAATGAACATAAAACAGTTGCACTGTTTTGAAATGGCATTCATAGCTATGTTTCCATTCCTGGTAGCCAAAATCGCCATTGGCTACTAATTTCTGAGGAATTCTTTCAAAAAGTAACCTATTTTAGCAAATTTGTGGAAAAATACTTTAAAAAGGACTATATTTTCACAAATTTTGGAAATTTGGCTACTAATTATTTTAAATTTGTGGAAACCTAGCATAGTCAATATTAATGCCAAACCTTTGCATGACAAACCAATCATAACCACATGTGGGAAAGTGAATTTTCCTTACCGTTGGCCTTTACTGATTCACCTGGTATCAGTATAATGGACTGGGGGAGTGGTACGCTTGTCTGCGGCGTACTGACTCTGTGAGCTAGCACGGTAAAGTCGCCCTGAGTGCGCGCTAGTACAAGGCAGACCATACAACACAGTCGCACTTCACATGCATACACAAAAATTGTTCATAGATTAATCCATAGAGATTAATTAAATAGTTCTCGTCGGGAATAGCTGAAAAATTGCTGATGCGACGTTAAGCAACATTCAACCAACCAACCAACAAACCAATCATAATGCTCTATCGCGCATTATTCAGTTTGTCATGCAAAGTTTTGCATTCACATTGGCTATGAACGCCATTTCAAAACAGATCAATTGTTAAATAAAAATTTAGGGTCAGTAAGCGTAAACAAACTGGTCTAACTAACAGTTACTGTTTCGGGTTTGTCAGCGTAAACAAACTTATTTTTTTAAAGGCCTAATTAACAGTTACTGTGATATCTCTAGTTTCTACTTCAGTCAGATGGGCAGAACATTTAAAATCACTTGTTAAAGACATAATTAGAATCAGTATTTATAGTGCAATAAGTGCAGTGAAACCTGTTTAATCTGAATAACCTTTGCAGATTTTGTTTTGGGTTAGTAAGACATGGCCAAGTGGCACTATCACTGGCTTTCAAAGTCAAGGTTGTTGGTTCAAACCTCACTCGGAACTTCAAATTTTTATTGCTATAAAAAAATCATTACTATAGAGTAATATTTTGGACGAGATTCAAAACTGAAGTCCCATGTCTCCGCGTATGCTACATATACCTCTGTAGAGTTCGAAAAAGAGTAGGTCACCTGTGGCTGCTACAGAGGAAGCTTACAACTGGAAGCGAATGAAACAGACTGAGCAAGATGAGACAACAGGTCAACATTTGTATAAAGGATAATTTTAAAAACAGTATCAATATACTAAAACCTGTAAATGTAGACCACCCACAGGGCCCAGGTAATATGGACTCCAAATATGAAGCTTAATTATTTTGTTTTAAGGGCGCAGCTCACTTCAGAAAAGAAGTTGTACTAGTAATAAATATCTAAAATGTGGAAACATTAAGGGGTCCAGACTGATTTTTAGTAGTCATGGGCTACTGGGACCCTGCTAATCTTCATCCCTGGACTTTATAGACATGTTTTCTTTATATACAGTCCAACCTGCCTTAAAGGCCACCTCTATATAAGGGTCACCTTCTTAGAAAGGTCAGTAGAATTGTATCCAAATTGTTCTTAATCCATATTATTTGAACCTGTATACAAAGGCCACCTGTCCATAAAGGCCACTATTACTGGTTCCCTTGGGTGGCCTTTATAGACAGGTTTAATTGTATGTTTATTATTGATATACAAGGCATAGTCAGACCTTTTAACACTGGTCTTAATGGACAGGTGGTCTTTGTATAGAGGGCAGGTAGTCTTAACACAGAAGTCATTTTTGTTAAAAGGCAGTTTAAAACACTAATCTTAATGGTCAGCTGGTCTTTATAGAGGTTCTTTTTTGTTGAAAGATGAAGCAAAGTAGACCTTTTAAAACTGATCTTAATGAGCATGTGGTCTTTATATAGAGGCCAGGTAGTCTTTATACAGGAGTCATTTTTGTTAAAAAGCAGTTTAAAACATTGATCTTAATGGACAGGTGGTCTTTAAAGAGGTTCAAAGGAGACCTTAAACATTGGTGTTAATGGACAGGTAGTCTTTATTGAAGCGATTTATCATTTTGATTGTTGTATACAGCAAAGGTGACCTTAAAACTGTGTTCTTTAGGATTAAGATTTAGTGACCTTTATGTTCTTCATGGTTTATGCTATTTTTTCATTTTAAGGTTGGTTGCTTGAATGATGCTTAATGGGGCATCAGCAATTTTCCAGCTATCTGCGACAAGAGATACTTTATTAATCTCTATGGATTAATCTATGAACAAGTTTGTGTATGCATGTGAAGTTGAGCGTGTTTTGTACCAGTGTGTCTTTAAGGTGCTAGCTCATCAAGTCATTACACCACAGACAAGTGTACCACTCCCCCAGTCACATTATACTGACATCAGTAAAGGTCAACAGATGGATAATTCACTTTCTCACATGTGGTCCGAGTCATACTCAAACTCCCAGTGGTGATAGACTCTGGATTTGTAGACTGACGTCTTATCCATTAGGCTACCGCCACTTCTTTTCTTCATTTTATGGATACATACGAAATTGAAATCTATCTTTGTGTTACTTATGTTCATGCTGCGATGAAATTTTATAAAATAGTGCCCTTGGTTGATAAAAGTATGGAGGATTGTCTGCCCTTGAGACATGTACCAAAGGGGAGATAATCCTCCAAATTTCTCTGATCCAGGTGCACAACTTACTTTATTATGCCAAACCCTTTTATCTTTAATTCTAACATGTTTGGGTGCTCCTAGTCAGAAAGGAGGAAATGCATGTCTCCAGGCAGCACATATTATGTAAGATAGGCCTTCGATGCGATTAGTAACACCGGGGACAAACAGGACCCCAACATTGTCACATATTATATAAGATAGATCATAGAATATAAAGAGGGGGAAGGGGGGAGCGGGCCTTCAATCCTCGAAAGACAGGGGATGTAAAGTGAAAAAAGCCCTGTTTGTACCGCCGACCATGCCTTTTATGTTCTGACACTGGCCGCCATTAAAGCAGCGTCACAGCAACTAATTACATACAGTGATGTCATCAAATGGGGCAATTCAGGCCGAGTTTTCATTCTTTTTGTGTCTAATTCAAACAAGCCGGACCTTTGTCGGAACATTGTGGGCGTGGCCGGCGGTCCGTCAATTATAAACACAATTTTATTAATTTGTACAAACCTGCCACTGAGTTAAACACGGCGTACACAATAAATGACCACACGGTTCTATTCTTATATCCTTATCATTTTCAGCACAAATTTTACACAACTGAAATGTGGATCCCATTTCACAATACAGTTCATATTGTTCCTGTGTAACTTTTATATGATCTTCTTGGCTATCTTGTACAAGAAAACTTAAATCTGGATTTATATTCCTCCCATCTGGACACTTGAAACTAAAAAAAAAAATAAATAAAATAAATAAATAAATAAATAAATAAATAAATAAAAATAAATAAATAAATTAATTAATTAATTAATTAATTAATTAATTAATTAATTAATTAATTAATTAATTAATTAATTAATTAATTAATTAATTAAATAAATAAATAAATAAATAAATACACTGTTGTTTATAAATAAGCCTCATCTCTGACTGAAATGTTCAACCCCTCAGGTGAGATTTCCCTATCATACATGGATACTCATAATGGATTCTTATAATCTTGGTTTTCAAAAACTCAAAATTATAAGTAGAGATGTTTTTATATATATCGGCACCATGATAATCAACGCGAAGGATTTGTCGATGGCGATATCGTGGAACAAAGCTTACATTATGATATCGCAGAACACTATTACTAACTTACAAATAAAATCTTTGAAATCGTTACATAACTTGGGTATTGATTGTGATGGGTACAAATTAAACATGGGGTTTTTGTCGTGAACCACAATAAATCCCTGTTAACAAATTTAATTTTATATCTTTTTTTTTTTGTTATTATATTTTAATTTATTGAAGTTCCTTGAAAACCAAGCCTAGTTTTTGGGCACATTCATCTGTAAATATTGCAACAATGTCACAACGATATCATAACTTTTTGGCGATATCACAATACCTTTAATTGTCCACAATAACATCTCTAATTATAAGTGGCAAATTTGTGAAAATAAAATCCTTTGAAAAAGATTGGTATTTTTTCACAAATTTGGTCAAATAGGATAGTTTCTGAAAGAATGGCTCAGTAATTAGTAGCCAATGAGGAGGTCATTTTTTAGCTACGACATATGGAAACAGCGCTTAATACTCTACAACTTACGTCACATACAGAATGGCATTTAAGGGGTGGGATTGTTACTGTCATAATACAAGAATCAGGGGTTCAAAATTATATTTTCAATGGAAGGTCCAGGACCTTTGGATTTTCTTGTTTTTGAATTAATATCGAGATGTCACCAGCTATAGGTGAAGTAGCAGAAATTTTTACGAGACATTTTACAAGAGATTTTCTTGTTTTTGAAATGTCCCACTAAAGTTTTGAATGCCCAATGTCAACAATGAAAAGTCTATATGCGATAACATGTATGTTATTATGCAGTATTATCCAGGTAAAAAACTGTCAGGTCTATCAAACAGTTTCAGTAACAAGGGTCCAAATGTCCTAGACCTTGGACCCAGGTTGTTTTGAACCCGTAAAAAGTATACTCACAATCCTTCTCTCTGACCATCTAATAAAGCTTGGCACAAGGATTTATTCTGTGGTATTGTTTGTAAGATTTGTCCTTCAGCTGTCACATAGCCGATCGCCCACTGACCTAATCTTGTACAACTTAATCTGAAGACATAACTACAAAACACAAATAAAACATCAAAGTACTAAAAGTACTGAAAAATAAGAACTGTCCTTCAGCTGTCACATAGCCAATGGTTCACTGACCTAGTAATGTACAACTTAATCTGAAAACATAGCTACAAAACACAAATAAAACATCAAAGTACTGAAAGTACTGAACAATAAGAACTGTCCTTCAGCTGTCACATAGCCAATGGTTCACTGACCTAGTAATGTACAACTTAATCTGAAGACATAGCTACAAAACACAAATAAAACATCAAAGTACTAAAAGTACTGAAAAATAAGAACTGTCCTTCAGCTGTCACATAGCCAATGGTTCACTGACCTAGTAATGTACAACTTAATCTGAAAACTGACCTAATCTTGTACAATTTAATCTGAAGACATAACTACAAAACACAAATAAAACATCAGAGTTCTGAAAGACAAGATTTGTCCTTCAGCTGTCACATAGCCAATGGCCCACTGACCTAAATAAATAAAACATCAAAATACTGAAAATTCTGAAAGATAAGATTTGTCCTTCAGTTGTCACATAGCCAATGACCCACTGACCTAAATAAATAAAACATCAAAATATTGAACATTCTGAAAGATAAGATTTGTCCTTCAGTTGTCACATAGCCAATGGCCCACTGACCTAAATAAATAAAACATCAAAATACTGAAAATTCTGAAAGATAAGATTTGTCCTTCAGTTGTCACATAGCCAATGACCCACTGACCTAAATAAATAAAACATCAAAATATTGAACATTCTGAAAGATAAGATTTGTCCTTCAGTTGTCACATAGCCAATGACCCACTGACCTAAATAAATAAAACATCAAAATATTGAACATTCTGAAAGATAAGATTTGTCCTTCAGTTGTCACATAGCCAATGACCCACTGACCTAAATAAATAAAACATCAAAATACTGAAAATTCTGAAAGATAAGATTTGTCCTTCAGTTGTCACATAGCCAATGACCCACTGACCTAAATAAATAAAACATCAAAATACTGAAAGATAAGATTTGTCCTTCAGCTGTCACATAGCCAATGACCCACTGGCCTAAATAAATAAAACATCAAAATACTGAAAGTTCTGAAAAAAAAGATTTGTCTTTCAGTTGTCACATAGCCAATGGCCCACTGACCTAAATAAATAAAACATCAAAATATTGAAAGTTCTGAAAGCTAAGATTTGTCCTTCAGCTGTCACATAGCCAATGACCCACTGACCTAAATAAATAAAACATCAAAATATTGAAAGATAAGATTTGTCCTTCAGCTGTCACATAGCCAATGACCCATTGACCTAAATAAATAAAACATCAAAATATTGAAAGTTCTGAAAGATAAGATTTGTCCTTCAGTTGTCATATAGCCAATGACCCACTGACCTAAATAAATAAAACATCAAAATACTGAAAGATAAGATTTGTCCTTCAGCTGTCACATAGCCAATGACCCACTGACCTAAATAAATAAAACATCAAAATACTGAACATTCTGAAAGATAAGATTTGTCCTTCAGTTGTCACATAGCCAATGACCCACTGACCTAAATAAATAAAACATCAAAATACTGAAAGATAAGATTTGTCCTTCAGCTGTCACATAGCCAATGACCCACTGGCCTAAATAAATAAAACATCAAAATACTGAAAATTCTGAAAAAAAATTTGTCTTTCAGTTGTCACATAGCCAATGGCCCACTGACCTAAATAAATAAAACATCAAAATATTGAACATTCTGAAAGATAAGATTTGTCTTTCAGTTGTCACATAGCCAATGGCCCACTGGCCTAAATAAATAAAACATCAAAATATTGAACATTCTGAAAGATAAGATTTGTCTTTCAGTTGTCACATAGCCTATGGCCCACTGACCTAAATAAATAAAACATCAAAATACTGAAAGATAAGATTTGTCTTTCAGCTGTCACATAGCCAATGGTCCACTGACCTAAATAAATAAAACATCCAAATACTGAAAATTCTGAAAGATAAGATTTGTCCTTCAGTTGTCACATAGCCAATGGCCCACTGACCTAAATAAATAAAACATCAAAATACTGAAAGATAAGATTTGTCCTTCAGTTGTCACATAGCCAATGGTTCACTGACCTAAATAAATAAAACATCAAAATACTGAAAGACAAGATTTGTCTTTCAGTTGTCACATGGCTGATGGTCCACTGACCTTATCTCGTGCAACTTAACTAGAAAAAAAAACAAACAAGAGGCCCATGGGCCTGATACGCTCACCTGATAACTAATTGCTAGCTGATAGGTTTAAAGAAAACATAAATACTAAACCCAATGACTTTTTTCTTTACATCATAATGACCGTTGTATCAATACCTATAACATTCTAATATACATGCCTATACAAAAAGTAAATAGTTTTCAAGATAATTAACTATTTTGGTATTGTTTTTGAATCTGTGACCTTGATCTTTGAACCCATGACCTTTTTCTATACATCAAAATGATCGCTGTATCAATACCTACAACATTCTTATATACATGCCTATACAAAAAGTTTATAGTTTCCAAGATAATTAACCATTTTGGTATTGTTTCGCATCTGTGACCTTGACCTTTGAACCCATGACCTTTTTCTATACATCAAAATGATCGCTGTATCAATACCTACAACATTCTTATATACATGCCTATACAAAAAGTTTATAGTTTTCGAGATAATTAACCATTTTGGTATTGTTTCTGATCTGTGACCTTGACCTTTGAACCCATGACCTTTTTCTATACATCAAAATGATCGTTGTATCAATACCTACAACATTCTAATATACATGTCTATACAAAAAGTTTATAGTTTTCGAGATAATAATTATAATCAGAGGTAAAAAAAATAGGTCACGACTTTCACAATTGACCTTGACCTCATTTTGAAGATACTAACAAGAAGATGTCAAAACTGAAAGCCCCATGTCATTATCTGGTCAAATAGTCAAGTTACAACAATTTGAAGCTATTTTACGATTTTTCAAAATCTATTTTTTGTCCGAATTTCACAAAATGAACAAACTATAGGCTTAAGACCCTAGAGAAGCCAAATATCACGTCAGATTTTTTCTCCTATCAATACTTTCGGAGAAGAAGATTTTTTAAGATTTTTGCACCCCCAGGTCACCTTGACCTAGTTATGGTAGCCATGGCAACGCAACGAACAAATCTGAATTGCACCGGCCAATATATACTTCTCACCAAGTTTCATTGAAATCTGTCTTGTAGTTTCAGAGAAGATGTTGAAAATAGGTGTTAACGACGCATGCACGCGCGCAAACATGCACATACACACGCTGCACTTTGCCATAACTCACATGACCTTTCGGTCAGGTGAGCTAATAAAACCATTTAAAGTGTGGTTTCTGTATTCACTCAAAATCTGTTAATTTTATAACTTTCTTAATTATTCCTAATTTGCTGACAAAAATTCAATTACATTTTTTGAGATGACTGAAAATTTTTATTTCAAGTTAACTAACAAGATTTTAATAGCATTTTCATTCAGGAGACCTAAAAAATTGCTTGGCTTTTCCCAAAAATTCAAGATATCAGAGTTTGAGATAACCAGACTAATTTTGGATAGTGTAACTTAATCTGGTCTTTTTAGGATTTTTGCTATGTATTGCTATTGCAACTTCTCTTCAGAAATGAGCTGGGCCCCTATCTCAAAATAGTTAAGCTTCATGATACCAAAAATCAACTGTTTATTAACCTCTTGAAATACTAATACAATAACTTATCATCAACATGATCATCAATAAATTTTGATCAATGACATTGATTGATTGATTGTTTGAGTGTGAGTGAGTGAGTGAGTGAGTGAGTGAGGAGTGAGGAGTGAGTGAGTTTTACTTCCCAGTCAAGAATATTTCAATTAATGTTGAGACATCATCAGTCATACATGTCATAGGTGAAGTGGCAGAAATTTTTAACTTCGCAGTGCGCTCAGGGCAATCGGGCATCAGTTTTTAAGGTCTCTTCTGAAGGACCTCATGAACTTCATTTCTAAATGCCAAGTGCTTGGTAAAAGAACAATCACTACCTATTTCTTAGTCAGACCCGGCCATGATTCAAACACATGACCTCCCATATATGAATTGAGCACTCTACCGATTCAGCCACCACAGTGGTCTGATCTATGAGACAAACTGTTATTGGAATTTTCAATTCCGGTCTCACTTCCCTGGTGGAAGTTCACGTGTCTAACCTAACTTGTCAGTTCCAAAGTTTTTACATTGCTTCTGGATTGTGATTCGGACATGGATTAAAATGTTTGTTTTTGCTTGATACAGATTTAACAATACTGTATGCTTCCATTTGACCTTTGACCTTCTGGGGACAAAATGGCATTTTTGCAAAATCAACTGTACTATTCTTACTCTTACCTTCCTGGTTTATTTACATATTTCTGCAACCTTGCTTTCACTTCATCATAGGTTAAAAAAGCTACATAGCCCGGGTGTGTGACTGCTAATACATTCCAATTCCTCAATAAGTTGCACCATGGATGAAATAATCTGACGATTAAAATTAAATTTTAATTTTTAATTTTTAAACATTATAACTAACGAAATCAAAAAAATCTTTTCTTCTTCAACATTGTTTAGTCTAGAAGGGTTTCTTGTACCAATGGCCCCGAAATAAATGTAATAATCTTGTCCCACAGAAATACTGTTTGTGGGACAATCCTGGTTTATCTTTATACTGTTTGTGGGACAATCCTGGTTTATCTTTTCAGAATTTTATGCATTTTAAACAGAAGTCAGAATAAAAGGAATAGAGAATGCTTTTTTGTTGGATATATAATAATGTATAATAGTGCCCTTGGTTGAAGGAAATATGAAGGATTGTCTCCCCTTGTAAACTTTATAATTTTATCCCCCATCTATCGGCTCGGAAGATAATGTTCCCCTGTGGAGACAATCCTCCATAGCTCTCTCAACCAAGACCATTATTCATAGTGTTGAAAAATCAATAAATTTTCAGTATCAATCATAAAAAAAAATTTGGTACAAAAACAACTGATCATCAATTAATCTGAAGTTAAGATTTTACTTTTTAGAATGTTTTCCTTCAATCAGGATGTTTTTACATACATAGCCTTATATATGATTAATAAAATGGCCTATACAAACTATTTTGAATTGTTGGCGGCACCTTATGGTTGGATAAAGGTGCTGCCATTTTGTAAGAGTTGAGTTGAGTTGAGTAATGGTGTTTAACGTCCCAGTCAAGAATATTTCACTTATATCGAGACGTAGCCAGCTATAGGCGAAGGTGCAGAAATTTTGCCTGTGCGTTGCCCTCATGGCATTATACAGCAGGGTTCTTTAGCGTGCCAAGCCCACCGTGACACGGGACCTCGTTTATTTTAAGTTCCCATCCGAAAGAACCGTGACTTTCATTTCATAATGCCGAGTGCTTAATTGGCAAAAGAACAGTCACTACCCACTTTCAAGTCTTGGGTCAGACCCGGCCGGGGTTCAAACCCACGAACTCCCACTTATGGAGCGAGCACTCTACCAACTGAGCAGTGGTTTGTAAGATCACTTTCAGGAGTTTCTTGGTGCTGATCTGTATTTCCTTCCACAATCAGAGCACCTTTTTCAGCAACCCACCCTGTTTGCCAATCATCAAATTGGTCAACTTTAAATCGACAGTCAATACTGTTTTGCCTTCAACGAAGATTTTTAACCAATAAATGTTGACTCACTATTTATATATATTGTTTGAAGTCTTACCTTGTGAAAACATCAAACTCAAAAATAGAGATGTAATCGTTACATGTTAAATCTATGGTTGATTTTAATGCCATGGCTTCCAAAGGTGAGCTGATCGGATGTGTCTCGTGTAACGTCTGTCGAAACAACTTCCAAGAAATAATTGTCCTAAAATACACAAAGCAACATTTAAAGAAAATACGCAGATTCAGAAAATTCTTTAAAATCACATGCCACTGAATATTTTTTCGTGATTTGCACTTATGCTTAATAATATATGCATTGCCTACTATGTTTATGTATCACTTACTATTTTTATGAATCACCTAATATGGTTACCGGTAATAATATATGTTTCACCTACTAGGAATCACTGCTGTTACTTTCAACCAAATATTTTTATCTCCCACCTTAAAAGTCCTTTCAAAGAAAGAGAAGGATATTGAATTTGAGTTTCTGTCCATCCTTCAGTCCGAAATTCTTGTTTGTACAAATTCTCCAAAACTATGAAGCACTATTTCATGAAACTTGGTGCAAAGCATCAACATTGATAGGAGATATGCATATCATTAACTGAGTTTGTTTGCTCATTTTCCTGGGAGTTATTGTCCTGTGTCACAGCAGGCTTGGCACAATAAAGAACACTGGTGTTAAATGCCCATCTGGGCAATGCACTGGAAAAATTTCTGCACCTTTGCCTATAGCTGGCAACATCTCAATATAAGTGAAATACATGTAATTTTTGTCACTGGGATGGTCATCACCATTACTTTACTCAACTCTCTTTTATCCTGTTAGTCTAGCACTGCAGTTTGGGTAGCTCAGCTGATGGAACACTTCCCTATATAGTTTGGGTGGTTTCTCAGTCAAGCCTAAAACCATGACACCATTTTGTTCTCTATTCATTTACATGATTTAGTTTGCTGATCAGTATGGCCTTAAGTAATCTTCGACTAGCAATTGTGGCCATTTTAACCCTCTTGTTGCAAAATTCAATTTGAAAACAAGTGTTGGCAGTGCTAAATTGAATTTCAACCGACATTGATGTTCACATGCAAATTTAACTTTTAAGTTAATGTCAAAAATATGTCAATAGGTTATGAATATGACATCACACACATTCTGTACTGTAGTATAAGTAATATGACATCATTAAAGAGTTGAAGTTTTCAATCTCAAAAAGTCAATATATGCCCGTTTTATTATTTTATAATTACAAAAATATAATTATCTATGCATGTGCCATTGTAGCGATGTAGCTTCATGGTATAGTATGTATTATGTACAGGTTAAGAGACCTTACTACTGTCTCACCTATGTGGTACCTTTTTAGGTGAAACTGTAGTGTTAGCTTTACAAACAGGCAAAATTTTAAGAATAATTTAATTGTAACTAGCATTTAAGTTACACCCATCATTGGTAACTGCAACATACAAAAAACATGTATATATCATAAATATTTCTAAGTCTTGTAACCAAGAGCTGTCAGTTCCATCGAAAAGGACACATGTCTCTATGGCAGGTTGCCAGTAGAAAACACTTGTTCATGTGCTGTAGATGACACCTTTGTCTGTTTGGCAGCAAGAAGTTTCAGTCCATCTGTGGGAATATGGGCAAGATCCGCATGAGCAGGACCTGGAAGACTAAAGAAAGAATGTAGCGATCATTGTAGCTTAGTGGGTATAGCCCTCATTGAAGTGTTAACGACCCTGGGTTCAAAATCTGATGTGGCCTAGCCTTGCAGTTAGTCTCGATCCTGTTTCATTATGGCATGACAAACCCATCCCATGGACTTAATGAGACATTCCCTGCACATGTAATGCAAAACTAAAAAAAAAAAATAATTAAAAAAATAAATAACTAAAAGCCATGTTAACCTCAATTGGTGTAGCACTCAAAATATATAATGTTTCAAATTATGCCACTTTGGGTCTTTGGATCAAACCCCAGTCTAACGTCGTGTAATTTCTCTCAACTTGGTTTAGCTGTCAAAAATTAAAGTTTCATTCTATGCCTATTAAAAAGAATAATTATATCACTTATGGAAGACTTATGGAAGCAAACAAGTATTAAATGTTTATAAAAATGGTTGTCAGTTTAGTAATATTAAAATCTGGCGTGGTGTGATTTTTTGGGGGGCACTGACTCAGTCAATGTGTGTCTGTTGATAATGACTCCTGTCTTACTTCCGGTTCTCAAGACAGGGGAAAAACACGAACTTGTAACCTAATTATACTTACTTATCACCAAACGATTTCCTAAACCAATCCGACGCATCACTTTTTGTTATTCTAAAATTATCACCAGCAAAAATACCGTTCGGATAAATAGCCTTGAGTTCCGCCAACATGTGTGAGAACACTAGCGAGAGTTTTGTCAGATTTCTGCGATAATGGGTACCCTCATCAAACATTTTGTCCTTTCCTTCTTTGAACAATTTAATAGTATTTTTACACTTGTTCATTAAATTTTCAATAAAAATTCTAAAATATTCATTTTCATTCAATGTGTTTAGCTTGTCATCATGTTTGTTGTATACGAGTTTCAGATGTTGATAGGTGTCAGGCAAAATATCCAAAATGAATGGTGGACTGTTTCTCAAGTTCATTCGCGGATGTTGACACAATTTTACAACTTTGTCCATAAGCTTCCATGATTTTTCAATAGTTTTTCTATCCACTACAAGTTTAGGTGGTGCTAAAACTCCCTGTATGAGACCAATAACGCCCCCGAAATTCTTCGCCTGGGCGTTCTTAGGCCGCATCGCCATTTTGTTGTTCTTCCTGGTTTATTACCATATTCACAACAACACGTCCGGGGATTTCCCATTGGCTAGGACACTAGAAATAAGGTGAAAGTTAGGTTCAACGTGCATAATCAAGCAAGGAGTGTTTCATTCATAAAATACATTCATTCATTGTCTACACGAACAATAAATAGGTTATTTCTCTAGAGAACATATGTTGTGATGTTGTAAAGATATCGTTTTATCAATGAAATTATTTTATTCCCATGAAAAATCAAGGTAATAGACACAGTGAGTTCATAAACCGAGTATCATTTCCATCATGTGAAATAGGACATGCCCCGGGGGATGGGGATGGGGAACGCACAATTAATTCTGAGACCCAGTTTTATCTGCATGATAAAAATATAAAGAGATCTATTTTTCTAAAATAAATCCTAGTAGTAATATTATTTTAATATAATGGAAATTGACTCACGATCAGGATTGATATTTTAACCGACTGAGTCAAATGTCTTCTTGAAATCAATGAAACTATAGATCTATCCAAAATGTGTTTATATTCACAATGTCTGAATATGAACAAAATAACGACAGTTTGTAGGAATGGCTCAACTGAATTGGAATTCTTTAATTAAATTACCTTTAGTAAGGTTTTTTTTTCCAAGATTTTTTTTTGCCGGGGGGATGTCTGACACTTCTAGACGACTGGTGTGGGTAGGGACCCGGCCAAGATATCTCAAATAAATGCAATCAGATAATTTTGATTTCTAAGCAATTCCAATACATTTAGAATACAAAATTGAAGTCTACTGATATGAGATAAAGTGAAAACATTTTCCACGATAAGTAACTGTTGTGAAAAATATTACGGTACCACTTAGCCAGTGACATATATCTGACCAGCTGACTGAGCTGTGGGGTCACAAATTCCATGATTACAATAATAGATGGAGATTTTTAACTTGCCATGCTGAGATTGGACAAAAAAGCCATCAAAATGAGAACCCAACACACAAAACAACATCAACAACTCGGAAATATCCTGGATGACCACGGATTTGAACAAATGGCGAAAGAACCAACAAGAAATAATAACACATTGGATCTACTGCTTACCAACTACCCCATAGATGGCCATGGACTTGAACAAATGATGAAAGAACCAACAAGAAATGATAACACATTAGATCTACTGCTTACCAACTACCCCATGGATGACCATGGACTTGAACAAATGATGAAAGAACCAACAAGACATGATAACACATTAGATCTACTGCTTACCAACTACCCTATGGATGACCATAGACTTGAACAAATGGTGAAAGAACCAACAAGAAATGATAACACATTGGATCTACTGCTTACCAACTACCCTATGGATGACCATAGACTTAAACGAATGATGAAAGAACCAACAAGAAATGATAACACATTGGATCTACTGCTTACCAACTACCCCATAGATGGCCATAGACTTGAACAAATGATGAAAGAACCAACAAGACATGATAACACATTGGATCTACTGCTTACCAACTACCCCATAGATGGCCATGGACTTGAACAAATGATGAAAGAACCAACAAGACATGATAACACATTGGATCTACTGCTTACCAACTACCCCATAGATGGCCATAGACTTGAACAAATGATGAAAGAACCAACAAGACATGATAACACATTGGATCTACTGCTTACCAACTACCCCATAGATGGCCATGGACTTGAACAAATGATGAAAGAACCAACAAGACATAATAACACATTGGATCTACTGCTTACCAACTACCCTATGGATGACCATAGACTTGAACGAATGGTGAAAGAACCAACAAGAAATGATAACACATTGGATCTACTGCTTACCAACTACCCTATGGATGACCATAGACTTGAACGAATGGTGAAAGAACCAACAAGACATGATAACACATTGGATCTACTGCTTACCAACTACCCCATGGATGGCCATAGACTTGAACAAATGATGAAAGAACCAACAAGAAATGATAACACATTGGATCTACTGCTTACCAACTACCCCATGGATGGCCATAGACTTGAACAAATGATGAAAGAACCAACAAGAAATGATAACACATTGGATCTACTGCTTACCAACTACCCCATGGATGGCCATGGACTTGAACAAATGGTGAAAGAACCAACAAGACATGATAACACATTGGATCTACTGCTTACCAACTACCCCATGGATGGCCATAGACTTGAACAAATGATGAAAGAACCAACAAGAAATGATAACACATTGGATCTACTGCTTACCAACTACCCCATGGATGGCCATGGACTTGAACAAATGGTGAAAGAACCAACAAGAAATGATAACACATTGGATCTACTGCTTACCAACTACCCCATGGATGGCCATGGACTTGAACAAATGGTGAAAGAACCAACAAGACATGATAACACATTGGGTCTACTGCTTACCAACTACCCCATAGATGGCCATGGACTTGAACAAATGATGAAAGAACCAACAAGACATGATAACACATTGGATCTACTGCTTACCAACTACCCATAGATGGCCATGGACTTGAACAAATGATGAAAGAACCAACAAGACATGATAACACATTGGATCTACTGCTTACCAACTACCCCATAGATGGCCATGGACTTGAACAAATGATGAAAGAACCAACAAGACATGATAACACATTGGATCTACTGCTTACCAACTACCCCATAGATGGCCATGGACTTGAACAAATGATGAAAGAACCAACAAGACATGATAACACATTGGATCTACTGCTTACCAACTACCCCATAGATGGCCATGGACTTGAACAAATGATGAAAGAACCAACAAGACATGATAACACATTGGATCTACTGCTTACCAACTACCCCATAGATGGCCATGGACTTGAACAAATGATGAAAGAACCAACAAGACATGATAACACATTGGATCTACTGCTTACCAACTACCCCATAGATGGCCATGGACTTGAACAAATGATGAAAGAACCAACAAGACATGATAACACATTGGATCTACTGCTTACCAACTACCCCATAGATGGCCATGGACTTGAACAAATGATGAAAGAACCAACAAGACATGATAACACATTGGATCTACTGCTTACCAACTACCCATAGATGGCCATGGACTTGAACAAATGGTGAAAGAACCAACAAGACATGATAACACATTGGATCTACTGCTTACCAACTACCCCATGGATGGCCATGGACTTGAACAAATGATGAAAGAACCAACAAGACATGATAACACATTGGATCTACTGCTTACCAACTACCCTATGGATGGCCATGGACTTGAACAAATGGTGAAAGAACCAACACATTGGATCTACTGCTTACCAACTACCCTATGGATGGCCATGGACTTGAACAAATGGTGAAAGAACCAACACATTGGACATACGCAGAAATCGAGGCCCGATCTGAAGGGTTATCTGCCCCTACATTAGAAGTCGTCCTATACTGACCATCTCAGGTGTGATATATTTTACAGTTATAAAGGTAGTTCAGTCGAGCGAGACCTGTTACATAATTCCAATTTGGGAGAGCAATAAGTGATTATACTTCAACAAAATTTATATGTCTCTGGCTAAACTTCAGTATTTAGACACTAATCACCTGAATGCATCTCGTAATGAAATGAGGAAAAAAAATTAACATGCATAAGTACTAGCTTATTAAAAATTTGCACGAAATCATAATTTTATAAATGTTTCAAGTATTTGTTTTAAATAGGTTTGTCAGGGTCTTATATGCTTACTCCAAGTTTAAATAAAAATTAAATCAGCGTTTTTAAATATTCTATTCTAGCTATATTGATGTTTTACATAAATAATAACTAAATAAATAAAGAAATAAATAAAAATTGAGATTTTCTTAGCATCAACAATGCAATCTAGCAGAGATTTAAATAATAAATCTTCGTTTTTTTTAAACATTTCATTTTAGCTTGATTATAAATAAATAAATAAATAAATAAATAAATAAATAAATAAATAAAAAAATAAAAAAAATAAATAAAATTTATTTAATAAAAATATAAATACTATGATTTTTCTTATGTTTATTTTTTATAACTAGATGATTTGATATTCATCTAATTGAACCGACAAATCCAATGCTGAATAGTTAACTGCAATATTTTATTTTATTTTATTTTATTTTATTTTATTTTATTTTATTTTATTTATTTATTTTATTTTATTTTATTTTATTTTATTTTATTTTATTTTATTTATTTTATTTTATTTTATTCATCGACCTGAACTGTGAAAAGAATGCAACATAAACCTGGCACTGGTAAGGAGAAAGCCATGTGTAACGTTTTGGAGAGAGAGAGAGAGAGAGTGAGAGAGAGAATTATCACTCTCAAGTCACAAATATTGTTCAATAAATATGATTAATATACAATAATATTATTTTTTATTTTAACAATCAGGACATGATCGGGACATGGTCAAAATGCGATATAATATAAAAGTTCATGAGAACTTAAACAAATCCAGTGGCGGATCCAGCGGGGGACACAGGGGGCCCGTGCCCCCCCCCCCCCCCCCCCAGTTGACCCGACTTTTCCCCCTCTCATTCACAGCTAATTGTCAATCAACTACCGTATTGACCAGTTAATTAGTGGTACTGATTACTTAATCCCTGTACACAGGTAGGAAAGTGCAATCAGGTGATGATGTAATTTACCAGTTCGCTGAAGCATGAAAGAATCCAGGTAGTACGTATACTGACCAGTCTTAGGTGATAATGTTATTTACCTGATCGCTGAGGCGTGAAAGAAGTAGATAACGTTAATTAGTAATACTAATTAAGAGACTTCCATGAAGAGTGATTTCATTAATCATACGTGAATTCATTTAATTTACCTTTTTTAACCAAGGGACATGGCCAAAAAGAGAGAGAGAGAGAGAGAGAGGGGAGAGAGAGAGAACTAATTTTTGACACACAAGATTATCTTTTTTGTATATTTTTGCACGATGTTCAGTCCAAATGTTGTACATTTTTATGTTTTAATTGGTTTTGATGGGGAAAAAAATCTGTCACATTTGACTTTATTCTATTCGTCCTTTTATCGGCTTTACGGAACAAATCCGTCTAAAATAATCAGTGGGTTTTTTTTGTTTTTTTTTTTTTTTGTTTTTTTGTTGTTTTTTTTTTTTATTTTTCCTAGTGACAAGATTCTTGTGTTCGGTTGCACCTTTAATGCGCATTATACAATGATGAAACTGACTACTGGTCATTTTAAAACTAATAATATATTAAAATTAACTTGAAAGTTCAGATGGATGTCATACAGTTGTCACAGGTAGTTAATTTATTTAATTATAAATTACTCTTAAGTTATAATTAAGTCATTAATTAAGTTTTAGCTTAAGTTATATTTCATTTTTAATTACTTTATATTATATTACATTACTTTGGGGTAGGTATTAATTAAGTATGTATTTTCCTAACACACCGTTCTACTTATTAACTTTGTTTAATGAGCATGCTTAATACGTAATTTCACAGGTCACTGCATTTTGGCGCGTATTCTTGACTGGCCATTGCATTCCCTATGACACAGTCTAAGTGTCAAGACGTATTTATATACATTCATTAACACATGCATCTGCAGGTTTATCCTTCACGGATACAGTCGTATTTCATAGAAATTCAAAAGCAGGTATGTTAATTTACTTTTTCTAGTTCCTTATATATTTTTATTATTTAAAGTCATTAATTCACGGGTGAGATTTATTGTTAATATTATCGTCGATACCCGTAATATATATCGAGTACTTGTTTATACTCATTAACGGTGACCTGATTATAACTCCACAGTTATATATAAACATATATTTAAAGATAGAGAGAATGTTTAACAGAGTATTTGTTCTAAATATGTTTAAGTGCGTTATAGTGCGTGATTGTGCTTTTGTGTAAATCGTGTGTGTGTGTGTGTGTGTGTGTGTGTGTGTGTGTGCGTGCAATTTCATGTATGGATATGTATTAAGTATTGTTTTATTTATTCTGTACTTGCAGGACATTTATTTTATTCGTATTGTTTTTGTGTCCAAATTCGTCAAAGTCAATAAATGAATATTACCCTGAAAACATGACTTGTGATTAGTACGAACCACTTGTGACAAATGGCGCCCACGTAGTGACTTTGACGAAGGGTGTGGTCGATTTGGCGGGAAAATGCTGAAAGTGTAGATCTGGCGGGAAATTGTAACAGGGTGTGACCAGTTTTTGGCGGGAATGCTTACAACCGGAAATAGAGGCCATTGACCCGATACGGAAAACAACAAACGGAAATAGATTTAACCGGATATGGAAAACGCAAAACGGAAGTAGAAATCACCGGAAATGTCCTTGTTTATGACAGGATTTCTTGAAAAACTTTGATTATTTTTCAATAATCATTTTTCAACATTTTCAACGACTGCAGTGGATTAATTTTGTTTATTAATGTGCACATACTTTTATTTAAAACATTTTTCTGGAATACCAATTCATCTGGAGGGGGATTATTTGGGATTTTTGCCGGAAAACATGTTTGCTGACTTTGTGAAATCCATGGATTGAATTGTATTGAACTGAACTTTTTATTTTTGAACTTTGTGTGTTGTTGCTATTCATATGCTTCAATGAGGAACACATCTGAACTTTGTTGACATTTAGATATTTTCATTGAGTGTATGTGAGTATTGAATTATTATTAATATTTTTTTTATTTTATTTGTATTTATTTTTTTACTGCTGCAATTGTGTTTATCCTGCATATTTGTTTTGCAGTTTTTCTTGAAAGCAAATATAGGTCACATTATTCAAGGTTTAATTCAGGGTGTATTTTATTTTATTTTTATTTTTATTTTTTTTTTCTCTCATTGTTTCAGTCTAGCAGTTTGTTTTACTTATACCTGCAATGCTTTACATACAGCATACAACAAAACAATTACACAACTTAAACTTGACTTGTATAGGTAGCTAGAAGGTCATTAGGTCAACTCAAGGTGTCAAGGTCGTCCCTTGTCCTGCGCATAGGTGCTTCACTTCGTAAATTCACTTGCACTACTTCTTAATTTCAATTGTTTGCATTTATTTATATCCACATTACTAATTTTATTTAAGAATATCACATGTTTATAATCTTTCAGGTGATTTATTAAATTCGGAACAATTTAAACATTGTGCAGGTAAGTTGGTGTAGAATAAGTTTATGTAATTAAGGAAGCACATTGCTAAAAAACCAACGCAATTAAAAGGTTTAATTAAATTTAGTTCAAATTAGCAGTGTCAAAAAAAAAACAGCTTATATAATTTCAGAAGGTAGGTTGTATATTTATAATTTATTTACAAAATATATTTACTTAATTATTTAAGTGTTTATAATTAAGGTTGTTCAAAATATTACAAGTAGTTACTTGAACAAAGGCATGTTAACTTTCTCTGTATTGTATTTGTGTATTGTTAACATGTGTTGATGCACATGCTTTATGTCCAATACTTAATGTCCACAACTGCCCTATTGCTCTCAATATCTTAAAATCCCATTTATTTCTGTATCAAATGATTGTTTATCTTAATTAATTTTATATGTTAATCATATAGAATTTTGAGGAGATAAATATTACAACTTAAAATTAGCAAAACAATTAAATGAGCCTGATCAACTGATTTATTGTTAGCTAATTTACCATTTTCGCAATATCCTGTTGTATCCGAAACCGTTCTGCTACATCGGTAGTATTTTCGTCGTGTTACGTTGTCGCCGTCGTGGAATTTTCGGTATTTTCGTTCGATTGCGATAATATCGGGGTTTTTTTTTATTTGCAACGTTTATTTATTTGTGTCGTTTTTTTATATTATCAGTGTTTTGTTAGGTAGTTTAAGTATGGAAGGAGACGGAAAAGCAGCTGCAGCGGATGTGAAGTTTGATTTTGATGTGTTGGTTGATAAATTGAAGGAGAACCCAACAGCATACAAAGTTTTAACCAAAGAAGAATATGAGGCTTTATTACAGAGACCCTGTTCAGACCAAGGATTTCTACTCCTTTAACAAGATTTCAGAATCCAGAGTCTATGCCAAGGTTTTCGACACCAGGTCCTGCTGGATTGACTCCATTTTCACCAATACATAATGTATCGAATGGTATGAGTGGTTCAGAGATTAGACCGAATTGTTCGTTTGTGACATCCACATTAAACCCTCCAAGATTACCTGTGTTTAGTGGTGTTGAAGATAACCAGTCCATTAGCTATGAAGTTTGGAATTTTGAAGTAAAGTGTCTCTTGAAGTCTAAACAGTATCCAGAATTTATATTGTTACAGGCTATTAGGAACTCCTTAAGAGGTACTGCACGTAATATGCTAGTGTCTTTGGGCGAAAACGCATCAGTAGAAGATATTTTGCAGAAGTTAGATGGTTTTTATGGAAATGTAAACACAAGTGAAACCATGATGCAGTCTTTTTACAACGATCAGCAGAGGAATGAGTCAGCTGTTGTGTATGGGTCCAGATTAGAAGACACACTATCAAAGGCGCTACGAGGACGTTATGATTTATTACCAGCGAAAGATATTATGTTAAAAAGCAAGTTTTGGTCAGGATTGAAGAAGTGTTTGAAAGACGCTACGAGACATCTTCATGATAGCACAGGAGATTTTCAGACATTGCTAAGAGAAGTAAGAAAAGTAGAACAGGAATTGAGTTTAGAGCAGAGTGTAAAGTCTAGTAAAGTTGCACAATGTTCTCAGCAGACACAAGATAGTGATATAAAGCAAGTAGTCAAGGCCATACAAGATTTGAGTATTAGATTAGAGAATGGAAGTAAAGATGACGTCACTACAAGATGATATGAAGAGAGTTAGAGATAGTAGAAGATATGAATCTCCAAATCCGAATTTTAACGGTCAAGGTTATCAACAGAGAGGAAGAGGTGGATTCAGCAGAGGCAGACCAAGAGGTAATAATAATTTTACACAGCCTACTCGTGGAAGACCGTGGTCAGCAGATAACCAAGCTACAGGACAACAGCAGCAGCAGCAGCAGTTAAACCATTGACTTCTCCTGTTGTTGGGCAAATGGGGGAAGTAAAACAGAATAAAGGTATAGAAAGCCCAATGAAGAATGAAGATGGTTTTATACATAAATTGGTTGGTAGAGCCACAGAAAGTGAAATTATTATTTGTGGTGTGAAGACAGTTGGTTTGATTGACACAGGTTCCATGGTAACCACAATATCAGAAGATTTTTATAGAGGTCTTGATACTAAACCTGAACTACATAGTTTAGAAGATATTGGTTTAAAGTGTTATGGTGCAGGAGGACATAATTTACCATATTGTGGTTATATAGAAGCAGAAGTTGGAATTCCATATTTGCATAGCAACACGTTTTGTTTACCAGTGTTAGTTGTTCCATCTACAAGTTATAACAGAGAAGTTCCAGTTATTGTTGGCACTAATTTAATAAGACATTGTAGAAATTTGAGTACTGGGGTTGTAATTCCAGAAGTATGGCAGATAGCATTTGATTGCATTGGTGAAGAAAGAATTCCAGTCAAGACTACTAACAAGTTTGCAATTAAAGTTCAACCAAATGAGATAAAGACCGTGAATGGTATAGTAAGAGGTGTTACGGATATGCAGTATGGTGTTACAGAACATATTGATACACAACTGTCTGGAGGTCTAACGATTTGTCCTAGAGTAGTTTCCGTAGATGTTAATAAGAAGACAACGAAGATACCAGTACGTATTTGTAATTTGTCAGCTCATGTAGTAGAGATTCCAGCCAAGTCAGTACTTTGTTGTTTGAATTCAGTAGCGGTAGTCGACAACTGGTCAGCAGTTGGTGAAGTATCTGAGCAGAAGAAAAGAATAAGTTTGAAAGATTTAGAAGAAATGGGAATGAAGATAGAAAAAGAGAATCTGAATAGTGAAGAAATAGTGAAAGCGGAAGAATTATTACAGAAATGGACACATGTTTTCTCAACAGGCCCGACAGATCTGGGGAAGAGTAGTTTGGTAAAACACGAAATAAATTTATCAGATAACACTCCAATTAAAGAACCATATCGAAGGATACCACCTGGAATGATGGAAGAAGTAAGACAACATATTCAAGAGATGTTAGATGCCGATGCTATAAGACCATCACAAAGTCCATACTCATCCAATGTAGTGTTAGTGAGAAAGAAAGACGGCAGCCTACGAATGTGTATTGACTTAGAAAGCTTAATGCAAAGACCATTCGAGATGCTTATTATTTACCGAGAACTGAAGATACTATTGACAGATTGATTGGAGCGAGTATTTTTCTAAACTAGATATGAGAAGTGGGTATTGGCAAGTGGAGGTAAAGGAAGAGGATAAACCAAAGACAGCATTCACAGTAAACGGTGTAGGATTTTTCGAGTGCAATCGTATGGCGTTTGGACTTACAAATGCTCCGGCTACGTTTCAGAGGTTAATGGAAAGTTGCATGGCGGATTTGAATCTACAGTATTGTTTGGTATTTTTGGACGATATTTTAATTTATTCTAGTACTTTTGAAGATCATTTAGTAAGACTTGATGCTGTCCTGAGTAGAATGGAGAAGAACGGATTGAAGTTAAAACCATCAAAGTGTGAATTTTTCAAGAAGAAAGTTACCTATTTAGGCCATGTTGTCAGTGAACAAGGAATACAGACAGATCCAGATAAGTTGTCAGCATTAACCAATGGCCAGTCCCTAAGAATGTTAAAGAGTTACGGTCATATTTAGGTTTTACGGGTTATTATAGAAGGTTATTAAAGATTATGCCAAGATTGTAAAGCCGTTGAACGACCTACTAGTTGGCCATTGTACTCATAAGACTAAGAAGAAATCCTGTAAGAAGAAGAAAAGTGTTGAATGGTATTGGAGTGAAGATCAACAACAGGCATTTGATTTATTAAAGCATACATTGACCAATCCACCTGTTTTAGCCTACGCAGATTACACAAAGCCGTTTATAGTTAATACAGATGCATCCATAGATGGGTTAGGCGCTGTACTTTATCAGAACCAAGATGGAACAGAAAGGGTTATAGCCTATGCTAGTAGAGGTTTGCGGAACAGCGAAAAACATTACCCAGCTCACAAGTTGGAATTTTTTTGTGTTTGAAATGGGCCTGTGTGATAAGTTTCACGATTATTTATATGGAAACACATTTGAAGTCCGTACAGATAATAACCCCTTAACGTATGTGTTGTCGAGTGCCAAGTTGGACGCTACCGGACACAGATGGGTCGCTGCATTGAGTAATTACAACTTTAATATTACTTACAGAAGTGGAAAATCGAATGCTGATGCGGATGGTTTGTCCAGACAGCCGCGTGAGAAGTCAGTATTTCCTGATGTAATTAATGCAGTGTGTCAAGCATATACAGTAGATAGAAGCACATGTCCGTATATTGAGACGCTTTTAGTTTCAGATATTTCTAATGAAGATGAGATGCATAAGTTAGATCCACAAGAAGATTTTATGAAAGCTACGGAGATAAGACACGTTAGCTGGTCGGAAGAACAGAATTCAGATGCTGGTATAGCTAGAGTTATAGAGTTACAGAGACTTGGGTTTTGTCCAACTGGATTAGCTCTCAAAGCTGAATCACCAGAAGTTGTTCGATACCTGAGAGAATGGAAAAGTTTAAAATTGAAGACCAAGTTTTATACAGAATAACAACAATGAATGGAGAAAGTTTGAAGCAGTTAGTGTTACCAAAGAAGTTTAGAGATATGGTATTGAAAGCTCTACATGACGAGTCAGGACATCAAGGTAAAGATAGAACATTATATTTAATAAGATCAAGATTTTATTGGCCAGGTTTGGAGTTAGATGTTGAGAAAAGGATCAAGAACTGTGAAAGATGTATCAAGCACAAGACAAGACCGAAAGTAACAGCAGAATTAGTGAATATAGTATCAACACAGCCAATGGAGTTACTTTGTATAGATTATTTGAAGTTAGAGAAATCCAAAGGAGGGTACGAAGATATATTGGTAATTACCGATCACTTTACCAGGTATGCACAAGCGATTCCAACTCGTAACCAAACTGCCAGAGTAACAGCTAAAGCATTGTTTGAGAACTTCATTGTACATTATGGTTTTCCATCTAGCCTACATAGTGATCAAGGAAGGAATTTTGAGGGCGATATTATCCGAGAATTGTGTAAGATAGCAGGAGTAACCAAAACCAGAACTACGCCATATCACCCTATGTGCAACGGTATGACAGAGCGCTTCAACCAAACTCTAATGAAGATGTTAGGAACCTTGGATGATCAACAGAAGTCCGATTGGAAGTCATATGTAGCTCCACTTGTTCATTCATACAATGCGACTCGTCATGACAGTACTGGTTTTGCCCCATATTATTTGATGTTCGGACGACATCCTAGATTAGCTATTGATGCCTACCTTGGTTTAACATCTCCTGAGAAGTTTAATGTCAGTTCGAAGGCCAATTATGCTAAACAGTTGAAGAAGAGGTTACATTATGCGTACAAGGTAGCAGCACGAGAAGCACAGAAGAGTTCGGAGAGACATAAGCGGATATATGACTTGAAAGTAAGAGAGGCCACTTTGGATGTTGGAGATCGGGTGTTGATACGGAATGTTGGTTTGAAGGGGAAGAACAAGTTAGCAGATATTTGGGACAAGGATGTTTATATTATTACAGATATACCGATGGAGGGGATTCCGGTTTATAGACTAAAGAAAGAGAACGGATCCACAGTAAAGACACTACATCGGAATATGTTGTTGCCCTTTACAGTCATTCCCAAGTTAGTCACAGAGACTGAACAGGAAGATCACGGAAGAAAGTTAAGATCAGGACGGAAAGAAGGACAGAAAGATACTTCAGAGATTCTAGAAGAACGTACAAGTGCAGATTTAGACTCAGAAGATTCAGAAGACACATTTTATCATGTTGTCCCAGTACGTAGACGTGTTCAGATTCAGGATGGCAACGGTTCTAGTCAGGAGTCAAGTACCAGTCAAACATCTAGTAGTAGTTCATCTAGTGTCACACAACCATCCAGTGTGGGGACATCATCTTCATCCGGTTCTTCGGTAAGTAGTTCTAATCATTTGTCATTTTCTAATTCCAGTGTTCCAGAGGCAGATACAGGTCCACAGTTACCACGTAGGTCTGGAAGAATACGTCAACCACCTAATCGATATGGAGACTGGGTGTATAATAATCAGATACAACAGCAAGTTTGGTATGTCTAAACAAGTAAGTGAATATTCGAGGTAAGTGCAGGGGAGAATGTCAGGTATTAATACTTAAGGTAAGTATACAGTATTACGTAAAGCCATATACAAATCATTTGGTATGATTTTCAGCGTAAGTATATAAATACATGTATATGTATACATGTCATTGTTGTGTAAGCATTGTTTTGTACTGCATTGCAAAACATTTACTATGCAACAATAAAAACTTTGTATTTGCATTTAGCTAATACATATTATAATATTTTATTATAATACTATATTCCAAAATGTCAGGAGCCATTTTCCCTAGCAGGGGAGAATGTCACAGGTAGTTAATTTATTAATTATAAATTACTCTTAAGTTATAATTAAGTCATTAATTAAGTTTTAGCTTAAGTTATATTTCATTTTTAATTACTTTATATTATATTACATTACTTTGGGGTAGGTATTAATTAAGTATGTATTTTCCTAACACACCGTTCTACTTATTAACTTTGTTTAATGAGCATGCTTAATACGTAATTTCACAGGTCACTGCATTTTGGCGCGTATTCTTGACTGACCATTGCATTCCCTACGACACAGTCTAAGTGTCAAGACGTATTTATATACATTCATTAACACATGCATCTGCAGGTTTATCCTTCACGGATACAGTCGTATTTCATAGAAATTCAAAAGCAGGTATGTTAATTTACTTTTTCTAGTTCCTTATATATTTTTATTATTTAAAGTCATTAATTCACGGGTGAGATTTATTGTTAATATTATCGTCGATACCCGTAATATATATCGAGTACTTGTTTATACTCATTAACGGTGACCTGATTATAACTCTACAGTTATATATAAACATATATTTAAAGATAGAGAGAATGTTTAACAGAGTATTTGTTCTAAATATGTTTAAGTGCGTTATAGTGCGTGATTGTGCTTTTGTGTAAATCGTGTGTGTGTGTGTGTGTGTGTGTGTGTGTGTGTGATTTCATGTATGGATATGTATTAAGTATTGTTTTATTTATTCTGTACTTGCAGGACATTTATTTTATATTGTTTTTGTGTCCAAATTCGTCAAAGTCAATAAATGAATATTACCCTGAAAACATGACTTGTGATTAGTACGAACCACTTGTGACAGTTCATTTAAAACAAGTGTGGAAAAGGGGTGGGTGTAGTGGGAGACCTACCCCTTCGGTATATGGGTATATGTAGCAGGCAGGTCAGTTGGTAGCGGTTGGTCCGTAAGTCAAGGAGGTCGAGGGTTTCGTCTCTGGTCAGGTGTGACCCAAGAATTGAAAAAGTGCAATGACTGTGATTTTATCAGGAACCGTTTGAAAATCTAATAAATATTAGTTATAAATTTATTTTTAGTCACTCTGTTTTGTTTATTTGAGTATAATTAAAACAATTTTAAATCCGTTCAATAGACAATTATTTAAATGTAAATGTTAATTTTAATTAAGTCATCTTCAATGTTGTTTCCTAAGAATGATAACATGGCTGGGAATAATCATGTTGTATTTCATTTAGGGTTAAATGTTTTATGGCATTGATTACTTTTGAAACTTGAATAAAATAGATATTATTATTATTATTATTATTATTAGTTAAATGAAATATAATAAATAAAAATGTGCATATTTTTTTATGAACTTTTGTTATTTTAACATCTCATACTCTATTAGTTAAATAAATAAGAATTATAATAAAATGGAAAATAAAAATGTGCACGTTTCATTACTTCCTATTTTTTCTAACTTGATTTAATTCTTTAATAATATTTTAAATAGAAAAGGGCACAATGTTGTATTAGATCCAGTAGTCTAGTATTTGACCATGATAGTCTATACATATCCATAGTATATACATACCGGTAGTCTATCATATTGGCCCTTATCCACTGACTGAAATATTGATACAAATATTGTACCACCTAAATTTCAAATTAAAAGTGGAATGGATTTTTTTAAAGGTACCACAAAGATTTTTATAACTGAATTTTCATCACGATGTGAACTTTATCATAAAAACCAGACATTTTCACATTTCTATATCTTTAATAAGAAAAATGCTGTTTATAAAAACAGTGCTGTGCACTTTCTAATGAGTTTCATAGGGAAATTAAGTAAAATGTCACCATATTTTAAATCAAAAAGTGGAATGGATTTTTTTCAAGATATTTTAATCATTTTTATATTTGAATATTCGTGACAATATGTACTTTTCACCGAGAACTAGACATTTTCAGAAAATAAAATTGTTATTGGTGAAATTTAAATTTGAAAATCGGGTATATCTAGTTCCCATTATAACTTAACGGGCTGGCGATCGCACAGGTGACTTAATACAGGTGATGAGACCATCGTCTTAAACGCATCAATGGTTTACGGTCGGACCTCGATTTCTGTACATGATCTACTGCTTACCAACTACCCTATGGATGGCCATGGACTTGAACAAATGGTGAAAGAACCAACAAGACATGATAACACATTGGATCTACTGCTTACCAACTACCCTATGGATGACCATGGACTTGAACAAATGGTGAAAGAACCAACAAGAAATGATAACACATTGGATCTACTGCTTACCAACTACCCTATGGATGACCATAGGCTTGAACAAATGGTGAAAGAACCAACAAGAAATGATAACACATTGGATCTACTGCTTACCAACTACCCCATGGATGACCATGGACTTGAACAAATGGTGAAAGAACCAACAAGAAATGATAACACATTGGATCTACTGCTTACCAACTACCCCATGGATGACCATGGACTTGAAAACAAATGGTGAAAGAACCAACAAGAAATGATAACACATTGGATCTACTGCTACAGCAGGGTTCCTTATCGTGCCAAGCCTACCGTGACACGGGACCTCGTTTATTTTAAATTCCCATCCGAAAGAACCGTGACTTTCATTTCGTAATGCCGAGTGCTTGGCAAAAGAACAGTCACTTCTCAGTTTCAAGTCTTGGGTCAGACCCTATCGGAGTTCGAACCCACGACCTCCCACTAACGAAGCAAGCACTCTTCCAACTGAGCTGGTTAAGACACTTCTGTAGAGTTCGAAAAAAGAGTTGGACACCCGTGGTCACTACAGAGGACGCTTACAATTAGAAGCGATTGAGCACAAGTTCAGCTATTCGCGGGGAGAACTACTTTATTTATCTCTATGGATTAATCTATAAACAAGTTCGTGTATGCATGTGAAGTGGAAGTGTGTTGTATGGTCTGCCTTGTACTAGCGCGCACTCAGTACAACTTTAAGGCGGTAGCTCACCCGCCTCTAGGGTTTTTTTACTTTTTACTTTTCCACTTGCAACTTCATTTTGAGATCCACTTTCAACCTAGTTTTCAGTTTCACTCTCAGACTCCATTTCATTCTCCATGCAGACATTTAGTGCAATGTCCATTTCATTTCCACTTTCCATTCCATTTTTATATTATTTTCCGTTTTATGCTCATATCTATTTGCGATTTCAGATTCAGATTTTATTTCCATTTTAAGTTCTAGTCTATTTTCCATATTACAACTCGTACTATTTTCCAGTTCAAGTTCTGGGGTAATTTCCATTTGATTTTCCTTTTAAGTTCTAGTCTACTTTCCATATTACATCTCGTACTATTTTCCAGTTCAAGTTCTGGGGTAATTTCCATTTGATTTTCCTTTTAAGTTCTAGTCCATTTTCCATATTACATCTCGTGCTATTTTACAGTTCAAGTTTTGGGATAATTTCCATTTGATTTTCCTTTTAAGTTCTAGTTCATTTTCCATATTACATCTCGTACTACTTTCCTGTTCAAGTTCTGGGGTAATTTGCATTTGATTTTCCATTTTAAGTTCTAGTCCATTTTCCATATTACATCTCCTACTATTTTCCAGTTCAAGTTCTGGGGTAATTTCCATTTGATTTTCCATTTTAAGTTCTAGTCCATTTTCCATATTACATCTCGTACTATTTTCCAGTTCAAGTTTTGGGGTAATTTCCATTTGATTTTTCATTTTAATTTCTAGTTCATTTTATTATTTTCAATCCCGCACCAGTAATTTCACATTTTAAGTTCTAGTCCATTTTCCAGCATAAAGAGGACAGGGTACTTGTTGACTAAGTGGTATGGAAAACTCAGAAAATTTCAAAGGGCAATAACCCGGAGCGAGCACTCTACCGATTACATTCACCCAGTTTGTATGGGGATGAACGCCGATAGTGAATGCCATATCTGATTTAAAGCATTGTTCAATACATATTTAGACAAAAATAGAATGATTAATATTACTTTAATAAAGTTGAATAAGTTTTTAATCATTTTGGGGAATTCTAGCAGAGCAAATTTAAAATATGAATTTGTAAACCATATTATTCAATGTATCGGTGGCCGCGTGCGCGTAACGTGTTGGATAACATGATTATATTGTTTTTTTTTCTAAAGTCAGTCAAAGTTGTGAGTTCGAATCCCTATTTTCTAATTAATTTTTTTGCATAGTCTTTTTCTCAAATTATTGTCATTATATACTAGTTAATTCACTCAATGTGTTCATATTTTTGTAACTTTTTCAGAGAATTATCAAACAAATTTAATGTCAAAAATGGATAGTTCGTAAGAGAAAACTTCGTGATGTTATGTCTTGTGATTATATATCAATCATTTTACAAAATATGTTACTTATTGCTATGAAAAACTAAGTTTTAATCATTTTGTTGTAAAGCCTCAAGAAAATTTAGAACAAATATTTCAAATGTTCATTCTGATACAAACAGACATCAGGTTTTCAAACTTTGGACAGTTCATGACGGAGGTCTTCTACGATTGATTTGCCATTGTAAAATGCGTAAACCAGGTCTCTTAGAAAAATCCAATTGTGATGCAGGAAACAGATTTTGAATGTAATAAATAAGTTTTATTATAAAAACATGGCTTTGTGTTTTTTTTTTTTTACTATTTCTCCACAACTACTGGGGTCTATTTTGTACAACCCAATGTAACTATTATGTTGGTGCCAAAAGATAATGCCTCGATCTGCCTTTACAGTTTTTGCCAAAATATAACAAGGATTATTGAAATCAAAAACAAACATGCTAATCCATGTCCTAATCACAATCCAGAAGCAAAGTAAAAACTTTGGAACTGACACGTTAGGTTAAGACACGTTAACTTTCACCAGGGAAGTGAGACCAGGTGCTCCGGAAGGGTAAGCACTTCCTGTTTAGCTAGCTACACCCGCATGTGTGTAATCAAAATTGTGTGAAAGGAATATGGAACTATAGGACCTCAAGGGAGACTATTTTTGCATGAAAAGCTTTTGTTTTATAAGTAGATTTTCCATACATTACCAAAAAGTTTTCAATACTTATTGGATTTTTACATCTACATGTGGCCTTACAGCCAAAGTGTGGACTGATTTTTCAATCCATAAAATTAGACAACTGGTATGACAACAGATGCCCTGAGAAGAAGGTAGCTCACCTGCAACAATGTTTTATATATATACCTACTGGTATATTAGTCCAGTCAATCTATGAAAAAAAATAGGATCAAACCTCAAAGTAACTGCAACAGGAAATATTTTCATGTGATTTTTATTCAGGAAAGGTGTTACTATTCACCACAAAAAGTTTACCGGTAAATTTCAATTCAATGGAATTAGGCGTTCTTGTCAATTAAAGTTGTCGATAGCATTTTCTATAGAAAGTAAAAAGGGGAGATAACTGTACAGTGAGCATATATATATATATATATATATATATATATATATATATATATATATATATATATATATAAGCTGAGAAAATGATGAAAATAATACAGTGTATAAGACCGAACGGTCCATACACGGTATATGGACCGGTCCATACACGACGAGCGGTCCATATTCGGTATTGAACGTCACGAGTTATGAAATGATAGTTATAACTATACGTTGGATATTGTATTTAATATTTATATAGATTTTTGTTGTTGCATTTAAAAAGAAACTGAACATTAGCTATTTTGTTGTTATAATGTTAATGTTTTTCTTTTATTCCCGACTCTAACGAAGTTGGCACTTTGGAAGGGATATAGAAATTGGGTTTATCAATATTTGTATGTCTCTTCATGTTAAGTATATGCGATTTTGTTTGTTCAATGCAATAAAAGCTTTAGTTACTTATGTAGAGGGCACTATCAAGATTTACGGACTGCCCTCGTGGCGAGTATTCGGACCAAAATTTTGATATGACCCTCGCCTGCGGCTCGGGCCATATCAAAATGTTGGTCCGAATACTCGCCCTCGGGCAGTCCGTAAATCTTGATAGTGCCCTCTGCATAAGTAACTAATGCATAAATATATATGTGTGTGTGTGTGTGTGTGTGTGTGTGTGTGTGTGTGTGTGTTACAAATGTAAGGGCCCTTTTTGCTTATGAATGGTCATATGAATGACCTTGCACAAACAACAAATAAAATTTTATACGAAATAAAATGATTTATTTCTACTATAGTTCATAATATGACTTTGAATTATTAAGATTCTTTCAAAGAATCGAAAACAAGCACTATAAATACTTCTTATTGGTTAAAACAATATATGGTTTTGTAACTAATCGCTATGGCAACAAACAATTCACTTCTACTTAAAATCTAACATTATTAAATGACTACATGTTATCCGTATCCATGGTAACAAGGATAAATCAATGTTAACAAAAACATGAAACACATAGTTCATGTCAACAAAAACATGAAACACATAATTCATGTCAACAAAAACGTGAAACAAATAATTCATGTCAATAGAACATAATAAAACACACTTACTACGTGAAAGATTTTTTTTGCCATTTACAAGTTAAAACTTTTTATTGATTTTATAAGTTAAATTAGTTTATATATTATGTTAGCGATTTTAGGGTTTTTTTTAAATTGGATCCAACATGTATATGACACAAAATTGAACTTCTATGACAAAACATAAAACAAAAACAAATGTACTAGAATAGGCAAACAGCACTGACCTGTCCGTTTGACCTTTCATTGGGAATATTTATATAGGAGTGTCCATTCAATGCATGGACAACGTTTGGATTTGCAGTTAATACATATACACATTGCCCATGGTTTATATTCACATCATATAGATGTAATATACATGCATGATCCCTATTACTTAAATTTACTCGTCTATAATGAATATTTAAATGAAAGGTCAAACGGACAGGTCAAAGTTGTTTGCCTTTATACATGCGGCCAACAGCATTGACCTGGTCCTTTTGACCTTTCATTATTTACAATGATTCATAATGTTCATATATATGAAATCCAACTGATACATGAGCAGCAATAGGAATCACATTTATTACATTATTACATACACAAAGCATTAAATTACAACTACAGCACTTAAGATGAGGAGCTACCCAATACAGTCAATCCTGTCTATAAAGGCCACCCAAGGAAACAGTAAATGTGGCCTTTATAAGCAGGTGGCCCTTATATAGAGGTGGCCTTTAAGACAGGTCCAAGTGTACATTTGTATTGCTAGGATCAGTGACTGTAGATTACTTTGAACCCGTCAGTATCACACTTTGTGTGTCAAACCGTAAGCATCATTTCGAGCTTATGTAAATTCAGAGTTCATATTCAAATTCATATAAATAGTCTTGTCCTGTAATGTATATACATGTATAATATAAAACATCCAGTCATAGTTGATTGCCGGCATGTTTTTAATTTAGCTTTTTTAATTTTTCAGATTCTGGAAATATTGGCATAATAATGTAAACAAATTTAATTTTGTGTGTATTTATTTTTGCTGTATAGGAAATTCAGACATATCTGCGTAGTTTAATTTTCGCGTTTTTTGAAATATGCACTATAACACAACAAGCATAATATAATTTTCGCTTGGTATTAATACTTGCACAAAAACAACCTTGAAATAAGCCAAGTTAGTACACAATGAAAATAAATACATTAATAGTATATGAATTCACAAAATAAGGTCCTCGTGAAATAGCACATGCTATATAAACATAATGTACACCAACAGCATCTAGCTTATATTAATATTTTCCATCCATGACTTTTATGTTCTGACACTGACAGCCATCACGGTACCAAAGCAGCGTCATGGCAACTAATGATGTACTAGTGTCAGTGACATCATTAAATGGTACAATTCAGACCAAGTTTTCATTTTTTTTTGTGTGTAATTCAAGCATGCCGGACCTTTGTTGGAACATTGTGTGCATGGCCAGACATTGGTCAATTGTTTTACATGTAAACATGAAAGGAGGTGTACTCTATATGTAATGTAAAAGTCCATACTAAATTTTTAAATGAAAAGTCAAGTGGACAGGTCAACGTTGTTTGCCTCATATATAACTTAATGACAGATCACTCAGAAAATAAATAAATAATCTAAAATAAATACACAACAGTTTACTGTGAAATCAATTATTTTCATGATGTCTAAATTTTTTTTTTTTTTTAGTGAACAAACTGGCCTACAAATTTTCATGTCCATGAAAATAGTATAAATTACAAATTTACAATAAATAAAACTGAAAATTGACCATCTCATCAAATGGTAATTTTTTTTTTCTTTTCTTTTTTTTTTTTTTTACAAACTGGCCCATGAATTTTAATGTCGGTGAAAATAGTATAAATTACAAATTTGCCTTAAACAAAAACCAAAAATTCACCATCTCATCAAATGATCATTTTTCGTTTTTTTTTTTTTTTGGCATCATGAAATAAAACAATATCGCAGTACTTCTAAAAATAATATAATACCATTGTATCGAAAAGCTAAAAAGGGACATCAAAGCTTGAAACATTTTATTGGTCTAAGTTCTAGACCACCAGTTTGGGTCCCTGGACTAGGAAATGGTCCAAGTCCTAGACCACCAGTTTGGGTTCCTGGACTAGGAAATGGTTCAAGTCCTAGATCACCAGTTTGGGTCCCTGGACTAGGAAATGGTCCAAGTCCTAGACCACCAGTTTTGGTCCCTGGACTAGGATATGGGGGAGGAGAGGTTTCCCATAATATGGACAGTCCCTTGATGTGGACACTTCTTGTACAGGTCACAATAAATACACTTTTTTGTTTTGTAGTGAAATACAATGGGGTTCATCAGCATATCAGATGTCAAATACCTCAAATTTCGGGAAAATGTTTTCATTGGAAAACCTCTTTAATGCATTTCCATATCCAGTGGAAATAAAAGTTTCACACCAACATTATGGGTATCACATAGTAAACAGGTAAACCCCAGACCATTTTGATGATTATTAATATGCCAATGTTTTAAGAAATAAACAAGGAAATATATTTCTTTGGACGGGTTTATTACTAAAAATACTGGATCAAATAATAAATTTTTTAAACCCCATTTCGACTTGGATCATTTTGTGGCCAATAATATGCCAGGTTTTTTTTTCAGAAATAAGCGAGACTATAATATATTTCTTTTCGTCATAGGGTATATCACTAAAAATACTGAATCAAATAAAAAAAATTTTAAACCACATTTAGTCCTGATCATATTGTGGCCATTAATATGCCAGTGTTTTTTTTCAGAAATAAGCGAGACCATAATATTTCTTTTCGTCGTAGGGTTTATCACTTAAGCTTTTTGATCAAATAAAATTTTTTAATCTCCCTGTATAATAAATACTAATAAATATGATGTACATGTTAATTAATTATAGAAGTATAGGTAAACAACACAGACCTGTCCACTTGACCTTTCATTGGGGATATTAATATAGAAGGACCTACCCGCTACATGAGTAGCATTAGGATTCAGTTACTACTAGAGCTGTCATTGATGAGAATTTGAATGTTGATGTATCAACTTAAAAATATATCAAATTGATATATCAAAAGATTGGAAAAGTGATAAAAATAGTTCATTTTTTTTGTTGAATCTTTTACAGACAGATTATTTTCCACCAATATTTGGCATGTCTGGTGCTGTCTTAAAGGTTTTAAATATTATATGCACTCTGTTTTGTTTGTCAGTTGGTTTTGAGATACATTAAAATGATAAGATGATGGGTTGTAATTTAAATACATAATTTACCATCAGTTTAATCTATGTGTCATAAACTATGCAAACCTTAGTCCTGGTTTGGCAGCCATTTTTGTTGATATCGATACTAAAAAAATGTATCCATATATTATATCAATGGCTATTATCGATGATATATCGATCTATCAATGACAGCCCTAATTACTACATACACAAGGCATGAACTTACACCTTTAACATGTAACATTAAAGTTATGTCTTAACCACACCACCATTGATAGGTCTTAACCACACCACCATTGATACTACATATGAGTATGTGTTTGAAATAAAGTGTTTTCTCACGATGTAGACAAAAATCTGGCCTGAGTTTCAATTATTTCTTAACTAAGATTTTCCTGAACTTAAAACTGGCAAATTTAAAAATGCAATAATTTTGTTAGTTGTTAAGATTTCTCAAATCTAAGGTGCCAAGTTAGGTTAAACACGTTAACTTCCATCAGGGAATGAAGGTGGTATGTCTGGAAGGGTAAGTATCCCCACCCTCCTGTTTAGCTAGCTTCACAAGCCACACGTGTAAATAAATATCTAAATGGTTGGCAAGACTGACACTATTTAAAAGAACCAGGCCCCGGTTTCACAATCATTCCTTAGCTAAGATTTTCCTTAACTCAAATCTTGCAAAATTTTAATCTTTTTTAAGTTTGTTAATTATGAAGATATTCGGGATTTTAAGGTGTCAATCTTAAAATAGTTTCTAGATTAAAACATTTGCATTTAGTTTTGACAAAAATATTAATCAATAGTTCCAGAAAATGGTTACCAAAATTTGCTAAACTTAAGTGAAGGAAAATCTTAGCTAAGGAATGATTGTGAAACTGGGGCCAGGCTGTAATAAGCTTTGACCTAAAAACTTCAAAATGACACCTTAATTAAAATTTTCCAGGTAAATATTGTAAATTTACAGGTCTATATTTTGATTTTATCCAAACTTATTATTTGTAGTATAAAAATGTTGCCAAAATTTACCAGATTTAAGGTAAGTAAAATCTTAGTTTAAGATAAATTTGAAACTGGAGCCTGATCCCTGTTCATGTACATGCACACAAATGTACTGGAGTGGTCCATGATAACTATTTAAATCAAAGGTCAAGCAGACAGGTCAATGTTATTTGCCGATATATATATATCTCGTACACATTTCTTACTATAAAACATTTATATATATTAAAATAACTGAAGACACAGATACAATAAAACCTCTGTATAAAGACCGACTGTCTATAAAAAACACATTCCTAGGTACCATGGATGGTCTTTATATATACAGGTTTTACACTATACCTCTATATAGAGACCACAATATAAGACCGGAATTTTATGTCCCTTAGGTGGTTTTTATATACAGGTTTAACTCAACCCCCATTTAAAAACCACCTTCTATAAATGGCAATATTTCTTAGCCCCCTTCCTTCACAAACAAGTCTTATCTTCTACAAAGACCACCTGTCTATAAAGTTGATTTCTAAGATCTTATGAGTGACCTTTATACACAGGGTTGTACTATATCTGTATAAAGACCACCTGTCTATAAAGTTGATTTCTAAGATCTTATGAGTGACCTTTATACACAGGGTTGTACTATATCTGTATAAAGACCACCTGTCTATAAAGTTGATTTCTAAGATCTTATGAGTGACCTTTATACACAGGGTTGAACTATACCTGTATAAAGACCACCTGTCTATAAAGTCCATATATTTTAGGTGATCTTTATATAGTTTTTCCTGAACCTCTTTATATAGACAATGAGTCTAAGTTACATATTTCTTAGCCCCCCCCCCTGACTTCTGTATAAAGACCACCTTCTATTTAACATTTAAGGCCATATTTCTTGGGTCCTGTGGTGGTCTTTAAATACAGGTTTTTTTTCTGAACCTCTATGTGAGTGGGCTTTATACAGGTTTTCCCGAACCTCTATTTAAAGACTATCTTCTATATAAGGCCATATTTCTTGGGTCCTGTGGTGGTCTTTAAATACAGTTTTTTTTCTGAACCTCTATGTGAGTGGGCTTTATCTCTTTATATAGACAATGAGTCTAAGTTACATATTTCTTAGCCCCCCCCCCCCCTGACTTCTGTATAAAGACCACCTTCTATTTAACATTTAAGGCCATATTTCTTGGGTCCTGTGGTGGTCTTTAAATACAGGTTTTTTTCTGAACCTCTATGTGAGTGGGCTTTATACAGGTTTCCCGAACCTCTATTTAAAGACTATCTTCTATATAAGGCCATATTTCTTGGGTCCTGTGGTGGTCTTTAAATACAGTTTTTTTTCTGAACCTCTATGTGAGTGGGCTTTATACAGGTTTTCCGAACCTCTATCTAAAGACCATCTTCTATATAAGGCCATATTTCTTGGGTCCTGTGGTGGTCTTTAAATACAGGTTTTTTTTCTGAACCTCTATGTGAGTGGGCTTTATACAGGTTTTCCTGAATCTCTATTTAAAGACCACCTTCTATATAAGGCCATATTTCTTAGGCCCTGTGGTGGTCTTTAAATACAGGTTTTACACTACCTCTATGTAAAGACCAACTGTCTATAAAAGCAATATTTTAAGGTCCTCTGGGTGGTCTGTATATATGGGTTCTCTGCATCTCTGAATTAAGACCACTTGTCCATAAAGATCATATCCCTAGGGTCCCATGGGTGGTCTTTATACACAGGTTATATATGTTAATTGCTAAAACACAATTTTAGAAATGTACATAGACATAATTGACAAGGCAATTACCATCGTTCTTTAATCTCATAATACCATTAAAGTTATAATTAAATAATCCAGATAACATAACACAAGATTAATAGAGTCTCTGACCAGAAATATTCAACCCCAAGTGTGAGATTTCCCTATCCTACATGGATAAACTCATGATTGATTCTTTTTCTTTCATTATGATGACAATTTTTGGCTTCAAGTATCAGTTACATCGACACCATCTTTGTAAATCTAACTTTGTTATTTAACATTTTACATAAAAATAAATATGACCATTGGACAGAATGTACCTAATTTTGGTTCATACAAAATGCATAAACTTGAAAACAAAGCTTTTTATTCCAATTTCCCAGAATAAACATTTGAAACGTAGTGAAAATTTCTAAATTTTGGAGACCAGGCTGTCATTTTTGATGACGTCATGTCCTCACGGAATGACGTCATTCAATAACCCTTTGATTGTGACGTCGCTGAAAATCCCCACGTGTTGGTGAAGATAAACAGTGGTAGATAAATGCACATTGAGGTGAAGATAGAATTTCTACCATTGTTTCTTTTTCTCTATCTCAAACATAGGAAGATGGAAGAAAAAGACAAGAGATTAATAGAATCTATCACAACTTGCGGTGCAAGATAAGGAAATCTCAACCCCTGTTCTAATATATTTGGTCCACAATGAGGCTTGATGAGTTCTGGACCAAATATATTAAAACAAGGGTTGAGATTTCCTTACCTGGCACTACAAGTAGTGATTTATTCTATTTCATGCACCAGAAAGACAACTTTTCAATTTAAAATTAATTTCAACTTATCGATACACCTCTGGTTTTGTTAATACAATTTTGTGGAAAAACAGTGTGTAGGCTATCTTGCACAGGGGGTACAAGATGGAGATATGCTGTTGTTTTGTGAAATTTAGTGGTCAAAATGGGAAATTTGAGTAAATTTCAGGGCTGCACAAATGCCGACAAGGTCATTCGCAGTGAAAAAACATCACTGGTTGGTTGTCTTATATGAACAAAAATTTCAGTATAGAGGGATTTTGGTAAGATATGTTTGACAGCATACGTCTATGAAAAATCAGAAAAGCAAAATGGATTTTATCATGTTAATAGATAGAACAAAACAGGTGAAATAAATACACACACACACACACACACATACTGGATATTTTAAATAGGGAAAAATCTGGTAAAAGGTATTGAACATGTTGACAGTGATTTAGGTATCACACATTTACACACACACACTTTGTAGATGGTTCTATTGCTAAATGCAAATGTGTGACAAAAACCACAACACCCAAAATGGCACAGTTAGCTAAAACTGCCTGAATTATTTTTCCACAAACATACTATTAATATGCCTTGAACAGGGTTTCGCCTGAAGCTCAGGGTACATAAATCTTTGATGGGGTACATGGGGCTGTGTAACCTACTAAAACCCTGTGTAACTTATAATGTACCTCATTAGAAAAATGTGATACTATGTGTAATTTGATTGGATCGTGAATCATGTGATTAACGTGGAGAAAACATCCTGTATCCCTCTGAAAACATCATATCCCACCCCTTCGGAACACACCATGATATCACAATGATATGACATCATCAATGGAAAATAGATCACAACATTCTAATGTTTACCTCCGATGAGTTCCGATAGGAGAAAAATTGACAAAGGACTGATATTTTAACCTTCCAGGAAGTCTTTTAAAAAATATTTTTTCTATCTTTCTGTCTTTCTTATTACCATGATTATCTTTCAGTATAATAAACAATTTATCACCTTAACAATTCACATTTCCCTTAGGCTTCGTCCTTGGGAAATATGACTTGCTGTGGGTGAACAAATGTTCATGTCTCCCTCACTCAGAGGCAATAACTCATATCAACAGGTTAGATATCCAGTGATACTGGATCTATAAAAGGGTCACCCGCATGATCAATACCCCACAAACATGTCTGTGAATCGTTTTAGAAAACATTTTTTTTTTGTTTAAAATATTTTATTTGATATTCATATTCCTGAACATAGGTTAGTTTTGGACAATGTTTTGGTCTCAGATTCCCAGAACAACATCGCTCTCACCAAAAAAAAAACTGACTTGCTCCATTTCATATTCAATGGAAAAACTTGAAAAAACTCTCAGCAAACAGTAACTGATTCATGTGACATTTGATTTCATATCCAATGAAAATATATGTGAAAAGTTCTAAATAATGCATTAACTCTTTAAGCATGTTAAACTCTGTCGCATGATATTTAATTTCATATTCAATGGAAAAACATGTAACAAGTTCTGAACATACATTAACTGATCAAGCTTAATATTCAATTCATATTCAATCATGTCAATGGAAAAACATCTAAAAGTTCTGAAGAAACATTAACTGAATATGATATCATGTGATATTTAATTTTATATTCAACAGAAATACATGTGAAAGTTCTGAACAAACATTAACTGATTAAACTCTGTCGCGTGATATTAGATTTCACATTCAATGGAAATACATGATACATTAACTCATTAAGCATGTAAAGCTCAGTCACGTGATATTCAATTTCATATTCAATAGAAAAACATGTAAAATTTCAGAACAAAGCCTCAGCTGATTATGATCCGTCACGTGATATTTAATTTCGTATCCATATTTCATATTTGATTTAATACATGTTAAAGTTCTAAACAAAACACTAACTGATATAGATGTGTGGTGTGATATTTAATTTCACATTCACTTGACTTCATCATGTTCAGTAGAAATATACAGGGTTCGTACAGATATTTGGACTCCAAATTTAAGGACTTTTTAGTCTTTTCAGGGTCTTATTTGCAAATTTAAGGCCTAATCAGAGGGACAATTTTAGCAAAAAATATTAGTGCAAAGGCAACTCAATCAAACATGTCCATAATAACGACATGTGAAGTGGAGGTTGAAGTTGGGCGTTCAGTTGGGCCAGGTACTTTTAAATTGCACATTTCAATGTAACATCAATTAATTATTTATTTATATCAGTCTATTTGCAACCATTAACTATTGAAATCCAGGCACCCAACCAGCTAAATTCAAGGGCTTTTTAGGGCCTTCAGGATAAATTCAAGGGCTTTTTAGGGTCAGACTCGTTTTTAGGGACTTTTCCAGGCCTGTACGAATCCTGAATATAAGTAAAAGTTTATATCTCCTCATTCCTTTTTTCCGATTTATGTACTGGCTTCAGCAGTACATTTATTAAAATTGGAATAATACTGAGAAGGATTTTTCTGATTTAGAGACATTGTAAGATCTCTTTAGCTAGTGTTTTTGTTGTTGCAAAAAGCAGCAATTGTCCATTCTTTCTCTTTATCTACTTATAATTCAATTCTCATTTTTAAAAAGACTTTTGATTGGTCAGATTTTTCTGTTCCGTTTGCATGAATGGATTGGCTCTCAGTGATATCATCTTATTATGGATGATGTACAGAGGCATGTGAATTCTTACACCATAGCGTTGCTATTTTTTACTTGCTACGGCAATATTGTTATTTAAATTGTTGTTGAAAAAATTCTATAAATTGAACTATAAAAAATGAAGTTAATTTTTTTTTATGGAAGTATGAAAAAATTGGACATTGCACACGTAACATAATTTGCTATGCAAATTTCAGTGTGCAAAATGTCCAATTCTTTCATACTTCCATAACAAAAAGAAAAATGAACTTCATTCCTATACAAAATTCTGATCAGTTAAAGTCATCTGGAGATTTTTGTTGTTATCTATATTCTTGGTTTTTTTTATAAGGAATGGCCATATTGACATCTTGCAGTCTCATTCAAAACTAACTTATGTTCGAAATGTACAATGAAGTCATTGGTTCAAGTAAATCTATGCCTGGATTAATTTATTAAATTTATTTTTAGGCTGAACACTAATCTTTTAAGTACATTGGGTAACATTAGCCATTTAACTGTTAAAATCATCTATGGTACTTACGAATTGTGAAAATAAATTGTTACAAAATATAAAATGTACCCATGGAAACAGCCATTACACAAATCTATGCCTGGTTCAATTTTATTTCTAAGCTGAACATGAATCATTTAAGTACATTGGGTAAAATTGATGATTTAACTGTTAAAATCATCTAAGGTACTTATGAACGAGAAAATAAATTGTCGCAAATATGAAATGTACTCATGCAAACATCTGTTCAAGTAATTCTATGCTTGGTTTGATTTTTAAATAAATTTTTTTTTAAGGAAAAACTTCAATGATTTTAGTATGTCTAATTGACTGTTAAAAAGACCTACTTGCGAATACGGGAGTTTAACAATTTTATCTCCCTTGATTACTCTCTATGGTTAGAGATAAGAAAGTGTACCGTCTGCAAGCCAGGGGGCATTCCCCTATTACCTACATGTGCTAAATGAAACTTTGTATATGTAATACTTATAATGTATCTACATTATATTTTATTTTCTTAAAGTGTTTCGTCTGAAAATAAATAAATAAATAAATAAATAAATAAATAAGACTGAAAAGTAATCTTGACCCAATAAGTACCCACAATGTAATTGAATAATGATTGATGCAAGGTTGAATTATAGTATTAAAATAAATAAATAAATAAATAAATAAATAAATAAATTTTGAAACATGACTTTGAATGCCACATCAATATACACTTTAAATATTTTAAATCTTTATTTTATTTTTTATTTTTATTTATTCTTTTTACTTTTTTTTCTTTTTTTTCATTGACACACAGTGAAGAAAATTCATGTCATGTCTATCAATTAAATTTATTTATTTATTTATTTATTTATTTATTTATTTTAAATTTTATTTGGAAAGTAACTTTATAAGGCAATGGTTGGTTACTTTAGTTAAAACGTTTGTAATAAAAAGGGATTTTTTCTAAAAAGTAATGAATCGTTTACCATTTCATATGCCATTTTTTATGAAATCAAAATAAAAAAAATATGACAACCAAAAAAAACCGGATAAAATTATTGAAACCATACAGATATTTAATGTTAAAGTTTATTTTATATTTTTTAAATTCACATTCTAATACTTTTACAATATTCTCTAACATTCATACATTTCATTTATCAGTTTATAAGTTTGATATTATCTTGTACATTGAATAAGTTTGATGAAGTTTGTATAATTGATAAAAACGATACTTGTAAATTCTTAATGTTATCGATGGATGCTGACCATAAAGGGGTTTATTTTGTTTGTCGGTACGTGTCATGTATTGAGTCATTCGGTAATGTTGACAGGTGTGTGGAGGTATGTGAATTACGGATATTAATTAATAGATTAAGACTTCAACACCATCATCTTGGTAATACATTACGGGATAAACAATTCATCAATGAGAAACTTTTTAATAAACAGTAATGTAACATGTAGATATGAGGAGCATCATATTCTTGGAGCAAAAATTGGGTAAGGGAAAGAATAAAATGTAATTGTAATCGCCATAAGTACATCATAATTTTGGGTTCGTTTAATTAATTAAAATTAGTTAAATGTAATTCTGTCAAAGGCAATTGTATACATGTATACAGAATATATCGATTCAATTTTCTCCCACATCGACGTAAACTTTATAAGTTTTGATACTATTTCAAGAAAAGAACAACTGATAAAGTTCTTCCACAAACTTGTATGTATTCAAGATTGTTTTTCTAGCTATAGACTGCCTATTATTAGTATCATATCCTTGTCCTTATAGCAAACATAACCATTTTATTTTTTTTCAAAGTTTAAAGTTCTAAACAAAATGTATTAATTATACTTCTTTAATTTGGTTTATTCATTTTTATCATCTTTTAATTTTAACTGTTTTTTTTTAATTCTTGATAGTTTTAATTTCTAAAATATTAAAAAATTAACATGTTTGACTTAAAGAAAATATAAATTTATTAGTAAGAAAAAGTTTTGTCACATAAAATATATATTTATTCATGAATTAATGTAAATATATCCCATTTACGGCAATGTGTAACCATTTAAAAGCGTTACCAGCCTTAGACCTTTATTACGACTGCCCCCTCGATTGCAAATCACGTTCAATCGCGTCCATTCTCATAAGGTCACGGACCTTGCGCATGCGTAATAAACAATGTTAAACTGCTCTATTGTGAAATTAAATCTTCCCAAACATGTGCAATATGCTGAAAATGTTCACAGTACACGGTTTACAGTATTCCAAGCACTAGTAACATATGAATGGCTTTTGTCAAAGCTCTAAGTATTTGTTTGTATTGGAGAGTTCATTCATCTATAATTCTGATAGTTTGTTGGCCAGTTTCTGGCTATAAATGTATTTGGTGGTAGTGTAACTGGTATGGCTTGAGTTGGAGCACCACTGACTACAATTGTCTGTGGTATCACAGTTTGTGACTGTTGTGTTTGTGGTACAGCAGACTGGACAGTTTGTTGACCTTGTGAAATCTGTGGTGTCTGTGATGGTTGCTCTTGTTGTGGTTGAGCCAACTGTTGTAATTGTCCAGCAACAGCCACTTGGACAGGTGTCACCATGGCAGCAGTTCCTGGCTGTGTAGAAAAATGGGCATGTGCTAAAGTTTGTCCAAGATGGCTCAATTCAATGGTTGAGTGTGGGTTCTGTTGTAAATGAGCCTGTACTTGAACCATTGTTGGGGTACCAGTCTGTCCAATTCTAGCTTGAACATGATATTCTCCAACAGGTTGCCTGTATTCCTGCAAGGTCTGAGTAAGCTCACTCATTGCTTGTGTAAGCAAATCAGCAGCTTGAATACCTTCTGCTGGCTGCTGCTGTTGTACTGCAGCAATTCCTTCAGGGTACCTGACAACATGGTGAATCGTTGCTGCTTCCTGACTTGGCTGGGGTTCCTGTCTAGGTTGAATATCTTCTTGGATTTCTCTCTTTGGTTTTGGTGGCAGCGGTGGGACTGATTCTGGATGCTTTTTCCTCTGATGCTGTGTAAGTTTTGCTTTGCTGGCGTACTGCTTATGACAAAATTCACAAGAATGAGGCATGGTTGTAATGCTTCCAACTGTTTGTGAGAATGTCGGGTTCGGAAGACCGGGAATCTCAGCGATAACCGATCTTTCTACTGCTCAAAGGCAGAGATGCACCAGGATGGTTTTTAATAATGTGTGCCTTTCTTTTTGAACTTGATTTTAAACTTTGTCACAGTAATTGCAGTAATAGTCTTTCTGCGTTTTTAATATTGGGAGATTTAATTCTGGCACAGTGTCTGGCTTAACTTCAGGGTGGCGTTTAGCAAGATGATTGACAAGCATGCCCCGCCTCTTAAAACCAAGAAGACATGCATGACATTTATAAATAAATCTGTGATAATCTGTAGGCGACACTTTTGGAACAAATTTCTTTGTTGGCGTTCTATCTCCTCGTGTTGCATTTTTGGCCTCGCGTTCCAGTGAATGCATTCTCCTTATGTGTTCCTTTAATTTATCCTTGCGCTTAAACTGCCTACCGCAATTCTCACACATGAATTCTCTGTGAGTTGAATGACGCAACATGTGAAGTTTCAATTTATCCGGACGTGGAAATTTCTTGTCACAATCAGGACACGGAAATTCCTTGTTGGTATGAAATCCCCTCATATGTTTTCTGAGAGCAAAAAAGTCATCAAATTGTTTATTACACTCTGGACAAGTGTAAATGCCATTTATAGCATGAATGACGACGTGGTCTTTCATTGCAGCAGTGTGATCAAACCCTTCATGACAAATTGGACACTCGTAATATTTCCTATCACTGTGGGTTTTCATATGACAAGACAATGCTGAATTGTTCATAAACCTTTTAAAGCAGACGTCACATTGTAAAGGCTTTGAGTCTTCCTCCCCATGACAAAGCATGTGACGCTGAAGTCTCTCCTGTGTATGGAATGCTTTCCAGCACTTATCACATTTGTGTGGTCTGTCCCGTCCAAGTTTTCTCTTTGCTGTACCATGTTCAGCAGCGTGTTCTATTAAAGCTCTTTGCTCCTGAAACTGCATTTGACATACAGGACATGCCAGTAGACTAGATTCTATAGAAACTACTTCTCCGTTTTGATTCAAACTCGGATCCTGTTGTGTCAAAATACCGTTGCCGTAAGGAGAGTAGGCAAACCTTCTGACTTCATCCAGACCGATATTTTCAGCAGCGTGAGTTAGTGTGTGTAGATTTAAGAGATTAGAGTTATCAAATGTCAGATCACAGTGAACACACACCCATTCATTGCCTCCAGACTCTTTTCCTTTCTTCCGATACATAATTGTTCTACGTATAGCTTCAGGGTCATACCTCTCTGATACTTCTTCAAGGTTCTGAAAATATAGAAAACAAGTTTCTTGAATTAGTGATTTCCAGTTTTAGAGAATTACTCTAGGCACAAATGTCTGGAAGGGACGGATGGACAGAAGCATGGAAACTCGAATTTCATATTATTCCCTCTTTTTTTGAAAGGTTAGGATAATAAAGATAATCCTAATATAGTCAACAGTTTGTTTTTTCATCCAACAAATAAAAATTGTTTCTTGGTTAAACAATATCAAACCAAAAAATTAAAATAAATAAATAAATAAATAAATAAATAAATAAATAAATAAATAAATAATAATAAATAAAAAATATAAATAAATAAATAAATAAATAAATAAATAAATTTATAAATTTTAACACCAAATAGACAGCTCTTCCACTTATATCAATGCAGTCAATTCTGGAATGGTGGAGGAAACCAGAGGACCATGAGAAAACCAAAGACCTCCGACAAGCTAACTTGACAAACTGTCTCAACTATGAACGGCCAGCGTGGGATATGAACCTAGTTGACAAGAGGCACTATGATCCATAATTATGCCTTTTAGACCACTTGGCCAAGCAAACTTGACAAACTGTCTCAACTATGATCTGCTAGGGTTGGATTTGAACCTAGGTGACAAGAGGCACTATGATCCATAAACATGCCTTTCAGACGACTTGGCCACCAAGACCCCTCTAAGGGGTTTAATATTTTAGTTGGCTATCCTCATTTCAAATGACTGAAATACCGAAATAGTTTTATTTGTGGTTTACTAATTTTTCATTTAAAATGATATGAAATATAATCTCAATCTTAAAGCCAGTTTCATACATCTGAGAATATAACACCCAGCACAAAGGTCGGAAATTACAAAACCGTGGATATTTGAACCCGTGAAATAAAGTACTATCCCTAAGGTGAGATTTCTAATAATAACTAGAACGTCTGCCAAATCACCCCCCTCCAACATTTAAAGATTACCTGTGACCTTGAGCTTTCCAATATAACCAGGTCATGACACACCTTTGGACTATAAAGATTATTCACGTGAAGTTTCACGAGAGTCGTCCAACCCCATTGATGAGATATGGTCCAGACACGATTTTACATGGACAGATGGACAGACAAACGGACATGGTGATTTCTATATATCCCCCTCAAACTAGTTTGCAGGGGGGGTGTATAACAACAGAACAGTAGAGACATTTCAGACAAGGATGAATATTTTCCTATCAAGAACAAGCTTTAGCGAGTTCTTGCCATTGAAAATATTCATTTGGTTTTGAGATATCTCTATCTCACACTGTTACTGGTGTAGGATTCTTTTTCTCGCCATGTAAACAAATATTTGGATCAAATGTATGGTTTTCATGCCACCAGCAATGTATTCTTAAAACATTTAATCAATTTTTGATTGTGTAAAATGATTATGACATCACCAATTGACGGATCGCCGGCCACATCCTCAATGTTCTGACAAAGGTCCCGCATGCTTGAATTACAAAAAGAATGAAAACGCAGCCTGAATTGTGTCATTTAATTACGTCACTGACACTAGTAGGTCATTAGTTGCCATGACACTGCTTTGGTACAGTGATGACGGTCAGTGTCGGAACATAAAAGGCATGGCCTGTGATACATCAATTATTCATGTGTAAGCGATTATGACATTCAGAAAGTTGTTGATCGGGAAAAGTGATCTCACTCTGGGGAAATCCTACACAGGTACTTAAAAACAAGAGTTTTTCATGTCACGTCCCTGAGACAACAGATGTCTATCTTTAAGTTAACTTACTTGTTTAGATATATACTTGTTGATTTTTTCTTCCACACATATCCTGATGTCTCCCCAAAATCCTGGAAATACAAAAAACAATCATCAACAATTTAAATTAGGACCGAGACAAATACCCATTCCCCATCTGTCCCTAAAATTGCACATTGCGGAGCTCCTGATGTCTCCCCAAAATCCTGGAAATACAAAAAACAATCATCAACAATTTAAATTAGGACCGAGACAAATACCCATTCCCCATCTGTCCCTAACATTGCACATTGCCAAGCTGTTATTTCTATGATTTGACCTTGTGACCTTTTGTCTCACAAAGTTCGGAAACGCAAATAATAATAATCATTAACTAGGACAGTCTCTTAAGAGAATCAATTTATCATACAATTTATCAATTAATGTAACAACTGTTCATAGTAAACTGAGATGTAGAATTTTTTTTTTAATTAGTTAAAAATAATTTTTTACTTTGTTGATTAAAACATTATACGTTGATGCAAATTTTACATTAAGCTGACAGCAGTTAAACTGAAGTCTAAAAAATGCCTAAAAAAGGCTTCACCACTGTACCACATAATGCACCTAATATTTGTACCGAAAAATTATTATCCATTGGATATGAAATCAAATATGTTCAAATTTTCCTGTAAAAACGACATTATTCCAAAAATTTGCGATGTGAACATTTTCCAAAACATCCCACACAAACGATAAAGTGTGTTGATCACGTGGTACACCAGCAACTATTATTATTATTATTGATAAAGTAAAAACAAATTCTGTAAACATATTTATTTTCGTGGTATATAAAATTTAGACATATCCGTGTAATTAAATTAAATTTTCCCATTTTTGAAATATGCAGTACACAATAAGCATAATATAATTTACGCTCAGTATTAATTTTCACCCAAAACAGACGACCGAGAAATAAGCGAAAATTAATACACCACAAAAATTATTATGTTTACAGTACTGTGGTCTAGATAGATGCAAATTTCACATTCAGTCTACCTTTATTTTCTTTGCTGCTTTCGCTTTTCCTTTTTGCAACTGGAAGCCAGTTGTTGTCTTTTTTCTGCCGTCCCCATTGCTACTTGTACTAGGACCAGGCTGTGGTTGTTCATTAACATTAACTCTTGCATTTGATTCGTGCAACACCAGGTGGCGCTGTAAAGCTACAGAGGTTCGGAATCGCTTGCAACATTCATAACACTGGAATTTACAGTCTTGTTGATCTAATACTGCAATAAGGATATAAAAGAAATTATCTTAAGAAATAACACTGAATGCAAGTCAAAAAATAAGTGCAGTAATTTAAAATATTTACAATCTAAATATTACCCTCTTAGGGCCATGACTCCAAGGAAAATGAGCAAACCAACTCAGGTTAATGATATGCGCATCTTCTATCTACAGTGGGGTTCGGCTATAACGAAGGCCAGGGGACAGTATCGTTGATTTCGTTATAGGCATATTTCGTTACAAACATTTCTCCATCTTGGGGAGGATCGTAGATTGTGAAGAAATGAGTTATCCCCCTTTTCTGAGTGTGTATTGCATCAACCGGAAGTAAAGAACGTTAAAAGAAATTAAAGCTAATAGATGTTTTAAATGCTTAATTTTAAATAAAAATATAATTTTTTACAGTTTTTGTTTTTGTTTTTAAAAAATGTTTAAGAATCAATCATGATTTTGACGCATATAAATAACTACGTAAAATTAAGCATTTAAAAATCCATTAGTTTTACTTGCCGATAAAGTTCAATCTCCCGGTACTCTGGGCAGTAGAAAATAATAATAAAAACAACAAACACAGCACTACAGTATATTTACATTTATCCAATTAGAAATAAAAAAAATATTTCCTTGACAACAACAGTTCATTGTTTTATTAAATAATCCGAGAATCAGATGACTGAACATTAAATTTCCAATTACTGATCGAAAGTTTAATCACTGTCCAATAATAATCCAATAAATTACGATCGATATAATGAGATCAGAACTAAGCACTGTTAAAAAAGTCATCAATTTTGGCTTGTTTGGTAAATTTCCTGCTGCAAAGAAATGTCTCTAAATCTGACAAACTATCGTAAATTTTGTCGGACACGTTTTCCTGCGAGTCAATGTATAGTCTGAGTTTTGAAAGCGATTCACACGCACTTTCTCTATTTACGGAGGGTATAACAAGCTTCAAGTCGGGCACAATTTCATCATCGTCGTCATCGTTATCATCATCATCTGATTTTCCGTTTTCACTGTCGGATTTCTTTCTCAACACATCTGACACAATTTCATCATCATCAAGACGGTCAGCGACGGTAATGTTGTCATCTACTGCAACGTATTGTTCAAAGTCTAAGTCCCTAGTGGTATCATCACTCACAACACGCAGCCAATTTCTTTGCAAGAAAGCAAGCGGAACGTCATCATCATCATCATCATCATCATCACAACTTTGTTCATCGTCATCTGATTTACTTGATTTCACAAATCCAGCTTTTGCGTAACAGTTTTGAATTGTTTTTTGAGTCACGTTTCTCCATGCACGGTGAATGAACACAATCGCGTTGTACACATTGATTTCAAACTCGGTCTTGTTGTCATGGGATTCTAGAAGTTTGTTCACAATAAGCCGACGGTAATTCATCTTAAAATTCCAAATAATTCCCTGGTCCATAGGTTGCAGTTGACTCGTAGTGTTTGGTGGTAGGAAAACTACTTTCACATTTGACAGTCTGTCAATCTGAGGGTGGGCGGGGCAATTGTCCACAAATAGAATAATGTTCCTTTTCTGTCTTGCCATCGATTTATTTACGTCGCGAAGCCACTGCTCGTATAACTGACTCGTCATCCACGCTTTTTTGTTTGCCTGATAATTCACGGGTAGAGATTTTACGTTTTTGAAACACCTAGGTTTAGCAAATTTCCCTATCACTAAAGGCTTAAGTTTATCAGTCCCGTCCATATTTGAGCACAACACGACAGTTAATCTTTCTTTGCTTTTTTTACCTCCATGACACGATTCACCTTTAAATTGTAACGTACGATTTGGCAACAGTTTATAAAATAATCCACTTTCGTCCATGTTATAAATGTCCTTGGGTTCATATTCTTTGAGCAAATTTGGTAACGTTGTTTCTCGATATTGTTGCGTTACATCTGTATTTACGGACGCGCTTTCACCACACACGACTTTGGACACAATCCCTCTACGCTGTTTGAATCTCTCTATCCAGCTATTGTTTGCCTCAAAGTTTGAATGTCCCAATTTAACGGCAAATTCATTGGCCTTGGTAGCTAAAGTAGGTCCACTAAGGGGAATGTTACTATCACGCGCGCCTCTGAAAAATGTGAATAGAGCGTCTTCAACATCGGTATACTGACTTGTTCTGAGTTTCTTTCTAGAACCACTAAAATCACTTGAATTGTACGCACTAATGATATTTTCACGTTGTTTAATTATCGTGCTGAGAGTTGATGGACGAATGTCAAAGTCTGACGCAATTTGTTTTTTTGATTTTACATTAGAATCTACAGCGGCAACAATTTGAAACTTAGTGTCCAGTGATAACGCTTTTCGCTTTTTACTTTCCATTATGAGCACTAATCATAAAACAAAGCACTAATAAATAACACACACCAACAAATATTAAAGAAATGATGATTGTTCAATTTTACCGTGAGTTTTATTACCAGGAATTTACTCAAATTAGTGTCAAACACCAGATCAAAGTTGTAACTTTTTTATTAGCATCAAAGAAATTTTTATTATTAAATAAACATTCAACTCCTCAAAAACACCTACCGCGTGCCCCCTCTTTAAGATCAATCAGTGTTCTTGTGTAACCTTCATCATAAGGTGTTACACGCCAGTAATTACATGATTACACTGTATACACACGCTGACCTTCCTGTCTGATGCTCGTCTTAAATGTTTTTATAGTCACCTTTACAGACCAGGTGAGTTTACCGACTTCGTTATAGACCTCATAATTTTAGTTATTTTTATTTCAATGGGACTGGATTTTTACTACGTTATAGGCATTTTTTCGTAATAGGCCAATTCGTAACATCCGATTTCGATAACCATGGATTATATAGTAAATTGACAGGGGATTTTTTCCAACTTCGTTATAGGCCTTAATTCGTAACATCCGTGTTCGTTATAGATGGACTCCACTGTATGTTGATGCTTTGCATAATTGAGCTGTTCTTTTCATTAAGAAAAAAAGAAAAAAAAAGAAACTGCATCCCAAAACCCAAATATTTAAAAGCCAACTGAACTCTAAATACCGAAATAATAGTCTAGTTGTAAATTAGATGGCCTTGAGTCAATGCCCACCCCCACCTGTAAACCCCCCGGTTATTTTGCATACTGTAAATTTCAAAACCTGTACAAATATGAATTACCTGCAATATCATCTTCTGTAATTTCTAGAGTTGGAAAACCAAACCTCTCAGCATAATGTGTTGCATACCACACCTAAATACAGCATTAAAATTAACAAACATTTTCTTGTTTTCAAAAATCAAGGTATATTAATCTTTAATAATCTTTTATAAATCTTTCAAACGAAAATAATTTTTATAAAATATAAGGCTTTAATTCTTTTTCTTTTTGAACTGTTTGAGGTTTCAAAATACATGTAAAAACTTTATCTCTTGTTTTTTAATCTTACTGATAAAAGATTTAAAAAGATTTACTAGACATTATATAAAGGACCTTGGCAGATTGAGTGGTCTAAAGTGTTACTTACAGATAACTAGAACTGTTTCTTGAGAAAATAACCCCCCCCCCCCCCCTCCTGACGCTGACCTTTGACTTATGCACATAAGATTGGTATGTGACACATCCTCTCATGTTGGTTAACATTTGTGCCGAATTTGATCAAAATGTGTCCATAGTCATGGAAGATATGGAGCAGACACAATATTGGATGGACAACCAGACTGACGGACAGACAGGGCGAATCCTACATACTCCTTATAAACTTTGTTTGCGGCAGGTATTATTAATAGAACATCTAATTGCCTAGGTTTAAATACCATTTTAGTGGTCAAATTGGGAAGTTTGTTATTTTTTCTCATGGGAATGACCTGAAGCCCGGAGCTTATGAATCAAAGTGCTTCTTACTGCAAAGGTTCAAATCCAACTCAGGGTAGAAGTGAAAATGATACTGTTGGAACCACTCTGTTTGTGACAGTGAAATATTTTTATTTCCATAGAAAATTAAATAAATTTGAATAAAGATTGATATTTTTCACTTACTTCTACCTAGTTGTAACAGGAAATGTGTATGCACATCCGCAATTAGCCTAGAATATATCTGCGGAGGGTAAAATGTTAGCGCTATGAGGATTTAACATTTTGAAAAACCAGGCAAATGACTGATTCTGTTGCATATATGACATAAAACATCACCAAGGACATCACTTCAAGTGTAAACATCACCAGATTTTCGCCATGTAAAATCCCCATAACGCCAACATTTCCTATTACAGAGATACTTGACATCACAGATATGCATACAGATTTTCAGTTACGACTAGGCACAAGTAAGTGAAAAATATCAATTTTTATTAAAATTTATTTCATTTTCTATGAATAAAGAGTATTTCACTGTCACAGGGTGGTTCCAGTAGTATGGAATGGTAAAAATTGCACAGGTTACAATTGATTTAGCATCTAAGATTAAAGTCCTGTGCAGTCTGTACCACCCACCCCAAAAAATCAGCTGTGACTCCTGCCGAACTAACTCTGTTATCATACCTTCAGTTCAGTCCTGGCTTCTATATTTTTGGTAACAGTAAAATATATGTCCAGGCCGTGTTGATAAGCTACTAGATTTTGTTCTGCAAAGTTTTCAGCTGGTCTTACAAACATCATCCAGTTACACTTATTCTCATCAGTCGTCTCAAAATATAAAACTTCTCCTCCTGGTCTCTCCAGCTGTCAAGGAAAAAAAGGGCTTTAATGGAAAAGTACAGTAACATAATGAGCAAGCAAATTTAGTGAATTAAGATTCCAAGCCAGTGGGTACATAACTTCAAGGAAAATAAACAAACTATAGTCCCTCAGCGATATATTAAGTGTATATGAACACAAGTGAGTTTAATCTACAGTAAAACCTCGTTATAATGCCCCTCGATAACTTTTCCACCTCGCTTATCGCCACATTATTTTGAAATCCCCAAATCCATTGTGTTTATGTTTTTTTTATCTGCCTCTCCCAATTTATCACCAAACCCCATTATAACGCCAAAATTTGACTGAACAAATAGTGGCGATGAATCAAGGTTTTACTGTGCACAAATAGGTATTAATACCATGTAATCATATAGGTATATTCATGCCTTCATATGTTCACGTGTTAAAACAATGATTTGCATTCACCCATTTACATTTTATAGATTCTTTGGTGTTGATAAACACTCTGCCAGAATACCGCTGACGGACTACAACTCAGGTTAATGATATGCACCCATCTATCAAGTTCTCCTGGTCTCTACAGATGTCAAAAAGGAGGAAAAAAGAGCTTTAATGGAAAAGTAATATAGCATAATGAACATGCAAATTCAGTGAATTAGGATTCCAATCCAGCAGGTAATGTCTGTGATTTGCACTTCTGTTCAAAGGGACATAACTCCCAGGAAAATGAGCAAAATAACTTGGGTTAATGATTTGCACATCTCCTATCAAATTCTCCTCTTGGTCTCTACAGCTGCCAAAGAGGGAAAAAGAGCTTTAATGGAAAAGTAATATAGCATAATGAACATGTAAATTCAGTGAATTAGGATTCCAACCCAACAGGTAATGTCTGTGATTTGCGCTAATGTTCAAACGGACATAACTCTCAGGAAAATGAGCAAAATAACTCAGGTTAATGATATGCATATCTCCTATCAAATTCTCCTCCTGGTTTCTACAGCTTTCAAAGAGGGAAAAACAGCTTTAATGGAAAAGTAATATAGCATAATGAACATGTAAATTCAGTGAATTAGGATTCCAACCCAACAGGTAATGTCTGTGATTTGCACTTATGTTGAAAGGGACATAACTCCCAGGAAAATGAGCAAAATAACTCAGGTTAATAATATGCACATCTCCTATCAAATGCTCCTCCTGGTCTCTTTCGCTCTATAGCTCTAGTACAAGGCAGACCTAGCTGGATAAAGGTAAAAGGAAGAAATACTTTAACTCTTGTGTCAGCACAACTCATCCGAGAACACATTTTACTCATCAGGAAAAGTGGACAAGTGGATAAACGAAGCCCTGCTTTATCAGTAATTTAAATTCAATATTGGACATCATCTATGCTTAACATGTTTTATAGATACAACCTTGTTTTAAATCAAAAACTTCATACATATCCAGTTTCACACTTACTAGTAATAAGACGACAACAAAAAGTAAAACCTAAGTCTCGCCGTTTGGCCACCCGTCGCCAGGTGAGACAAAAATTTATTTTATAGATTAAACCTTATTAAATCAAAAACTCCAGACAAATTGATACTTATCAGTAACAAACGAAATAAGACGACAACAGAAAGTAAAACCTAAGTCGCACTGTTTGGCCACCTGTCGCCAGGCGAGACAAAAATTTATTTTATAGATTAAACCTTATTAAATCAAAAACTCCAGACAAATTGATACTTATCAGTAACAAAAGAAATAAGACGACAACAGAAAGTATAACCTAAGTTGCGCTGTTTGGCCACCTGTCGCCAGGCGAGACAAAAATTTATTTTATAGATTAAACCTAATTACATCAAACTCCAGACAAATTGACATTTACCAGTAACAAACGAAATAAGACGGCAACAGAAAGTAAAACCTAAGTCGCGCTGTTTGGCCACCTGTCGCCAGGCGAGACAAAAATTTATCTTATAGACTAAACCTTATAAAATCAAAAACTCCAGACAAATTGACACTTACCAGTAACAAACGAAATAAGACGACAACAGAAAGTAAAACCTAAGTCGCGCTGTTTGGCAACCTGTCATCAGGCGAGACAAAAATTCATTTTATAGACTAAACCTTATTAAATCAAAACTCCAGACAAATTGACACTTATCAGTAACAAACGAAATAAGACGACAACAGAAAGTAAAACTTAAGTCACGCCGTTTGGCCACCTGTTGCCAGGCGAGACAAAAATTTATTTTATAGACTAAACCTTATTAAATCAAAACTCCAGACAAATTGACACTTACCAGTAACAAGAACTTGGATGAAGTGACTCTTTCTCTATTGTCCACTAATTCTCCTATAAACGGGCCAAATTGTGTAAATTTTTGAACAGTTCTCTTCGCAAACACACCAACATGAGGTTCTGAAATGAATCAAAGAATTTCATTATGAAACTTCTCAAGATGATGCATTGTTATTTAATTATGAATGCTATTTAAGCTGTTGTGCTAAAAGGTTTTGATAGTGAATAATGAAAAATAGAACATCAAATGTCTACTGTTCCAGAGCATCCGACCTCCTTTCATGTTGAAGTTCACATGTTTTGCTTATTTTAATTTAATTTTGATATTGTAAAAGTAGGACAAATTATCTGTCTTCATGAAAATAATTAGGTTATTTTTTCATATTTCTATCATCAATATCAAAAATATAACTAACTATTGATAAGGCAGATAATTTGGCCCACTGTAAATGTATACATTATAAGTTACCAGTATACAGGGGTTTGGCAGGTTACACGGCCGCAGGCTCAGGGTACATAAATCTTTGACAGGGTACATGGGGTCGTGTAACCTGCCAAAACCTGTATAATGTTTTTTTTTTGTCATCCTTTAAAGTGCTACTAGTTTGATCTTTTTAACTTTCATTTCCTACTTTGTGTGACTTGTGTACGTTGTTGCCATGTTTGTTTACTGTAACTAGACGTCAGCGATGTACGAGTTACTTCTCTTTCACCACTTAACATCATGTGCGTGTATGAACCCCGGCAGATTTCCGAACATAAATGGCAGTGTTCAATCCACAACTGTAATTAGTAGGGTCATCCTGAAATAGGCCTTAATAGGGGCCATGCTTTCAAAAATGAGGTCAACATAATAACTTCAGCCATTTATTTGGAAAGATAAGTATTGAAACACCTACATCAATTTATGTTTTGCAACCAGCTGGTTTAAGTCAAATAATGTCAAAAGAAAATAAAGATGATTAAGTCAAGACTTAACTATCACTGAACTATGGGCCACATATAGTGCATGTATTTTCAGGGGACAAAATTATTTTTTGGGGGGTGGGGGTGGGGGGGTGGGGGGGGGGGGGCTAATGGCACAAAGGCCCCTTCTAGATTGAACACTACCTATGGTTGTTTTTTAAACTTAATGGACATAGTGACTTAAGCCTGTGCTAATAGATCACACTGTCACCCTTCTCTCATAGCGATTGGTTAACGCTGGGGTACATGGAACTACGTTCAGAAATCAGCCGGGGTACATGAACGCATGCGACGTTTAGCAGTAAAAGGGAAGTAACTCGTACATCGCTGACGTCTAGTTACAGTAAACAAACATGGCGACAACGTACACAAGTCACACAAAATACGAAATGGAAGTTAAAAAGATCCAACTGATTACGCTTTGAAGGGTGACAAAAACGTTATACAGGGCTTTGGCTGAATGTAGCCTTCGACTGCAGCTCAGGGTACATAAATCTTTGACAGGGTACATGGGGCCGTATAACCTGCCAAAGCCCTGTATAACTTATAGTATCTCTTACTGCCTAAGTTAGAATCTCACTTCAGTATATATACATGTTTCTCCAAGTGTGAGAATGTTTGTCAGTTCAACTGTTAAAGGTAGGTGGTTTTCTCTGGGTACTTTCTTTTCCTTCACCTTTGTGCTTAATGCTTAGAAAATGATAAAATCTATCATGAGTATCCATATAGTATGGGTAAATCTCACCAGGCGGGTTGAATATTTCAGAGACAAGGCTTGCCAAGTCACTGACAGAAATATTCAACCCCGAGAAGAAACTCTGCTCAAATTGATTTATTTACCCCGAGAATACTCTGCTCAAATTTATTTATTTAACCCATAGGAGAAACTCTGCTCAAATTTATTTATTCAACCCCAAGAAGATACTCTGCTCAAATTTATTTATTCAACCCATAGGAGAAACTCTGCTCAAATTTATTTATTTAACCCAGAGAAGAAACTCTGCTCAAATTGATTTATTTACCCCGAGAAGAAACTCTGTTCAAATTTATTTATTCAACCCCGAGAAGAAACTCTGCTCAAATTTATTTATTCAACCCCGAGAAGATACTCTGCTCAAATTTATTTATTTAACCCAGAGAAGAAACTCTGCTCAAATTTATTTATTTATTCAACCCCGAGAAGAAACTCTGCTCAAATTTATTTATTCAACCCCGAGAAGAAACTCTGCTCAAATTTGTTTATTCAACCCTGAGAGGAAACTCTGCTCAAATTTATTTATTCAATCCCGAGAAGAAACTCTGCTCAAAATTACAAAGATGATTTCATGTGATGCTTAAGTGAGCGTTAGACCTCTCAGCAACCAAAGTTCCTCTTTACCTGGATTGTTCTTGTATCTACTTATCTCATAATCATCATTATGTTTGCCATATTGAGAGAAAATTTAGTCTCATCATGGCAGTCCAGGTGATAAACTTACCGTTCATAATTGTGTCTGAATCACCAATACGGAAAATCTGTAAGATAGGCGGCAGACTAGTCCAGGCTCAGAAAAACTGACTTAAGACTCATCATGACAGTGCAGGTGACAAAGTTAAGGTGATAAACTTACCGTTCATAATTGTGTCTGAATCACCAATACGGAAAATCTGTAACATGGGCGGCAGACTAGACAATGCTCAGAAAAACTGACTTAAGACTCATCATGGCAGTGCAGGTGACAAAGTTAGGGTGATAAACTTACCGTTCATAATTGTGTCTGAATCACCAATACGGAAAATCTGTAACATGGGCGGCAGACTAGACAATGCTCAGAAAAAACTGACTTAAGACTCATCATGACAGTGCAGGTGACAAAGTTAGGGTGATAAACTTACCGTTCATAATTGTGTCTGAATCACCAATACGGAAAATCTGTAACATGGGTGGCAGACTAGCCCAGGCTCGTGATAATACGACTTTATCTGGTATGATCTGCATCCTGTGTGTGGGACATTCTGAGTTATATGTGGTCATACATTCTTCACACCCTGAAATAATAAAAAGACAAAAATTACTTATAAATACTGCAAAACCTCGTTTTAATGCCCCTCAATAACTTTGCCACCTCACTTACTGCCATATTATTTTGAAGTCACAAAATCCATTTCTTCTGGGTTTTTTTTATAAGCCTCCTTCAATTTATCGCCAAACTGCTTTATAATGTGAGTATCAATTTCGCGTATTTCAAGTATCAAACTGAGCTTCATTTCCCAAATATGTGTATTTGCGTCCCCTTTCCAGGTGCATATTTGATATAACGTCCACTTTGTGGCGGCTTTATAGTAGTTATCTACCTTTATTTAGGCTTCTTGTTTTTTTTTAATGTTTCTTAATGTTATTGTAAATGGTTTAAAGGAAATTGAGCCTCGTCAGTCAGTTTTTATCAGGAAACTTCAATGGAACCTTGTTAGTTACTGTAAGTTCCTTCCAGACTTTATTTTTTTTTTTTTGTAAACGGTTGAACGGTTGATAGGAAACTTTAAATAAACCTGTTTAATGGGAAATTTCAATGGAACCATGCAAGTTACTGCGAAGTTTACGATTTACTTTATTGCATCTAATATGGCATGCTATATATAACTTTTACGTCATATTCGATTGCTGCCATGTCTTAAATTTGGGTCATTAATTTTTGCAATTCTGGGAATATTCGCGCAATATTTGAATTCGCGACTGAGAGTCCTCGGGCAATTATGCATTAATAAATCTCTCCATAAAAAAGTAATCTACAGTGTTTTGAATGCCGACTAAAATTTAGTGAGAGATAATCCCTGAAGGTAATTCATACAATGGTGGAAAAATGAAATTTTATACCCCTAAAGCTCCAAAGACTGAAACATGAAACTTAATCCCTGTAGATAAGCACCTATGCAGAAATCTGGTTTTCTCCACCATCCTGGATGCAAGTACATGGATGAAGCTTAACTATTTTGAGTTAAGTAAGCAGCTTACTTGAGAAAAGAAGTTTTAATAGTAATAAATAGCTAAAATGTGTTAAAAATTAGGTATCCAGACTGAGTTTTAGGAGACATGGACTATTGGGTCGCAGTTAATCTTAATCCCTGACCTAGATAATTCATTTCAAGGTAAAACTTCTACTGATCTTGCACGACACTAAACAATGAATTATGGCATAGAAATATTACTTACAAAGTTCATTTGGATTGTAAGGTTTGGGGACATACTTGGCTCTCTGCCAGGACGGTGCTTCATGTTCCATTTCTGCTATTCTGTGGGATTTCCTCTGAGGCGACACCTGTTTAAATAATGAAAAAAAATAAATAAACAAATACATGTCTATATAACAAACATTGGTTTGAATATCTTTAACATAGAAACATTAAAAACAATATGTTTCACCTGCCTATAAAGACCACCTTTACTGTTACCCTTATGTGGCCTTTATAGACAGGTTTCATTGCAAAAAAGTCCACTCCAACCTGCCTTAAAGGCCACCTCTATATAAGGGTCACCTTCTTATAAAGGCCAGTAGAATTACAAAAAAGTTCAGTCCAACCTGCCTTAAATGTTACCTTTATATAAGGGTCACCTTCTTATAAAGGCCAGTAGAATTGTATCCCAATTGTTCTTTTTTCATATTATTTGAACCTGTATATAAAAACCACCTGCTAATAAAGGCCACTATTACTGGCTCTCTTGTATGGTCTTTATAGACAGGTTTGATTGCAAAAACAAGTAACAAAATAGCATGTGACAGCCGTGCTAGGCTTTGATCAACCATCCGTGAATCCTACCTACCGTCATATCTGGTATAATAGCTATCTCTATATTATCATTGTCATCTATGGTACTATCCAGTGTTTCTTCATCATCGTCATCGTCGTCGTCATCATCATCATCATCATCTTCTTCTACAGTAACAACTCCAGAACCCGAAACAGAAACAGCACCATGGCCTTAAATTAAACAAAAGATGTACCACTGAGCAATACCGATCAAACACACACATCTTGAACAAGTATGTGTAATAAAGGAATGGAGTGTACTGGCAGGGATTTAAAATTAAGATTTGTAATGGAAGGTCCAGGACCGTTTGCCTTTATTTTTGGCAGGTCCCACATAAAGTTCTAAAGGTCCAATATCATCACTGAAAGGTTCATGTGCAATAATATTATTATGTAGTAAAGGTATTATTATACCTCATTAGAAAAATATGATACTATCTGTAATTTGATTGGATCGTTGGATCATGTGATCAGGGTGGAGAAAACATCGTGTATCCCTCTGAAAACATCATATCCCACCTCTTCGGAACACACCATGACGTCACAATGATATGACTTTCGATGGGAAATCAGTCACGACGTTCTAGCATTTGCCTCTGATGAGTTCCGATAGGAGAGAAAGCAATGAATATGAGAAGGAATGATGTTTTTAGGCTGTCTTTTTTTAAATATTTTTTTTTCTTTCTGTCTTTCTTATTACAATGGTTATCTTTTGATATAATAAACAATTTATTGCCTTTGAGTGAGGCAGATATAAACATTTGTTCACCCTTAACAAGTCACATTTCCCTCGGGCTTCACCCTCGGGAAATATGACTTGTTGCGGGTGAACAAATGTTCATATCTCCCTCACTCAAAGGCAATAAATGTATAAACACACATCTTGAACAAATATGTGCAATAAAGGAATGGAGTGTATTGGCAGGGGTTTAAAATAAAGATTTGTAATGGAAGGTCCAGGACCGTTTGCCTTTTATTTTTGGCAGGTCCCACATAAAGTTCTAAAGGTCCAATATCATCACTGAAAGGTTCATGTGCAATAATATTATGTAAAAAAAAACATTATTATACCTCATTAGAAAAATACGATACTATCTGTAATTTGATTGGATCATTGGATCATGTGATCAGGGTGGAGAAAACATTATGTATCCCTCTGAAAACATCATATCCCACCTCTTCGGAACACACCATGACGTCACAATGATATGACATCATCAATGGAGAATCGGTCACGAGGTTCTAGCGTTTGCCTCCGATGAGTTCCGAGAGGAGAAAAAGCAATGAATTGGAAAAGGAATGATGTTTTCAGGCTGTCTTTTTTAAAAATATTTATCTTTGTGTCTTTCTTATTACAATGGTTATCTTTCGGTAAAAAAATTGCATGCAGGTCCATCAGACTTTTACAGTTTAAATATCAAAGTTCCCAATGTAAAAGTGTGGATCTCAAGAATTTTGAACCCCTGAGTGGAGTAATGGTGTTTTACATCCCAGTCAAGATGCTTTTGAACCCCTGAGTTGAGTAATGGTGTTTTACATCCCAGTCAAGATGCTTTAGATTATATCAAAGGACATAAAGACAATTGATGGATTGCCGGCCACGCCCACAATGTTGCGACAAAAGCCTGACATGCTTGACTTACACACAAAAAGAATGAAGACTCTGCCTGAATTGTGCCATTTAATGACATCACTTGCACTAGTACGTCATTAGTTGATGTGACGCTTCTTTGGTACCATGATGGTGGCCAGTGTCGGGAAAATAACAAGCGTGGCCGGCGATACTTCAATTCTTAGATAGTTTACAAAAAAAGTGTGCCTAGGCAAAACCAACAATCTTTGGCAAGGCAAATCGACAGATTACTTCACATTACGTTCTGACCTATGAGGGATTTGAACCTAGGCTACGATAGGTTCTGTGATCCATAAACATATGCTCTATACCACTTGACCACCAAAGCCCCTCAACAACAGGACAGAATTTAAGGATCAACTTACTGGTATTCTAATGGTAGAATATAACCATAGTAGTCAAGCTGGTATAGTGCTTACTTGGTAAATGGGAAGTTAGGATTGGAAAAAGGAGAGTAACGAATTCTCCTCTAGCACTCGTCATTTGCAAATAAAAGTCACTGGTTCGTCTGAATAAGACCTTTACATTGTAAACTGATGAGAATGATGTTTTAGGCCCCATGAAGATTATTCTACTTATATCAAGGATGTCAGTTCTGGGATGGTGGGAAAAAATCCTTAGCCTCCAGAGAAAACCACTAATCTTACGCATGATAAGGACCCCCAACATCTTATTTCAAAAAGTATCTCACACATGTGACATTCCGTTAACCAAAAGGGTCCTCAGACCCACCCAATCGTAATGCAGAAAACAGATTTTGAATGCAATAGTCTGTTACAAAAACATGACTTTGTTTGTTTTTAGCAATTTATCCTCAGCTGCAGTAGCTCAGTTGGTAGAGTGCTCACTCCGTAAATTAGGGGATGTGGGTTTGAGACCCGACCGGGTTTGACCCAAGACTTGAAAGTGGGTAGTGACTGTTCTTTCACCAAGCACTCGGCATTACAAAATGAAAGCCACGGTTCTTTTGGATGGGAACTTAAACTAGACAAGGTCCTGTGTCACAATGGGCTTTGCATGATAAAGAACCCAGCTGTATAATGCCATCAGCGCAACGCAAAGGCAAAGGCAAAATTTCTGCATCTTCTCCTATAGCTGGCGATGTCTCGGTATAAGTGAAATATTCTTGACTGGGACGTTAAATTCGTTACTCAACTCAACTCAATTATTGGGGTGATTTAACTTTTACTTCTATTTTTGTATATTCCAATTTTGGTGCTTCATTAATATAACAAAAAGTGAAAATCTCAAATTTTTTTACCTACGGGGCCTTTTTGGATATGGATGATCATGTATCCTATTAACTTTGGCATTTCAGCAAGAATTAGGTTAATTTAGGCAAAATTATAAAACATGTTACCCATATTTCCACTAATAGCTGAACTGTCCACAGCTCTATCTAAATCCGAGTCTAAAGCTACATCCCTCATATGCAGACCAGGTCCCTGTGTAGATGACAGCTGCCCTGTACTGTCCATTGTGGAGTCCATTATCTCCCCTGACGAGGTGTGCAGTGATGACGCAGGTGTTCCTGTCATGGTTGAGTGAAGTACGGGTTCCGCATCATCAATACTAGAAGACTCTTCTACTATATATCTTCTCACTACAATACAAGATAAATAAACAAGTAGCAACCCCAGGTGAAAAATGTAACTTATTTAAAATTTAATGAAAGTAAACCAATCAGAAAGATATTTAATAATGCTTTCCAAAACAGTTTGAATTATGTTGATATCTAAACTAGAACCAAAGTTATGACTATTTAAAGTCGCAAAAACGGAGCGTTTTTCTGGAATTTTTGTCTTATCTAATTGGTAATTGAAAATCGACTGTCGACGGAACCGTCGCAAGAGAGGTTTTCATCTTTTTCTCCATAACTTCTTTAAAAATAAACATAAGTTGTTGAAACTTGACAACTTAATAGTATTTTGCATGCTGAACTCATTTTTCTACTTTAAATTGAGCTAAATCCAAAGCATCCCTGTGTTTTTGTGTATTGAATCACTATGGATAATGATTCTTTTCCTAAACTTGCTTCCGCATAATGCCATGATAATGGTTGGGTATATACTAACACAAATCATACTTCTTTGTAAACAAAATTCTTGCAGCAACAATTAATAAAAACTAGATATAAGAAATCTTTTGCATGTAGTGCAAGCAGATTTTTATATTAAATGGCCAAGCAAAGATTTGATGCCTATTCTTTTTTGTTGAAATTCTAAGACAAATAAAGCTGATGTTTGCCATCATATTTTCTTCTATAATTGTTAATCTGATTTCCAGTTATATATTATTTCAATGTCACTAGTTTTGAAATGAATGTTGACATGTGTTGATTGTTGATTTAAACAAGCAAACTGACAAACTGTCTCACGAGGATCTGTCCTGAGTGGGATTCAGACCCAGTCAAGGAGAGGCCTGCATCATGCATGTGCTTTTGACCACTTAGCCAGAGAGATAGACAGACAGAGGGGGCAGGCACTGTGACCTGTAGCTTAGCCCCCCTCTCAAAAAAAAAATAAAAATAAATAAATAAATAATATATTTAAAAAAAAAAAAAAGAAAGCAACACTAGATCTACTACTACTGCTAATAATAGTAATATTTTTTTAATAATTTCACATATTGGGCAATACAAAATGTAGACAGACATGTATGCAAATTCAAAATAAAAAGTGTATGGATTTTACCATTTTAATCCTGTTGTGTGAGAAAATACTAAATTAATTTCGGGTCCGATTTTTATATTTTCTTTATTTATCATAGCAGATTTGTTATTGCGGTTTGCGTTTTAATTTTCAAGAAATAATGATCTCAAAACGAGTAACTCCCCCCCCCCCCCCCCTGTCCTGGTCGCCATACATTCCGAATTTAAGCGAAATTTTCCACAAAAGATTTCGATCACATACGCAAATTTTTATTGTAATTTTTTAGATGAAACTATAAAGTATTTATTGCTGAAATTATAGCTGTTTTCTGGGGTTATTCTCAATTAACACGGGGTCAAAATATTTTTCGTTCCGGTATATAGCGGTTGAAACTCATACGTTTTTTTTAACAAAACCGCTAAATCCATGTGTTTGAAAATCAATTTTAAAAAATATATACCATTTGTCATCAAATGTGATCCGCGATTATTGTTTTTCTTCCGTAAAACGATCTTGTATTTATTTTTAAAACTATCCATTTTTGTCGATTCTTTATTTGGAACGGGATTTCCCCATATTAAAAATGTTCATTTTCATAACAAAGTCGTCCGTGAAAATTAAAACTGCTTTCAACACTGATAGCTGTGAATATATTTATGTTGATTATAAACTTTATTCAACTTAAAACGCTGTATAAAGAGCATATTTTGTGTTTATTTATCGATATCACTTAGCGAAAATTTAAAAATCCAATATGGCGGCGACTATAAACAACCACATGTAGGTCAAAAAGAAGAACGTCGGCACGAACTGACAAGATCGTCATTTTTGTTTGGTTTTCCGAGGGGCTTATACTTAATGGATTTTTATGATTTTTATCTTAAAATAATCATACAAAAGTGTAGAATTAAAATATATATGCAGCAAAAAAATTTACCAAATATTTTTGGCGCAATCGTCTATCAACTTTTTGGTGTTATAACTTTTTTTCTACTAAAGATAAAAGGATGCTGCAAACGATGGATAAAAGATAATTCTTTTATCTGATTGGTCTTAAAAAATCAGAATCCTGTGATAATTACATCCCCTTCGGAAATAAAAACTTATTTACCCCTCTTTAAAACGATTTACCCGAAAATCGGCCCTTAAGTGTATTACACTTTTTACCTGGAATTTTGACAATTAACACACAATATCTCAGGTGTCAAAAATCTCACAACAAAACAAAGTATATATTTGTGTAGTGTATTTTAATCTGTTTCCAATGATATAACTCTTTATTAAGAAAATTAAAAACAACCCATAATAAAATAGAAATAAATGATGATGGGTATACTATTTTATGAAATTCTAGCAGTTACAGGTAATCACCTGGGGTTGCTAAAACAAGTGTTCTAGTAATGGGAGAATGTTGGATTTCCATAATGATGATCGGAACTAATAATCTTTGTTACTCTTATATTAAGACTGTCGCAGTTGTCTTCTACTTGGACTTTACTGATAGAGCTGCAAGCATTGGGGTCCTATTATTTTTTAAATGTTCACTGAAGAATGATAATTAAATTGTCTGATGCAAGTTATTATTTTAATGAGGATTTTGAGATCCTCATGCAGGCGAAAGAAGTTTAAGAAAATCAGTTTTACTATATACTAAAAAATGTTAAAATATACCATGACTGGGTCCCTGATAATCTTGGCTATCATCCTGTGTTGTGTCTGGTTCACCACTAATACAGGTTGGTTCTATATGGCGTACTTGCTGCAGAAATTAAGATAAAATTACACAGATTAAATAAACACATATGTTAAAGTGAATTTTTCTTGATGTTGGCCTTTACTGGTTCACCCCGTGTCAGTATAATGTGACTGAGAGAGTAGTATGCTTGTCTGTGATGTACTGACTCGGTAAGCTATCACCTTAATGTCGCCTCGAGTGCATGTTGGTACAAAGTGAACCATAAAACACACTCGCACTTCGCATACATACACAAATTTGTTCATAGATTAATCTATAGAGATTAATAAAATAGTTGTCGTCCCAAATAGCTGAAAAAATTGCTGATGCGACGTTAAGCAACATTCAACAACAACAGCAACTAGTAATTTTAAAAGAAAATTCTGTGTCTAATTTTTTGTCTTTAGTTATCTCCCTTGAGCGAGCAATTATTATAAAAAAAAGTTCTAGCAACCAATTGATGATGTAGTTTTGTTAAATTATCTCACTTTGACCAAAAATTATGAAAGGATTCTGGCAATTAGTTGATGATGTACTTTTGTTTTTGAACTGAATTACATGTATCTCCATTTGTCCAATTATTTGGCAATGATTGGTTGGTTGGTTGAATGTTGCTTAACGTCACATCAGCAATTTTTCAGCTATTCGCGACTAGAACTGTTTTATTAATCTCTATGGATTAATCTATGAACAATTTTGTGTATGCATGTGAAGTGTGAGTGTGTTGTATGGTCTGGCAATGAGTTGGTGTACATGTTGTATTGAATTATCTCCCTTTGATCACTGATTATTTGCAAATAAATTCCATGACTTTTTCTGGCAATACGTTGTGAACATCAGATCGAGAAAATTTTTTGCTTGCAATAAAGCAATCAAACTACCTGGCAATAGTCTGATGATTTGGACCACTCTGCTACCAAGACTCCATACACACCCACCCACCACCCATTACAAATAAGAGACTTCTGTATTAAAAGAAAACTATGGGCCTTTCGCAAGTGAACTGACAAACTGATTCAAACTTAGGTCAGATGCTCTGATCTCAAATCTTATTCATAAGACAATGATTTAAAGCTCTCTTCCACAGAGACACTCCCACCCATTGCTATACACATGACTGACTGATTGATTGTATAGGGTTTTACGTCCAAGTTATGAATATTTCACTTATATCAAGACGTTACCAGCTATATTTGAAGTGACAAAAATTATTATCTTTGCAGTGTGCTTGAGTCAGGGCATTGTGCTGGAAGGGTTCTTTAATAAGCTACGTCTGAAGTGACATGGGGCATCGGTTTTTAAGGTCTCTTCTGAAGGACCCTTGACTTTCTTAGACATGAATGAGACTACTCTATTTAAATAATAACCTTATGTGATATACTGGACATGATGCTACTCTGTATTGGGTCATTTATAGAACTACCACTGACATGATGGTCTCGATCCTGATCTGTCATGTGATCTGATCCGCTGGACGTTATCTCTCCGTGGGATGGCATTGAGGCTACTGGTATATGCATGGCTGAGTACTGCTGAACACTGCTTACCTAAAACATTAAAATAGTGCTGTTATTTTTTTCTACATTTTGCAAATTGCAAATGTTTTTTAATTTTTTTTTTTTTTTAATTTATAAAAAATTAGATACTGTAGATTATACATACCTGTAGTTTTTTTTCATTGACTGATTGATTGATCATTCGATTCTGATTGATTGATTGATTGATTGATTGATTGATTGATTGACTGACTGACTGTGATTGATTTATTCTGATTGATTTGTTGACTCTTTGAATGGAATTTCACCTTCCAGTCAAGAATATTTCACTCATACCAAGATGTCACCAGCTATATGTGAAGTGACAAAAAGTTTGCAATTATCAGGGAGGATTCTTTATCATGCCATGCCTACCATGACACAGTGCATCAATTTTTAAAGTCTTTTCTGGAGTAACTTGCAATTTTCATTTCTAAATGCTGAGAGCTTAGTAAAAACAGTAACTTCTTACTTTAAAGTCTTGATCAGACCCAGGGAAGATTCTAACCCTAACAGCCAAAGTATAAAGCGAACACTCCCACCATCTGCACCACTGTAGTGGCCTTTATACTTTGGATAAAATTTATGTTTGAAACTAGAAAAAAACTGTGAGCCACAAGCTCACAAAAATACCCCCGCTCCCAACACATAAAAAACATAGCACTGTCGTGCTGTTGTACAGCGTAGTTGGGAAAATTGTGTTGTGGCAAGACAGAATATAACCGAAAATTCGGGGTGGGGGGGTGGGGGGGGGGTGGGGGTTCGATCTATGCATAGTCCGACGGATGGTTTTTTTTTGGAAAAGGAAACAATGTACCAAACTATGTATTGCTGAATTAAATGGTAGAAAATAATAATTTCATAAATATATGAAAAAGACAATCGGTAATTAAAATTTAAAAAAGTTGTACCCGATCGTTGTGTCATTTCGGATAGAGAGAAAGTAGAGTTTTGCAGATCCTACCGTCGCTATGAGGGGGTACATTCTAGCGGTTGTATGTAACTGGATCATTTGCTGTTAATCTGGGTTTTAATTAACTGCTGATTATCACTCACAATATTCCCGTTTCATGTTAATGGTGAAGTACAGTTGTTTTACCAGTTCCGAATTTTTATTACCGAATAATCTAAAATTTCAATCCCGTTCAATTAAAGGAATCGCAAAACAACTTTCTAAATTTGCTTCTACTTGAATGTATGGGCATTAATTGTTTAAATAATATAAACTTCAACCGCTTCCTATTTAGTTCCTAAATGTATGTGCAGGACAGGTCGACAGATTGTTGGTGACCTAGTTTAACGATGTAAACAAATCGTGATCACGGAAATACTTTTTTCAAGAAAACATACTACCACGTGTTTTTGAGGACAGGTGTCGATATTTTGGAATCAGTAAACATTTGTATTATTACACCACATAAATTTTATTTCCTCTGCTTGTGGATGACGTCTGCAGCAGCGCTTATATGAAACCCTGTTCGGAACTGGTAAAACGACTGTATTTAAAATTTGCACACAAAACTGTACGAATTATCTCCCTTTCACTAAAGTAAAATCTAATCGATAAACAGTTTTAAAATATGACACAATTGCCTCAACATCAAAATACGTTATCAAAACCTTCAAAATAAATTTGAATTTCCGTAGATTTCATGAAGAATTAATTAAACAACCTGCCGTTGCTGTTCATTTCATAAAAAGTTATGATTTTACATCGTAGGACGCAAACTTCTTGAACTACTTTTTATTGTAAACATGAGATCAGTTCGCCAAATTGCAGAAATTATTAGATGCATCCCGTCGCAATATTTTACTAGATTCCGAAGTGTATTCCGAAAATTTATTCCAAATGTGCATATGTAACCAAATGCATTACCCGTCTCAGAATACATATCTCACGATAAAACAGATATACTTCTTTTACGCTCATTTACCAGGCGCACTATTTCCAGGTGTACTCATATCTTATAATTTCATAGCAAAGAAGCTCGATATCTTGGAAGAAAGCGATAGCATAGTACACGCGTTCACTATCGTGAACGCTGTACAAAAAATCCATCAGATCAAATTTTTAAACAGGAGGCGCACATCTACATTATATCACAAAGATTGTGTGAAAGTTTCATGAAAATCCATTGAAGGGTTAAGAGGAGTTGGGGATAAGAGATAATTACCCTAAGGTGTAACGGAAGGACGAACAGACATCCCTATCACTATATACCCCCTATTTTTTAAGCGGGGGGTATAATAATAACGTTGGTGGGCACAAGATTGGTAGCCATCCAATTTGACTGACATCATTGCACTCTTAACATCAGATTTTAATTTTATTTTAATTTTAATTTCTATGGCAACAAAATTTAGTGGTTTTAAATCTTAAAATTTATGTTTCACACAGAATTCACAAAAATTATATATGACTTGGCTGCAATAGCAGTGATTTTACCTCCTGCCTTTAAGATTGGGAAAATTGACGTATCGCCAGCTACGCCTTTTACGTTCCGACACAGGCCGCCATCACGGTATCAAAGCAGCGTCACATGGCAACTAATGACATTCTAGTGTCTGTGACATCATTAAACGGCACAATTCAGGCCGAGTTTTTGTTCTTTTTGCGTGTAAATCAAGACTGCCAGCCATTTTTCGGAACATTATGGGCATGGCTGGCCCGTCAATTGAAGTTCTGAGATCTAGCATCATGACATCCCGGCAATAGCAAGTGTCATCATAACAAAGACACTATATTGTGGCACTGTTCGATATTTTGTGAGTATAAAGACAACTAGATTTAATTTTTCAGTGCATCACTGTTGCTTTTTTTTTTTAATTTTTGTGGACAAATTGTGAAATTTTAGTCATTTTTCCCTAGGGGAAATAACAGTTACCATACCTTCATTTGGTAGTAATTTTCAGCAAACAAAATCATTGAATAGGGATCTTAATATATGATTTACTTACTGGCGTTAGCAGCGCATGAGTAGGTTGTGTCTCTTGCAAACTCAGAGATGATTGGCTGACTGTACAATCTACAGGGGAGATAACTCTTTGTACAGTTAAAACACGATGATCAGAGCTTAAAACCACTTGGTGCATTGGAAAACCCTTAAAAATAAAATATGGTAAAAATATATAATTGGAAAAATCTCTGATTTTGATAGTGTTGTATGTTAATCATTGCAAATATTACATGTAGCTTTCCAAAAATAAATACTGGTATATCAGGGGTTAAAAAATCCCTGGTCTGAACTCAGAAACCTATTGATTTTAAAACATTTTTATATTGGGACCCTTGTTACTGAAACTGTATGTTTGATAGACCTGAAAGTTTTTTATCAGGATAATATTGCATAATAACATACATGTAATTGCATATAGACTTTTCAGTGTTGATATTGGACTTTCAAAACTTTATGTAGGACCTGCCAAAAATAAAGACAAAAGGTCCTGGACCTTCCATTAAAACCATAATTTTTAAACTCCTGGCCCTGGTTTCACAATCATTCCTTAGCTAAGATTTTCCTTAACTAAAATTTAGCAAATTTTGGTAATGTCTTTTTGAAACTACTGATGAATATTTTTGTTAAAAATAAATGTAATTGTTTAATTCTAGCAATTATCTTAAATTTGACACCTTAAGTTCCTGAATATCTTCAAAATTAACAACATTATAAAGATTTGAAATTTTGTAAGATTCAAGTTAAGAAAATCTTAGCTAAGGAATGATTGTGAAACTGGGGCCTGTATATACAATAACAATTGATCTTCTTTAGATGAACCTATTTGTTTTGCTGGCATTTAATCACCTATGAATACAATGCAGGTCATAACTCTGATAACATAATGATTTACTACATTTATCTACTCATGTCACGGAATACCATCCTATTATGTCATGCACTGTTTCGATTGGTCAGCATTCTAAACTATGCCGACACTTCTATCCTTATTTGAAAAAATACCATATACATGTATTCAGAATCTTGATAAACAAAAATGGACTAATAAAATACCTAGGTCTTCTATTATTGAAACAATGATAAAATTTTTAAAAGTTTTATTTAAATTTCTGATGTCATTCAGGATTGGTAAAAACTTTTAAAAAGTAAAAGTAAGTCCAGGCTCCTGACAACAAAGCATTGCTTCCAGAAATTAGAAAAAATTGAGAGACTTACAGATTGATGAAGTGAACTACTGACAACAGATGGCGCTGCTATGAGTTGAGCTCCATCTGGTGCTTGTATGGCAGAGTAAGAAGACATGGCTTCATTTCCTGTAGAAACATCTCTGTATTCATCGACGGGTGAAATTCGCTCGTAGGAAGACTGTGAAGGTTGATACATATGTGACTGGTAAGAAGAGTCTGAAAACTGCATCTGTGACACAACTCTAAAAATAGAAATTTATCATCATCACCCTCGCCACCATCAATCATCATCATCATCATTGTCAGCATTATCATCAATATTTCCTAGGTTTCCATAAAATTAAAATAATTAGTAGCCAAATTTCCAAAATTTGTGAAAATATAGTCCTTTTTAAAGTATTTTTTCACAAATTTGCTAAAATAGGTTACTTTTTGAAAGAATTCCTTAGAATAAGTAGCCAATGGCGATTTTGGCTACCAGGAATGGAAACAGAGATTTCATTTATTAGCTAGCTGCTATTGAGAATAAGAGAAAATATGGTCAAAGGGATTAATTATGATCTTTTTTAAGGAAAATTTTTCACAAATTTGCTAAAATATATAGGTTACTTTTTGAAAGAATTTCTCAGAATTTATTACCCAATGACATTTTTGTCTACCAGAAATGGTTCAAACAGGCAGATTATTTTCTGATAATTGATTTTGTAAAATTTCTGATTGTTCAACATTTATAATGATGTTCAACATCAACTGAATTGTGGCACAGAATTTAATGCATAGGCAAATTCAGTGAATTAGGATCCCCCATCAGAGTTATTAATATGTGCATCTCCTATCAATGTTGATGCTTTGTACCAAGTTTCATGAAAAAGTGCTTCATAGTTTTGGAGAATTTTAGGTAGACAGAAAAAAAGACGTAAACTCGAATTTAATATCCCCCCTCTTTCTTTGAAAGTGGGGGATAAAAATGCCATGATCTTACCTTGCATCATCTGGTTGATATTGCTCAAAGTGTGTCCCTGTAGCATAGTGGCCCGATGATGAAGCTGGGTACGTTACAGATCCTGAAGTATATGTGACATTATTATCGGATGGGTACGGCTCCTGGGTCGACTCTGGAGGAGTCCATACATCATTATCATCCGGATTATTTCCTTCCATCTTGATGTATTTAATTTATTCTAATATGTACATTTTTGTGTAGTCTTTTATAACAATGACAGTCAAAAACCTGAAAGTAAAACATAAAGTTAACAAAAATAAAGATTCTGAGAGTTTTTTCAAGGCAATACATAGTTCCCTTTATTATCCCCCCCCCCCCCCCCCCCCCCCCATCCCGGACAACATGCGGCAGCTGTAGTGAGGTGATATTGTATAGTTACATCACTGCCTGTGTGTGTGTATTTGTGAATAAATTGATTTCCCTGCATTTGAAAGAAAACCGTACATCTGATTAAGTTGATTGGTCAGTTGATTTATTGTGGCAGCGATTGTTATAGGTAAAGAAGTAGTATTTTCTGAAAACTTTATTCAAATTAAAATCCAGAACAAAATGTCAATATTCAAACTTGATATGTAACTAGTTATAGTAGAATCACATGCCAGATATCAAACATACATGACCATTAAAAAAACAAGAGGCCCAAATGAGCCTGATACGCTCATCTGAAATGATGATTAACAAACATTCTGAGAGTATTACGTCCCATTGCAACTGAAAATTCAAAGTAAAATTCAAAACACAATTTAAACTTAGTAAAACCATCTACTAAACTGTTAACTGGACTTTTTCTCACCCTTTTGTGAATGAGGTCTGTGATTCACGGACCGTGAAAGTGGGTCAAGGACAACCAGCTTCAATAACTTGATAGAACTTCATATGGCGATCCTATGTATATATAGTTTCCAGATCCTCTACCTTTTGTTTCATGACAATATGTTAAAATGTTTTACTTCTTCAGGTCACTGGGACCTTAAATTAAGGTCAAGGTCAACCAACTTCACAAACTTGAAAGAGATTGGTGCTGACAATACCCTCTTCATGTTTCATTGCCATAGGTTTACTGGTTCTGGAGAAGTTGTTGAAAATTTACAGACTACAGATGCTTACTACTGACATAAGAGCATTTGAATAGCTTACCTCTGGAAAATTGTTGAAAAATGACATAAACCATAAAACACTTACAGATAGAGGGTGTGGAATTCCCTTACCATTAGGCATTTACAAAAAAGTGAAAGACCTTAATACGTGAACTTTTAAGAATACAGAAGATCAGTGCTAAGCCGCAAAATATTCACAATTTCTGACTTGATCTCACAGCTACTGACTAGATGAACATCTCCTAACCTATTTTACCAGAATGGTGAACATGTATTCATTTTTTTTCACACACTGCAATCTTTGCCTTACACAATGTTTACATTTATCTTTTATTTTGCCATATATAATGATAGGTAAAATAATAACACAGTTTTCCATCTGCTACACTAACTTTTATATGTGTAACAATCTTTAATTTAACCCTCTTGCTGCCACACGGACATATGTGTCCTCTACCGGCAACCTGCCATACGGACACATATTTCTCACACCTGTGACATGGAAATCCCGTGTTTTTACCCATGTGGGATTTCCTTGTCTCACCCTAGGGTTGAGACAGGCTACACGCTAAATTTCCCACATAGTGATACCTGCTCTTGATTTATCATTGAAAGGACTTAATAAGTTGAGAAAAGTTCCGAAGTCAACCAACAATGTCTCAACGTCACAATCACGTACACATGTTTAACTGATGACGTCATAATCATTTTACGTGAGAATGTCAACAAAATTCTATTACGTTATTTTCAGTAGGCACGGATGGTGACATGAAAACTGAACATTTGATGCAATTTTTTGTTTACAAATCATGTTTTATGCTGCAAATGTGTGAGAAAAAGAATCCTACACCAGTAACAGGGTAAGACAGAGGTATCTCAAACTCGGATGAATATTTTCAATGTCCAGAACTCGCTAAAGCTCGTTCTGGACAGGAAAATATTCATCCTTGTTTGAGATATCTCTGTCTTACCCTGTTACTGGTGTAAGATTCTATTAGTCCTTTCAACGCAATTGACAACTCTTAGATACCAGACAAAGATATACTTCTAATCTTTTTGTAAAATTATTCAAATGCAAAATGTTGACTATTGAGATTATAATCTACAATTAACTAATGACGTCATATGACTACAAACGCGTCTGACGTCATAATCTATTGTTGACATCACATCATTTCGCATTGTGAACTTCAATTTGGCACTGCCAATGTTGCGCTGAAAATTAATTTGGCAGCAAGAGGGTTAAAAAACTTTAAAACACGTATAAAAATAAAGATAAAATATAAAACCCTCCCACTGGCCCCAAAATTTTTGTCCAACCTGGATGAGAATCTACTGTTAAATTGAACAGGCCTCATACTTAGTTATAGCATGAACATTTACTTTTTTTTATGAATAAAAACAAATAGATCTATCATTTAAATTTATTGTTACTTTGTTAACTTTTGTCAAATTTTGAAACATCTTTTTTCAGTTTAAATTTCATTTTATTTTTTTTATTCATTATTATTTAATATTTTTTTTATTTATTTTATTTATTTTATTATGCTTAAAATTTATAATTTTGAAAAAAAAATCAACTTTTCTTAAAAAAACATAATTTTGCATTTAACAAAGATGTGGGTTACATAACAGATTAAACATGATATGTGTTGTGTGTGTTATGGTCTGTTGATTGCTAAACAGGTGATGGACAGGTCCATATTATGTCCTACGGCCCCCATAATTGAGATAATAATAGCCAGTCCCACAGATGTACGATAGGGACACAAGGGTATTCGAGGGGTGAAGGTTGTCTTATGTTGCAAGTATCCACCATGTTGTCGAGAAAACGGCTTTGTATAAATTATGATAATGATGTGCACTTATCAATTTTGATGCAAACTAAGATTTTTACTGTTTAATAAACGAAAATATGATCGCGAAATTGAGCACTTCAATGTGACAGATCATACAAGCGGCACCAATAATCCCTCTACTGGAAATGAATGCGATTAGGAGTGTCCCATTTTTGTTGAAAAATTTGTATCATTTTGGTATGACCTGGAATGTACCATAAGAAAGGGGACAGAAAAACACCTCGGTTTGCGCTACCTGTGCACGTCTCAAAAATATACACAGTGTTCACCTTTTCTCCAAAGCAATAGCAAGAGGACTACAGTGGTTTAAAGGCAAACTTTTTCCCCAATAAGAAATAAAATGCAAATAAATTTCGAATTATTGGCCAGTAACCTACCTGTCGCAGCTGAAATCTCGGGCTTTCTCGCATACAGTCACATGATCTCCTTAACATCACATTTTGTTTAAACATGGCGGCCTCCTGTAGAAAATTATGTTTCTGATGTTTTTTTCGTGCATAACAGGACAATTTGATTTTGGTAAACCATGGAAGATATCGGTCACAAACCTGGACTGTACAGATGGAAAAGACAAACGGATGCTAGAGTGTATTCGCGATCACAGGTGCGAAATATTTGTTTCTTGTTGGGTTTCACTTGCTGTTTCAGAGGAATTTACTTCAGCTTCGATACTTGATAATAGCCACAAGCAGACCACATCAAGGATTTGACAGAAATAAATTTAGCAATGATCTCTATTTCTCTTGTACCAGAAGGAATTGTTTGTGGAACTTGCTACTCTGTCACCTTCGAGAGGGATAAATCATAAACCTGAATCCATTTTTAAAAATCAACCATCACAAATCATTGAGCCAATGAGTTTTTATTGGTTCACTTATATCCAGATGTCATCATTTTTACTGTTTAATTTATGTCTGGCACTAGTTATGTTTTCTGCTTCCATAGTGAATTTCTAAGACTTTATAAAGCTTTGGATTTTATTTCTGACGGAGATGCCCGATCCATCATAATACGGGAATTTCCCGTCTATAGGTAACACGTATGTATTATGACGTCATAGAAAATTGTGGAAAAATTCCATAGACCGTACGTCCAAATCATTTGACGCAGCGCGTGCACCACTTTTCACTTTTTTCTCAAGGCCATTGAAGGGGTCAAATCGACAGGAAGTGAGCTCCATAAAAGGTGACTCAAGATGAGAAGACATTACAACGTGAGAATGTTGTCGTGGTATGGATTAGTATATTCACTATATTGGGTAATTGAAAAGCCTTTTGTGTCCCTGGAAAGATCATACCAAAACTCAGTTCTGTGTGACAGAACATGATTGAAAGATGACGCAAGAACTTCGGCGGTAGTTAACTATAGTCAGTCCCACTAGTATTTGGTGAGACAAAACAATGTGTGCCATTCCTTTTTTGGGTGTGTGTGTGTGTGTGTGTGTGTGTGTGTGTGTGTGTGCACAATAACTCGATAATAAATTTGGACATTTCCCGGGATAGGCAATGCCTATTTTCATATTAATGTTTAAAATTTCAATAATGGAAGTTCACATGTTTTTAAACTCATTTTGCCAGTTTCAAATTTTTTTCTTTCCTTTTTTTACTTTGCTTTGAAATTGTGATTTGGACATGGATGTTTGTTTATGATTAATTTATCCAGATTTGTGTGTTCAAAATAATTGAAGACAAACCAGAACAAGAAATTCCGGTTCAAACACTTGTCAGGTCTCACCAAATCTTATCTGTTCTTTCATCAGGCACTCAGCATTTAGACATGAAAGTCTGATAATTAAGGTTTAGCAGGAGTCCCGGGATTGGGTGTATTGTACTGTCTTGTATTAGATACTGTAACCGGGTTGTGTCGGCCATCTCCAAATCCATCAAAGGTATTTTATGTGAGATTTTATACATGCAAGACTGTGGACAGACAGATCAGCCTGTTACACTATGCCAGCACTTTCAGTAAATTTTTAAGTAGAAGACAAATTTTCTAAAGTACCAGTAGGCAGCAGATATGAAGTGATATGTAAATGCAAAAAATGTAAAATAAGTAGAAGTAGGCATTAAATAAAAAACAAACTTACTAATTAGTGTTGGGTACCACGAAAAATTTTGTACCGCGGTATACCACAGTATTTTAACAAGTACTGCGGTATGTACCAAGGTATACCACAATATTCTTGAATGGGAAATTCTTACTTCAAATGAAGCATAAATATGAATCAATTTGACCAAATCAGTTAACAACACAAAATAAAATTTAATTTATATTCTTTTGCTATTTATGATTTGAACATGAATTAGTATGTTTGATATGCTACTTTGATTGTTAGATGACAGTTGAATTTGTTATATAGCAACTCATTTTGCTATTAACCATCCATTGTGAAGACGAAGTTGTGAACAGGAAATAAAACTACTGCAATCTTGTAACAAAAAGCTTTAATGAAATCTAACAAAGCACATTTACAGTCATGTTGCATGTCACAAATGTCATAAAAGTTAAAACATAAACCATGCTCATCACCACTGAAATTGTCTGACTAGAATATAGAACTTGACTAGAAAATCCAACCATGCTATCTATTTTCCTCTTTTTTAAACCGAAATGTTTCCAAATGGCAGATTTCCCCCGAGAGTTTTTTATAATGTCAAATTCTTCGGTTGTCATGTTGACATCTGCCGTAAAGCAGTCGTATGTAATAACGACATCGTGTAGGATATCAGTTGATTAATAACTTTTAGAAATTTTACTTAAACTGTATTTTTATGGTATATTAAAATCATTAAATGCATGTAAATTAATTTAAAATGATTCTAAATGATTTAACATAATCGAAAATCGTTGTTTTATAAGATCGTCAATTTCCGTAGATTAGTGTTTACGGAAATTGCCGAAGTACCGGTATTTCAAAAAGTGTACCGTGGTTTACCGGTTTACTTAAACTGGACCGGTTTACCGGTATACCGGTAATACCGCACACCTCTATTACTAATTCATGTTTGAATCACAATCCAGAAGCAAAATAAAAACTTTGTAACTGACAAGTTAGGTAAGATACGTGAACTTCCACCAGGGAAGTGAGGCCGGGTCCTCTGGAAGGGTAAGTACCTCCTGTTTAGCTAGCTACACCTGCCACTTGTGTAATCAAAATTGTGTGAAAGGAACATGGCAGTATGGGGCATCAAATATATTCAGGGCAATCCTGGACACAGAGACATCAACTTTATCAACAACGCTGTGATGATAGCCATAAAACTTTTTGCAGGTCTTAAAACTTAATCTGTGACCCAAAAAGTAGCAGAAAACTTCTGTCACCTTGCTGACTTTATTGAAAACACTGCTATGCATGTTAACAACAGCTTGAGCAGACATGCCGGTACATTTATCTATCTGTAATTGCTGTATAATTAATTTTTCAAAAATAATCCAGAAATAATAATAACGTAATCTTTCCTGTTTTCTTTTGAATTTTACAGAAAGTGACAACAGACAATGACATACACAACTGGATAAAGGTAAGAATATGTTTTCAAGTACTGAATCGAAAATTCTATAATATAAGTTATACAGGGCTTTGGCAGGTTACACGGCCCCATGTACCCCGTCAAAGATGAATGTACCCTGAGCCACAGCAGGTTACACGGCCCCATGTACCCCATCAAAGATGAATGTACCCTGAGCCGCAGGCGAAGGGTACATTCATCTTTGACGGGGTACATGGGGCCGTGTAACCTGCCAAGCCCTGTATAACGTTTTTGTCACCCTTCAAAGCGTTACCAGTTGGATCTTTTTAACTTCCATTTTGTATTTTGTGTGACTTGCGTATGTCGTTGCCATGTTTGTTTACTGTAACTAGACGTCAGCGATGTACGACTAACTTCCCTTTTACCGCTAAACGTCGCGTGTGTTCATGTACCCAGGCAGATTTCCAAACATAGTTCCATGTACCCCGGCAAGTTAACCAATCGTATGCGAGAAATTTCTTTGAAGGGTGACAACTGGTGATGTACCTATTGTCATCATCGAGGTTTTTTCAGGGCTTCGATTATTCACTCGTCCTGATGAGTGAAATGTGTACTAGGACAAATGATGTTGTTATTGCACTCGTCACAGTGCCAAGTTAAATTTATCAGACATATACATCATGGGCTTGTTACAATTTATAAACAACAGACAATTTAGTGTAGGTCGGGAAAATCGTGTATAAGGAGGTCAATTGTAATGATCCAGGCCCCTTTGTAAAAATCGTGCAGTTCTGTGAATCAACAAAATCATTTGAACATTTGCATCATATGTCCAAACCGTTTCGCATTTGGAAGTCACTTAGTGTAACGTAAAATCCAACCAATGTTCCGAGTGTTTATATATTCGTCAGTCGTATGAAAAAGTTCAGTATGTCAAAGAAACATAAACAAACTGTTTTGTTTGACTTTCTAAAGTCAAAGAAAGATGAAGCAACTGATAAAGAAGTGGTGACTGTGCCAAGTTAAATTTCCAAGTGCCAAGTGGTTTTCTTATTCAACTAGGCACTGTGCCAAGTGGAATTTAAAATTCTATCTAAGGCCTGTTTTTGTAATCGTAATTCCACTCTTTGGAGGAAAAAATGTACATATGTACATGTATGTATGTATGTATGTATTATGGAGCAAGAAACACTAGTGTTGGTCCAATTAATCGATTTAGTCGATGTCTGGTCGTTTATGCTTCAAAATCGATTAATCGATTACTATTTTTAATGATCGATCATTGTCCGACTAATTTCTATAATACTTTAATTTGCCGACAACTCAGACAGCGACCAAGCCTTTCTTGTAATTCTAACAATACTTGTCAAAATGGGTACTATAAATGATGGATGACAAAAAGAAAACAACTAAAAGTTTAAAACTAGTATCAATGTTTTATTAAGTATCTATTTGTAAAAATTCCAAATTTCTGTGAACAAAAATATACAATAATGTATGATCGATATTAGTCGATCATCTGTCACTTAGTGGAGAGTGATGATCGATCATGATTTTAGAAGTGATTCCCAACACTATGAAACACTAGAGAGACCTCCTTTTGAATTATAATAAGTTATTTATATGTCCATGTACAGCAGATATCTTATACCAATGGAACCACTGCGGTAGCTCAGTTGGTAGAGTGCTCGCTCCGTATGTGGGAGGTCGTGGGTTCGAACCCCGGCCGGGTCTGACCCAAGACTTGAAAGTGGGTAGTGACTGTTCTTTCGCCAAGCACTCGGCATTACGAAATGAAAGTCACGGTTCTTTCGGATGGGAACTTAAAATAATCGAGGTCCCGTGTCACGGTGGGCTTGGCACGTGAAAGAACCCTGCTGTATAATGCCATCAGCGCAACGCACAGGCAAAATTTCTGCACCTTTGCCTATAGCTGGCAACGTCTCGATATAAGTGAAATATTCTTGACTGGGACGTTAAACACTATTACTCACTCACTCTTATACCAATGGAGAGAATAGATATAGTTCAGGACTCTTGATGGGCCATATTTGGGTCCGATATTGGACCCTATTCACAATTTTAAATCTTATGGCTTTTTCACAAATTAAAATTTAAAATTTAAAAAGGTTATTACCACATATTTTTTTAATCTCATATTATACTTCATACATCAATTGATTAGGATTAAATAGGCAAATTTAGGATTAAATTCAAATTTTATTGATTTTGAAATGACAAAATATTTAATCTAAGTGAAATTTGTAAAAAAAAAAAAAAAAAAAAAAAATTAGCCTTGCAAAAATCGCTGTCTTAATGATGGATGATCCGACCATATGGTCAAAACAAAATGGCGGATCTAAAAAGTATTATTTATGTTTTTTAACAAAATGATGTATTATTTAACCAAATATAACAAATTTCTTTTATTTATCCTTTATTTATCAGTAAATTGATGTATTTAAACCATTTATAACATTATACATGTATACTGTAAAACATGAAATTTTTGCGTGCATGTTATTTTCGCGTAATTCGCAAGTTAATAAATAATCGCGAAAATAATATGTGGGAAAATAAATTTGATCGAATAAATATGAATGGACTTTTACATGAGGGGCTCACGATGGGATCGGGCTCACAACGGGATATCACAAAAATTTCATGCTGTGAAATGACTTTGATACAAATATCGCGAAAATCTCATGCCGCGAAAATAAAGTGTTTTACAGTATATAAAAACGTGATTATAAAATATGTGGCAATAACACATTTTCTATTAGAAAAACTTGACTATAAAACTGTAACATAAATTGAAATAACAATGTCAAAAATCAATCTGGAAACACTTAAAAGTCATGAAACTAAATTGATACTACAGTTACGTTCATAATTTAGACATGTATTCATCTGTTTACGTGAGTTTTGTAACAATAATGTTACATGTATTTTCACAGTTTTGACTACCTAGTATCATGAGTATTTAGCCACTAATTTTCATAATTACAAGGGTCCTGACCTCATTCACAAAAGATTGAGAGACAACCCTGCAGTTAGACCTGTTTTGTTTATATATGTAAGAAGTTCAAATCATTGTGTCCAATCAAAACTTTTGACAGTCACACCTTGTCACACCTTAATAAAACAATTTTATACTGTACCTAATTTGGGAATATATGTTTTTTTAATTAGAGAAAAAATACAAAAAAATATTGGTAAACTAGGTTTGCAAAAATTTAAAATTATTAGTAGCCAAATTCCAAAATTTGTGAAAAAATAGTCCTTTTTAAAGTATTTTTTCACAAATTTGCTAAAACAGGTTACTTTTTGAAAAAAAAATTCTCTAAAATTAGTAGCCAATGGCGATTTTGGCTACCAGGAATGGAAACATAGGGTAAAACATTCACAAATATTTATACCCCTGCAAACTATTTTATGGGGTCGTGGTAAATAGGAATAGGAATCACCACGTCTGTCCGTCTGCCTGTCTGTCCATGTAAAATCATGGGGGGGGGGGGGTGTATTTGGCTCTCAAGAGACAGTTCTAGTTGATTTTGATGTAATTCACTTTATCATCCAACCTTGCCAAAAAAGATTAAATAAATAATAAAAAAAGAAAGAAAAGAAAATGGAAAAAAAGAGAAAAGAAAATTAACTGATTTTTTCTCCAATGTAGGCAGTTGAAGATGCATCGACTAGAGCAGCTGAACAGGTGTTTGGAACAAACCATTCTGCCACAAGGGGGAGAACAAAAGGAAAAATAGCAGCATTAGCTACAGCTGATCAGCTCAGAGAACATGATGCTGTGTATTCAGAAGGTAGAATATTCCATAATGAGATGACACCCTGTAATCTCACTGCTTGGGTGGTTCAATCAAATCACACCCTGGCAGATCCTGGTGTGAGAGAGATTATTATACTCCCCGCTTAAAAGTGGGGGGTATATAGTGATAGGGGTGTCTGTCCGTGTGTCCGTCCATCCTTCCGTCCTTCCGTTACACCTTAGGGTACCTATCTCTTATCTGCAACTCCTCCTAAACCCTTCAATGGATTTTCACACAATCTTGATGTGCACCTTCTAGTTGATTTGCCTGTCCTAGGGTTGTGGTTTTCTATTGTCATTAATCTTGACTATCTGTGCTGGAATAGACATATAGACAAACTACACTGATACCTAACTGTTCTTATCATAAAAGATATCTAACTTGAAACAAACTATAAAGCGGCGGCTTAGACTCTTGTTTAGGTTCTTCTTCAGCTTTATTGAAATGAGAGTCACAGTTCTTTCCGATGAGAGGTAAATAAACTAGGTCCCGTGTAATGGTAGGCTTAGCACAATAATAAAAACCTGCTGTATAATGCCATCAGCACAACGCAGGGGAAAAATTTTGTCACTTTCGCCTATAGCTGGCAACATCTCGATATAAATGAAATATTCTTGAATGGGACGTTAAACACCATTACACAAACTCTTGTTCAGCTTCAAAACACCACAAGTCTGTTCGGAAAATTGCTGTTTTTTTAATATAAATCTGATGATCCATTGTTACCTCACTTCTCACCTGTCCTCTTCATGTCCACTTCCAAAAAAGATATAATTGACATTTCGCCAACCACGCCCACAATGTTCCGACACTAGCCGTCATCACGGTACCAAAGCAGCGTCAAGGCAACTAATAAGGTATTTATGTGAGTGACGTCAGTACGTGGCACAATTCAGACCAAGTTTTCATTCTTTTTGCGTCTAATTCAAGCATGTTGGGTCTTTGTTACAGTTATTGAATGGTTAAACGAGTCTTAACGTGATACCCGAAAGGGGCGGGTCGAGTCGTTAGACGAGACTCCGCCCTTTCGGGTATCATGTGAAGACGAGTTTAACCATTCAATAAGGGACTTGTATCACGTGATTCTTTTGGCACGAGATTTTCTGGAATTAGTTTCGTGTCATATGATGTTCGCGCGTTCTGTCCTCATTTTACTGTTGGTGTTTGTGCCAAGAGGACGCAAAGTTTAAAAAAAATAAAATGGCAGACTTGCACACTATAAATCTAAACGATATAGATTTTTTGACATCAGAGATAGATGATGGAACATTGTCTCAATTGAGGAACTTCAGAATCTATCATTGTCTCAAATGTTAGCAAAGTATGACGACGACAATGCCGGAAACGAAATTGAACACGAGGAAAAGATGGAAGATCTATTGATGTGTCAAATGCTAGGAAAATCCGACAACATCGGGGACAAATTCAATGATGAGGACAAGATGGACGTTTTGTGCGATATGAATTTTAATGTTATGACAAACGATGCTAAAATTGAGTTTTTAAACCCACCTGTACAGTCTCGTATCACGAGTGAAAAACAGCGGTTTGCAAACCCCGTTTCTGACGAGGATATAACTGAACTATTATCTAACCAGGAAAATATAAACACAAAGAAAAATACTAGATGGGCAACGAGGGTGTTTGAAATATGGCGACAAAACCGCAATTCTACTAGGAGTGATCGATATATTCCAGATTTGACCAAAATGACAACAGAGGAGATGAATTTTTTTCTAGGTAGATTTGTTGTGGAAGCAAGAAAAATGGATGGTGAACCGTATCCGCCACGCTCTTTATATCTTCTTGTTTGTGGATTATTGCGATATCTGAGAGATGAAAATGTTTTGGACAAAAATTTTCTTGATACTAGTAATCTTTTATTTTCTGAATTTCGAAAAATTCTCGACGCGAGGATGAAAGAACTGTTGAAGTTGGGATATGGAACGAAAACAAAACAAGCAGAGCCCCTGCTTCCAGAAAATGAGGCAGTTCTGTGGGATAAAGGTGTATTTGGTGATTCGAGTTCTGAAAGTTTACAGAGTACAGTTTTCTTTTACGCGTGTAAATTATTTGCACTACGGGGACATGATGAACATCACGATTTGTATTGTGAGCAGTTCACAGTTGGAACAGATGACATAGGAAAATATGTACAGTTCGACGGGAGATCTAGTAAAACGTATAAAGGTGGATTAAAAAATTTGGAACTGGCGAATAAATCCATTAGACACCATTGCCAAGAAGGTAAGATAAATATTATTTTAATTTTGTTTTTCCTCAAAACCTGTCGGATTTTTATTCGTCATATTGTACTGTTCTAAATTAGCCAGTTTCAGTATTTTACTGTTTATTTATTTGAATCCTTTAAAATTGTACGTCTGATTATGTTTGTAATTGCGTAAATTGAGTTGTCAATATCAGCTATCTGTAAATTGCAAGTGTTCATCACGTGATTCGACTGTTATGATCACCCATTGGTCGATCACAATCTGATGGTTACGTTTACGAGTCTATTTAATCAATACTTGGGTTATTACAAGAAAAATGCACAAGAAGGCGTGAATCATGGGGAATGTTTGTCCAATACCTAAAATGCAATATTTTGAGTATTTCTCCTCAATATGAATGCGATATCCATATGTTTTATTGTATGCTAACACGTTACTATAATCAATGCATTAAAGATTATTAAATATTTTATTATTTATGCTTTAAATAACTTTTGTAAAATATACATGCATTATTATTTATATGTACTAATTGTACGATTCTTTTAACTATATATTTTCAGGAAGTCGATGTATTGCCGACTACTTTGAAACATATTTAACAGCGTTGGGTAACCGAGGTAAATTTTATAGGCGCCCCCTTATGGGAAATGGAATTTGTTATGGCGAGCAACCCGTCGGAGTAAATAAACTGAAAAACTTGATGAAAATTATTTGTAAACGAGGAGGATTAGAAGGAAATTATTCAAACCATAGCGGGAAACGAACATGTGCCACTCAACTCTACATGGCCGGTGTGGATGAGCAAGAAATTATGCTAAGGACTGGACACAGGAGTGAAAAAAGTGTGAGAAAATATAAACAATCAAACAGTGATATTCAACGGAAAGTAGCTGCAGTGCTTGACCCTCCTCAGCCGACAAAGAAACAAAAACGTGATGTAACCAATGCGATGGAAACTGATGTGTGCGAGAGGGAAATAGATACCAGTAAGCCTAGAGCAGCACTTCAGGATATGACAAATGGGGCATATTTTACCAATTGTCAAATATCGTTTAATTTCTGACTAGATAATTACTAACATTTGATTTTTAAGCAAAGATACGCGTGTGAAAAAAATACAACGTTGAATTCAAAAGGAGTTGAAGGATCTTATTTGTTTTGTGTATTACATGTGCTATATACATGATGTGAAAGCATTCACAGTAGAATGGAATTTAAATGGAGTTTAGTTTAATCATTTGTTTTTGTGGAATATTTACAACGATTCAAGGTGGATATTTAGACATTTGTGTAGATTTGATTCATTGATACTTATTCCTGAGTAATTATAAAAATAATAAAAATTAAAATTAAAAGTTTTATAAAAGTTAAATTTTATTTTTATTTTTAATTGTTCCGCCAATTGAATTCCCGCCCTTTTTTTCACCTTCCACGCCTTGCGACGCCATTTCTGTACAATAACTTCCAATGCATTATACAGTGCATTAACTTCCTGATATTGGAAGTTATTGGACATTTATGACGTAATTTAGCTCCGCCTTTGTATCGGGTATCGAGAGTTATTGTACAGGTGATATCAAAAGAAAAGTGCCTGAACAGTGATACAAGTCGGAACATTGTGAGCGTGGCTGGCGATACGTCAATTACATGTTTTATGAATACATTCTTTGCATCATATACAGTGCAAATATCATTAATAAACTTAAAACATGTACAGATCCGAAGCTGATTTGGTAAATACATGCATGTTTGATTCGTTATTTTTTATAGACCTATGAGAGAGTAGTGGCAAGCCAAGTCTATCTTGAACATGCATCTGAAATGGCAAATTTGGCCAAGTTGCTAGTCACATGACTTAAAGACTTAAAACATAGGTAAATCATTCTGAATTACAAAATGCACTGTAAATAAAACCTACCAAGTTAGCATGTACACATATCAGAAATATTTTTAAAAATAATTTCTTTTAATATTTAGCCCAGGAATTGCTGTCTCAGTGGATAGATGAGAAAGTCAATTTAGACAATGACGACGATGATTTTGTCAATGAAAACTGGCACCAGAGGGCAGTTCAGTGTGACGTTAAAAAAGAATGGGATCACTTGTTGGAGAACAATTACGAGGAGTATGGCATGAAAACAACGCCAAAGAAAATTAAAGATGAAGGTATAACATTTTTTTGTTACTGTAAACAAACTTTCATTTCCTTGCGATAAACTTTTGGGTGTTTCATGAGGGCAAACAAATTGTGAAAGTTAATCATCACAAACATGTTTCAGAAAATGGTTTTATTGATACCAATAATTCAGCAATAATCCATATAGCGGTATTTAAAAGTCACAAAATGGTTTTGGTAAGAGAATCTCGAAGTTTAATATCTGCGAATAGAAGTTAGTTTACAGTTGTTCAATGTTTTGATTACCATCATTCATGCTTACCCAGCATGCATCACAGCACTTGTCAATGCCTAGGTCAATGCTCAGATAATTTTTTTTTCTAACAGCTTGACAATGTGCCAAGTAATTGTTTTGTACTCTGCACAAGTAGATGTAACTTAGCAACAGAAAAAAAGTTATGTTTTTAATTTTAGCATTACATTAATTTAGACAATTTAATTAATGTAAATGGAGGTGGTGGGTTTGAACCCTAGCTGGGGTCTTATCATTTGAAAATACAGCCCTCAACGTGAGTTTCAAAACTAAGTGGCCAGCTGGTCACCAATTTAAATTTTCAGGTGGCCAGTGGAAATTCTAAGTGGCCAGGCAGCCTTTCCTTCCAATGAAGGAAAATTAAGGCATCTTTTTGGTATGTAGAACAAAAATGCACCTTTTTAAAACTGACTTACAATTACTTACATACATCAGTGTTATTAATAATAATGATGATGTAAAGTGTCCATTATATTGCCTGAATTGGTAACAGCATCATGAAAATTCTGTAACACAGAAATAATAACTGTTCTCTGGTCACAAAAGTTCAAATTTTAAGTGGACAAATTTTAGGTCTCCAGACACAATTCCAGGTCAATTTGGCCACCATTTTAATAGACAAAATTGAGGGCTGAAATAGTAACTGTTCTTTTGTCAAACACTTGTCATTTAGAAATGAAAGAAATGGGATCCTTTGGACATGGACGTTAAACTTCATTCATTCAATAAATCAATAAAATAAAGAATGGACACCTGACAAAATTCTACTTGGCAATGGGTTGAGTGGGAACAAAATTGAACTCATCATTGAACTGCTTCAACTTGGTCAGGACGATCATCCTAGAGTGAGAATATTTGTCAGTTTGATTGCAGAAAGGTTTGAGGTTTTCTCTGGGCACTCCAGTTTCCTCCACTATTCCAGAACTGACTGGCTCTATATAAGTGAAAAATCATGACTTTGGTGTAAAACACCACCACTCCACTATCACTATAACAGAGTTGGTAGAATGCTCACTTTTTGGGTGGTGGGAGGCAGGGTTGTTACACCGGTAAGTGACATGATGAACCAAATTGGGATCACTTTTTAGAGAACATTTATAAAAAGTGTAGGATAAAGGCAACATCACAGATGGCAGTTGAACGGCGAAAGATGGGGTTCCTATTTTGTAAATAAACTCTTTCTACAGTATTTTGGAGATGTAAACCTTGGTTTTAAAACCCATCATTTACATGATATATTCACCCCACTTTATGGAATTACTTTCTTCATTTTATGTGTTAAACAGTTTATTACAAAACAATTAAACAAATATATTTTACATTTTCAACAATTTTTACAGTCCGTCAGCAATTTCTTTGCAGAGTGTTTATAAACATGGAAGAGTCTATATAATGAAGATAACCTAAGATAGGGATATATAAAGGTGGGGTTTGACAAATGAACGCATGAAGGCGTGAATATACATACAGGATAACACAATATTAATACCTATTTCTAGGTTTCCACAAATTTAAAATAATTAGTAGCCAAATTTCCAAAATTTGTGAAAATATAGTCCTTTTTAAAGTATTTTTCCACAAATTTGCTAAAATAGGATACTTTTTGATAGAATCCCTCAGAAATTAGTAGCCAATGGCGATTTTGGGTACCAGGAATGGGAACTATTGGTGTATATTTATAAACACAATATCGATGTTGGACTTTAGTATAGTGAGGTTTTGTTTGTTTTTTTTTAGATCCATATGCATTTCTAGAAAATTGTGATGAAAGTGAGGCTGTGGAAATGGTGTTACAACGAATGTTGGATAAGAAAGTTGTAAAAGAAGAGTTTACACAAGATCTGGGTCTCGATAAATGGGGCGAGCGTAAAGACCCTAGAACCAAGATGGAACTTCGTCACCAGCAGGTAAATGAATTTACCCCACCCAATCAATCTGTTCTAGAACAATCAGAACATGAACCTGTCCAGATTATTTTATACTCAGCATTAGTGAGGCTGTGGAAATGGTGCTACAGGGAATGTTGGATAAAAAAGTTGTAAAAGAAGAGTTTACACAAGATCTGGGTCTCGATAAATGGGGCGAGCGTAAAGACCCTAGAACCAAGATGGAACTTCGTCACCAGCAGGTAAATGAATTTACCCTACCCAATCAATCTGTTCTAGAACAATCAGTGACATGGACCTGTCTAGATTATTTTATACTCAGCATTGGGTACTTTGATAGTTATCCCCTGACTTTCTGAAGAAAAAGGGGGTATAAAATTTGAGTTTCCGTCCGTCCTTCTGTCCGTCCGAAATTATTGTCTGAGCAAATTCTCCAAAACTATAAACCACTTTTTAATGAAACTTTGTTCCAAGCATCAAGGAGATGCTCATATCGTTAACCCGAGTTGGTTTGGTCACTTTTCTGGGAGTTATTGCCCTTAGAACATAAATCACAAAAAAGAACCTGCTGACAGGGGATTCTGAACAGTTTCTACCACTTTTCAACCTAAAAAGCTGTTACACACATGCCAAATTTGAACATTTTTTCTTTATTAGAAACAAGGTGCATATGTTTGGTTTTTCAAAGACCTAAAATTATAACATATCTAATGCATATAAAAAAAGTGTCAAAATGTGAAACAAAATGGCCATCAAAGGCAAGGGGACATAACTTCCGTTACAAAAATTGTCCAAAAATAATCAAAATGTACACATTCATGCCAAAATGCAGTGTATTTCTGGATTAAATAAAGATGGAAAACATTACATCATTAAAAAAATCATTGAAAGAGCTCTTTATTTAGGCATAAATGTAATAGCATGCAAAACACGAATGTGGTAGGTTGATTTATGTTGCCATGGCAATTTTTCTGGTTAAAATGTGGAGGAAAATATGAAACTGTTTAGCAAGACCTAAAATATAATTTTTCACTGTATCGTGCAAAGGCAAGAAGACTTTGAGACTCAAAACTGAGGTCCCATGTCTCAGTGCATGTTTAAGACACCTCTGTAGAGTTCGAATAACAGAAGGCCACCTGTGGCAGCTACAGGGAATGCTTACAGCCACAAGCAATTGAAACAGACTAAATAAAGTCATCAGTAATCTTTGACAAGCACCATTTCTGAGATGGTTTTACTTGATAATGCTGTTGAAGTATACGATGTTGTTTTTTTAAAATAATTTTTTTTTATTTTTATTTTTTTCAAGGTAAAGGAAAATAGAGAAAAGAGAGAAAAAGAGTTAGAAAAGAGACGCAGAGCATTACAAGCAAAGAAAGAAGCAACACATAAAGCGAAACAAATGATATTGAAGGTAGGTCACACAATGTACAAGGCCCAGTTCTGGGTTCAAAATTATGTTTTGTATTAAAAGGAACAAGACCTTAAAATGTCTTTATTTGTGGCAGGTCCCATAAAAAGTTTTGAAAGTTCAAAATCAACATTGAAAAAGTTCATGTGTAATTATGCAACTTAAAATAAACGAGGTTCCCATGTCACAGTAGGTTTGGCACAATAAATAAATGTGCAATTATGTTGTTAAATACCAAAAGATGTATTTTCCTGGTAAATAAACTGCAGGTCCATTGGACTTTTTAGCTCACCTGAGCCAAAGGCTCAGATGAGCTATTGCAATCTATCATCATGCGTCATGCGTCGTGTGTAAACTTTACATTTTAATCTTCTCCAAAACTACTGGGCCAAATTTGATGAAACTTGGCGATTATCATGCCTGGGTAACAGCCTTTCAAAATTATGTTCGGGGTTTGGCCACACCCAACAAGATGGCTGCCGCTACTAAAAATAGCAAAAAGACAAAAAAATCTTCTTCTCTGAAAGCAAAAGGTGCAGGCAAATTTTGATTAGATATTTAGATTCAGCATACCTGGGAACATAAAATTGTGTTTTTCATGAAAATTGAACGAAAAATAGGTTACGCGTTTTTTGTGTAAAATTATGTAATTTTGAAAATGAGACATTTATTGTTATAACTCAATAACGGCTGAAGATAATTGCATGGAGTTTTCACTGTTGATCTTGTCTTGCTATTTTCTTCCTAAAGATGTCAAGGTCATGTCCCTGTTTTTGACCTTTGATAAAAAATGCTATTTTTTAAATATTTCATGTGATAATGGCATGGGATTTTAAGTTAATTGTAGGTATTGACATGACGATCATTTTGATACATAGATCAAGGTCATGAGTTCAAAGGTCAAGGTCAAGGATGCACAACTATTACCGTTATAGTTGATTATCTGCAAAACTATTAACTTTTTGTATAGGCATTAATATTAGAATATTGTAGGCTTTGATTTAACGATCATTTTGATATATAGATTAAGGTAATGGGTTCAAAGGTCAAGGTTACAGATGGGAAAGGATACTGAAATGGTTAATTATCTCGAAAACTATTAACTTTTTGTATAGGAATGTATATTCGAATATTGTAGGTAATGACCTAACAATCATTTTGATATAGAGATGAAGGTCATAGTTTCATACTTTTGTTTTTACTTTTTTAGCTGTTTATAAATAATGTGTTGTAGCTAGACTATATATTATATATATTAATATATTATACATATATTATATGTAGCAATCTCAGGACAAGGTATGATTAATTTGCAAAAATCCTTGCATTTAATTCTGCCTTACTGCTGAAAATTAGGAGTTCTCTTTAATAAATGTTATTGACCATTGAACCTCTGCATGAGATATGTACTTAGCCTCAGGTGAGCGTTAAGGCCCATGGGTCTCTTGTTTAAATATCAAGGTTTCCTATGTAAAATCAATAGGTCCTGGACCCTAGACATGCAGAATTTTGAATTCCTTCATGCACCAAGTCATGAAGCCTTAGTTTTGAGTCTCATCTGCAAGACTGTATCTTGTTTGGATTTTTTTTCAGAACCACTATTAGAATCAAACCTAATGACCACTTTGTCAGGTATATTTCTACATGTGAAGTAAACTTTATATAAAATTTGACCTGAGGGCGGTTTCACAATCATTTCTTAACTAAAACTGTTCTTACCTTAAATCTCCGAATAATTATAACCCCCGCTTAAGTATATAGTGATATGGGGTGTGTGTCCATCCGTCCTTCCGTTACACTTTAGGGTACCTATCTCTTATCCGCAACTCCTCCTAAACCCTTCAATGGATTTTCATGAAACTTTTACACAATCTTTGTGATATAATGTAGATGTGCACCTTTTATTAAAAATTTGATTTGATGGATTTTTTTTTATGTAGGGGGGGGGGGGGTAATTTTTGTGAGCTTGTGGCTCACAGTTGTTTTTCTAGTTCTGTTAGTTTTCACGAATTAAAGGTGTCATTTAGAAGATTACTCAAAGCTTATGACTTCTATATTGTCAAAGCTTATGACTTCTATATTGTAATTATGTTGAAACTTTTACTTGTTGTGCCATAAAAAATTGTCAAAATTTGTCAGATTTAATTTAAAGAAAATCTTAGTTAAAGAATGGTTGTGAAACTGAGGGAATTCAAAATTCTGCAGGTCTAGGGTCCAGAACCTATTTATTTTATGTAGGAAACCTCAATATTTAAACTGAAGAAGTCCAATGGACCTGCTGGGTTTTTTTTTAGCTCACCTGAGCCGAAAGGCTCAGATGAGCTATTGCTATCTATCACCGTCTGTCATCCGTCGTGCTTAAACTTTACATTTTAATCTTCTCCTCCAAAACTACTGAGCCAAATTTGATGAAACTTGGTGATTATTATGCCTGGGTAACAACCTTTCAAAATTGTGTTCCGGGTTTGACCACGCCCAACAATATGGCTGCCGTTACTATAAATAGCCAAAAGACAAAAAAATCTTCTTCTCTGAAACCAAAAGGTGCAGGCAAATTTTGATTAGATTTTTGGATTCAGGATACCTAGATACACTAAATTTGTGTTTTTCATGAAAATTGGACGAAAAATAGGTTACGCGTTTTTTGCGTAAAATTATGTAATTTTTAAAATGAGACATTTATTGTCATAACTTCATAATGGCTGAAGATAATTGTGTGGCGTTTTCACTGTTGATCTTGTCTTGCGATTTTCTTCCGATTGATGTCAAAGGTCAAGGTCATGTACTAGTTTTTGACCTTTGATAAAAAATGCTATTTCTGGTGATAATAATGTAGGATTTTTGGTTAATTGTAGGTATTGACATGACGATCATTTTGATATATCGATTAAGGTCATGGGTTCAAAGGTCAAGGTCACAGATGTACAAGTTTACCAAAATAGTTAATTATCTGCAAAACTATGAACTTTTTGTATAAGCATGTATATTAGAATATTGTAGGTAATGGCCCAATGGTCATTTTGATATATAAATAAAGGCCATGAGTTCAAAGGTCAAGGTCACAGATGATAACAAGTACTGAAATGATTATTTATCTCGAAAACTATAGACTTTTTGTATAGGCATGTATATTAGAATATTGTAGGTAATGGCCCAATGGTCATTTTGATATATGAATGAAGGTCATGAGTTCAAAGGTCAAGGTCACAGATGTAAACAAGTACTGAAATGATTATTTATCTCAAAAACTATAGACTTTTTTTATAGGCATGTATATTAGAATATTTTAGGTATTATCCTAACGATCATTTTGATATATGAATGAAGGTCATGGGTTCAAAGGTCAAGGTCACAGATGTTAATGAATACCTGAATGGTTAATTATCTTGAAAACTGTTAACTTTTTGTATATGCATGTATATTAGAATATTGTAGGTATTAGCCTTACAACCATTTTGATATATGAATGAAGGTTATGGGTTCAAAGGTCAAGGTCACAGATATGAACAAGTTCTGAAATGATTATTTATCTCAAAAACTATAAACCTTTTGTATAGGCATGTATATTAGAATATTTAGGTATTATCCTAATGATCATTTTGATATATGAATGAAGGTCATGGGTTCAAAGGTCAATGTCACAGATGCAAATGAATACCTAAATGGTTAAATATCTTGAAAACTATTAACTTTTTGTATAGGCATGTATATTAGAATATTGTTGGTACTGGCACAGTGGTCATTTTGATATATGAATGAAGAGCATGAGTTTAAATGTCAAGATCACAGATACAAACAAGTACTGAGATGATTATTTATCTCAAAAACTATAAACTTTTTGTATAGGGATGTATATTAGAATATTGGCCTACTTATCATTTTGATATTTGAATGAAGCTCATGGGTTCAAAGGTCACAGGTGAGCGTTAAGGCCCATGGGCCTTTTGTTTAATTTAAAAAAAAAAAATGGTAAATTCAGGCAAAATGTCTTCAAGTACAACTTGGATAATGTATGAATTTATTTAAATGCAAGAAAAAAACTTCGATAAATTCATCCATAATGTCCTCAAATATGAATTTGATAATCTTGAAATTGATTCTTTAATAGGAGGAACATGAAAAAGCTGCAAATTGGAAAAAAGAAGAAATGTTGGTCCGTAAAGAAATGGTCAAAATACGAAAAGAAATGCAAGAAGAAAGAAGAAGGACAGAAGAGGAAAAAGAAAAGTATAAAACTGATGATAAAAGTTTAAAGCTCGCTTCTAAAGCATGATTTTTTTAGACCACATTGGTAGCTGAGTTGGTAGAGTGCTTGCTCCGTATGCGGCAGGTCGTGGGTTTGAACATGGTTTACAATGATACAATTTTTTATCTAACTTCATAATAATGATCTGCTTCTTAGATTTTAAAATTCCTCAATAAAAAAAGCTTTGCTTGCTCCATATGTGTGTCACAAGTGGTTCGTTAAACACAAGTCGTGATTTCAAAAGTATTATTAATTTATTGACTTTGACGAATTGACGAATTACATTTGGAAACAAAGCCAAGCATTTGGCTTTTAGAAATTAAAGTCATGTTCTCTTTCAGAAAAGACCATAACAACCAATGCCCTGTGTCACAGCAGGAATTGCAAGTAAAATAACCCTACTTAAACATTGCCCTGAGAGCAAAGGTAAATTTTTTGCATATAGCTGGTGATGTCTTGATATAAGTGAAATATTCTTGACTGGGATGTAAAATGCCATTCAATCAATTAATACACTGTTCCTTTGACACCTCAAAATGTTATGAAGTTCTTATGTTATTGGTTATTCTCAAAATTTTCGTTTCCCATCCCTCAGGAGCAACACAGTTATAAACAAATGCTAGTAGGGAGGAAACAAATATGCAGGTTTGGACCAAGGATCAAACTTTAGACCTCCCATATCATGGGCGAGAGCTCTGCTAACTTAGCTACTTAGACTACTACATTACTCCCTTGTTATTTTTTGTGTTTCCCAAAGTCCCATGTGGGAAATTTCACCTAGACGCACTTAAATGGACTTTAAATAGTTGGTTATTACAAATCTACCACTTCAGATGTAAAATTAGAGGCTGTGGTGGCCTAATGAATAAGACATAAGTCTACAAATCCAGGGTCTTTTACTGCTGAGAGTTTGAGTCCAGGTCAAACCACATGTGGGCAGTAAATTTTCCTTGCCGTTGGCCTTTATTGGTTCACACAGTGTCATTTTAATGTGACTGCAGGAGTAGAACGCTTGTCTGCGGCATACAGACTTGGTGAGATAGCAAATTAAAGTTGCCCTGTGTGCGTGCTGGTACAAGGCAAACCATAACACACTGACACTTCACATGCATACACAAACTTGCACATAGATTAATTCATAGAGATTAATAAAGTAGTTCTCGCCCGGTATAGCTGAAAAGTTGCTGATGCGACCTTAAGCAACATTCAACAACAACAACAACAACTTCAGATGTAAAATTCATTGTTGCTGAATGATTTTTTCTTTCAACAGGCATGATGACAAGTTGCTTAATTAATTCAATTTTAAGCTCTAATTGATTGCCAACTTTTAATGCATGTGACACAAAATCACATATTTAGACTGTAGACAGTTTTAAAAGCCAAGCAGTTGCTTACTTCATAAATGGGAGGTTAGGATTTTTATCCCTGGCTTGGTCAGACCCCTGACTTGAAAAATATTTAGGTACTGTCTTTATAACAATTAGTTGGTATTTGGAAATGAACGTCGAACAGTCAAGACCTTATATATCGAAAATCCTTTAGTCACGGCATAGAAAAGGACCACCATTGCTTGTTATCCCCTGCTTTTATAAGAAAGAGAGGTATATTAAACTTGAGTTTCTGTCCATCCTTTCCTCGGTCCTGAATTATTGTATGCACTAATTCTCTAAAACTATGAAGCACTTTTTCTTTCACAAAACTTGGGACAAAGCATACACATTGATAGGAGATGCATATATTATTAACCCCAGTTGGTTTGCTCATTTTCCTGGGAATTGTTGCTCTTTGATCATAAGTGCAAATCACAAAAAAGAACCTGCTAGCCGGGGATCCTAATTCACTGCATTTGCTTGTCACAATGTTGCATAGATATCATCAAACGCAGACAAAACAATCCATATCCACATCCCAATCCCAAAAGCATAAACAAACAGTCAATTTAGGGATTGTGTAAGAAACCAGAATAAAAGAGAAATACTCCCAGTCCTCTTAATCAGTTTTCTAAATTTTCTATTTTAGGGAAGCTGCAATGAAAAACAGAGTTTATGAAGAAGCAAAACTACAAGTAAACCAAGAAGCATGGGAAGAGACACGGCAACAAAGAGAACAGCAGTTACATCGAGAAGAAAGAGAAAGATTACTAAAGCAAAGATTAGCAGAGGTCGAAGCAAAGATACAGGCAGGGAATTTGCGTGTAAGTGTGCTAGTTCAGGGTTCTTACCATTCCTATATTTTCCTATATTTCCTATAATTTTGACCCTTTCCTATATTTTCATATATAATTTGAAAAACCTCCTATATTTCCTATATTTTTGTTACTGGTAGCTTCAGGAATTCAGAATTTGGACATTCTACCCGTTTTTAGTACACATCTGAGGCAAGATTAACATTTATTTATATCTAAAGCAGTAAGTGTACACTGCAGTTGCCAATATTTTATGCTTGTTAGTAAAAGGAGAAAAGAGAATGGCTGAAGGGGAGGAAAGGGGGCCATGGATGTATATTTAATGTGTAAACTATTTAAAAATATTCGTATAATTTTAATGAAAACTCACATAATTTCCTATAAAACTTCTATAATTTTGACCCCATATTCCTATTTTTCCTATATTTTTGGACCCCAAAACTGGCAGCACCCCTGCTAGTTAGATATAACTCAGTGTTTTTGTAATACTTTTTTTTAAAAAAGATACCTGCATTTTAAATTGGGAAGATTTGAAGTTCTAAAATATTGCAAAGTGAAACTGCATAATGACATGCATTCAATAGCTTATGTTCCTAATTGCAAAGATGCTATATTTTGACATTATCTTACATTTTGTAAGGACAACTAGATTTAATATCTTACATTTTGTAAGGACAACTAGATTTAATATCTTACATTTTGTAAGGACAACTAGATTTAATTTGCTAGTGTATCACTGTTGTTTTGGGAATTTTAGTGATCAGATTAGGAAATTTTAGTCATTTTTCCCCGGAGGGAATTTACTTTATTCGGTAGAAGTTTTAGGCAAACAAAATCACTGATAATATAGCAGTGTTTAATTAAGAAGGGGACCATGCAGCCATTGATCTCTTATTTTTCCAAAATGGTTTAATTGTTCAGGCCTTAATGGGCCATATTTAACATTCCATGAATTCAAAAATATTAATGTTCTGGTGTTTGAGAGGATTTTTTTTGTAAAAAAAAATGGCACTATCTGAAAAATCTTAGAATTGGCTGGCTACTTTTTGTAAGAATTTTTTAGAAATTATTAGCGAGTTACAATTTTGGCCATCATGAAAGGAAACATAGAGTATATGCATGGCCCCAAAATTTGCCCCATCTGAAAAATCCTTCAATGAACACTGGTCATTATCATAGGTTTCTCACACCAGCGACTAGGAAATCTAGCTATTTCACCCGGTGCTAGATATTCTGTCTTGTCCTGGTTGAGACAAATCACATGAACATTATCCTACCCTAGGATAACATGCAAAAATCTTATAGATGTAAAACATGGGATTTTCCTGTCCAATATGGGAGAAATCTCTTTCTAACACCAGCAACTAGGAAATCTAGCTATTTCACCTGTACTAGATATTACTGTCCCGTCCTGGTTGACAAAAATCACACAAACAATATCCTGCCCTAGGATTTTAAAGATTAAAAATCTTATACATGTAAAACGTTGGATTTTCCTGTCCAATATGGGAAAAATCTCTTTTCTACACCAGGGACCAGGACAACTAGCTATTTCACCAGTGCTATATTTACCTTCAAAATGAGTTTGATCTACAAAGTCACATGATCGTTACCCCTTTTATTATCAACCTGCCAAGAAATTGTTGATGCATTCTGTCTGTGTCCATTCATTCATTGGTCAGTGTATCACAATTTTGTTCTGACAGTTTTTCAATACTCTCAATCAGATATTGATGAAATTTATCAAGATTGATCAGTGAAAAGTGTAATTTTGCATATTATGATCTGGTTCATTTTTTCTAGCAGTTATGACCCTTTGAATTTTTGATAAATTCATGTAACAAATACCCCTCAGCAGATGACATTGCTTTCACTCTAAGGTATTGTTATCCCCCGCCTTTCAAAAAAAAAGCGGGGGTGGTGGTGGTATTATATTCAAGTTTCTGTCTGTCCTTCCTTTCGTCCGTCAGAAATTCATACCTGCGCTAATTCTCCAAAACTATAAAGCACTATTTCACCAAATTTAGTGCAAAGTATCAACATAAATAGGAGATGAGCATATGGTTAACCCAAGTTGGTTTGCTCATTTCCCAGGGCATTATGGCCCTTTTAAACATAAGTGCAAATCACAAAAACAGACCCCCTGCTGGCGGGAGGTCATAATTCACTGAATATGCTTAATGTCTTTATTTTAGGTTTTACACAGGCATTTTTCTGCATGGTATAATGTTGTATTAGAACGCCGTCTTCAGATGGGCAAAGCTAAAGCCCTCAATGACTGGAAACTTCTACTAAGAGCATGGAATGCATGGAAAACATTTGTACGTTCCAGAAAACTTGATAAAGAAACTAAACAACATGAAGTCAGCATTATTCAAACTCACAGGTAACTATGGCAACTGTTTTAGGGAAATACTGTCAGTCTATATAAGGCTATCTGGGATATCGTTGGACTGTTTTTGGGGTTGATGTTAGGCCCTATTCAAAATTAAAAATCTCATGTTTTTAACACTAATCTGATTTTCAAAAATAATGACTTTCTTTTCTTTTAGTTTTAAAGTAAATAACAAGAGGCCCATGGGCCTGATACGCTCACCTGATAACTAATGGCTAGCTGATAGATTTATAGAAAACATAAATACTAAACCGCAATGACTTTTTTCTTTACATCATGATAACCGTTGTATCAATACCTACAACATTCTAGTATACATGCCTATACAAAAAGTTTATAGTTTTCAAGATAATTAACCATTTCAGTATTGTTTCACATCTGTGACCTTGACCTTTGAACCCATGACCTTTTTCTTTATATCAAAATGAGCGTTGTATCAATACCTACAACATTCTAATATACATGCCTATACAAAAAGTTTATAGTTTTTGAGATAATTAAACGTTTCGGTATTGTTTCGCATATGTGACCTTGACCTTTAAATCCATAACCTTTTTCTATACATCAAAATGATTGTTGTATCTGTATCTACAACATTCTAATATACATGCCTATACAAAAAGTTTATAGTTTTCAAGATAATTAACCATTTCAGTATTGTTTTGCATCTGTGACCTTGACCTTTGAACCCATGACCTTTTTCTATACATCAGAATGATTGTTGTATCTATACCTACAACATTCTAATATACATGCCTATACAAAATGTTTATAGTTTTCGAGATAATTAACCATTTCGGTATTGTTTCGCATCTGTGACCTTGACCTTTAAACCCATGACTTTTTTGTATACATCAAAATGATTATTGTATCAATACCTACAACATTCTAATATACATGCCTATACAAAAAGTTTATAGTTTTCGAGATAATTAACCATTTCAGTATTGTTTCACATCTGTGACCTTGACCTTTGAACCCATGACCTTTTTCTATACATCAGAATGATTGTTGTATCAATACCTACAACATTCTAATATACATGCCTATACAAAATGTTTATAGTTTTCGAGATAATTAACCATTTCGGTATTGTTTCACATCTGTGACCTTGACCTTTGAACCCATGACCTTTTTCTATACATCAAAATGATCGTTGTAGCAATACCTACAACATTCTAATATACATGCCTATACAAAAAGTTTATAGTTTTCGAGATAATTAACAATTTCAGTATTGTTTCACATCTGTGACCTTGACCTTTGAACCCATGACCTTTTTCTATGCATCAAAATGATCGTTGTATCAATACCTACAACATTCTAATATACATGCCTATACAAAATGTTTATAGTTTTCGAGATAATAAACCATTTTGGTATTGTTTCGCATCTGTGACCTTGACCTTTAAACCCATGACCTTTTTCTATACATCAAAATGATTGTTGTATCAATACATACAACATTTTAATTTACATGCCTATACAAAATGTTTATAGTTTTCGAGATAATTAACAATTTCGGTATTGTTTTGCATCTGTGACCTTGACCTTTGAACCCATGACCTTTTTCTATACATCAAAATGATCGTTTTATCAATACCTACAACATTCTAATATACATGCCTATACAAAAAGTTTATAGTTTTCGAGATAATAATTATAATCAGAGGTAAAAAAAATTAGGTCACGACCTTCACAATTGACCTTGACCTCATTTTGAAGATACTAACAAGAAGATGTCAAAACTGAAAACCCCATGTCATTATCTGGTCAAATAGTCAAGTTATAACAATTTGAAGCTATTTTACGATTTTTTCAAAATTAAACGCAAAAACGCGTAACCTATTTTTTATCCGAATTTCATAAAATGAACAAACTATAGGCTTAAGACCCTAGAGAAGCCAAATATCACATCAGATTTTTTCTCCAATCAGTACTTTCGGAGAAGAAGATTTTTTAAGATTTTTGCACCCCTAGGTCACCTTGACCTAGTTATGGTAGCCATGGCAACGCCACGAACAAATCTGAATTGCACCGGCCCATATATACTTCTGACAAAGTTTCATTAAAAACTGTCCAGTAGTTTCAGAGGAGAAGTCGAAAATAGGTGTTAACGACGCACACACGCACACACGCACAAACACACGCCGCGCTATGCCATAAGCTCACATGACCTTCGGTCAGGTGAGCTAAAAATGAAAATAAATTCATATACAGTCAAACCTGCCTTACAGGCCACCTCTATATAAGGGCCACCTGCTTATAAATGCCAGCAGAATTGTATCCCCATTGTTCTTAATTCATATTATTTGAACATGTATATAAAGGCCACCTGCCCATAGAGACCACTTTTACTGGTTCCCTTGGGTGGCCTTTATAGACAGGTTTGACTGTATGCATATAAGTATTTTGTTCATTAAAGGTTCTCATCTGGCTATTTTAGAATAATTTTTTTTTCATTTCACAATTATTTTGCAACTACAGCACTGATTTTCACAATTAAAAGTGCTGGCCCCATTCACCAAAAATGAGAGTCTTGTCCTGAACCAATGTTTCTATACTAGCAACCATCCACTAGTTATGTCTAAAAAGAAACATTTAAGGGGGGGGGGGGGGGGGTATGCACAATTTTCATGGTGAGTCTTGTACCCCGAATGTATCTTCTTGGGGAAAATTTCTTATTTCCCTTTGTTCACTTTCCCAACCATCAAAACGGTGAAAATTTCTTGCAGTGAAATAGTTCAGAAGATCAAAACAATGTGAAAGTGTCATCCTTCTGCTAATGTTTCTTCTTATATGTATTTAATTTCCCTGTGTTTTCTGTATGTCTTTTAAGGAAAAACCAGCTTGCTGAATCACATCACAGACATTCATTACTTAGAAAATATTTTGTTGCTTGGCAACAATGGGTTCATAATGAACAGGAGAGGCAGGAATTAGAGAAAGCTCAAGAAACAACTCGAAATAAAATGTTCGCATTATTAGAAGCTGCCGCTACAGGGAAATTATGGTCGGATAAAAACGATGCTGTGGAGACAACGAGAACTGGTGGATCAGTGCCTGATACAAGACGACATGCTTCAGCAAGAAATAGACTCGAACCATCAAACTCATCAGAAGTGGTTTGTATTTTTGTAAAATTATGTGTTGGCATGGTTACATCTGAAAGGTTTAATAGACATCATCAATATTGTAAAATTTATAAAGTACTCAATCCTCAATTGATTGAATTGATTGGTTGAATGGAGTTTTATAACTCAGTCAAGAATACGTAAGTGTGAGGTCGTGGGTTTAATCCCGGCCGGGTCTGACCCAAGACTTGAATGTGGGTAGTGACTGTTCTTTCGCCAAGCACTCGGCATTACGATATGAAAGTCACGGTTCTTTCGGATGGGAACTTAAATTAAACGAGGTCCCGTGTTACGGTGGGCTTGGCACGCTAAAGAACCCCGCTGTATAATGCCATCAGCGCAACGTACAGCAAAATTTCTGCACCTTCTCCTATAGCTGGCGACGTCTCGATATAAGTGAAATATTCTTGACTAGGACATTAAACACCATTTATCATTCACTCAGTCAAGAATATTTCAAAAATATTGAAATGGCATCAGCTATAGGTGAAGTGACAGAATTTTTTTACTTTTGCAGTGCACTCAGAGCATTGTGTAGGCAGGATTCTTTTGCATGCCATGCCTGCTCTGACATGGGGCATCGGTTTTTAAGGTCACTTCTGAAAGACTCTGTGACTTTCATTTCTAAATCCTGAGTGCTTGGCGAAAGAACAGTCACCTATTTTCAAGTCTTGGTCAGATCTCCACCAGGGTTTCGAACCCACGGCCTCCCACAATACAATGACAACTCTTCCAGCTGAGCTACTGTTGTGGTCAATGCTCAAGGTATTAGTCACCAATATATCTCAAGATATCTCACAAATCTGGATAACTTAAACAAGTGAAAATCTTACCTAGGGGGGGGACTCTGTGATCGGTAAGAGTGCTTGGAAATTTTGACCTGTTCACAATGATACAATTTTCATGTTAATACATAGATTTCTTCAGCAACAAACACTTTTGATTGTAAGTTAAAATTGCCTTTCTTGTTATATAAATGGTTTTACATGGATTTTTAGTGGAATTGCAACAAAATTGAATTTGACTATTAATTTGGTGATGCTGGCGGTTCAGGATAGTTTTCTGGCCTTTTATTCTAAACACTTGTAGATATTGAACTAATAGTTGGTATGTGAGTCTACCATTATGAGTTACAGATTCCTTCTGGTTCATTAAATTGTATGAAATAATGTTAACAGACCACGGACTTCTGTAAAATTTCTTTAAAATAACAATTTTTACCTGCCTTTTATAAGTGCTTGTAGATATTGAACTATTCAGTATCTACAAGCACTTATAAAAGTCAGGTATTTGGTATGTAAGTCCCCATCTTGAGTTACAGATCAAATGTGAGTTTTGTTCCAGCCCACCCCAACTCATTTTATAAAATCTTGCATATATTGAACAAAAGTTTTGTATGTGAATCGTACATTAATATTTAGAATATAAAGTTGCAACTCGACTTTTGCACCCTCGGAGCTCCAGATAAGAATTTGACATGAAGGGAATCTAAAGAGTATCGACACTGATCCATAAAAATGTAAATAGTATTTTCAATTTTTAAAGCCGTTAATAAGTATAACTTCTAACAATAATACAGTAGCAACATCTTCATTGTGACAATGGCATTTCACAGTTACTTGGGTCAGGAGTTCAACCCTCATAGCAGGCTCTACTGTTATAAGAATTGTAAAGGGTAATGAGGATTTTCAGAGGGTTTTGATACCCTTACATTTACAATTTAAAGAGTATTTTTAAAAAATTAAAGTGTATTTACAGACACTCCTCTTATCTGGAGCTCTGCACCTTGGTGGCTATTGATTTTTTTCCTTTCTAAATTCACAGGATGCTTTCTTTGCTGGGTCAGTAAAAAGACCACAGACATCTCACAGTGATGTGTCCATTATTTCCACTGAAAGAAGTGAAACTGAACCTAAAAATATCAAACATAACAAAATACCAACACAAGCTTGGCAGATTACCAAGAAACATGTCAATCTGACAAAGAGTCAGATTGGTAACCTTGGCGATGGTGACTATGACAACCGCTCAGAACACTCGGATCAAAAGATCAGGAAAAGGTTTGGAACTCAGCCATGGATGAATACCAAATATGTGGTGAATAATTTTGAAAATCGGCATGCTGCTCAGCAGAAAATTCTTCAAGAACAGCAGAAACAGTTGAAAGAACAACAGAGATTGATAGAAGAGTTGAAATATGGTCAACAACAAATAGCTCTTAAAAGTCAATTACCTGGTGGACAAAATTCATCAGGGCCGACCTTGTCTTCCCCACCATCTGGCCCGACCTTGACCTTGCCGCCACCACAAGCAAACGTGAACGTGAAGGATACTACATCACCACAGCAGCTTAATAATGTGTCCTATGTTCAGATGTTGCCTGGTCAATTACAGCAGGTGGAGCATAACGATGTTGTCAAGGAGAAACAAACAAATGTTGCCATGGAAACAGCAAGAACAGATGCTAACTCTGAAGCTGTTTCCACGGAAAGGTAAGCAAAGCCGTTGAAATAAATGGTTAAATTTGCCTTAAAGGATACCTCTATAATAGGATTATCTGCTTTTAAAAGCAAGTGAAATTTTATCCCAATGCTGTTTCAGGCTAGATGAACCTGTGTAAAAGGGCCACTTTTTCAGGTTCCCTTGGATGCACTGTATGTATTTATCATAGTGTGCATGAATTTTAGAACAAATTATAATTTGGGTAAAATAATTGTTTTATCATATATATCCAGTGTTTTATTTATAAATTGTCTGTGATATAACTGGTTTTCATCAGTTTAGAAATAGTTTTATTAAAAATTTATTCGTTATTATTTTTAATTTTGCATTTTAATACGTTGTGTTATTGATACTATTGTATCTTTTACTTTTTTTAGCCGCGAATAGCTGCAATAATGCTGATGCGGCTTTAAACAATAACTAACTCACTCACTCACTTAATTTGGGTAAATTTATGTGGACTTGAATTAGCTTTAATTTCATAGATCTCCATGTGCACTATAGCTGAATTTAATTTTGCGGTGAATTTCAAATAGTTGAGTAGAGTAATGGTGTTTAACTTCCCAGTTAAGAATATTTTACTTATATCGAGACATCGCCAGCTTAGGCAAATATGCAGAAATTTTGCTCTTGCGTTGCCCTGATGTCATTATACAGCAGGGTTCTTTATCGTGCCAAGCATACCGTGACACGGTACCTCGTTTATTTTAAGTTCCCATCCGAAAAAATCCTGACTCTCATATCGTAATGCCAAATGCTTGGTGAAAGAACAGTCACTACCCACTTTCAAGTCTTGGGTCAGACCTGGTCAGGGTTCAAAACCATGACCTCCCACTTACGGAACGAGCACTCTACCATCTGAGCTATCCCGGTGGTTTGATTTCAATTAGTGATACTTTATCATCAAGAAAATTGCTAAATCAGTACACAACTAAAATTGTTAGCAGTTTGTGGGTGATTTATGTTCAAAGTGATACCATGTGCACATTGTGCGCTCATGCTTGTTTAAGTAGGTTTCCCAGGAGATTTTGCAATGTGTTGCTGTACTAGTGAAACGAAACAACTCAAAGGTTCAAATTTAAAGTGTAGTCAAAACAAACTATAATTTTATGCAAATAATTTTTCAGACAGATGCATGACAGTCAAAAATGTGAAAAATCCAAACAATTTTCCCACTTATTAAGTTACAAACAAAATAACAATTCCAATGTCTATAGCATGTAAAATTGCATCACCTACCCAAAAGTTTCAAAAGCCCACTGGACTATAAAGAAACAAGTTTCAAAGTACAAATGATAGCCTTGGGCCACTGGGCCCCCATGTAGTTCCCACAGAATGGTTGTGGACCATGAAATGTTTTTATCCCCGGCATATTGAAGAAGGAGCTGGATTTAAAAATTCCAATTTCCATCTGTCCAGACAGCATCAACATTGATATGGGATGCGCATATCATTAAAGCAAGTTGGTTTGCTCATTTTCTTGGGAGTAATGGCCCTTTAAACTAGGTCCAAATCACAAAAGAATCTACAGGCAAGGAATCCTAATTCACTGACTTTGCTAGTTCATTATACCCCCGTTTCTAAGTTGGGGGGGGGGGGTGTGGTGGTGGTGTTATACTGGCTTACCCAAAACAAAACTTTTGATAATAGTTTTCTCAGCAACTACTAAACACAGCCACTTGAAATTTTGTATACAAGTTCAGTATGAGGTCCCTTGTCACAAGTACTGATTTTAAGTCTGCCAGACATCTACTTTGGGTTTACAGACTAAGTTTTATTTTCAACATTTATGGTCATCGGTTGAACTTAAAATCAGGGGTATACTAAGTGAGTGTTAGTATATTGTTTCTACATTATATTTACTATAGGTCTGGGAATTCATCAGAGCCGATGACTGGTCGAACGGCATCAACAAATATCACCCAAACTACATCAAATGCAAAATATCTGGCTATGGTACAAAGTAAGTATAAAATGTATAATGTGCTATAAAGTCCACTTGTCTATGGCAACCGGTCTGAAGTATCCCCAATGGATTTTACTATATAATGACCCTCTATATAGAGTCCACCTGTCTAATGTGAATAAAGACCACCCTTTCTAGTCTCAAATGACTACTTACAGTATATGTTTACTAGTTCATGAGGCGACCCTCTATATAGAGTCCACCTGTCTGTTAAGTCCACTTTTGCTCAGTCTCCTTGGTGGTCTTTATACACAGGTTATACTGTATATATCCATAATATCAATGGTAAAAAATACAAAAATAGTAGTCTGACAATTGACAAGTGAAATAAATTTCCAGCAAGTAAAAATGCTGGCTCGAAAGGGTTGTCTGTCAAGTAAAAATGCTGAATGCAACCAAAATTGCACTAATTTGCCAGCTTGGCATTCTGCCAAATCTGGCTGGCAACCTGGAAAATTTCAACTTTGGAATTTAAAATTGCCCACTTGGTCTCCATGGCTGAAATTGATGTTTCTTACACCATACATGAATTGAGTGATAGAAACTTAACTGGAGCATAAAAAACCTTCTTGGTAGCACAAGGTCTACTGAACAAAACAGGTAGTGGATATATCTACACAGAGCAGACTTGGAATTGAGTTGAGAAATCTTGTTTAACAATCCCAGTCAAGAATATCTCACTTATATTGAGACGTTGCCAGCTATAGGCAAAGGTGCAGAAATTTGCCCATGTGTTGCGCTGATGGCATTATACAGCAGAGTTCTTTATTGTGCCAAGCCTAGCTTGACATTGGATCTTATTTTAAGTTCTCATCAGAAAGAACCTTGACTTCCAAATCGTAATGTTGAGTACTACCCACTTTCAAGTCGGGTCAGAACTGGTTGGGGTCGAACCCACAAAGCTCCCACTTACAGAGCAAGCACTCTACCAACTGAGCTACTGCAGTGGCTTACACAGAGCAGAAGTGATGGTGTAAGTTATAACACATAACAAAAACACATAAAGAAATAAGTGAGTTAGATATTACACATGTTTTATTTTTCATTCAGAAATGGAAGATAGAGCTGCTGAAAGAGCAAGAATAAAAGCTGAAAGAGATGAAAAAAGAAGAAAAGCTGAAGAGGAGAGATTGGTAAAATACTGATTCCAGTAATCATACATATATAAAAACAAAATATCTGTACATGCTATACAGCTTCACTGACAGTTACAACTTATATTCATCTTGATCTGGCTTGTTGGCTCTGATGTTTACAAGTATGGGGTTTTATTGATGGAGGAAAAGGGTCCAGTGAAAACACAGCAATATCATTTATCCCAACTCAGATAAAAATCCTTTATTGAACAAAAATCTGTGAGATATGGCATGTATGATCAATTAGCAACCTAATATGGGGTTATATTAGGTCACTAGTGATTATCTCCCTTGTCCCCCCCCCCCCCCAAAAAAAGAATTTGGTCAATAGTGATTATGTCCCCTGTAACCTATATAAACAATGGTGTCATCAAAGTTTTGCTGTTTCTGCAGATGTACTAATGAACATCTTGAAGATCAAGATCTTTAGTGGGATAAATTCGTAACACAGTGATTTAGTGACCTAGGTAATATGGAAATATTATGGAGTCAGTTATCGCATCATGCAATACAAATTTCAAGGGGTTAACTTCGGGGAAATCACAAAAACTTCATGTCGTGACATAGGTTTTGGTATGAATTCGCAAAAAAAAAAAATTGTCGCGAAATTAAAGTGATTTACAGTAATCAATCATCAGCATATCACTAATCACCCAAATCTTTTGTGAATTATAAGTATAGCTTCAAGAGTGATTATTTTATGTTTTGTATCACTTTAGGTTCAGCTACAAAAAGAAGAGGAGGAACTTAAGAAACAGATAGAAGAAGAAAAACGAGCAAAAGCAGCCGCCTTCAGGGAGAAAAAGAGGCAAGAAAAAGAAGTAAGCAAAGATACTGTGACCAAAACAGAGATTATTTCTTCTTTTTTTAATTTAGAAATGAACTTAATTTTTTTTTGTCATGGAAGTACGAAAGAATTGGACATTTTGCATGCTGAATAAATCAGTACTCAAGTTTTGTTACATGTGCAAAATAACTGAGGTTGGGGATAAAAGAAGCTTTTTGTTTTATGCTTTCCATGAATCGCTCAGAAAAGAAACCTGTAGACCATTTTAAACACAGCATTCAATTTGAAAAAGATCGGTTTTGTCATTTTCTACAAAAAAGATACATCTAAAAATAATCAACACAAATGCTATTGTGTAACACATGGAATGTAGACAAACTTCATTCATGGTTTTTATACCCCCCGCAAACTTGAGGGGATATATAGGAATCACCATGTCTGTCTGTCTGTCGATCTGTCCATGTAAAATCGTGTATGGGCCATATCTCATCAATGCTTTGAAGGACTCTCATGAAACTTCACATGAATAATCTTCATGGTCCAAAGGTGTGTCATGACCTTGAACCAAGGTCATATTGGAAAGATCAAGGTTGCAGGAAAACTTTAAATGTTGGTATTTGGCTCTTAAAAGACAGTTTTAGTTTATTTTGCAAAGTACTTTATGCTGGTGCTCCTATGTTCTATTTTCAGAGGGAACTACAGAAACAACAGCGAGAAGAACATCTTAAACAGTTACAAGCAGTAGCAGAAGACCATTATGTAAAATCTGTAATGAAGTATCGAGGACTTCTACCGTTCAAAAAACTGTTACAATTAGCCAATGAAAATAAAGAAAAGGCTATTCATCATCATTCTACAGTAATCTTAAGGTTAGATCTAGTAATTCTTATACAGGGTTCGAATTTGGGGCTGGCATACTGGCAAAATGCTGGTGGTTTTCACAAAGTACGAGTGGAAAATCTACTTACATGCTAAAGAAAGTAAGTGCCATTTCTTTTTCAAAATAGAATCGTCAGGTATCACAAGAGTTCAACATGTCATAAGCTATATCTAGATACAAAAATTGCTCAAGAGAAACAGCTGCAGAACAACCAAATACAAGTAATATAATTAAATTACAAACACATAAGAAACTTTTTAGTGTGAAAAAATAAAATTGCAAGTTGAAAACTAAGAATGCCATTAGGAAAAAATTCAAAATTAGTACTGGCAGACGTTTCTACCCCTGTTTTACTACCACAGTAGTGCTTTGGTTGAGTGCTTGCTACATATTTGAAAAGTTCAAACCCGGGCGGGATTGAACCAAAACTTGAAAACAGGTAGTGACTGTTCTTAACCATTAAACTGTCTAGAAATGGCGTTTATAGTGCTATAACTTCCATTGCCGTGCAAAGCAAACCAAATAACGTGAGCTAGCACATTATGACTAGTTTGCTTTGCACGGCAATGGAAGTTATAGCACTATAAACGCCATTTCTAGACAGTTCAATGGTTATATTTACATTTCGCATTTTTTGAAAATCTTATTTTTGTTTTTGAATCCTGAAATAAATTTAAAACACTGTCGTGTACGACATGCAATTCCAATTCCTGGAACAGCTTATCAATGACGTCACGAGCATAGGTGTCAGCAAGAAATGAGTGACGTCACATTAGCAAATGTAATTATAGTCCTATAACTTCATTTGGCCTAAACAGAGTTTAATACAATCAAACACCATAAATGTAAATATTTTTGTCTAGCATTTAGAAATGAAATTCCCGGTGTCCTTCTAAAGGGACCTTAAAATCTGATGCTCTGTGTAATCGTAGACATAGCATGTTGAAGAACCCTCCCTGCTTATTGCTCTGAGTGCACTGTGAAGGTCAAAGAGCTAGGTTCACTAACTGGCAAAATTGGCCCTGTTTCAGATATTTTTGATACTTGTACTACAAAATACTATAATGGATACTCTTCAAAACAACAAAAAAAAAATTCTATGAAATGCACTGGTTATGTGGTAAGGGGATCGATTCCAAGGAAAATATTCATAAGTTAAAAGATAAATTAAAATACTTCATAAAAAATATGATATTAATATTCAACTCGGTATTTAGATTTCTATATTTTTAGGGCAGTATTTTCCAGTTAGTGAACCTAGCTCTTTTCTTCTACTTCACTTATAGCTAGTGACATCTAAGCTACACTTAGTGCAAGAAAGGTCGTCATTTGGCATACGGGAGATCCTTGGTTTTCCATATTGGACAATCCAGCTTGAGCATTTTGTATAATTCATAAGCACATACTTTAGACCACTTAGCCGCAGAGGAAATTTATAAGTTAAAATTCTAGTTTTAATCTTACTTCAGCCATCCCATTCCTTATGCATGATTTATTTTGTGATGTTAGCCAAGGATGTCAACTGAAGATCAAGAGTGTATTTTTAGTCCACTCTGGGTGAAACCGAAAGGAGGCTATAGGTTTTCCCTCCGACTGTCTGTCTGTCCTCAGACAGTTTTCCAGTCTTTTTCCTTAATTTGTTGATATTGGGTTCGTACTTGGTATGTACCATTATATAACTGACTTTCAAGTCAAGTTTGACTTAAACACAGTATCAATTAGTTTTGACAGAGTTATTGCCCTTTGAAATATTTACTTATGAAAAGTTTTCTGGGAGTTGACATGATTCTGCATCAACAGGATTTCTTTTTTTTAGAAGGTTACTGTGAAGATAGATATTATGATGCTAGCTAAGGTTTTCAAGCTCAGATGTTTGCTTGCTTTTGTTTTAGGAAAGTTTTAATGGCCTGGCGTCTACAAGCGAGAGAACTGGCTGAAGAGAAGGAGAAACTAGCTGATGAAATGTATAAATTTATCATAATGAAACATTACTTTGCCAACTGGAGAAAGGTATTATATTTGTCTTTAAAAATGTTTACTTGCAAGCCCCGTCTCTGATGAAATATTCAACCCTCAGGTGAGATTTCCCTATCCTACATGGATACTCATAATAGATTCTATTATTCTGTCATTTGACTGATACCCTGGCACTTTAGATTAATTTTTTCTTGCAAAAGATTTATTAAAGCGTAATTTTGCAAGGGCGCTCAGTCGCAAATTAATATATCACTTGAAAATTCCAAGAGCCGTTGTCTACAAACACAATTTAGAATTGATCAGTGTGCCCCCCCACCCCCAACATAGAATTCTGGATCCGCCACGGTATTTCATATGACAACCAGTAACTAATCACATACTAACTAATTAATGTTCACCAAATGTTATAACCACATATTTTTTTATACCTGTATAACTGTACACACCCTTACATACATCAATTGAATAAGATTAAATACTCAAATTTAGAATTAAATCCAAATTTTATTGATATTTTTTTCCAAAAAATTGCTGTCTAAATGACGGGTGATCGATCTTTGCATGATCATGTTGAACTGACCATACTGTAAAAACAAAATGGCTGATATAAAACCATTTTGATCAAACTGATGTATTATTTGACCCAAAATGACAAATCTTATTTATACTATAATTATCAGTTAAGCCTTTCATAATAACCTTATATAGCCCATATACATGTATATTATAAAATACGTAATAATAAAATATGTGGTAATAACACATTTCTTATTGCCACATACAGGGCAATAATCATTTCATTAATGTTCCATTTATTTTAAAATTAAAGCAAATATTTTCTCTCTTTCTAATTAAATGATTAGAAATTGTGAAATAATTCTTATATGAACATGATGAAAGATGTATAAATATCACTTCACTATAATGGAATAAATATCATTAACCCGAGTTGGTTTGTTCATTTTCCTGGAAGTTATGGCCCTTTGTACATAAGTGCAAATCACAAAATAATACCTTCTGGCAGAGAAACCTAATTCACTGAATTTACTTGACATTAAATAATTTATCAGAAGTTTTGAAATAATTCTTATATGAAAGATATGTTCTCTTGCAGTATAAACATCACATCACTATATGGGAAGGAATATCATTAACCCGAGTTGCTTTGTTCATTTTCCTGGGAGTTATGGCCCTTTGAACATCTCTGAATTCTTATTCACTGAATTTACTTGTTAAATAAATTATCAGAAGTTTTGAAATAATTCTTATATGAAAGATATGTTCTCTTACAGTATAAACATCACACTACTATAATGGAAGGAAGGGCAAGACGCTACTACGACAGAAATCTGAAAGAGAAAGTCTTGTTTGCTTGGTCGGAGTACGCTAGCAGAGAGAAAATAGAAATGTTAGAGAAAGAAAAAATGGCTCAAGATCATTACATATGGTAAAAAAAATTACAGTTAAACCTCATTTCAATGCTCTTTGGATAAATTTTTAACCTCAACTATGGCATGATATTATTGTAAAGGAAATTACAGTAAAATCTTGTTTTACTGATCCTTGATACTTTGTTACTTCACTTATTGACTTACAGAATTTCTAAGTCCAAAAATCCATTTCTTCTACTGTTTTGACTCGCAAGCTCGTGCAAATGTCGTCAACGAGGGACAATATTTCACAATATCAGTTCAATAACCCTTTTATTATATAGCAAAATAAATTTTGTTTACTTCCCACTAATATTTCATCTCAAAATACCATTTTTTCTCACAATACATAAATATTGCACTAGTTCTTATATACGGATATGAGAACTAGTGCAATACGACAACAACACAATAATGACGTCAGCATCCATGTAACAACAATTGTATGACGTCATAAATGACAGCATCATGTGACAAAGCATGCAATATGAAAAAATTGATTCGGGAAACCTCAGACTACAACAAAGTTTGCGTGCAAATATCGATATATATTGCACGCTAACACCTCGGGATTTATCCTTTAATTTCTATGTGATGCATATATTGCTATATAATAATGTTAAATATAGCCCACAATGGGTCATTTGACAAAATACAATTTTTATTTGCATGGGATTAACTTTCTTGACTTTGACAAGGACAAAATAACCATGGAAGTAAATTGTCTCAAACATGTTTCCCAAAATGATATTATTTATACCAAATATTTGGCTGAAATCCATATAGCAAAAGTTAATAGTCATAAATATTATTTTAAAAGGAAAGTTAATGGATTAGTTTGTGTGTTTTTGATTATACATTTACTAAATATTTGACTATAGTCCATACTTTTTCCCCGGACCTCCTCCCATTCACGATAATAGTTAAACTTCGCCTCTATCGGCCGTGTATCATTCAGTTGCCATCTTCCTACTCTGTGGGCTCTGTCTGGTAAAAATCATTTTATTATTAGGTTGGTTGGTTGGTTGGTTGAATGTTGCTTAACGTCGCATCAGCAATTTTTCAGCTATTCGCGACGAGAACTATTAAATTAATCTCTATGGATTAATCTATGAACAATTTTTGTGTATGCATGTGAAGTGCGAGTGTGTTGTATGGTCTGCCTTGTACTAGCACACACTCAGGACGACTTTACCATGCTAGCTCACAGAGTCAGTATGCCGCAGATAAGCGTACCACTTCCCCATTCCATTATACTGATACCAGGTGAATCAGTAAAGGCCAACGGTAAGGAAAATTTACTTTCCCACATGTGGTCCGAGCGGGACTCGAACTCACAGCGGTAAAAGATCCTGGATTTGAAGACTGACGTCTTATCCATTAGGCCACCACGCCCTCACATTAGGAAAAGCAAGAAAGTTGATAGCTGCAAATATAGGTTTTTTTTACAGTAAGGCATCAATGACCCCATGACCTTTTCTAGAATAAACCATACTCCATTTATGATTTTTTTATTTATAGGATGCTGAAAAAACGATGTTTTAACACTTTAAGAGAATATCCTGTTGAGCGGATCAAGGAAAAAGAGCGACGAAAAAGAAGAGAAGAAATGCGCATAAAAGTGGCATCCATGTTACCAGACTTTGAAGGTTTAAAACTGCAAACCAGTTCAAATCTAGATGAAACGTTATGATAGTTACTTAGTCTTACAGTAATTCTAAAAAAAAAAAAAAATGATAATAAGATTTTACAGGGCTCAAGTTTATCAAAAAATTTTAGGTGCCAATCAAAAATTTTAGTTGCCAATTTGAAAGTAAAACTATACATTTTTTTCCTTGTAGCTCTTTTACGAACACCATTTATAACCTGCTTTGAAAACCTGTGACAAATGATTTGCTTATTCGGTCATTAATATGTGTTACAAGAGTAGTGTACAACAAGCTTTTTCTGGAAATGCTAAGTCGGATTTTAATCCTGGAAATTTTGTTCATCAAATTGGCAACTTACAGGAAAATAATGGTTCCAAAAATCAAAATTTTAGTTGCCATGGCACCTATTTTAATTTAGTCCAAACTCTGAGCCCTGCATAATGAATGGTATGAAATGGAATGTATTAAAAATCAATGTATGTGACTTTTGTTTTGACCATGGTGTTTCCATTCCTGGTGTCCAAAATTGCCATTGGTTACTAATTTCTAGAAATACCAGCCCTTTCAACAGATTTTAAAGTAGCCGACAAGTTTTCTGGAGTAAAAGTTTTCATTTGTAACTCTATATAAATGTAATACTGATGAATGAAAGTAGGCACCAGACAAAGTGTAGAAATACCAAAGTAGACGACAGGTTTTACTGGTTGCTGGCTTCTATTGAAACCGCTGAATACTATCCCAAAAGTAACCTATTTTTGCACATTTGTGAAAGAATACTTTAAAAAAGGACTTTATTTTCACATAATTTGGAGATTTATCTATCAAAGATTTTAAGATGGTAGAAACCTATCCAAAGGTCAAGATTATACCAAATAATCAGACCAGAACATATGATTCTGTATGGTAAATGGGTGCTACATGGAAATTATAGATGTATATCCATCTGGCATTACAACTTATTTATTTATTTTAGTTGAGGTAGTAGCAATATTTTGAGAGTAGGTCTCGGGACACTCATGCATTAGCCTTCATTAGCCTGCACTGACAGTTACAAGACTTGTGTTTATCTAGTTTCATCTATATCCATTTTGTGACATCTTGACATATTTAATATTTTAGTTGAGGTAGTAGTACTTTTTTGAGGGCACCTGGTAGGTCTCCTCGGGGACACTTTGAACTTCATTCATAAATTTCCATTCATTAGCTTGCTCTTTTATCTGAATACTTGTATTTATTTAATTCCATTGTATTTCTCTCATTAGACTTGTGTTCATCTAGTTACATGTAAATACATTTTGTGGCATCATCTTAACTTATTTAATATTTTAGTTAGGAAGGACCACTCTTTTGAGGGTAACTGGTAGGTCTCCTCGGGGACACTTTCATCTTCATTCATAAGTTTTCATTCAATATCTTGCACTGATGTCTTGATACATGGCATGTATTTACATTTTTTTCAGTCATAAGATTTGTGTTCTTCCAGTTACATGTATATACATTTTGTGGCATCTTACTGTAAAACATAAAATTTTCGCGTGCATGTTATTTTCGCGTAATTCGCGAGTTCATAAAAAATCGCCAAAATAATATGCGCGAAAATTTTGACCAAATAAATATGAATAGACTTTTACGATTTTTACATGAGGGGCTCAAGATGGGATCGGGCTCTCAACGGGGTATCACGAAAATTTCATGCCGCGAAATGACTTTGATACAAATATCGCGAAAATATCATGCCGCGAAAATAAAGTGTTTTACAGTATCTAATCAAATTATTTTGGCTGAGTTAGTAGTACGGATACTCTTTTAGAGGGTACCTGGTAGGTCTTGGAGACACTTTTGCGTATGTCACTCAATGTAATGTTAAGTTAAAACAATGTTCCAAATGCTTCTGGGGTGAAACGGAAAGTCTGATAAATAAGCATGTCCTAAGAAAATTAAACAAACTGTGCTGTTTGTACTGTCTAAAACCAGAAGGGATGAAGCAACTGATCAAAGTCAAAGATACTGAGCAGGCTATCACTGAACCTGGTGATGAATCAGTTGCAAGTGAAAGTGTAAAAACCTGCCACTCCAAAACAAAAGTTAACTAAAATTGAAAGTAGAATATTTGAAATTTATGAAAAACCCAAGAATTAAGAAATAAATAAAATACAAGTTTTTGTGAGTTAGTCTTGGAGGATAATTCTGTTTTCAACAACACATTTTAATCTGTAACCTGTCATAGTTGTTTCATTTCCTACAAATCCATTCATAGCTATCTACATTAACAGTATTTATTTTGAATGTGCTTTTTTATATATTTTTGCTATATTAAACTGATGTATCGCCGGCCACACCTTTAATGTTCCAACACTGGCCACCAATACAGTACAAAAGCAGTGTCACGGCAACTAATGATGTACTAGAGTCAGTGACGTCATTTAATGGCAGAATTCAGACTGAGTTTTCATTCTTTTTGCCTGTAAATCAAGCATGCCGGTCCTTTGTCAGAACATTGTGAGCGTGGCCAGCGATACGTCACAAAGTTGTATTATGATGCTACAATGTAATGAAAATTTAAATGCTTTTACTTTATTTCTTCTGAATGACCTTGTACACATTTGTGGGGCCCTGATGTATATAAGTTTTGTGGTATCTTGACTCACATCTTTGATATTTTAGTATTTGAGTTCAGCTAGTAATGCTCTTTTGAGAGTTAGTCTTAGTTGATAATTCTGTCTTCACCCATACATTTTAATCCGTATTCAGTTATAGTTTATTTCCTATAAATCCATCCATAGAAATGTTAGTAGCGTATATTAACATTATTTATTTAAGAAATAAGCTAATTTTCCAATGTCTTTATGAACTTGCAATTGGCCGTTTGTGCAAAAATTTGAGACAGTCCATTATACATTGCAAGTTCATAAAGACATTGGAAAATTATCTTATTTCTTATATTTACAATATTTATATAAAATTAATTTTATTGCCGTCTCACATTTTCCATGTTAATTTGAAAACAATTTTGAGATACAATGTTGGTGCACCTTCTCATAAAAATGGGTCGTCTCCTGCCGGTCAATGAGAGCATTTGACATCTGACATCATCATGTCAGCATGTGGAGCATTGTCTCTATGAAGTGGCAAAGTATTGTCGATTGCAAAGATATTGCAATTGTAAATATTTTGTACTTTAGAACTAGGAATAAATATTTAGTGTTAGGCTTGGATAATATTTCTATCTTCAATACTTCCTAATCCATTACCTTACATACTGTAGATTGGGAAATTTTCGTGTCATCTAATTTTAGCGTGAAAGCACTTTAATATTTATTCACGTCTTTTAATTTTCACGTGATCGCGACTCTGTAGTTATGATTTTAATTACTGCTTATTTTTCGCGAAACTTTTATTTTCACGAATTTACACCAAAATAAAACGATCGCAAAAATTTCCCAATTTACAGTACATGTAGTTGTTTCATTTCATATTGTTTGAACCTGTCCAACTGCCCATTAAGTCCACTTTTACTGGTTCCCTTAAGTGGACTTTATAGACAGGTTTGACTGTAGTTGTTTTATTTCCTACAAATTCATCCATAGAACTTTTAGTTAAGATTATGTATATTTTGTACCGTAGAACCAGGAATAAAAATTCAGTTTTCAATTTAGAATGTACCTTTTTTATAAATTTTTGCTATTATTGATAATACAGTTGTATTATGATGATTTAATAAATGTAATAAAAAGTTAATGCTTTTGGATTTTATTTATTTTTTTTTTTGCAGTCAAATGTGATAATCGAAGTTCATTGCACTTTTTAGAGGTTTCAAAATTTCACAGAATAAAGTTTAAGATGTTAAGATCTGTGATAAATGCTAATATTAAATAAAATATTAAAATATTGATTTTGACATTGATTGATTGATTGAATGAATGGGATTTTACATCCCAGTCAAGAATATTTCACTTATATCAAGACATCACCAGCTATAGGCTAAATGGCAGAAATTTTTAACTTTGCAATGCGCTCAGGGGAAGATGAAGGGAGGGTTCTTTTGCATGCAACACCTGCCATTACACCGAACATTGGTTTTCAAGGTCTCTTCAGAAGGACCATGTGACATTCATTTTTAAATGCCAAGCGTTTGGCAAAAGAACATTCACTTCCTGGTTTCAGGCCTTGGTCAGACCCGAGCAGGGTTTGAACCCACAATTTCCCACATACATAGTGAGCACTCTACCAACTGAGCTCTAGAAGTGGCCTAAAATTTAAATAGCTTTTATTCTTAGATTATGGATTCCATTTTAATAGTCCTTCATAATGAAATCAACATATCACCGACTATGCCTTTTATGTTCCGACACTGGCTGCCATCATGGTACCAAAGCAGTGTCACAACAACTAATGATGTACTAGCATCTGTGACGTCATTAAATAGCACCATTCAGGCCCAGTTTTCATTCTTTTTGTGCGTGATTCAAGCATGCCAGGCCTTTGTTGGAACATTGTTGGCTTAGTTGGCGATACGTCAATTGACCAATCCAAAGAACATTGTACAACTAGTAACAAGATACTCGGTGCAGAATAAAATATTGCCACTGGCCTAGATTTGAATCCCACACTGGATAGATCCAAGTATGATAAAGCTTGTCAGTTCACTTGCTGAAGGTCAGTGGTTTTCTCTGAGCATTATCAAGTTTCTTCCAACCCTCCATAACTGACCACCTTGATACATAAGTGAAGGAATCTGGACAACATTTCTCCACTCCATTCCTGGACTGTAAGAAGAGAGTGTTTGCAAAAAAAAGTTTGGCAATGTGGCGCAAGACCTGGAACTTTCTGGCCAGTTCAGAGATGCAAGATCTGGAACTTTGTGGCCAGTTCAGAGGTGCAAGACCTGGAACTTTGTGGCCAGTTCAGAGGTGCAAGACCTGGAACTTTGTGGCCAGTTCAGAGATGCAAGATCTGGAACTTTGTGGCCAGTTCAGAGGTGCAAGATCTGGAACTTTGTGGCCAGTTCAGAGGTGCAAGATCTGGAACTTTGTGGCCAGTTCAGAGGCATGAGACCTGGAACTTTGTGGCCAGTTCAGAGGTGCAAGACCTGGAACTTTGTGGCCAGTTCAGAGGTGCAAGATCTGGAACTTTGTGGCCAGTTCAGAGGTTCAAGATCTGGAACTTTGTGGCCAGTTCAGAGGTGCAAGATCTGGAACTTTGTGGCCAGTTCAGAGGTGCAAGATCTGGAACTTTGTGGCCAGTTCAGAGGTGCAAGATCTGGAACTTTGTGGCCAGTTCAGAGGTGCAAGACCTGGAACTTTGTGGCCAGTTCAGAGGTGCAAGACCTGGAATTTTGTGGCCAGTTCAGAGAACTTTTGTGGCCAGTTCAGAGGCATGAGACCTAGAACTTTTGTGGCCAGTTCAGAGAGCGCGAGACCTGGAACTTCTTTAGCCAGTTCAGAGGCATGAGACCTGGAAATTTTGTGGCCAGTTCAGAGACATGAGACCTGGAACTTTTGTGGCCAGTTCAGAGGCACTAGACCTGGAACTCTTATGGTGCAAGACCTGGAACTTTGTGGCCAGTTCAGAGGTGCAAGACCTGGAACTTTGTGGCCAGTTCAGAGATGCAAGATCTGGAACTTTGTGGCCAGTTCAGAGGTGCAAGATCTGGAACTTTGTGGCCAGTTCAGAGGTGCAAGATCTGGAACTTTGTGGCCAGTTCAGAGGTGCAAGATCTGGAACTTTGTGGCCAGTTCAGAGGTGCAAGATCTGGAACTTTGTGGCCAGTTCAGAGGTGCAAGACCTGGAGCTTTGTGGCCAGTTCAGAGGTGCAAGACCTGGAATTTTGTGGCCAGTTCAGAGATGCAAGACCTGGAACTTTGTGGCCAGTTCAGAGGTGCAAGATCTGGAACTTTGTGGCCAGTTCAGAGGTGCAAGATCTGGAACTTTGTCAGTAGGATAGCCAACCCGGCCAGCGCATTGATTCATCAAACAAAATTTCACGCGCAGACAAAGTGAAAAAATTGTCAAAAATTTGAATTCACTCGAGGCGGTAAAATTACATAATATTTATTTCACTGCGAGTTTTTAATACTATTTGTAGTATTTTATCGTCTTTTGAGGACAAAAGTAAGTCATTAAAGACGATTTTTATCAAAGTCGGTGAGAATTTAACAATTTAAATCGTAATTGAATGTTAGGCACCGGCGAAAAATTGAAAATTGAAACTTTAAAAAAAATAATTCTGTGTACGCAGTTCCTCATGCACCAAAGATGTTTTTACATGAACGGAAAGAATTTTTTCTCACGGTTATTTTGATGTATAATTTGTCAAATAATTTTCTTTACACAAAAAACGTACCAGTTTCAAATGTCAAAAAAATCGATGACATTGCCGGATTCTCGATCATGGGCCGCCCCCTTTCCGGCTAATTTGACACAGAAAAAATGCTAAGACAGCTTCCTTATTGTATGTAATGTATCAATTTGATAATCGAGAGACGCTGTGGATATATTTTTGTTGAAATAAAGTAAGTTTTTCCCTAAAAATGTTGTATTTTCACTCCATTTCTCGTCTAATCTGCCGATTTTTTGGAACTACTTCTAGTCGGACATATTTGATTAGCATTCGTCCCGCTTCGATCACAATTTTAGCATGCAGAAAATGTCATCGTGTATTTTGGACAAAATAGTCAAGCTTTTTTGCCTTATTTGTCATGTATGATCGATCTGCATGGCTGTTTAACACATTAGATACGCATGTGTTCTAATTTTACCCATATGGACTCGGGATACAGTGTACAGTGCAACCTGCTCATGTAGTGCTAGTTAGGAATTTTTGTGGCCAGTTCAGAGGCATGAGACCTGGAACTTCTTTAGCCAGTTCAGAGGCATGAGACCTGGAAATTTTGTGGCCAGTTCAGAGGCATGAGACCTGGAACTTTTGTGGGTAGTTCAGAGACAACAAGACCTGGAACTTTTATGGCCAATTCAGAGGTGCGAGACCTGGAAATTTTGTGGGCAGTTCAGAGACCACAAGACCTGGAACTTTTGTGGCCAGTTCAGAGGCATGAGACCTAGAACTTTTGTGGCCAGTTCAGAGAGCGCGAGACCTGGAACTTCTTTAGCCAGTTCAGAGGCATGAGACCTGGAAATTTTGTGGCCAGTTCAGAGGCATGAGACCTGGAACTTTTGTGGCCAGTTCAGAGGCACTAGACCTGGAACTCTTATGGTCAGTTCAGAGGTGCGAGACCTGGAACGTTTGTGGCCAGTTCAGAGAGACCACAAGACCTGGAACTTTTGTGACCAGTTCAGAGCCACGAGACCCGAGACTTTTAAATTGTGCTCGTTCTCTTATAAGTTCTAATAGCTGTGAATCATTGAAAAGTTGAAATTTGGCACTGTATACAAATTTGTATATACAGTCCAATCTGCCTTAAAGAGCACCTCTATATTATACCGGTATAAGGGCCACCTGCTTATAAAAGCCAGTAGAATGATATCCCAATTGTTCTTTATTTATATTATTTGAATCTGTATATAAAGGCCACCTGTCCTAAATGGACACTTCTACTGGTTCCTTTGGGTGGCTTTTATAGACAGGTTTGACTGTATTTACTAAGATATATAAAACAAAAGAAACACAAAGTTATCAAGAATATTGAACTGTTTTTATAAGCTTTTGATAACAACATAATTTTTCATCATGAAACAAGAACATTAGCAAATTTATCACTGTAATTGATCAAATACTCTACATACACCAAGTAAAATAATACATTAAATATATAATAATCATAATAAAAAATAAAAATCTGTACCTGCCAAAAAAATAAACATTGCAAAAATAAACAAAAAAAATCTGCTGCTACAACTTTTATTAATTATATCAACCCATTATTTTTCTTATCACCAATACTCTGTAAATCGAGAAATTTTCGTGTCCATAAATGTTCGAATAAAGAATCGTAATTTCGTTATATATATATATATATATACCAGGGTGTCTTTAAATTTTTAAAAGATTTATACACTCAAACCTTTCTATAAAGCCCACCCAAGGGAACCAGTAAAAGTGGCCTTTATATACAGGTTCAAAGAATATGAATAAAGAACAAATGGGATACAATTCTTCTGACCTTTATAAGCAGGTGGTCATTATATAGAGGTGACCTTTATAAGCAGTGGCCATTATATAGAGGTGACCTTTATAAGCAGGTGGCCATTATATAGTGGCCTTTAAGGCGGGTTAGACTGTACTTTTATTTTCTCATGTCATATGATGGGCAGTGCTAATCAAAGTGGATTATATAAAAATTAAATATTCCCTAAAGTTTTCTTTTCGCATGTTTCTTCTGTCACAAATTTTTGTGAAAATATATAGAACCTGAATATTTCCAAGATTTACATAAATAATTGTTATTGAGACTGTCTTTCACATATTTTGTTAAGTCACAAAAGCGTATCTTCATACGTCCAATCGGCAATCGTAGATATGGTTTCTTAAAATTATATGTTTAATAACTGTTTGAAAAGTTTGGAAAGTTCATTTTGTTAATAAAATCTCCCAAATATGTGTGAACTAGGATTATTCTGTGGCATGTCCAGAATACTGGTGACTAACAGCGGTGGACTCTGCACTTTTGGAAAGGGGGTTCCAGTTTTTTTTTTTTTTTTTTTTTTTTTTTTTTTGGATGCAGATGAACAAACTAGGGGAGTCTTGAAAATGCTCCCAAGAAATTTTTTGAAATGTAGCAGAGCATCCTTTTAATTTGAGCAAGTTACTCACATGTATAATTTCATGGACAGAAACAAAGGAAGGGAAGCCACATCCAAAAAGCCACCCTCTTGGGTCCACCACTGAAATGAGAATAATCTCGAACCCAAAGCACATCACAAAGTCTGGTCCATGACGTAATTCAGTGTTGTACAATCAATATCTTTTTTTCATATGCATGAACTTTATTATTGCTTAAAGAACACAGTAAAAATTATCACAAAAATAAAGCATTAATGTTACCTTATTTAAAACTGCAAAGAATTTAAAATTGTAGACAACTCATGATCAAGCTGTTTCACTCATATTCTGAAGTCATAGGCATTTTAATCAGGTCCGAGTTACACAATCATTTCCCATCTTAAATTTCTCTTAATTTTAGCAAATTTTAACCATCTTTTTCAGAATTACAAATTAACAATGTTGACAAAACTAAACACAAAAAACACAAATCTTAAAAGCTTGAAGTTGTGTTCCAAATGACACCTTAAATTTTCTTAAGATTTTTTTTTAAGAAAAAATTAAATTTCAAATTTGACAAAAGTAAATTAAGAAAAATCTTAATTAAGTAACGATTGATTGTGAAACTGGGATCTGAAGTCATAAAAATAACATCATGAAAAATTTGTAATTAAAATTGAATTTTTATAGATTTTTAACATTTTTACTATTAATTTTTATCAGCATAAGCGTAATGTTTATATAAAAACCGACTTTTAAATGTATGTAACATGTGTTGCCAATACTTCACAAAATTTTTATGAATTGCAACATATGTGGTTAAATTGATATGCTTCACAACTGATAAAGGTAGACAACTTTGACCTGTCTGCTTGACCTTTGAATTGGAATATTCATAAAGGATGGATGATCCCACCTATACAAGGGTTCGCAGGTAATACATAAACAATGCTTGTGCATATAAGGTTTCCTATGATGTAGAGAAAATAAACAACCTGTGTCCCCTACATATTAATGCATTGGACCATGATAAATATTTAAATTAAAAAGGTCAATCGGACAGGTCAATGTTGTTTGCCTATTTAGATCCAGACTGTGTTGTGGTAAACAATATTGTCAATTTTATAGAATGCATTCATAAAATCAATAATATTACTTAGGAGTTAATGTGTCAATGAATCAACATTATCAGATAGTTATGGATTTTCTTAATTTTCACAATGGCGAGGAAAAACAGGAAGTTCAACCAAATATCACAAAATTTTAAATACATTAATTATATAAAGCCTACCGGTATTCACATATTCAGGTTCTTTTGTATATTTTAGTCTCAAATTCTCAAATTTGTTTTTCTGCTGAAACAGATTTTCTTAAAGTTCTATTTAAGAATAAACAGAATTTTTCTAGATGTGAACACTAGTACTGCAAGGGGAAAACAGCAAGTTCAACCAAATATCACAAAATTTTATACTTTGTATAATCGTAAAATGCTTATTCACATATTCAGATTATTGTGTAAAATTTTAATCTCAATTTTTTTTCTACTGAAACAGATTTTCTAAATGTGAACAATAGTACTGATGGGGAAAATTGAAAGTTCAACCAAATATCACAAAATTTTATATAACCATGAAATGCTTATTCACATATTCAAGTAATTGTGTAAATCTTTATCTCAAATACCGCAAAATTTAAAGTTCCACCAAATATGGCAAAATCTTATATAACTGTATAATGCTTATTCAGCATTATCGAAAAAGATACAGCAATGTAACATCTAGACTTTCAGCAATGTCAAGGTGACTGCAATGTGACATCTCTGTTTTTGCCACGTCATCTCCGCTTTTGCCATGCCGTACAAAAATACATTTATGGCTGTTAATTAATTTGAATGTACATCTCAAAATTTGCTATCGAGCAGGGCCCAGTTGCACAAATGATAATTAAAGTTAATCATTAATTAAACCCTAATTAGCACAACACTAATTGACTTGCTAATTATGGTTTAATTAAAATTTAACTTTAATTACCCCTTACGCATCAGGGCCCTGATAACTTGATATGTTAATATCGTTAATCATCAATATCATCATTGTAAATGGTAAATTTTGAGGTACAACTCTGGACTAGAACTTTGAATATTTAAGAGGTATTTTAAAACTTCGTTGAATGAATAGGTAAAACACAGTAAAAAGAAAAAATAAAATTATGTTGAAAAGTTGTAAAACTGCCTCAATACAACCCGGTAAAATGGAATTATATGAATTGAATAGCATAAGTGGGTCCAGTTCCTCTTCAGACTTAAAGTTTACATTTGCTCAATTTTTGTGAAACCAGGGGGCCGTAGGGAAAAGTAAACTGGCCCAAGATTCACAATTATTTGTTAACTAAGAACCTCTGTATGGGAACCACCTCTATATAAGGGCCACCTGCTTTTAAACGCCAGTAAAATTTTATCCCAGTTGCTCTTTATTAATGTTATTTGAACCTGTGTATAAGCCACCTCTACATAAGGACCACCTGCTTTTAAAGGCCAGTAAAATTTAATCCTAATAGCTCATTTGAACCTGTGTAAGAGGGCAACCTGCCCATAAATGCCAGTAAAATTTAATCCCAGTTGCTCTTTATTAATGTTATTTGAGCCTGTATATGAGGGGTCACCTGCCTATAAAGGCAGTTTTACCGATTCCCTTGGGTGACCTTTAAAGACAGGTTTGACTGAATATATACCTGTATATGAGGGTCACTTTCCCATAAAGGCCAGTTTTACCGATTCCCTTGGGTGACCTTTAAAGACAGGTTTGACTGTATATATACCTGTATATGAGGGTCACTTTCCCATAAAGGCCAGTTTTACCGATTTCCTTGGGTGACCTTTAAAGACAGGTTTGACTGTATATATATATACCTGTATATGAGGGTCACTTTCCCATAAAGGCCAGTTTTACCGATTCCCTTGGGTGACCTTTAAAGACAGGTTTGACTGTAGTTATAATATACAGTTATGTAGGTATATATGAATGCTTGGCAAGAAAAATAAAAGTATTAAAATTAGGTTAAGCATATATAAAAAAAGAAATGTAAACAAACAAACAAACAAACAACATCAAACTAATAACAATTTAAAAATGAAATTTAATTAAAATTTAATTTTAAAATAAAGTGATAATCTGATTAAAAAAAATCATGTAAAGTTAAGAAGTTTACTTATCAAGTAAACGGGAATGATCATAGCTTTACTATGTAGCATACACATTTTTACACACTTATACAAGCCATATGCCTTATAAACCATTATAATGGGGTTCACCATCTTACTACATGATACCAGGTTTGAGTTTCCATTGGATATGGACTCCTCATGGGGGTCTGTTTTGGGGTTTGCAGTCATACCACATAACGTTTATGTGGAACATTTCCTTTGGATATGGAATTACCATGGGGTTCTTTTTTGGGTTTGCAGTCAAACCACATAACATTTTTGTGGAACATTTATTTCCATTGGATATGGAATTACCATGGGGTTCTTTTTTGGGTTTGCAGTCATACCACATAACGTTTGTGTGGGACATTTCCATTGAAAATAGAATCACCATGGGGTTTGTAGTCATACCACATAATTTTTGTGCGGAACCTTTCCGTTGGATATGGAAACTGCCATGGGTTTTTTTTTAGTTTGTGAGACTGTCTGGTACGAAATGATGCAACATAACGCTTGTGCAGAACATTTATTTCCATTGGATATGAAATCACTTAAGATGTAAAAGTGACTTTATCTTTCAAATTTGCAAAGCAAAAGTTTTTCAAATCGTTAAAGGGTATTGATCAAGTGGTAGGATGGCGAACCCTATTTTGGACTAGTATTTTTTAATTTAATACTAACATTTGATAAAAATTCTTGTGGAAAAAATCTGAAGCATTAATTCGAAGAAATGCCAGGCTAATTCTTTTTAGGATGGATTGAATATAAAAATTGCAAAAACTATACATAATAAGCAGCTTGTTAACAAAACCACCTGAAATATGGCCATAAATACATATATAGCATTAAAATATTAATTAAAAATTCAATTCTTGATAATTTAACATTAAAAATTAGAACACCTCTTTAAGTTTGCATTACTTTGGTTCTACATAAATATTACAATTCTAATTATGTAAATCAGTCAACTTTCATTATCCTGTGAAATGTTTTCCGAAACAAGAAAACCAATAATTTAATAAATATTTTAAACGACATGGATAAAAATTCATCTGAAAAAAATTACAATATTTAAAAAAATAAAAAAATTATACTCGCATTTAAATCTAAATGGAAATTCCATCTCATTAAAACTTATGAAGATTTTTACTAAGATAGTACTCTGCTGTTTAAATATAAATTAATGAAAAGGGAAATACGAAGCTTAGGTTTGTTGATTTCATTTTATAAGATCTGACGAGTCATTTTTTAAAATGATATTTGATCCAAAAAAAAATTGAAATACACAGTGCAATAGAAAATAATTTTTTTTAAAAATATCTCCCTTTTATCTTGAGTCTCACAGAAATTCTCCACAAGAGAGATAACTCAAAGTTATCCCCCTTTGATATTGAGGCTCAAAGAAATTGGCCACAAGGGAGATAACTCAAAATCATCTCCCTTTGTCCTTGAGGCTCAAAGAAATTAGCCACAAGAGAGATTACTCAGAGGCAAAATTTTCTTAATTTGGAAAACATTTCATCAGTTAACAGTTCGATCATCATAAGAAACCATGACCCAATATATTATAAGTATATGAATTTATAAATAGACTATGGTCCCCTCAGATCTGATAAATACAATCCAATGAATCCATTATGTGAAAGCCACTCTTGACATCATCACTTTTAAATACATATAGACCTAAGACCTCTGTCCAACATTCAACTTTGCCAAGCTAACGATTGAAATTTTATGAAACATAGGACCAAGCTGCATAAAACATGACTAAAGCTTTGCAGTGGCAGACCCAAGAATTTTGGAAAGGGGGTGGGGATGTGGGTGGGAGGGTTGGATTCATCATTTGGTTTATGCAGATGAACAAGAAAGGGGGTTTGGGGGCATGCACCACTAGAAAAGAAAAAAAATTAGAACAACATCCTGCAATCTCCTGCAATTTGAGCAAGTGATATAACACCGTGGACAGATATAATGGGGGGTGGGGGTGGGGGTGGGGTTAGACCCGCTTAAAGTCTGTGTGGAATTATTATTTGTTTATATATTGGTGATGGAAAACATTTTTAACTTATATCCATCATAATGCCACAACTAGAAGCATAACCTCAAACAATGCAATAACATTCATTGGAAATACTGTAGATCACCTTATACTAAGCTTTTAACAGTGTTGTCAAAACCCCCTGTTTTTGGCTAATGAGATCCAAGTCTCTAATACCTAGATTTGAGAGTCTGAAATGGGTTTGTATAATTAAATTCACAATAGTCACAAGCTTGAGTTGAATTAATAGGAGTCTGAACTGTGTAAATACACATGTACATGAATTTAGAATAGACACAATAGTGTCAGAACTTTAAGTTTGTATGAGGTTTTTACCTTTAAATGATTAAAACTTCTTTAACCCTTTAACCTTTTCTCTCCCCCTCCCCCCACCTTCTCATGCATTCCAACCATCTAGGAATGGGGTAATGGAGTTTAACACCACATTCAAGATTCGTTCACTGGAAACTGGAGTGCTTGAGAAAGCTAAAAATATTCAGCAAGCTGAACTAACTACGATCTGTCTTTAATGGGATTTGAACCTAGGTGGTGACAAGTGCTGCTAGCCATAAGCAGCAAGCACACACTTTAGACCACAAAGCCTCTAAGGCTTGCGTCATCAAAGAGGAAAAATCATTGAACTGTGATCAATATACTATCCAACCTGCCTTAAAGGTCACCTCTATATTAGGACCACCTGCTTATAAAGGCTAGTAGAAATGTACCCTGATTGTTCTTTATTCATTTTATTGAACCTGTATATAAAGGCCACCTGCCCCTATTAGGGCCACTTTTACTGATTCCTTTTGGTGAACTGTATAGACAGGTTTGACTGTGAAGTTATAAACAGTGTTGAACACTTGAAGTAATGAAATTTCCATGTATAAACAGCATCATAACTGAGCAATTAAGAAACACTGTATTTTCTCATGCTTTAATAATAGTTCATTTGAGTGCTTTGTGTAAGTACTTCCATGATAAAGCATTTAAAATAAGTTTTAATCAATTTGCAGTTTCATAAAATGCACTTCACAGTGTATAAATTTTATTAGTTTGTGTACAGTAAAACCTCAATCCATTGTCACCAACTGTCAAGTCAGATTTTAGCATTATTAAGAGGGTTTGGTAACAGTACAGTAAAACCTTGATTTAGTGCCACCATTTGTTCAGTCAGATTTTGGCAATAAATCAAAATAAACCTTGGGTTTTAATAATACTTTGGTGATAAGTAAGGTGGCAAATGTATCGAGGGGCATTTATAACAAGGTTTTACTGTACATACTGTGGTGATAAATGAGACTGCAAAGTTACTGAGAAGCATTATCAACAGGTTTTAATGTACTTGTGTGGTTGTAAGATTTTGATGAAGATTCTCACACAAGAATGTGAATAATTTTATGCAAAAAGTGATCTACAGTAACCATGGTAGCAATTTCAAACAAATATTAAGAGGGAACGCCATTGTAACACACCAGATACAGTCCAACCTGCCTTAAATACCACCGCTATATGAGGGTCACCTGCTTATAAAGGCCAGTAGAATTTTATCCCAATTATTCTTAATTCATATTATTTTAACCTGTACATAAAGGCCACCTACCCTAAAAAGCCACTTCTACGGGTTCCTTTAGGTGGCCTTTATAAACAAGTTTGACTGTATATTTAAGCATCACAGCCTCAAAAGCATCTTGTTGGCATGGATATATAATGGTCACATATAAACCTTTCATCCCTAAAATTAATGGCATGAGCTGCTTCAGTTAAAAAGGGCAATACCACTGTATGTCTTGTTGGGACAGAAAGTTAAAATGCAGTCAATATAGTTAATATAAGAGTTACTTCCCTTTGTGAGAAGTTCTTTTATTGTTCTTCTTTGGTGCTATGTCTGCTGACAGCATGAGGAATGAAACCCAGTATGATAAATTGATGCAAAACTCCTTAAACTGAATTTAAAAGTAGATAAACTATCAGAAATCAGAAATCCCACAGATAATCATGATTTAAACAGCTTGTTTATCCTTAGGATCAAAGCATTATAAATATATTAAAGCAAAAATATATAATCATATGTTGAGGCTGCTTAGATGATGGGGTTAGCAGCTGTACCATGTGATACCTGCTAACATTAATGCAGAACACTTATTGCCAATGGATATGGAATTGCATGAGATGACATTTTCACGTCATTCCGGAAATCTTAGATTTGGATGTTTTCCAGCACGATCTGCACAAACGTTAAGAAGTATTGATAACGTGGTACAGCAGTGAACCCCATTAAAAGTGGGGTATGTACAATGTACCATATGATACCCCCCCCCCCCACTCATAACGTTGGTGCAGAACTGTTGTTCCCATTGAAACATTAACAATGTTACATAAATCTCAAGGAGGATAAAATGAAATTGTTAGATTCAATATCCAACGCAAAATAACAGTTAAGCACAAATGTTTAAGGGGGTACCATGCAGGGCATTGTGATTGATCAAGCCCATTTGATACCCCCACCCCACCTTAACATTAATGCAGAACTATTGTTTCCACTGGTTACGAAATTGTAAGTGTTCCAGAAATTTCCAAATCATGAGATGGATTTAGTATCCAAGGGAAAATAATAGTTCTACACAAATGTTTTAAGGGGAAATCATATGGGGCATTGATGAAGCCCATGTAACATTAAATAAATGCTCAATAACACTTGCATTTGTACATATCACATCAAGAGAACATGTTATACATACATACATACATACATACATACATACATACCGGTACACATGCTTGCAGTTATACTTAAAGTTTTATGATATACACTGTATATAACAATTTATCTCCATGAATTTCAGTAAAACCAGCTACAGTCAAACTTGCTTTAAAGGTCGACTCTATAAAAGTGTCATGTGCTTTTAAAGGCTAGTATAATTTACCCCAGTTTTGCTACATTCAGGGCATTTGAACTTGTATATAAGGGCAACTTTTACAATTCACTTTGGTGGCCTTTAAAGACAGGTTTGACTGTATTTTACAAACTTCCCTGTGTGAATAACATCAAAATAAATAATTTCCCCTACAAACACTATGTTAAAATTGACAAAATTTATAACTTCTCAATTATCCACTACAAATAGGGCCTCTTAGTCTTGTTTTAGCTCACCTGCACAAAGTGCAAAAGAGCTATTGTTATTAACCCTAGCATCTACGTTAACATTCAATGTTTAATTTATGGCACAACCTCCATAAAGGTTAGGTATTCGGTAGTACATGTATTTGTCATCCTCTGGACTTTTAAGTCTTTTAATTTATACTTGAGTATATTGTAAAAGGATTCCTGCGCATGGTTATTCGGGACCTTTTTTGGTGCCTGGTCCTGGGTCCAAGAAACAAGGGATGTTAGCAGCATTTTATGCTGGTTGAGGAAGATCAAATATGAAAATGAAGAAAATAATAACTGGTAAAGTTTCATTTGCAATTATATCAATCTGTTTGAGACCAATGACATTTATATGATCAAAAATGCCATTGATACACATTATTTTCTTATGAATAGATAAATGACTATTTATTTTGATGTTCCTGAAAGTTGACATGCAGTGGCAGTGTTTAAGACCTATGATGTTTATTTATATGATAAAACATGCCATTAAATACACATTATATGCTTATGAATATATACATAACATAATTTAATCGGCTGTTCCAGAAAGTGGACATGGATGGCAGTGATACACATAACATGCTAATGAATGTATCTGTGGTACCAATTTTTTTTTTTTTTTTTTTTTGGCCGTTCAAGTAAGTTAACATGCAAGTTGTATTTGTTTGGCTGTTCCAGTGAGTTGACATGCAAGTTGTACCAGTGAGTTAACATGCAAGTTGAACATGGCAGCATTTTGAATTTCTTTAAGACTTAGTTAAATTAAACTAAAACTAATAGTGCAAGAAGCAAACTAATGATAACTTATTCAATTAGTTTTATGGCAGTAGAAAGAATTAAAGAAATGAAATTAATTTCATTAAATTATGGAAACTCTATTTCTAATCTATGTTATCATGGCTATTGAATGTTGTTGTACAGGCACAAGAAATTGGTCATATTATTTTATGGTGACCTTTAACCCCCACACTCCGTGTATGGCATGTTTTATTTGTACAGTAAATTGCACCAGCCCAAAAATCTAAAGGGGATTTAGGGGTAAGGGCAGGCTTGACTTTATTGTTATTTTTATGAGAATATTTTGGTTCTATAGCAATCAACATATTCATTTTGGGAATAAAAGAAAACTTATCTTGTGTTATTAATACACCTAATTTTCATAAATCAATTTTCTGTGACTCTGTATTCACGATGATGCCATGACACTAGTCCGACCCGAGTATTTTAGACTTGACAATTGTAGGTCTCTCTTGGGAAATGACAAAAAAAATTCTATTTAAGCACATCAAAAATGGCCAGTAATCTGATTCCAATATTTATTTATGAGAAAATAATTTAATCAAGAAGAAAATGATACAGTGTAATTACTGTATGTGTCACTGTGTTTGTGAAAGCAAAATTTACAAATAAACCACAGTAATACAGTCCAACCTGCCTTAAAGGCCACCTCTATGTAAGTGCCACCTGCTAAAGGCCAGTAGAATTGTAGCTCAATTGCTCTTTATTTTATATTATTTAAACCTGATTATAAACGCCACCTGCCCATAAAGGCCACTTTTAGTAGTTCCCTTGTGTGGGCTTTATAAAAAGGTTTAACTGTACAACCAAGTTTAGTGAATTAGGATCCTCCAATAGGTATTTTTGTGATACTTAAGTTCAAATACATTTTTACGGAGAGAGAGAGAGAGAGAGAGAGAGAGAGAGAGAGAGAGAGTTAAATAAGTTTCAATCATTAATCTTAAGACATCCTTTGTTTATGGTATATGGTGAGAGAGAGAGAGAGAGAATAAGATAAGTAGAAATTTGGGATATACAATGGATAGTTAATTGTAAGGCATCCCTTCATTTATGGTATATTGAGAGGGAGAGAGAGTTCAGTAGAAACTGGGGTTATACCAGAGTTACTTTCCTTGTATTTATGATTAATCTCAACACGCTTAGGCAACCGCTCGCGCTTATACATAGAGAGAGAAATATAATGAGCAGAAATTGGGGATAAACAAGTTACTTTCCTTGTATAAATCCTTAATTGTTAGACACCTCTTTGTTTATATATGGAGAGAGAGAGAGAGAGATAGAGATTAATAAGTAGTAATTGGGAAATTGGGATAATACAGGAGTTACTTCCCTTGTATTTATCACATTAATCTTAAAACAGTATTATATACCAAAGACGTTGCTTGAGTATAATGATCAACCAAAATAATATAAATAAAGTTTACAAATGATTCCATTACCTGGCCTAATTCATTAACTAAGAGGAATTTGATACATCCTGATTTACAAAACATAATTTTTCAAAAATTTCTCTGTTGTAACTTCCGGTAGTGTAAAGATGAAAAAATATATCATTTTATTTTCTGAAATATGGATTAAGGGGGAAAAACAGAAATAGGAGACTTCCGGTAGTGTAAAGATGAAAAAATATATCATTTTATTTTCTGAAATATGGATTAAGGGGGAAAAACAGAAATAGGAGACTTCCGGTAGTGTAAAGATGAAAAAATATATCATTTTATTTTCTGAAATATGGATTAAGGGGGAAAAACAGAAATAGGAGAAAACAGAGAAACCATGGAAAATTGATCACAAAGATGAAAATTGGGTGGAAATGGATAATATTTCTATTTACTTCCTGATGGAGGCAAATAATGAATTAAATTTCTGAAGAAGAAAAAATGGAGCGGGAAAAAAAGAAAATGGATAGAGGAAATTTAATCATAAATTAAATTTTCTGAAAGGAAAAAAAAAATGGGAGAACAAAAGAATGAAATGGATGGAGGAGAAAAAGGAGAAATGGGTAATTTTTTGTTTACTTTCTGATGGAGGCAAATAATAAATGAAATTTTTCTCAAAGAGAAAAAAATGAGAGAAAAAAAAGAAAGAAAATGGATGGAGGAGAAAAAGGAGAAATGGGAGAATTTTTTTTCACCTTCTGATAGAGGCAAATAATAAATGAAATTTCTAAAAAAAAAATGGAGAGAAAGAAAAAAAAGGATGAAGGAGAAAAAAGAGAAATGGGAGAAAACGGAGAATTTATTTTTACTTACTGATGGAGACAATGTTTGTGATTTATAACATTGTATAGATGGGAAAAAGATAATCCACAGTTACTGTATATATTGGAAATAAAGGGCAATTTATCTGCTGATGTAAAAGATGGCTATATGGATTGAAATGATGACTTGTGCCTCGATAAAATGGGGGATGGTGAATGATGATTGGACTGAAGAGCAAAAGTGATTATAGCGAGATCAAAGGGATAAAAGTTTTTAATATTCATTACATGAGTACCGGTATTCCAATGTTATTACAAGAATTGATTGATCATGATGCCGAGAATATGTTATTAACATTATTATTGTTGCCTCATAATACATAGGATATAAATATACATGTATATATATATTGTCATCCATAAATTATCATACATGCTAAAGGATGTGCTCGAAATTTCCTGCATTAAACGTTTTCTTTACTTAATTTTAGGAAGAACCATGATTTATGAAGAAAACATATCATATGGTAGTTGACTATTTTTTTTTCCCTGCAAAGTTGTTAATATACCCCTATTTTGACAACTTGTCACTTTTCATTTAATTTTGCCTATTTTGGGGACATTTTCTTTTTAAAAAAACATCTACATTAAACTTTTTTCGTACTTTTCCCAGCGGAGATAGGCTCTCATGAGTCTGAATAAATATGGTGTTCATAGAGATTTAAACGAGACTATCAGAAGCATACATCTTTCAAACTTCAGAATTGGTCACAGACTGAACATCTTCACAAAAATTACATCATTTAAAACATCATTCTGCATAAGTCTAGTGTTTTTTAGCAAAATCAGGTATTTTTATCTTGAAAAATATATTTATACCCACATTTTAATTTTTTTCACAAAATTTTCAAAAATTCGAAGAAAATTGGTATTCTAGAAAAACAACTTAGTTGCATGCCATACATACATTTAGTATAATATAATTAAGTTGAGATATCAATCACTACAGCAAAAACCTTAATTTAATATTACAATTCTATGAATGAAATTTGACATGGTGATTATACAGTCAGTCATCCAAAGGTAACCAGTAAAAGTGGTCTTTATAGGCAGGTGGCCTTTATATACATGTTCAAATAATATGAATTAAGTTACAATTGGGATACAATTCTGCTGGCTTTATAAGCAGGTGACCCTTATATAGAGGTGGCCTTTAAGGCTGGTTGGACTGTATAAGCAGGTGACCCTTATATAGAGGTGGCCTTTAAGGCTGGTTGGACTGCATAAGCAGGTGACCCTTATATAGAGGTGGCCTTTAAAGCAGGTTGGACTGTATAAGCAGGTGACCCTTATATAGAGGTGGCCTTTAAGGCTGGTTGGACTGTATAAGCAGGTGACCCTTATATAGAGGTGGCCTTTAAGGCAGGTTGGACTGTAGTTTATTTATGGATGACATTATACATGTAGATATATCTAGCACACTAAGTCCATGTCTGGAATAATAATTACAGTGTTGTGTTTCTGTTAAAGCTAACCTTGAATAATTTAATCATTTGTTGTAAATCAGTTATAACAAGTACCAGATGGTCATTTTATATGTGGTCAGTATGATTAAGACCATCTGGCCACAGTTTTACCATCATTTCTATATTTCTATATACACACTATATATAAGAGGCAACAACAGGCAGATTTGACTGCCTAAAACTCCAAATTGGCCAGTTCGAATTTATAAAATTGTCTTCAGAAGACATAAAAATTGTTTTTGGTCTAGGAGCCACCCCCTCAACCCCATCCTACACCACCCCACCCCTTGACCACTGGCTTGTTGGATTAGTCAATCTACCTCCTGCCACAAATTTTAGAGAAAACACTGCCTATGATTTTGTCCACCTACATTAGCATTGTAGTCATATAAATCTTCATCAAATCAATTTTCGTTATTTTCACCCGAATAAAAAAAAACATGGTAACAATATCATATTTTCTTCTGTTAATAGCAGCTAATTAACAAAACTCATGTTTTTTATTTATCTGGTCATTTATAAACATATAGGTTCAAATATATCTAAATCCTGACATGTGTATATAAATTCTCCATGACGATATTAATATCTCCATGGCAATATCACAACAACTATGGTCCAAAGAAGTAAAGCACCACATGAATCGGCCATAAAATCATGTTTTTAGTAAACTAAACCTTGTGAAGTGTTTTTTTTCTGAATTACAGTATCAAGGGAAAATGTTCAGTATTTCTGGAAATGAAATATACCTATATCAAGCTGAAGTAATCCATGGCAACAAGGGCATACTGTATAAGAAGATGAAATTTAAGCAGTAGGAAACTTTTATGGTTATGATCTTCTAAACTATCCCACAGTAAGAAAAATTCATGGTTCTGACTGTAGGGAAAGTGAACCAAGGAAAATAAATCATTTTTGCTGAGAAGATATATTCGAGGTACACATGTTACCATGGAAACTGCGCAATATTTCTTCCTCACTAAGGTTTCTTCTTATACAGTTTTTTAACCACTGCGGTAGCTCAGTTGGTAGAGTGCTCGCTCCGTAAGTGAGAGGTCATGGGTTCGATCCCTGGCCAGGTCTGACCCAAGACATGAAAGTGGGAAGTGACTGTTCTTTCGCCAAGCACTCAGCATCATGAAATGAAAGTCACTGTTCTTTTGGATGGGAACTTAAAATAATCGAGGTCCCGTGTCATGGTGGAATTGGCACGCTAAAGAACCCTGCTGTATAGTGCCATCAGCGCAAGGCACAGGAAAAATTTTTTGCACCTTCGCCTATAGCTGGCGAAGTCTCGATATAAGTGAAATATTCTTGACTGGGACGTTAAACACCATTACTCACTCTTATACAGTTTTATATTAGAAGACCTGTTGATTATTATGGAGACTTAATGTATTTGTGTCAATATAACATGTTTTCATTATATGACTTATTGATCAGAAAAAGAGATTTTTTGCAATCTGATTATCAGTTATTTTGGGCCGAATTCAAGATTTGGTAACCGACTGACATGCAGCAGCCATATTACCATGGATATATTATAGACTGGTCAGCAAAACATGATATTGACCTCCATATCATAAATATACTTGCCAGTTGATTAATAAATAAATTATTGACCTGTCAGTGTATACATACATGTATAGATGGTTAAAGTTGTAATTAAATTATTTTACTGGAAGGGGGGGGGGGGGTTAGAGAGAAATTATTTTACTGGGAGAGAGGGGGGAGAGGGAGGAAGAGTTCATATCTAGACAAATGCACTAATAAGCGATGAAAAATGTTGAGAGAGAGAGAGAGTGAGTTCAAATCTGGACAAACATTTAAATTTCTACCTGCTCTAATAAGCAATGAAAAACAGTGTTCACTCTTGAAGGGACCATAGGGCCACTGATCCCTTATTTTGTAAAATGCCCCTTTTGTTAAAGCCTTAGTGGACAATATGTAACAGTAAACTTAGTGGTATGCAAAAATTTTGATGTTATCGTGTTTTAGAGAAATTTTTTTAAAATGGACCCCTCTGAAAAATCCTGGATTGAACACTGGAAAAATGAAAATGAGATTGGTGTGCATTGCAGTCTAAACCAGCATATGAACTACATGATAAACACCCTTTAAGGTTTAAACAGGGATTTTAAGTTCAATTCCGGATAAATACATTAAAATTTGAACTTTCACTAAAAAAAGAGATGAAACTGCATGCAAAAATGATAATAACATTGGTGTGCAGATCAAACCAGCATATCACATGAACAACAACCCTGAAGGTTTGCACAGAACAATTTAAAAAAAAACATTTATGTATTTAAATTTAAAAATCAAGGAATGATGTTGTTGCAATTCTACGTCCATATGTGATAATGACTACAAACATTATGGGGTGTCACGTAGAATACTGATGAACCTCCACATTTTATGCAAATGCCAAATTTTAAAGACAACATCACATAAGATTAAATGTGTAAAAGTAGAGGGTAATATACAATTATTGTCTTTTGATGAGATGGATATTTGATTATACAGAGATGATTTGCACCAATTCCGGAAAGTCCCCATTCTATTCTTAGCTAAAAACTGGGTTACTTAAGTGTTAAACTGGTCTACCAACTATTTATGCACTTTTTGGGCCTTTTTTTATTGAATTTCGCTATATGTACTACTGAAATTGACCAATCAGAGAATAGAAAAACCCTCGGTCATATTATAAAATGTGTCTAAATAGATCTAAACTGAAGGTAAACTGCTAGATGGCAATAAAAGATGAAAGGGTATGCTGCACACCAGGGTAGAAGATCGTTTTAATTGTGTTATCATTTTAGTAAATTTTTTGCCACAATACAGTAGAGCCTAATTTAAATCCATTGCCAAATAAAATACATTCAGAGTGATCCACAAGATTTATGCTTTCATTGACTGGGTAGACGTTACTTTTCCGAGTGATCCACAAGATTTATGCTTTTCACTGACTGGGCAGACGTTACTTTTCTGAGTGATCCACAGGATTTATGCTTTTCACTGACTGGGTAGACGTTACTTTTCAGAGTGATCCACAAGATTTATGCTTTTCACTGACTGGGTAGACGTTACTTTTCAGAGTGATCCACAAGATTTATGCTTTTCACTGAATGGGTAGACATTACTTTTCAGAGTGATCCACAAGATTTATGCTTTTCACTGACTGGGTAGACAATACTTTTCTGAGTTATCCACAAGATTTATGCTTTTCACTGACTGGGTAGACGTTACTTTTCTATTTTTGCAGGAGTAGAGTGTAGTGGAGCAATGATGTTTTATGCCCTAGTCAAGATTCTTTTATGTAAATTGAAGTGGGCAGGGAAGGGATAGTGAGGAAGAAACTACAGTGCCTGGAGAAAACCACAAAACTTTGGCAAGCAAAATGACAAACTTTCTCACACTAGGATCAGTTTAAAATGGGTTTGAAGCCTAGACAATGGGAGGCACAAGCTTTAGGACCTCTAGGCCACAGAGACCCCAATTTTTAGCAGTCATGTTTTGTTAGGGGTTGGTGGATGTGACCAAAGTGTATGGAGAAAACTACAACCTTTGACATGCAAATTAACAAACTTTCTCATGCTAGGATCTGACCTGGGAGGGATACAAACCTAGATGGTGAAAGGCAATGAACGGTAAGCACAGGCTTTTAGACCACTTGGCATTTGAGGCCCCCATTTTTAGCAAAACTGAGACAGCATGTTTCGTCATAGCACAATAAGCATCATTAGATCGATCAATAGCATGCTTTTGATACACATTTTAACTTTGTATAATTTAAAATGGAATTTGTTGATAACTGCTTTTTAGCAGAAGGGACCATCATGTTTTGTCAAGGTGCCATAGTTATCACTAGAAAGGGGATTCAAATGCTTTTGATCACATTTTAACTTTGAGTAATTTAAAATGGAATTTGTCAGAAACTGAATTTTTAGCAGGAGAGAGACATCATGTTTTTTTAAAGATGCCAGATATCTAGAACAATCAACAAAAAAGCATTCAAATGCTTTTGGATCACATTTTAATGTTTTACAATTTAAAATGGAATTTGGCTCTGAAGCTGAATTATAGCAGGAGAGAGACATTATGTGTTGTAACTGTGTCAGAGTCATCACTAGAGCAATCAACCGAAGGACATTCAAATGTTTTCTATTGCAAATTTAACTTTTCTAAAATTTCAGAAAGTGAATCAAGCTTAAGGCACTAAATACAAGCAAGCTTATACTCTCAACAATCATAGGTGAAACTAAAATTTCTCAGAAATTATTGAAGATAAAAGAACAACAATCAGTATTTGGACGAAAAATTAAATATAGCTTGTTTGTCATCTAATTGACATATTGCAGGCCATGCCTTTTATGTTCCGACACTGGCCGCCATCAAGGGAACCAAAGCAGGGTCACAGCAACTAATGATGTACTAGTGTCAGTGACGTCATTAAATGGCACAATTCAGCCCAAGTTTTTATTCTATTTGTGTGTAATTCAAGGATGCCAGGCCTTTGTCGGAACATTGTAGGTGTGGCTTGCGATTCATTAATTTCACCAATGGACTTACGTCTCTAACCATATCATAATAATCTGTCACCTTACACACTTCTGGGATAAAATAAAAAAAATTTAATAATTTATTTGCATTTAAGAAATATTCAAACTCAAAATGCTAAAAATATTCAGATGCTAAAAGGTAAAACAGTGCTGTCGACCTTCTTGCCCTATATTGTATAGGCAAACAACATTGACCTGTCTGGTTGACCTGTAACTTAAATATTTACTAGGTATGAGTATGGTACATGTATACAAAACACAGGTACATAATGAGAAACTAAGGGTAAACAGCTGTATTGTGTATGTGTTACTGTAAACATTTCACGCTGTACTAATTTTCACTTATTTCGCGGTCGTTTGATTTGTGCTAAAATTAATACTAAGCAAAATTTATATTATGCTTATTGTGTTATATGTATAATGCATATTTCAAAAACGCAAAAATTTAATTACATGGATATGTCTAAATTTCCTATACCGGTGGACCGTGAAAATAAATACATGCGAAACTATATACGATTATAGTAACTGTGAATCCTTACTTCACCCATCAGGGTTCGATTTTAGCAATATTTACCACTAGCAAAAATTAGCTTGTACAATTTTTATTCACTAGCTAAAATGAAAAATGACTAGCTAAAATTTATGAAACAGTTTTAATAGCTCATAATTAACATTCAATTTCTTGGGCCATGTGGGACTTTTGCGACATTTTTTTTATTTAATTTGAAACATACAATGTGACAGTTAATTGAAAAGTAGATTGTAAATGATTTAGCTTTTTTTATTCACTCGCTCAACTATGCGAGTGGCTTTTATTTCCACTCGCTATTCGGCAGATCTACAAGCTATTAGCGAGTATGCGTGCCTAATTTCGAACCCTGCCCATATATTGAGTAAATAATCCTAAATGAATATTCCTAATGAAAGGTCAAGCAGACAGGTCAATGTTGTTTGACTACAATAAATAATTCACCTGTTTTTTATAACACAACTGGCAGTGAATTTTAAGCAACCTTTGACAATTTATGCATAAACCTCATGTCAACTGTCTTAATTTATCTAACTCTCTCATGCACAATACATTCCAATAGCTTCATATCTTAGTACTAATTATGACCAAACAATTTTTTTGATAAAAAATGGATCTAAAATAACAGGGCTCTGATATTAATAGCATCATTAATAAGACTTAATTTGGTTGGTACAGTGAAACCTGTATATAAAGACCACCCACAGGACAGTATGAACTGTATAACAGATGGTGTTTTATAAAACAGAGTTCTTTCTCACCTTTTTCTTTGAATGAAACCGGAGTCCTTGAAATAGTAAAAATCAGTACCATGAAGGCCAAAATTGTGAAAAGACAAATACAATATAAAAGTGATACAAAACACCAAAATACTGATTTTTAAAGCTAGAATATGCAGAATTGTGAAAAATTGGCAAAGTGTTTGCAAAAATAACCTCAAAATGTTGAATTGTCAATGGGGAAAAATGAACTGTAAAAGATCTCATCAGTTAAACTATGAAAGGGACTTTAATGGAATGGTTATAATGGGCAGGTGGTCTTTATATCTATATAGAGGTTTTTTTGGTTGGAAAACAAATGAAAAGGACCTTGAAATAATGTTGTTAGTGGACAGGTGGTCTTTATATAGAGGTGGTCATTATACCAGGTTTTACTATATACAGATTCATGACATATAGTATACTGTCATAGCTGATTTAGTGTAAACCATCCAATTAAAGCTTAAATATCACATAATAAAATAAGCTAGATTACCCAAAATGTGTGACCCACATGAGGTCGAGTTCACCTGACAAAATCAACTAAATTTGTATTGTAGGCATTTAATTGGTTTATGTTTATTTAGAACTATGGTAATTAAAACAAGGTCTCTATGAGATAAAATGACATATTGAAATATATCAAGTTTTGTTTTACATATATGCAGAGTTTCATCTAAAATGGGCATTGGAGTTAAAAAATCCTTATTTTGCCAAATGTCCCCATTGAAAAAAAAGCCTTAGTGGGCCATATTTAACATTAAATGAATACAAAATTATTAATGTTATTGGTGAGTTCGACAGAATTTCTTTAAAATGGCACTCTCTAAAAAAATCCTAGATTGAACATTATATAAAAAAAAAGAACGAAAGCTCTACTATGCCATTTGATCAGCTCAATTGGCTTTTACGCCAGCTGAGCTGCACAAACAAATAAAAAGACAACAAACAGAAAAGATTGCAAACTTGAGCTTAACTGTCTACTTAATCGACGTGACTGTGGACATCCTAATAAAAATCCTGGCATTCATCAGTGGAAGACCGTCTCATCATGTTTACATATCTCTTGTAAAAGCAACTTTGGCAATATTATTACTTCTCCATTTGTATTTAACCTGGATTCATATCCAGCACACTCAATCATCCCCTTCCAAAGTGGCAAGTTTGGAAGGAGTTTTCGTTTCCACATTTCTGCTTTATTGCACATAAATTTGATTCTCTTTAACCCATTAGCTAACTGATGTACTGCTAAAACTGTCCCTGATGTATCTATCACTTTCGCTCCTATCTGACGTGCATACCAGATTAACCAATTATCTACCAATGGACGACCAATCACAAGATCTGGTACATATTCCCATGGGAACAGGTCGTTTGTGAAATAATAGTCTCCGGCAAATCCCCATGAAAGTTTCCCATTTCTAGCTAAATTATCCACATCTCTCGTACTATTAACCACAGGTTCGTGTAATTTGAAATATTGACATCAACACGTTTTCCAACAACTAAAAGTGGTCCTAAAGCAAATTCTGGATTGAGTGTAATTTCGGTCAATGTCTTAACTAAGCCTTCATTAAAAACTAAATCGGCATTAGCATAACCGTACAAAATACTTCTTTCTCTTTTTATAGTTTCCTGAAACATGGTGCGTAATACTGGAGTTCCAAAACATGCTGTTTTAGTTATCGGTAAAACTTTCCAACCATAACGCTTTGCTATATTGCTTACATCACTATTATTAGAAAACACTACTGTTTTTATATTCGGACTTAGCGACGCCCAGTTGCGTAGCGCATTGTTGTAAACTATGGGTTTCTGCATAGTGGGATTCCATGTAGTAAATAGGGTCAGAAGGGGCGTGTTGGCTTCCTGATTATTCCATGACATATTCATATATTGTCGGAAATCGAAATCAATCTCCACATGACTGCTATGGAAAAGCTTGATTGATCTGCACGCTGGGCACTTGATGACGATTTCCGCACAGATATGTATTATGGACAGAATTAAAAACAGAAATATTCCTAATACCACAAAGAGCTTCCATCTTGGTCTATAAAATGTTAACTTTAATGGAGTTATCTGCCAAGGCATTATAACATCTGCACGACCCGGAGACTCCGTCCAAAGCACAGTTGAGTCAATAGGTAGGTCTGGTAACATTGGCTTATTTTAACCATCTGAAAAATACAAAAAAAAAAACTACGTCAGTTAGAAATATACAATAATACAAACAAGCAAATTCAGTGAATTATGATCCCCTGATAAAATGTCTTTTTGGCTATTTGCACTTACACATGTTCAAAGGGCCATAACCCACAGGAAAATGAGCAAACCAGTGATATCTGCATCTCCTATTAATGTTGATACTTTACATCAAGTTTCCTAAAATAGTGCTTCATAGTTTTAGAGAATTGCAGTATCAAGTTTCCTAAAATAGTGCTTCATAGTTTTAGAGAATTACTGCAAACAATGCTCCACTAGGACCAAACATGATAGGTACGTAGGCACTCAAAACAAAGTGTCAGAATAGACCGAAGGCCTGAAGTTTGAAATCCCCTCTTTGTTTGAAAGACAGGGGATAAAAAGAAGAAATATGAAATATTCAATAACTGATGCCCATTGCACATATGCAGGTCCTAAATAGCATTTTTCAAGCTCCTTGTCAAAGTGCCTATAGAAGGAAAACATTCAATGAGAACGTGTTGTTTATGATAAATATTTTAATATATTAAAGGTCAAACAGACAGGTCAATGTTGTTTACCTAAACATAATCATACATTATTAAACAAGCTTATTTTGTTATTTATCTTTCGAGATAATTATATTAGACTCCCACATGGAAAATTGGTGAAGACTGTTACATAATATTGATATGGAAACAAATAAAGACGTTATATAGGCATACAACATTGACCTGTTCATTTGACCTTTAATTTAAATATTTATCATGAACGAGTTTATTTATGTATGAGAAAGGTACATGTTTATTTCATCTACCGGGTATATAATGAGCAATACTAAATGCCAACACTGTTCATGTATGAACTGCGAATCCTAAAGCTCCCTATGTAATGGATAGATTCTCCTATATCAATATTCCTAATGAAAGGTCAAGCCGACAGGTTAATGTTGTTTACCTATAACCATAAGAGTCAATGACTTTGTGTATTATATTTAGTATGGCAAAAAAAATATTGGACGGGAAAATAATATCCATTTCACTAAGTGTTGAAATCTAAAGTGGGATGACATGTTCTTGTACCTCAGATAATAAAATCCATTAAAATAGCAGCATTAAATATTCTTTTCGATTCCGAAAATTTGCGACTTAAACACTTTCCAAAACGTTTAGTTAGGGGCGTTATTATCGGCCAATGTTTAACGAAAATGTTGAATAATGGGTTTCACCAGTGTACCACTTGAATCCCCTAACGTTTGTGTGGAAAGATTAAATTTTAAATTTCACAGAATATGGAATTACATCAGTTCACGTTTTCCTGTAAAATGATACAATTTCTGGACGTAAACGATTTCTAAAGCATTCCGCATAAACGTTAAGAAATATTGATCATGTGGCACATTGGCGAAATTTGTTTTACACTTCATCATATCGGTTCACATGTTCTAGAAAATTTTATAAAAAAAGAAGTGACATATCCTCATGTTTCACATTGTTGCCTTCCTTGTAACACCCCCTGGGTCTTGATGGCAGAGTGTTGTAAATCGCGCACTTTGGGTCACATAACCTTATATCGCCTAGGTCTGAATCACACTTGGGACAGATCCTAGTGTGAGAAATTTTGTCAGTTCGCTTGACACAGGTATGTGTTGTTTTTTTCTCAGTACTCCGAATTCCTCCACCTTTCCAGAAATGAAAGAATATTCACTGGGGTCTAAAACACCTTACTCCACACTCCTCGTACCCCTCAATTTTTATGCAAAGTCAATTCAGGTTTGCCCCCTATATAATTGGTGAAAATGTATAGATTTTGGTCTTTTTATGGAGACATTGTTAGTGGCTAAATAAATCCCTGTAATGTAAACTAGAAATAAAGCCAAAAAAATTGTTTAGAGAGAACTTGGTTGAATTGGTTGGTTGAATGTTGCTTAATGTAGCATCAGCAAATTTTCAGCTATTGGTGACGAGAACTATTTTATTAATCTCTATATGGATAAACCAATGAACAAGTTTGTGTAAAGGCCAGTAAAGGCCAAGGAAAATTCACTTTCCAACATGAGGTCTAAGCGGGGCTCAAACTGACAGCAGTGAGACACTAGATTTGTAGACTCACGTCTTATCCATTAGGCCATCGCAGCCTATTTTAGAGAGTACTGCTACCATTTTGAAAAATTAGGGTGGGTAGGTAGGTAGGAATATATTCTGTACAATTGTGGCAAATTTATATATCTGGCGTTTAAAGAAAGGGACAATTTTCTAAAAACTTTGGAGTAAGTGAAATTATGAGTGTTTGTGACTACACAAAATTGATAAATCTTTTGTGTGTTATATGTACATTGTATTATACATGTACATGTATTATATGTGTGCACATTGAAATGTTATATATTTAAATTTGAATTGTACTATGGGCATTTAGCCTTGCATACTTAAATAAACTATGTATATATATACATGATATAGGTATAGGTACTTTTTAAACATCAACAATATGGGGCAAGGATGTCGTCTTTAACAGTGCTTGAAAAAATACTTTAGGGTAGACATGGCAGGTAGGGGTTACTGGAAACACACTTATTTTTTTAAGGCCAAAATTAAATTCGAATCTCAATTTTATTTCATTGATTTAATTTTAAAATTCTATTTTATTTTTTTGTATTGTATAGAGCGGTTATCTCACAGTCACAATAAGTTGATTTAATTATATCCTTTAATATAAGTAGACTAGAGAAATCTAAAAATACCATGATGTCGCCATTCTAATAAATACTGATCAATAAAGTTTTCATATGGCCTATATAAAATCTAATATAGGCAAACAACATTGACCTGTCCACTTGACCTTTCATTGGGAATATTGAATATATTCATATAGGAGTGTCCACCCAATATATAAGGAGTGAGTGAGTAATGGTGTTTAACGTCCCAGTCAAGAATATTTCACTTATATCGAGAAGTCGCCAGCTATAGGCAAAGGTGCAAAAATTTTGCCTGTGCGTTGCGCTGATGGCATTATACAGCAGGGTTCTTTAGCGTGCCAAGCCCACCGTGACACGGGACCTCGTTTATTTTAAGTTCCCATCCGAAAGAACCGTGACTTTCATTTCGTAATGCTGAGTGCTTGGCGAAAGAACAGTCACTACCCACTTTTAAGTCTTGGGTCAGACCCGGTCGGGGTTCGAACCCAGGACCTCCCAATATATAAGGAGCTTTAGGATTCGCAGTTAATACATATACACATTGTCTATGATTAGCGTTCACATCATATAGACGGAATATACAGCGTGATCGCTATTAAAACTGGTGCATACTGAGTATTTAAATCAAAGGTCAAGCGGACAGGTCAATGTTGTCTACCTATACTGATAGTATTATCTAGTATATGTTATCAAGTTGCCTTTTAATATTACAATTTATGATTCTTTGTCTAGTTTCCAGATTAATTCTGAAGTGCTTAAAAGTGAAACTGAACCAAAAGGAATGACTTCTGACAAGGATTAAGGCCACGCTAAAAAAATTTTGTTTCTGGGAACATACTAAAATATTTAAGAGCAAGAGAAAATTGGTTCTCTGTAATTTTTTGGTAATTTTGAAGTTGACAACTAGAGACAGGGTAGGCATAGGCAGTACTGGAGAGGGTGGGTTAAAAACACATTTTGGTATGGCCTAATCAAGAATCATATAATACAGTCCAAACTGCCTTAAATCCCACCTCTATATAAGGTCCACTTGCTTGTAAAGGCCAGTAGAATTGTATCCCAATTGTTTTTTATTCATATTATTTGAACTTGTATATAAAGGCCACCTGCCCATAAATGCCACTTTTACTGGTTCCTTTGGTGGCCTTTATAGACAGGTTTGACTATATAGTAAAACTGATACTGACTCAGTGTTAAATATATTTAGTGAATTTTTCCATTTTAAAAAATGTAGTGTACATTTCCATTATGTTTCCCCTTTCCAATTCATATTTTCAAAAAATTGCATGAAATACGACAATAAGGTTTTTCCTGATTCCAAGAGTCCTGGACCAAGTGCCAAAAAGGGTCCTAACAGTATAGTGACTACTTAATAAGTGGATATCGCACCCAGTGCCAAAAAGGGTCCTAACAGTATAGTGACTATTTAATAAGTGGATATCTTATTCAATATTGTATTCAGATCCAAGTGTCAGGAGTTCAAATCCGCCCTTGAAATAGTACTGGTAGTTATCTTTAGGTTTACCTAAAATTCTACCTACTCCCACTTCCAATTTAAGGTTTTCTTACCTTATTTTTAAAAAGTAGGAGTAGGTGGAAGACACCAGTGGAAGTCACTCAACTGTCCACTTATCGGTCATGTGACCAAGATATGCTTTTGGACACAGTTGTCCGAACCTTGCAATTGATTAAGTTAATCAGCGATTAGCACATATTTAAAACGCCAAAAAAAAATAAATTAACATATCATTATTTCCGGAATCAACAGTTTTAAAACATTGTGTTTCAATTTGATGAATTTCTATTCATTTATGTTTTCAATAAAAAAAATATCTGATATTATGCCAAAAAAAAGTTTTGCCTAATCAATTGATTAAGCTAATCAAGCTTCGAACAATTGGCCCCTGTAAAAGTTGCCTCGATGAGCTAGCACATAAAAGTCCTGGTGTCAGTATAATGTGACTGGGGGAGCGGTACGCTTGTCTGCGGTGTACTGACTCGGTGAGCTAGCACCTAAAAGTCTTGGTGTCAGTATAATGTGACTGGGGGAGTGGTAAGCTTGTCTGCGGCGTACTGACTCGGTGAGCTAGCACCTAAAAGTCTTGGTGTCAGTATAATGTGACTGGGGAAGTGGTACGCTTGTCTGTGGTGTACTGACTCGGTGAGCTAGCACATAAAAGTCGTCCTGAGTGAGTACTATTGAAATATCTCGCCGTCCAATGACATTACTAGACTAAAGAGCTTGCAATGATGACAATGAGTAAAAGATACTTCTTGTAATACTGACAATCACCACATAGATACGCAATGAATAAATAAATTGAAATAAATAAATAAATAAATAAATAAAAGTAAAAAGCTTTTACCAATTCATGCTTAGCGCGGACATATATTCTCGAAGCTCAAGTTCCAAGAATCTCAAATCATCCATTTGAAAAATACCTTTACGCACACCCTTCTTGGTACGTTATTGAAGCTTAAGTAAGGAATATTTACCTGGAAATGACCACGAGAGATGACCGTAGGAAAAAATGACCACTGTGTGTGAGGGAAAAATCGAAGTCAATTATCGCATCAATAACTGTGAATAAACGATGCATCTGTAATCCACCTGGCATCACCATGACAACACAATACCCATAATTCATAAATGATTATTATAAATTTATGTAAAACGTTTTCTCCTTGCACCATATCCCACGTTACTAGTCTAATTCATAAATGATTACAATAAATTAACGCCAATTCTTTTGTCTTTGCACCACATCCACGGTACTCAGGTACTAGTCTAATTCCTAAATTATTCCAAACTTTTTTTTTCTTGCACAACATCCACGTAACTAGCTAGTCTAATTCATAAATGAATATAATACATGCCAAACTTTTTTTCTTACACCATACCTACACGTTACTAAGTCGCAAATTTTCCCGCGGGCACCTGCCGTCGCTATCAGTTCACACTATTACCCCCATTGGTCTAAAAACCTTAATTGATAATTCTAATTAAATGTAAATTGGTATTGTTTTTTATCTATAGGGCATATATGGGATTAACGGATGGATAAGTGAAAGGCATTTGAAAAATTTACGTAATTTTCCCGTGATTTTAACGGCTTTTCGCTACTTTATCGCCCAAAGCGAATATTGGAACACAATAAGATTGAAACTGGCCGGTCAACTTTCAATTGTTTGGACCGTGTGACAATATTGTGACATGGTCAGATACGTTATCATTTTATTGTTATTTTATCTGGTTAATCTTATCAAGTCTTAGATTTCACAGATTATCACTTGTTTGACAACATTGCTTATTTGAAAATTTGGTCCGACAAGGGAAAAGGCCGATCGAGGACATATGTTGGTGTATTCCTGTTAGTCCAACATTTGAGATTTCATAATTCCTGATAGTCCAACATTGTTTATATATACATTTAAGATCCATGTTTATCTAGGGAATTATACTTTATTTCAGAATTTTACAAGCTTTATTTTTTTGTACCTATATTTTCTTCAAAATTTACTGAATATAATTTATTTAAAATTTAGTTATATAATTTCCTAAAAAAAATCACAATTTATTTCAAATTTTCGCAATTTATTTTAAATTTACACAATTTATTTTAAATTTACACAATTTATTTTAAATGTACACCATTTATTTTAAATGTACACAATTTAATGAAAATTTACACAATTTATTTAAAAATTAAACAATTTATTTAAAAAACAATTAAAAAATTAAACATTTATTTATGTATTTAATATCTGAAATTTGTTTAGTAAGTTTAAACAATTAAAACAAACTGATTGTTTCTGTGAACATGGGATGATTAATCTTGTATTAATCATATCTTACTTTTTAACGTTTTATTTCATATTTCAATGTGCATTTTACATTAAATAGTGTAAGTAGGAAAGTTATATTTTCAAAACAGTTGCTATTTATTATATCTGATTTTTCAAGTCTTTTTAAAAAGACTTATCTCTTAATTGATATGTTCTAGGACACCAACAACCTTAACACTTGTGTGACATGGCCCTAGTTTCACAATCATTTCTTAACTTAATTTGTTAAGATAATGATAAATTTAAGGTGTCATTTTATTGATTATATCAATATGACATCTGCATCTAGTTTTAACAAAAATATTTATTTGTAGTTCCAAAAAGAGCTTGCCAAAATTTGCTAAACGGTTAAGGAAAATCTTAGTTAAGCTTGGAATGATTGTGAAACCTACTCTAATACGTGACCTCTCGTACCCATATTCCACATGTCGGGAAATCTCGCTCAAATTCCATCGATTGGACTTCATGAGCCAACACCAAACTGTACCAAGAAGGAAAAAATTCGGCAGGATCGGGAGACTTGAACCCCGAGACGGCCTCCCACATATAGGCGACTGTCCTACCCACTATGCTACCCAGACCAATGCACGATGGCGGGGCACAAAATGAAATTAAATATTACCATAGAAAGTTTACGAAAACTGACCTGCTGACAGCACAAAGTTGGCGTTGTTGTTATATGGCGTCATTATGCGAAGTTTTAAAATTACAACTGATCATGATGAGCTTGCAGAGTTAAACAACGAGTCATTTTAACATCCCCAATGGCCGCTGTTAAAAACCTGCTCGAATAAAGTAACCTCGGCAATAAGATCCTTAAAATACCTATCCTGGTTTCTATCAGGGATTTCCTTCCGTAAACCGGTAGAGGATTCGATGTGAATCTGTTTTATCTTGGAAGTGCAGGTCTTTAGTTCTTGACGTACAACTTACAAACAGTTTTTAATACGGATAATTTCAAAACATTTAAATGATTTACAACTGAACAGGCGCATCATGTCTGGAATTTCACAGCCTTAATCCAAGAACATGCCGCTTTATTACTTTCATACCATTAAAATGATTTGCAACATCTATGTTATATCGAGAAGAAGTTTTTGATACGGGTGATTTCCAAACATTAAAATGATGTACAAATGAACTGGCACATGTGTCTGGCAATTCACAGCCTGAACCAAGAACAAGTTTGATGCCGCGAGGATTTCTAATGATTTGGAACTGAACAGGCATGTAACAACAGCGACCAAGAGCATAACCATGACGACACCGCCATTTGCTGATATTGTTTGAAATTCGTACTGGTTATAAATACTGATCAAATGCCAATGTGAATGAATTAAGAGAGAGATGGGGGGGGGGGGGGGTAACTATAATCAATGCATCAGTGTTCTGTTACTTCTGATCATGTAACATGTTCGTTAGCTGGTGTGTGTGTGTGTGTGTGTGTGTGTGTGTGTGTGTGTGCTAGAGAGAAAAATAGAAGAAACGTTTAATAAGTTTAATAATGACTAATCAACACACAAGACTGTTTTGTTGTCGTTTTCTGATCATGTTCAGCTGCTCATGATTTTTAACAAACACACAGAGAGAGAGGGAGAGAGGTCACGTTTACTAATAATTAATCAATACATTTGTGTTTTGTTGTCGTTTTTTTCTGATCATGTAACATGATGTCCATCAGCTCGTCATGATTTTTAACACAGAGAGAGAGAGAGAGAGAATTTCTTATGATTTGGTAGTAATCAGGCATGTGACAACAACAACCAAGAACATAACCATTATAACACTGCGCTGATTTTGTTGCAATTCGTACTGGTTATAAACACTGATCAAATGAAAATGAATTTACGAGAGAGAGAGAAGCAACTATAATAAATACATCAGTCTTTTGTTGTCATTCCTCCTGATAATGTAACATGATGTCCATCAGCTGGTGTGTGTGTGTGTGTGTGTGTGTGTGTGTGAGAGAGAGAGAGAGAAGTAACGTTTAATAGTAACTAATCAATACACAAGACCGTTTTGTTGTCGTTTTCTGATCGTGTAACACGATGTCCGTCAGCTCGTCATGATTTTTAACACACACACACACACACAGAGAGAGAGAGAGAGAGAGAGAGAAGTCACGTTTACTAGTAATTAAGCAATACATTAGTGTTTTGTTGTCGTTTTCTTTCTGATCATGTTACACGATGTCCATCTGCTGGTCATGATTTTTAACAAACACACACACACACACACACACACACGTCACGTTTACTAGTAATTAATCAATACATTAGTGTTTTGTTGTCGTTTTTTTTTTTTTTGATCATGTAACACGATGTCTGTCAGCTGGTTCTGATTTTATATTTGTATTGTCACAGCTAGGGTTAAATCAAGGTTACAACATATATATATAATACAGGAAGAGTTTGTTGTTTTAAAAAGCAAGAAATAAGATAAATTTTATTTATACAGCAAATATTTTATACAGACAGTATATATACAGACCTGTCCGAAGATTAACACTGAGCTAACGAAAAAGAGCCGAAGCCCGACTGTCGAGTAGTTAAGATCTGGATAGCCAGTGACCGAAAACTGATTGCTTGAACGAGGTTTTACGTCCCAGTCAAAAATACTTCAATTATATCGAGACGTAACCAGCTATATGTGAAGTGGTAGAAATTGAGGTCAATGTGCAGAAAGGGACTGTTGTGACACGAGACACCGGGCTTTAAGGTCTCCTCGAAGGATGTATTGACTTTCATATCTTAATGCCTAGCGTTTAACGAAAGAACGGTCACTACCTATTTTCAAGTATTGGTCAGTCTCCGGACGGGGTTCGATCCCACGACCTCCCACAAACGGAGCGAGCACTCCACTAACTGAGCTCTCGTAGTGGTGGATACGAAAAACTAACGGAAGAAAGATAACGTTCAGCATCCGAAAAGCTGCAGAGAGATCAAGTTAATTGTATAAGCTGCAGATTGGGCAACAATTCGTTAGCCAGCTAGTGTTCAATTTCGGATTTTTCATAATAGGCCATTTTCAAACACTTTTTCTAAAACACCGTAACATCCATGTCCCATTAAGGTTTTAATAATAGTGTCAATTGGAAAACAATAAGAGATCTATGGCCCCGTGACCCCTTTTAGAATATCAATGAACGCTGCTAAACTTTCGACAGGTCTGTACTGAAGATCTATACAAAGTTTATCAACCCTCTCGACTAATAATTGAATTAATCGCGAAGTACATGAATCAATGATCGTCGTCTCATCAATGTCTATCATATGTTCGGTACAAATGTTGAACACATTTTATTTCAGTTGTTCAATACTACATGTACAACACAGACATGTCGAAAGTTTTAACACCAAGCTAAGCAATCAACAGCTCATCTCGACGAATTTTCAGCAGCTGCTATTTATCTCTCGGAAGCTTTTCAAGCCACTAGTTATCCATCTCTCGGACACCCGACAGCCAGACTTCGACTCCTTCTCGTTAGCTCATTGTTAAACTTTCGGCAAGCCTGTGCTGTATATTGCATCTTTTTACAGCTGCAAATAGTGTCTGAAGAGGGCCATAAGTAGAGTTACAAATTCCTTATTTAACATAATCTCGGATTTAACCTTCCCTAATGATTAAAACATAACAATGGCGTTTTAATGGATTTTTCGAGATTTTTCACTTTATGTAGAAGACGCCATTTCAGGTGGAGAAAACTGGAGTGGTCAGAGAGAAAACCAGTGATCTTAGGCAAGAATCCTTGCACCTGCCCGAGTGGGAATGAATGGGACTGGGATCCGTAATCCGGCGTTTCAGACCTCTTGGCCACCAAGACCCTTTGAAGGAAGACGTAGTATTTTAATCTGTTTCACCTAAGCTCCTACTGACTCAAAATAGTTAAGCTTCATCCCTGATACTGACTTATTTGAAACAAATATTATCACAAAGTATACCATTAACATATCAAAGCTTTCTCATAATATGTAACCAAGCACTGTTCAGCTTTCCCTATATAAACAGACCTGTCGAAAATACAACATCAAGCTAACGAATCATTTATAAATCGACAACCCATCATGGTCCCTCGTTAGATATAAATCTCGATAGCTTTTCAACAGCTGGTTCCTATCTATCGTAAGCTTTTCGACTATATCTCGACCACTCGGCAGCTCGTCTTCGTCTCTTTTTCATGACACGAGCTCATTTTTAAACTTTCGACGGTCCTGAACTGTAGCCTACAGGGTATGGTACTGGAACAGTTCAATAGATTTTATCTCCATCAGATGTACAGTACAGGCCTGTCCAAAATTTATCACTTAGCTAACCACAATAAGACGAAGCTCGGTTGCCAAATGGCTGGGCTATGGGTATGGAAAGATTGTAGCTGTCGAATATCTAACGAGGGGCCGCCGAGATGAGCTGCCAATTTAGCACCAATTCGTTAGCTTAGTGTTAAACTTTCGACAGGTCTGTACGGTAAGATAAAACGCTGTTATTGCACAAAGTAGGCATACTCAATTCAAATGTTTCATGTCATTCCAGAAACAGAACTACAAGTCAATTATAATTAATAGGTTCTCGATCAATAGCAATAACAGATACGAGTAATGCATTGTCATATTTCGATAAATATTTGAATCTTTTGTTGTAGTGGAAAAAATACAATCTTATTCCAGAGCATGACCAGTATATTAAAACAAATTCTAGTCAGATATTTGATCTTAATCAAACAAACGGGTTTTTTTTAGCTTATGTTATTTTGCGACATTTCCCTACAAAAGCATGTTGTTCTTTTTAAAACAATTGTTCAAACCTGGATTAGTTTAATCAATGATTTACAAATTAAAACTAGAACTGTCTTTAGAAAGCCAAATACCCCCGCCCCTAACATTTAAAGTGCGACCTTGACTTTTCCGATATGACCTTGATTCAAGGTTATGCCACACCAGATCATTCATGTGAAATTTCATGAAAGTTCTTCAAAGCATTGATGAAATATGGCCTGGATACGATTTTACAATGGTGATTCCTATATACCCCCCTCAAACTAGCTTGTTTTGTAACCAGACACACCTAGTCTAATCTTTCAAATTAAATTGGTAAAGCGTTTGTTTTAAGCTTATTTAAACAGAGGGTTGGAGTTCGTTCACCACATGAACTTTGGCATTATATGTATATACCGGTATGATTTATATAATGTCGACTTGTTAACAGGACATTTCATTCTAGACACAACACAATACAAGAACTTTGAACCTTGTTCAATTTATAGAACATGAACTTTGAGCACTATAAACCGATTTAATAAAGTGTTTGCTAAAAGTGTTACCATGCCGCATGCATCACACCTACCAATGCGTATGTAGTTTTAAAAAAAACACCTACCTGGGCCCGATAACAGGCTTTAAAGTCCAACCAGTTTGTTGACCAAAATTTGTAGAATTTTCGTGTTGTAGGTAATGTTAAAAAATTTCTGTTCAAAAGTTAATACACACAATTAGAACCAGTTAAAGTCAAAACAATTTCTAATTTATTATTTAATATATATTTTTTAATGCTCACTAACCATTTGGTTATTAAGCTATCGGAACATTAAACATCTGGACTGTGGCGATTATTTCGTGAAAGGTTTACGGTTGACAAAATTACAAACTTCCTAGATAGCCAGGTGTGGTAAAAAAATGTACTGTATAATGTTTTATATTAATTAACCGGACATTAGAATTAGAAGATGTGGTCATCAGCCAGAGATGACCCAAGAAATTACATTTTGCTTGGCTTGACAAGGGTGTAAAAAGTCATTTACAATGACACCGGATGATGTGTTGTAAAATATATCGTGAAAAAATGGACGTGTGGGTCACACGAATGATCTACTGCCCGAGTATATAGAAAAACGTACAGTAATACTTCAATAAGCTTCAAATTTTGGGGGAAAGTGGCTGTCGTTTTCTCGAGGTCTAAAATTCGTGGCTTTTGTTTACTTCAATTGCCAAATGCAAAAACAAAAATAAAAGAGAATATATTGGTAACATAAACACAAACAAACAAGAATGAAGGATCGGATGCCGAGTGACCTGTATGGATAGATGGTGACTGAAAAGCTGCCGAGAGATAGACAAGCAGCTACCGAAAAGATATAGCTAACGAGGGGCCGACAGGACCAGTCGGATCGGCACTAATTATTTAACTTGGTGTTAAACTTTCGACAATGCTGTATTTAGATACCAGGGGACCGACAGGACCAGTCGATTCGGCACTAATTATTTAGCTTGGTGTTAACTTTCGACAATGCTGTATTTAGATACCAGGGGACCGACAGGACCAGTCGATTCGGCACTAATTATTTAGCTTGGTGTTAACTTTCGACAATGCTGTATTTAGATACCAGGGGACCGACAGGACCAGTCGATTCGGCACTAATTATTTAGCTTGGTGTTAACTTTCGACAATGCTGTATTTAGATACCAGGGGACCGACAGGACCAGTCGATTCGGCATTGATTATTTAGCTCGGTGTTAAACTTTCGACAACTCTGTACTCAGATACAGAGGGGGCGACACATGCAGTCGCTTCGGCATTGATTATTTAGCTCGGTGTTAAACTTTCGACAACTCTGTACTCAGATACAGAGGGGGCGACACATGCAGTCGATTCGGCACTAATTATTTAGCTTGGTGTTAACTTTCGACAATGCTGTATTTAGATACCAGGGGACCGACAGGACCAGTCGATTCGGCACTAATTATTTAGCTTGGTGTTAACTTTCGACAATGCTGTATTTAGATACCAGGGGACCGACAGGACCAGTCGATTCGACACTAATTATTTAGCTTGGTGTTAACTTTCGACAATGCTGTATTTAGATACCAGGGGACCGACAGGACCAGTCGATTCGACACTAATTATTTAGCTTGGTGTTAACTTTCGACAATGCTGTATTTAGATACCAGGGGACCGACAGGACCAGTCGATTCGGCACTAATTATTTAGCTTGGTGTTAACTTTCGACAATGCTGTATTTAGATACCAGGGGACCGACAGGACCAGTCGATTCGGCATTGATTATTTAGCTCGGTGTTAAACTTTCGACAACTCTGTACTCAGATACAGAGGGGGCGACACATGCAGTCGATTCGGCACTAATTATTTAGCTTGGTGTTAACTTTCGACAATGCTGTATTTAGATACCAGGGGACCGACAGGACCAGTCGATTCGACACTAATTATTTAGCTTGGTGTTAACTTTCGACAATGCTGTATTTAGATACCAGGGGACCGACAGGACCAGTCGATTCGGCACTAATTATTTAGCTTGGTGTTAACTTTCGACAATGCTGTATTTAGATACCAGGGGACCGACAGGACCAGTCGATTCGGAACTAATTATTTAGCTTGGTGTTAACTTTCGACAATGCTGTATTTAGATACCAGGGGACCGACAGGACCAGTCGATTCGGCACTAATTATTTAGCTTGGTGTTAACTTTCGACAATGCTGTATTTAGATACCAGGGGACCGACAGGACCAGTCGATTCGGCATTGATTATTTAGCTCGGTGTTAAACTTTCGACAACTCTGTACTCAGATACAGAGGGGGCGACACATGCAGTCGCTTCGGCATTGATTATTTAGCTCGGTGTTAAACTTTCGACAACTCTTTATTCAGATACCGAGAGGGCGACACGAGCAGTTGCTTCGGCATTGATTATTTAGCTCGGTGTTAAACTTTCGACAACTCTTTATTCAGATACAGGGGGCGACACGAGCAGTCTATTTGGCATTAGTATTTAGCTTGTTGTTAAACTTTCGACAGGTCTGTACTGTAGCTTGTTGTTAAACTTTCGACAGGTCTGTACTGTAGCTTGTTGTTAAACTTTCGACAGGTCTATACTGTAGCTTGTTGTTTAACTTTCGACAGGTCTGTACTGTAGCTTGTTGTTAAACTTTCGACAGGTCTATACTGTAGCTTGGTGTTTAACTTTAGACAGGTCTGTACTGTAGCTTGTTGTTAAACTTTCGACAGGTCTATACTGTAGCTTGGTGTTTAACTTTCGACAGGTCTGTACTGTAGCTTGGTGTTAAACTTTCGACAGGTCTGTACTGTAGCTTGTTGTTAAACTTTCGACAGGTCTATACTGTAGCTTGGTGTTTAACTTTCGACAGGTCTGTACTGTAGCTTGTTGTTAAACTTTCGACAGGTCTATACTGTAGCTTGGTGTTTAACTTTCGACAGGTCTGTACTGTAGCTTGTTGTTAAACTTTCGACAGGTCTATACTGTAGCTTGGTGTTTAACTTTCGACAGGTCTGTACTGTAGCTTGTTGTTAAACTTTCGACAGGTCTGTACTGTAGCTTGGTGTTAAACTTTCGACAGGTCTATACTGTAGCTTGTTGTTAAACTTTCGACAGGTCTGTACTGTAGCTTGTTGTTAAACTTTCGACAGGTCTGTACTGTAGCTTGGTGTTTAACTTTCGACAGGTCTGTACTGTAGCTTGGTGTTTAACTTTCGACAGGTCTGTACTGTAGCTTGTTGTTAAACTTTCGACAGGTCTATACTGTAGCTTGGTGTTTAACTTTCGACAGGTCTGTACTGTAGCTTGGTGTTAAACTTTCGACAGGTCTATACTGTAGCTTGGTGTTTAACTTTCGACAGGTCTGTACTGTAGCTTGGTGTTTAACTTTCGACAGGTCTGTACGGTATTCTTCATAATTTTTTAAAAATAAATTTACACAAGTTATTTAACACCGTTACATTAGATGAGTTGAACAGCTGTTTGTATTTAACAGTTTTGATATTCTTTTTAGATAGAGGAGGAAGAAGAGACGAGTCGATTCGGCACTAATTATTTAGCTTGGTGTTAACTTTCGACAATGCTGTATTTAGATACCATGGGACCGACAGGACCAGTCGATTCGACACTAATTATTTAGCTTGGTGTTAACTTTCGACAATGCTGTATTTAGATACCAGGGGACCGACAGGACCAGTCGATTCGACACTAATTATTTAGCTTGGTGTTAACTTTCGACAATGCTGTATTTAGATACCAGGGGACCGACAGGACCAGTCGATTCGGCACTAATTATTTAGCTTGGTGTTAACTTTCGACAATGCTGTATTTAGATACCAGGGGACCGACAGGACCAGTCGGATCGGCACTAATTATTTAGCTTGGTGTTAACTTTCGACAATGCTGTATTTAGATACCAGGGGACCGACAGGACCAGTCGATTCGGCACTAATTATTTAGCTTGGTGTTAACTTTCGACAATGCTGTATTTAGATACCAGGGGACCGACAGGACCAGTCGATTCGGCACTAATTATTTAGCTTGGTGTTAACTTTCGACAATGCTGTATTTAGATACCAGGGGCCGACAGGACCAGTCGATTCGGCACTAATTATTTAGCTTGGTGTTAACTTTCGACAATGCTGTATTTAGATACCAGGGGCCGACAGGACCAGTCGATTCGGAACTAATTATTTAGCTTGGTGTTAACTTTCGACAATGCTGTATTTAGATACCAGGGGCCGACAGGACCAGTCGATTCGGAACTAATTATTTAGCTTGGTGTTAACTTTCGACAATGCTGTATTTAGATACCAGGGGCCGACAGGACCAGTCGATTCGGAACTAATTATTTAGCTTGGTGTTAACTTTCGACAATGCTGTATTTAGATACCAGGGGACCGACAGGACCAGTCGATTCGGCACTAATTATTTAGCTTGGTGTTAACTTTCGACAATGCTGTATTTAGATACCAGGGGACCGACAGGACCAGTCGATTCGGCACTAATTATTTAGCTTGGTGTTAACTTTCGACAATGCTGTATTTAGATACCAGGGGCCGACAGGACCAGTCGATTCGGAACTAATTATTTAGCTTGGTGTTAACTTTCGACAATGCTGTATTTAGATACCAGGGGACCGACAGGACCAGTCGATTCGGCACTAATTATTTAGCTTGGTGTTAACTTTCGACAATGCTGTATTTAGATACCAGGGGACCAACAGGACCAGTCGGATCGGCACTAATTATTTAGCTTGGTGTTAACTTTCGACAATGCTGTATTTAGATACCAGGGGACCGACAGGACCAGTCGATTCGGCACTAATTATTTAGCTTGGTGTTAACTTTCGACAATGCTGTATTTAGATACCAGGGGACCGACAGGACCAGTCGATTCGGCACTAATTATTTAGCTTGGTGTTAACTTTCGACAATGCTGTATTTAGATACCAGGGGACCGACAGGACCAGTCAATTCGGCACTAATTATTTAGCTTGGTGTTAACTTTCGACAATGCTGTATTTAGATACCAGGGGACCGACAGGACCAGTCGATTCGGCACTAATTATTTAGCTTGGTGTTAACTTTCGACAATGCTGTATTTAGATACCAGGGGACCGACAGGACCAGTCGATTCGGCACTAATTATTTAGCTTGGTGTTAACTTTCGACAATGCTGTATTTAGATACCAGGGGACCGACAGGACCAGTCGATTCGGCACTAATTATTTAGCTTGGTGTTAAACTTTCGACAATGCTGTATTTAGATACCAGGGGACCGACAGGACCAGTCGATTCGGCACTAATTATTTAGCTTGGTGTTTAACTTTCGACAATGCTGTATTTAGATACCAGGGGACCGACAGGACCAGTCGATTCGGCATTGATTATTTAGCTCGGTGTTAAACTTTCGACAACTCTGTACTCAGATACAGAGGGGGCGACACATGCAGTCGCTTCGGCATTGATTATTTAGCTTGGTGTTAAACTTTCGACAACTCTTTATTCAGATACCGAGAGGGCGACACGAGCAGTTGCTTCGGCATTGATTATTTAGCTCGGTGTTAAACTTTCGACAACTCTTTATTCAGATACAGAGGGGGCGACACGAGCAGTCTATTTGGCATTAGTATTTAGCTTGTTGTTAAACTTTCGACAGGTCTGTACTGTAGCTTGTTGTTAAACTTTCGACAGGTCTGTACTGTAGCTTGTTGTTAAACTTTCGACAGGTCTATACTGTAGCTTGGTGTTAAACTTTCGACAGGTCTGTACTGTAGCTTGTTGTTAAACTTTCGACAGGTCTATACTGTAGCTTGGTGTTTAACTTTCGACAGGTCTGTACTGTAGCTTGGTGTTAAACTTTCGACAGGTCTGTACTGTAGCTTGTTGTTAAACTTTCGACAGGTCTATACTGTAGCTTGGTGTTTAACGTTCGACAGGTCTGTACTGTAGCTTGTTGTTAAACTTTCGACAGGTCTATACTGTAGCTTGGTGTTTAACTTTCGACAGGTCTGTACTGTAGCTTGTTGTTAAACTTTCGACAGGTCTATACTGTAGCTTGGTGTTTAACTTTCGACAGGTCTGTACTGTAGCTTGTTGTTAAACTTTCGACAGGTCTGTACTGTAGCTTGGTGTTAAACTTTCGACAGGTCTGTACTGTAGCTTGGTGTTAAACTTTCGACAGGTCTGTACTGTAGCTTGTTGTTAAACTTTCGACAGGTCTGTACTGTAGCTTGGTGTTTAACTTTCGACAGGTCTGTACTGTAGCTTGGTGTTTAACTTTCGACAGGTCTGTACTGTAGCTTGTTGTTAAACTTTCGACAGGTCTATACTGTAGCTTGGTGTTTAACTTTCGACAGGTCTGTACTGTAGCTTGGTGTTAAACTTTCGACAGGTCTATACTGTAGCTTGGTGTTTAACTTTCGACAGGTCTGTACTGTAGCTTGGTGTTTAACTTTCGACAGGTCTGTACGGTATTCTTCATAATTTTTAAAAATAAATTTACACAAGTTATTTAACACCGTTACATTAGATGAGTTGAACAGCTGTTTGTATTTAACAGTTTTGATATTCTTTTTAGATAGAGGAGGAAGAAGAGACGAGTCGATTCGGCACAAATTATTTAGCTTGGTGTTAACTTTCGACAATGCTGTATTTAGATACCAGGGGACCGACAGGACCAGTCGATTCGGCACTAATTATTAGCTTGGTGTTAACTTTCGACAATGCTGTATTTAGATACCAGGGGACCGACAGGACCAGTCGATTCGGCACTAATTATTTAGCTTGGTGTTAACTTTCGACAATGCTGTATTTAGATACCAGGGGACTGACAGGACCAGTCGCTTCGGCACTAATTATTTAGCTTGGTGTTAACTTTCGACAATGCTGTATTTAGATACCAGGGGACCGACAGGACCAGTCGATTCGGCACTAATTATTTAGCTTGGTGTTAACTTTCGACAATGCTGTATTTAGATACCAGGGGACCGACAGGACCAGTCGATTCGGCACTAATTATTTAGCTTGGTGTTAACTTTCGACAATGCTGTATTTAGATACCAGGGGACCGACAGGACCAGTCGATTCGGCACTAATTATTTAGCTTGGTGTTAACTTTCGACAATGCTGTATTTAGATACCAGGGGACCGACAGGACCAGTCGATTCGGCACTAATTATTTAGCTTGGTGTTAACTTTCGACAATGCTGTATTTAGATACCAGGGGACCGACAGGACCAGTCGATTCGGCACTAATTATTTAGCTTGGTGTTAACTTTCGACAATGCTGTATTTAGATACCAGGGGACCGACAGGACCAGTCGATTCGGCACTAATTATTTAGCTTGGTGTTAACTTTCGACAATGCTGTATTTAGATACCAGGGGACCGACAGGACCAGTCGATTCGGCACTAATTATTTAGCTTGGTGTTAACTTTCGACAATGCTGTATTTAGATACCAGGGGACCGACAGGACCAGTCGATTCGGCACTAATTATTTAGCTTGGTGTTAACTTTCGACAATGCTGTATTTAGATACCAGGGGACCGACAGGACCAGTCGATTCGGCACTAATTATTTAGCTTGGTGTTAACTTTCGACAATGCTGTATTTAGATACCAGGGGACCGACAGGACCAGTCGATTCGGCACTAATTATTTAGCTTGGTGTTAACTTTCGACAATGCTGTATTTAGATACCAGGGGACCGACAGGACCAGTCGATTCGGCACTAATTATTTAGCTTGGTGTTAAACTTTCGACAATGCTGTATTTAGATACCAGGGGACCGACAGGACCAGTCGATTCGACACTAATTATTTAGCTTGGTGTTAACTTTCGACAATGCTGTATTTAGATACCAGGGGACCGACAGGACCAGTCGATTCGGCACTAATTATTTAGCTTGGTGTTAACTTTCGACAATGCTGTATTTAGATACCAGGGGACCGACAGGACCAGTCGATTCGGCACTAATTATTTAGCTTGGTGTTAACTTTCGACAATGCTGTATTTAGATACCAGGGGACCGACAGGACCAGTCGATTCAGCACTAATTATTTAGCTTGGTGTTAACTTTCGACAACTCTTTATTCAGATACCGAGAGGGCGACACGAGCAGTCTATTTGGCATTAGTATTTAGCTTGTTGTTAAACTTTCGACAGGTCTGTACTGTAGCTTGGTGTTTAACTTTCGACAGGTCTGTACTGTAGCTTGTTGTTAAACTTTCGACAGGTCTATACTGTAGCTTGGTGTTTAACTTTCGACAGGTCTGTACTGTAGCTTGGTGTTAAACTTTCGACAGGTCTGTACTGTAGCTTGTTGTTTAACTTTCGACAGGTCTATACTGTAGCTTGGTGTTTAACGTTCGACAGGTCTGTACTGTAGCTTGTTGTTAAACTTTCGACAGGTCTATACTGTAGCTTGGTGTTTAACTTTCGACAGGTCTGTACTGTAGCTTGTTGTTAAACTTTCGACAGGTCTATACTGTAGCTTGGTGTTTAACTTTCGACAGGTCTGTACTGTAGCTTGTTGTTAAACTTTCGACAGGTCTGTACTGTAGCTTGGTGTTAAACTTTCGACAGGTCTGTACTGTAGCTTGGTGTTAAACTTTCGACAGGTCTGTACTGTAGCTTGTTGTTAAACTTTCGACAGGTCTGTACTGTAGCTTGGTGTTTAACTTTCGACAGGTCTGTACTGTAGCTTGGTGTTTAACTTTCGACAGGTCTGTACTGTAGCTTGTTGTTAAACTTTCGACAGGTCTATACTGTAGCTTGGTGTTTAACTTTCGACAGGTCTGTACTGTAGCTTGGTGTTAAACTTTCGACAGGTCTATACTGTAGCTTGGTGTTTAACTTTCGACAGGTCTGTACTGTAGCTTGGTGTTTAACTTTCGACAGGTCTGTACGGTATTCTTCATAATTTTTTAAAAATAAATTTACACAAGTTATTTAACACCGTTACATTAGATGAGTTGAACAGCTGTTTGTATTTAACAGTTTTGATATTCTTTTTAGATAGAGGAGGAAGAAGAGACGAGTCGATTCGGCACAAATTATTTAGCTTGGTGTTAACTTTCGACAATGCTGTATTAAGATACCAGGGGACCGACAGGACCAGTCGATTCGGCACTAATTATTTAGCTTGGTGTTAACTTTCGACAATGCTGTATTTAGATACCAGGGGACCGACAGGACCAGTCGATTCGGCACTAATTATTTAGCTTGGTGTTAACTTTCGACAATGCTGTATTTAGATACCAGGGGACTGACAGGACCAGTCGCTTCGGCACTAATTATTTAGCTTGGTGTTAACTTTCGACAATGCTGTATTTAGATACCAGGGGACCGACAGGACCAGTCGATTCGGCACTAATTATTTAGCTTGGTGTTAACTTTCGACAATGCTGTATTTAGATACCAGGGGACCGACAGGACCAGTCGATTCGGCACTAATTATTTAGCTTGGTGTTAACTTTCGACAATGCTGTATTTAGATACCAGGGGACCGACAGGACCAGTCGATTCGGCACTAATTATTTAGCTTGGTGTTAACTTTCGACAATGCTGTATTTAGATACCAGGGGACCGACAGGACCAGTCGATTCGGCACTAATTATTTAGCTTGGTGTTAACTTTCGACAATGCTGTATTTAGATACCAGGGGACCGACAGGACCAGTCGATTCGGCACTAATTATTTAGCTTGGTGTTAACTTTCGACAATGCTGTATTTAGATACCAGGGGACCGACAGGACCAGTCGATTCGGCACTAATTATTTAGCTTGGTGTTAACTTTCGACAATGCTGTATTTAGATACCAGGGGACCGACAGGACCAGTCGATTCGGCACTAATTATTTAGCTTGGTGTTAACTTTCGACAATGCTGTATTTAGATACCAGGGGACCGACAGGACCAGTCAATTCGGCACTAATTATTTAGCTTGGTGTTAACTTTCGACAATGCTGTATTTAGATACCAGGGGACCGACAGGACCAGTCGATTCGGCACTAATTATTTAGCTTGGTGTTAACTTTCGACAATGCTGTATTTAGATACCAGGGGACCGACAGGACCAGTCGATTCGGCACTAATTATTTAGCTTGGTGTTAACTTTCGACAATGCTGTATTTAGATACCAGGGACCGACAGGACCAGTCGATTCGGCACTAATTATTTAGCTTGGTGTTAAACTTTCGACAATGCTGTATTTAGATACCAGGGGACCGACAGGACCAGTCGATTCGACACTAATTATTTAGCTTGGTGTTAACTTTCGACAATGCTGTATTTAGATACCAGGGGACCGACAGGACCAGTCGATTCGGCACTAATTATTTAGCTTGGTGTTAACTTTCGACAATGCTGTATTTAGATACCAGGGGACCGACAGGACCAGTCGATTCGGCACTAATTATTTAGCTTGGTGTTAACTTTCGACAATGCTGTATTTAGATACCAGGGACCGACAGGACCAGTCGATTCAGCACTAATTATTTAGCTTGGTGTTAACTTTCGACAACTCTTTATTCAGATACCGAGAGGGCGACACGAGCAGTCTATTTGGCATTAGTATTTAGCTTGTTGTTAAACTTTCGACAGGTCTGTACTGTAGCTTGGTGTTTAACTTTCGACAGGTCTGTACTGTAGCTTGTTGTTAAACTTTCGACAGGTCTATACTGTAGCTTGGTGTTTAACTTTCGACAGGTCTGTACTGTAGCTTGTTGTTAAACTTTCGACAGGTCTATACTGTAGCTTGGTGTTTAACTTTCGACAGGTCTGTACTGTAGCTTGTTGTTAACTTTCGACAGGTCTGTACTGTAGCTTGGTGTTAAACTTTCGACAGGTCTATACTGTAGCTTGTTGTTAAACTTTCGACAGGTCTGTACTGTAGCTTGTTGTTAAACTTTCGACAGGTCTGTACTGTAGCTTGGTGTTTAACTTTCGACAGGTCTGTACTGTAGCTTGGTGTTTAACTTTCGACAGGTCTGTACTGTAGCTTGTTGTTAAACTTTCGACAGGTCTATACTGTAGCTTGGTGTTTAACTTTCGACAGGTCTGTACTGTAGCTTGTTGTTAAACTTTCGACAGGTCTATACTGTAGCTTGGTGTTTAACTTTCGACAGGTCTGTACTGTAGCTTGGTGTTAAACTTTCGACAGGTCTGTACTGTAGCTTGTTGTTAAACTTTCGACAGGTCTATACTGTAGCTTGGTGTTTAACTTTCGACAGGTCTGTACTGTAGCTTGTTGTTAAACTTTCGACAGGTCTATACTGTAGCTTGGTGTTTAACTTTCGACAGGTCTGTACTGTAGCTTGTTGTTAAACTTTCGACAGGTCTATACTGTAGCTTGGTGTTTAACTTTCGACAGGTCTGTACTGTAGCTTGTTGTTAAACTTTCGACAGGTCTGTACTGTAGCTTGGTGTTAAACTTTCGACAGGTCTATACTGTAGCTTGTTGTTAAACTTTCGACAGGTCTGTACTGTAGCTTGTTGTTAAACTTTCGACAGGTCTGTACTGTAGCTTGGTGTTTAACTTTCGACAGGTCTGTACTGTAGCTTGGTGTTTAACTTTCGACAGGTCTGTACTGTAGCTTGTTGTTAAACTTTCGACAGGTCTATACTGTAGCTTGGTGTTTAACTTTCGACAGGTCTGTACTGTAGCTTGGTGTTAAACTTTCGACAGGTCTATACTGTAGCTTGGTGTTTAACTTTCGACAGGTCTGTACTGTAGCTTGGTGTTTAACTTTCGACAGGTCTGTACGGTATTCTTCATAATTTTTTAAAAATAAATTTACACAAGTTATTTTAACACCGTTACATTAGATGAGTTGAACAGCTGTTTGTATTTAACAGTTTTGATATTCTTTTTAGATAGAGGAGGAAGAAGAGACGAGTCGATTCGGCACTAATTATTTAGCTTGGTGTTAACTTTCGACAATGCTGTATTTAGATACCATGGGACCGACAGGACCAGTCGATTCGCACTAATTATTTAGCTTGGTGTTAACTTTCGACAATGCTGTATTTAGATACCAGGGGACCGACAGGACCAGTCGATTCGACACTAATTATTTAGCTTGGTGTTAACTTTCGACAATGCTGTATTTAGATACCAGGGACCGACAGGACCAGTCGATTCGGCACTAATTATTTAGCTTGGTGTTAACTTTCGACAATGCTGTATTTAGATACCAGGGGACCGACAGGACCAGTCGGATCGGCACTAATTATTTAGCTTGGTGTTAACTTTCGACAATGCTGTATTTAGATACCAGGGACCGACAGGACCAGTCGATTCGGCACTAATTATTTAGCTTGGTGTTAACTTTCGACAATGCTGTATTTAGATACCAGGGGACCGACAGGACCAGTCGATTCGGCACTAATTATTTAGCTTGGTGTTAACTTTCGACAATGCTGTATTTAGATACCAGGGGCCGACAGGACCAGTCGATTCGGCACTAATTATTTAGCTTGGTGTTAACTTTCGACAATGCTGTATTTAGATACCAGGGGCCGACAGGACCAGTCGATTCGGAACTAATTATTTAGCTTGGTGTTAACTTTCGACAATGCTGTATTTAGATACCAGGGGCCGACAGGACCAGTCGATTCGGAACTAATTATTTAGCTTGGTGTTAACTTTCGACAATGCTGTATTTAGATCCAGGGGCCGACAGGACCAGTCGATTCGGAAACTAATTATTTAGCTTGGTGTTAACTTTCGACAATGCTGTATTTAGATACCAGGGGACCGACAGGACCAGTCGATTCGGCACTAATTATTTAGCTTGGTGTTAACTTTCGACAATGCTGTATTTAGATACCAGGGGACCGACAGGACCAGTCGATTCGGCACTAATTATTTAGCTTGGTGTTAACTTTCGACAATGCTGTATTTAGATACCAGGGGCCGACAGGACCAGTCGATTCGGAACTAATTATTTAGCTTGGTGTTAACTTTCGACAATGCTGTATTTAGATACCAGGGGACCGACAGGACCAGTCGATTCGGCACTAATTATTTAGCTTGGTGTTAACTTTCGACAATGCTGTATTTAGATACCAGGGGACCGACAGGACCAGTCGGATCGGCACTAATTATTTAGCTTGGTGTTAACTTTCGACAATGCTGTATTTAGATACCAGGGGACCGACAGGACCAGTCGATTCGGCACTAATTATTTAGCTTGGTGTTAACTTTCGACAATGCTGTATTTAGATACCAGGGGACCGACAGGACCAGTCGATTCGGCACTAATTATTTAGCTTGGTGTTAACTTTCGACAATGCTGTATTTAGATACCAGGGGACCGACAGGACCAGTCAATTCGGCACTAATTATTTAGCTTGGTGTTAACTTTCGACAATGCTGTATTTAGATACCAGGGGACCGACAGGACCAGTCGATTCGGCACTAATTATTTAGCTTGGTGTTAACTTTCGACAATGCTGTATTTAGATACCAGGGGACCGACAGGACCAGTCGATTCGGCACTAATTATTTAGCTTGGTGTTAACTTTCGACAATGCTGTATTTAGATACCAGGGGACCGACAGGACCAGTCGATTCGGCACTAATTATTTAGCTTGGTGTTAAACTTTCGACAATGCTGTATTTAGATACCAGGGGACCGACAGGACCAGTCGATTCGGCACTAATTATTTAGCTTGGTGTTTAACTTTCGACAATGCTGTATTTAGATACCAGGGGACCGACAGGACCAGTCGATTCGGCATTGATTATTTAGCTCGGTGTTAAACTTTCGACAACTCTGTACTCAGATACAGAGGGGGCGACACATGCAGTCGCTTCGGCATTGATTATTTAGCTCGGTGTTAAACTTTCGACAACTCTTTATTCAGATACCGAGAGGGCGACACGAGCAGTTGCTTCGGCATTGATTATTTAGCTTGTTAAACTTTCGACAACTCTTTATTCAGATACAGAGGGGGCGACACGAGCAGTCTATTTGGCATTAGTATTTAGCTTGTTGTTAAACTTTCGACAGGTCTGTACTGTAGCTTGTTGTTAAACTTTCGACAGGTCTGTACTGTAGCTTGTTGTTAAACTTTCGACAGGTCTATACTGTAGCTTGGTGTTAAACTTTCGACAGGTCTGTACTGTAGCTTGTTGTTAAACTTTCGACAGGTCTATACTGTAGCTTGGTGTTTAACTTTCGACAGGTCTGTACTGTAGCTTGGTGTTAAACTTTCGACAGGTCTGTACTGTAGCTTGTTGTTAAACTTTCGACAGGTCTATACTGTAGCTTGGTGTTTAACGTTCGACAGGTCTGTACTGTAGCTTGTTGTTAAACTTTCGACAGGTCTATACTGTAGCTTGGTGTTTAACTTTCGACAGGTCTGTACTGTAGCTTGTTGTTAAACTTTCGACAGGTCTATACTGTAGCTTGGTGTTTAACTTTCGACAGGTCTGTACTGTAGCTTGTTGTTAAACTTTCGACAGGTCTGTACTGTAGCTTGGTGTTAAACTTTCGACAGGTCTGTACTGTAGCTTGGTGTTAAACTTTCGACAGGTCTGTACTGTAGCTTGTTGTTAAACTTTCGACAGGTCTGTACTGTAGCTTGGTGTTTAACTTTCGACAGGTCTGTACTGTAGCTTGGTGTTTAACTTTCGACAGGTCTGTACTGTAGCTTGTTGTTAAACTTTCGACAGGTCTATACTGTAGCTTGGTGTTTAACTTTCGACAGGTCTGTACTGTAGCTTGGTGTTAAACTTTCGACAGGTCTATACTGTAGCTTGGTGTTTAACTTTCGACAGGTCTGTACTGTAGCTTGGTGTTTAACTTTCGACAGGTCTGTACGGTATTCTTCATAATTTTTTAAAAATAAATTTACACAAGTTATTTAACACCGTTACATTAGATGAGTTGAACAGCTGTTTGTATTTAACAGTTTGATATTCTTTTTAGATAGAGGAGGAAGAAGAGACGAGTCGATTCGGCACAAATTATTTAGCTTGGTGTTAACTTTCGACAATGCTGTATTTAGATACCAGGGGACCGACAGGACCAGTCGATTCGGCACTAATTATTTAGCTTGGTGTTAACTTTCGACAATGCTGTATTTAGATACCAGGGGACCGACAGGACCAGTCGATTCGGCACTAATTATTTAGCTTGGTGTTAACTTTCGACAATGCTGTATTTAGATACCAGGGGACTGACAGGACCAGTCGCTTCGGCACTAATTATTTAGCTTGGTGTTAACTTTCGACAATGCTGTATTTAGATACCAGGGGACCGACAGGACCAGTCGATTCGGCACTAATTATTTAGCTTGGTGTTAACTTTCGACAATGCTGTATTTAGATACCAGGGGACCGACAGGACCAGTCGATTCGGCACTAATTATTTAGCTTGGTGTTAACTTTCGACAATGCTGTATTTAGATACCAGGGACCGACAGGACCAGTCGATTCGGCACTAATTATTTAGCTTGGTGTTAACTTTCGACAATGCTGTATTTAGATACCAGGGGACCGACAGGACCAGTCGATTCGGCACTAATTATTTAGCTTGGTGTTAACTTTCGACAATGCTGTATTTAGATACCAGGGGACCGACAGGACCAGTCGATTCGGCACTAATTATTTAGCTTGGTGTTAACTTTCGACAATGCTGTATTTAGATACCAGGGGACCGACAGGACCAGTCGATTCGGCACTAATTATTTAGCTTGGTGTTAACTTTCGACAATGCTGTATTTAGATACCAGGGGACCGACAGGACCAGTCGATTCGGCACTAATTATTTAGCTTGGTGTTAACTTTCGACAATGCTGTATTTAGATACCAGGGGACCGACAGGACCAGTCGATTCGGCACTAATTATTTAGCTTGGTGTTAACTTTCGACAATGCTGTATTTAGATACCAGGGACCGACAGGACCAGTCGATTCGGCACTAATTATTTAGCTTGGTGTTAACTTTCGACAATGCTGTATTTAGATACCAGGGGACCGACAGGACCAGTCGATTCGGCACTAATTATTTAGCTTGGTGTTAACTTTCGACAATGCTGTATTTAGATACCAGGGGACCGACAGGACCAGTCGATTCGGCACTAATTATTTAGCTTGGTGTTAAACTTTCGACAATGCTGTATTTAGATACCAGGGGACCGACAGGACCAGTCGATTCGACACTAATTATTTAGCTTGGTGTTAACTTTCGACAATGCTGTATTTAGATACCAGGGGACCGACAGGACCAGTCGATTCGGCACTAATTATTTAGCTTGGTGTTAACTTTCGACAATGCTGTATTTAGATACCAGGGGACCGACAGGACCAGTCGATTCGGCACTAATTATTTAGCTTGGTGTTAACTTTCGACAATGCTGTATTTAGATACCAGGGGACCGACAGGACCAGTCGATTCAGCACTAATTATTTAGCTTGGTGTTAACTTTCGACAACTCTTTATTCAGATACCGAGAGGGCGACACGAGCAGTCTATTTGGCATTAGTATTTAGCTTGTTGTTAAACTTTCGACAGGTCTGTACTGTAGCTTGGTGTTTAACTTTCGACAGGTCTGTACTGTAGCTTGGTGTTTAACTTTCGACAGGTCTGTACTGTAGCTTGGTGTTTAACTTTCGACAGGTCTATACTGTAGCTTGGTGTTTAACTTTCGACAGGTCTGTACGGTATTCTTCATAATTTTTTTAAAAAATTTACACAAGTTATTTAACACCGTTACATTAGATGAGTTGAACAGCTGTTTGTATTTAACAGTTTTGATATTCTTTTTAGATAGAGGAGGAGGAAATGACGAGTCATATACTTAGAAACTACATTACAATCCATGGTATACTGATACTCATCAACATTTTACTGGATGTTTGGATAATGATATTTTCTAGTGATAAAATTATCGTTTAGATAGCAATGAATGAGTGGAGCGAAGTGCATAGAGTATTAGGGTTTTCAGTCCTAGAAAAAACGTTTTGATTTATATCGAGGCGCCATGTGCTACTTTTTGAATTTTTATATCGATGCGCCATGTGCTACTTTTGAAATTTTTTAATGATATATTACACTCAAAAGTACCACATAAAATTGATACTTTTGAATGCGTTATTTTATAAAACGTCGGCAAAAGTAGCAAATGGCAGAGGTGGTCACTTCAAGGGTGTTGGAGGAAACTTGGATGCCTGGAGAGTATCACCAACCCAAAGTTGGCAAGCGATCTGACAATCTTCTTGCACTAGGGTCTGTCCCGAGTCGGATTCAAGCCTAGGCAATGAGAAAAACTGTGATCTCTCAGCTTGCGCTTTAGACCACTCACCAACCGGAAAATTAAGTTTTTTCATCGCAAATGATGACCTAAAAACAACATACGTTGCAATTACTGATCTTAATACTAAGTCATACAATCATTTGACAATCATGTTCAATTTATTAGAATTCGGACTATAATTGTGCCGTATGCACCCGATACAAAAAGCCTATAATTATTATGTAAGTAACAATAAACACAACCAGGCATTTAATATTACAGGTCTGTCAAAGGTTTAACACTAAGCTAACGAATTAGTACCAACTCGGCAGCTCAGCACCGGCTTGGACCCTTGTTAGCTAGCTATATCAGTCTCGACAGCTGCTATATATCTTTCGACGACAGCTATCTGGTCACTGTCTATATTTCGACACCCGACAGGCTAACTTCTACTCCTTTTTGTAAAATTCAATGTTAAACTTTCGACAGGTCTGTACTGTACATAGTTGTTTTTGTCATCTAGTGAATAAATTATAGGACATGTAATATACAGCCATACACCTATTGTACAAATGTTTTATGTATTATACAGCCATACACCTACTGCACAAATGTTTTAATTCGCGACTCTCAATTCTGAATCAAATGAAAAGCAACATAGTTTTAAATCTAAAGAGGCTCTTCATGCAAGTCCGCTTTTACGGGTGTGAAGCGACTGGCCGAGAGTACAGTACCACCCTTGACCAGAAATTCGTGGCTCCGAACGGCTTTTTCATGATACTAATGTTGCCGTTTCGGACATAAGCGGTCCGGAGCCATTAATTTCAGGTCTAAGTACCACTCTTGGATAGAACGCCAGTCCAAGACAAGGATAACTCAAAGACTTTTTACAGTTTAACAATATTTATGAAAACATGGCTTTGAGAAATTTCAAAGCCATGTTTTCCTAATTATTGTTACAAAAGTAACCAATCGGCGCATTGGAGCAGTGTAAAATTTAACGTCTTACTGTGGCTCGAACCCAAGATCCTTGAATCATAAGATCGCGTCCGTAACCATTCGGTCACATGTTTCCTCGATGAATTACAATATACACTTCAAAAGTCTATTGTGTTCTCTTTATGATAAAGTTTGAAAGGGATGGAATAACTCTAATTGATAAGAACCTATGCTAAGGTCAATTTGCCCACTTTTTCGTTTGCCCCTATGGTTTCAGCTATTTAAACATGATACACAGAGAGATAGTATTAGTCAATTCGTTCTCATGGCACCTGATTTTCCTAACATTCCTGCTTCTTGAAAAAAAACAGAATAACTCTTGTTTGTTCAGTTCGCCACTGTAACCATAAAAGTCCCTCCCTTCAGATTAAAATATTGTGTCAATTCGACCCTTCGTTTGTTTGCCCTTAATAGATTCTCTCGCTCTGTTCAAATAAAACTATTGGCGTCTTATATCCATGTGATAAATGCCAGATTTTGTGCATTAAACCTTCACGGGGACAACAAATCAATAACATTTATTATTACAAACATTTACGACCTATTGGGTCGAGTTGACACACATGGATGACAATGAAAAATCACCAAGAACAGAAATACAATATACTCACTAGTATACTACAAAAATAATGCGATGTTGTTGGGATAATATTTACGATATAGACAGTTGATCTGACATGCATAATTTCACTGCCTTTAAAGAACCACCCATTATTGAAGAGTGAATTGTGTTGAGTAACGTGTTTAACGTCCCAGTCAAGAATGTTTCACCGATATTAAGACGTCACCAGCTATAGGCGAAGGTGTAGAAAGTTTCTCTGTACGTTGTGCTGATGGCATTATACAGCAGGATTCTTTATCGTGCCATGGGGTCCCGTTTATTTTAAGTTCCCATCCGAAAGATTCGTAATACCAATTGTTTGGCGAAAGAACAGGCAATATCAACTTTCAAGTCTTGGGTTCAGACCCGGTCCGGGTTTGAACCCACGACCTCCCATTTACGAAGCGAGAACTCTATCAACTGAGATTCCCCGGGCCCATTGTTGAAGAGTTATAAAACACAGAGATATATAAATGTGCTGTTTTTGAATTTTTATTCGTGAAAACGGCATAATGGAAAGGTTTTAATTAAGAATTCTTAACAGAATGAAAATAATTCCCAGTTGTCAATGCTTTATTAAACCTGAAGTTGCTTTACCGTATTAAAAAGTAGTCTTCTCATTGTAGAGCGATGTGGGAGGTGTTGCAGAGTGGTTTAGGCGTTAACCCTCCAGCATCCACAAAGCATCTTACCGTTTTGAGTTCGACCGCGGTCGACAGCAAGTGGTAAGGGTTTTCCCTTGTGAGCTGGATGCCTCGGTATCAGTATAATGGACTGAGTTGTTTGCTTTTTTGGTGTACGTGCACTCCAAAGTTTGCCGTAAATGTACGCGGAGAAAAAAGCAGATGATAAATCACTCCCAGAAAACTGTGTTAAGATTAAACACTGAGATTAATAAGAAAAACTTGATTTGTCACGAATAACTCTGTGATGTAAACCAAAATTCAACCATCCAGACTAGATGAAAAGTTCTTCAAATTGTGACTTAATTGCATATCATCTAGATGCTTATCAAAACCATTGTAAAGCGCATTCAGAGTTGAAAAATAAAATATTGCACTTAAGTTTTATCTAACATTTAAGACGGATGAGCTCGAACAAGAGTTTTAACTTTTAACTGAATTGTAGGTTTATATGTTTTTCCGTGTTGTAATAGCTACATGTAGTTTCTACTTCGATCTAACATTTTATACAGGAAGGCTCGGAGAAGAGTTTAACTTTAACTCAAGTGTACAGTACAGATCTTTCGAACGTTTAACACTAATAGTGCCGAACCTGCAACTCATCTTAGTGGTAAGCTTATATCGCGACAGTTCCAGCTTTTCGGTAACCGTGAGAATCTATCTCTTGACAGCTATTTGGCCACACGCTAGCTACCCATATCTTGGCCAAACGGCAGCCGAGATGCCACTCCTTTTGACAAGCCTAGTGATAAACTTTCGACAGGTTTGTACTGAATTTTAAGATACAGGTTTTTCCCCATTGTTAAAAGTTTGTACTTCGACCTAGCACTCGGATGTAATGGTTAAGGAGACTTAAGAGGAAACTAATGTGGTATAGACTTGTCGAAAGTTTAACACTAAGCTTACGAGTAAAGGAGATAGTACGATAGGCGGCATATTCGGCCCAAAAAATCAAAAAAATTAAAATGCGACATGAATGATGAACTTGTAATAATTATGTTAAAACACAACCTTGGTATGAACTGTCTGGTGATTTCCAGTTTAATTTTTGTCACTTTATGTCTGATGACGAGTATATATATATATATATATATATATATAATATATATATATATATATATTTAGTGCCGAATCGGAAATGAATCTCGGTCCATTGTTAGCTATATCTCGACAGCTCCTATAAATTTCTCGATAGCTTTTTTGGCCACTAGCTGTCCGACAGGGCCATTTGAGCCACTCTGCACCAGAGCTTCGACGCATTTTTGTCAGCACAGTGCTGAACTTTCGACAGACCTGTACTCACTGCACACAAATACCGTAAATAATGAACATAAAGGGCACGGCATCAATCATTCTTAACACCGACACGCATGACTTGTGCTTACAAATTATGTTAAACGTTGTTTTAATTCATGAAATGCAAAAATGGGGTTTCTTAAAAAGAATTAACGTAACAAAGATCTGCTGTGTATTAGTATTAAATGGGTTGATGTTGGCTTTCTTACAACATACTGTAATAAATTAGGATTGGAGAGGGGGAAATAGAGTTTTACGTCCCTGTCAAGAATATTTTACTTATATCGAGACGTCGCCAGCTTTAGGCGAAGGAGCAGAAATTTTACCTGCGCGTTGCGTTGATGGCATTTTACAACGGGGCTTTGCAAAAGAACAGTCGCAACCCACTTTCAAGTCTTGGGTATGTTCCGATCAGGATTCTACCCCCCCCCCTTACGGAGCGAGCACTCTACCAACTGAGTTACCGCAGTGGTAAAATATTATTTGAGTGGATAAATTGAGTTTTATGCCTCTGTCAAGATTCTTTGACACTTAGATCAAGAAGGCAATATCTGTTATGGGATGTTGGAGAAAACCGGAGTGCATTAGAAAAAAACCACCGTTGTTCCGCAAGCGATTTGTCAAACTTTTTCAAATTAGGATCTGTCTCGATTGGGATTCGAACCTAGGCATGAGAGACGATCTGATCCGCAAGTGAGCACTTAAGACCTCTCCATCATCAAGAGCACACTTAAATTAGGAAAAGTCTAAGACAACTACATGTATAACAGACAAATTACGAAATGCATTTGTTTTCTGACAAACATAATTAGGATTGCACCACACGTAATATGTGAAATGTTGCGGAAAACGAACAACACAAATATTGATAAAATATTCATCAACCCGGGTTTTATTGGAAATGCTCAGCTAGTCGGCCAAGATGAAGTCTTCGGTATTACTCAAAGTGTTCTTCGCCACAAGTTACTAGAAAACCCTAACACGACAAAAATATCGACCAAATTCTTCATCATCTCCTGTTTAATTGGAAATGTTCAGGTAGTCAGCCAAGACGAAGTCTTCGGTATTAACGAAAGTGCTCTTCACCAAAAGTTACTAGACAACCCCTAACACGACAAAAATATCAACAAAAATCATCATCTCTTGTTTGATTGGAGATGTTCAGGTAGTCGACCAAGATGAAGTCTTCAGTGTGACCGAACATGCCCCGCGACTTTACCACAAGTGACTAGACAACCCTCTACACGACAAAAAATCGACCAAAATCTTCATCATCTTTTTTTGATTGGAGATGTCCAGGAAGTCAGCCAAGATGAAGTCTTCGGTATTAACGAAAGTGCTCTTCACCAAAAGTTACTAGACAACCCCATAATACGACAAGAATATCAACTAAAATCTTCATCATCTCTTGTTTGATTGGAGATGTTCAGCTAGTCGACCAAGATGAAGTCTTCAGTGTGACCGAACATGCCCCGCGACTTTACCACAAGTGACTAGACAACTCTCTACACGACAAAAAAATCGACCAAAATCTTCATCATCTTTTTTTGATTGGAGATGTCCAGAACGTCAGCCAAGATGAAGTCTTCAGTATGGCAGAAAATGCCCGAGACTTAACCACAAGTAACTAGGCATCCCCTAGCAATGCCATTTCAATGGCATTATAAAAATAGTAAACTAAACAGTTTATAGCTAAAGGCTTTTTACTGTTTTCTGAACACGGCTATATGATAAACTTCTGGCATGACAGAAATATTTTAATATACATCTCTGTGATATTATTGTCTAAGACATTTTACCTTTAGACTGTTTAATTAAGAAAATTTATTACATCTATTCCTTTGAATATCAATATGAAAGCAAGAACTATCAACATTATCTTCAATATTGGATCAATTTTATTGACCTATAAAAGACCTATACTATTTGAAATACAATTCAATTGTTCATTTCAATAATATTAATGCATTCCCAGTTTGACTCAGAAATAAAAGGTCATGAGAGAGAGAGAGAGAGAGAGAGAGAGAGACTAAAGACGTTTTTTGCCTCTACTGTCATATTATAATTTTTTTAATTTTCTGAATGAAATATTCAAAAATTTATATTATTCAAAATTTATAATATGACACTACTATTAGGATGAAATTTATATGTCCAATAATCAATTCCCCGTTTAGACAAAAGAATTTAAAAAATATGTATCACAACTAGAGAGGGAGAGGGAGGAGAGAGACATGTTCATTTCAATAACAAACTTCATGTTAGAATAGGGGATGAGATGTGACCCTAAAGTTCGTCTTATGATGATGATCTGACTTCCTAGTTTAAGAAGACACATTAAACACATTTAAAAAGATAGTTTATAAGTAGATAAAACAAGTGTGTTAAATGTTTTAAAATGAAGTAGCAAAACGCATTATAAATGGGCGTATATATAACCTCGTGTAATTAAAATTCCTGGAAAATACAAGATATCTGAGATGTCAACATGACATGATTGTGACCCATCATGTAAAAATTTACATAATTGGTAACACATGCACGTTAAAATCAATTTTAACATCATTAAAAAAGTTTAAGTATAAATTTGATCAATTACTGTTACACACAGAAATACTAAAGTCAATATGTAGTGATGACCCTGGTGCTCTATAAAGTGACCGTTAATCTCTCTCTCTCTCTCTCTCTCTCTCTCTCTCTCTCTCTATCTCTTTCTCTCTTAAGATTGATACGAATGTTTGGTCAGCCACTCACTCTGTGTGTCTCTCTCTCCCTTCCTTCTCTCTCTCTGCTCTCTCAAATGTCATGAATGTGAGGTCATGCCAGTCCCCCTCTCTCAAGACTGATATGAATGTGAGCTCTCTCTCTCTCTCTCTCTCATTTGCAATATGGGGTTAAGTCAGTCCCCATCTCTACATGGTCATGCTTTCTAAAAAAGTCATAAACAATCTCGTCAATCTTATTAAACTTTGTGTTAAGGCAAAGTTTCCGATAGGAAATCTCTAATCCCCCTCCCCATATGACAGGCAGGATCAGGATAGACTAGGGATTCCTGGTAAGAGATTTGACGATTTTAATATATTTTTAGCCTAGAATTAAAGACTCAAATCGGAAATATCCATCACCCTCCCCTAAATGACAGCTGAAGTATAAGCACAATGCATCACGATGATAAATAAAACACTACATCAAAATCTTAACCCCGAGGGGTAACGTTCTTTGACCCTTTAAATACAGGTTTAACGACCCCGTGTCTGGTGTTACAAATCAGTTTGTCTTCAAATGTGTACAAACTGTGAAATGATCGAAATTAATCGTCCTACTTCTGAAGGAATTTCGGGACTGAAAATGAAAATGAATTAATTAAAACGATGTTATACTTACATAAATCGAAATACGTCGAATTCCAATTTCAAATATATTTTCTACTATAGAATTTCTATAGTAGAACTACTAGTATCCGACTGTATTTTAATATGAAGACGATAATATATCCTCCGTATCATCATATTAATAATGATGATGATTGAATCTACTCTGCCCTGGTAAATCCTGATCTAATCTACACGTGCCTTGTCCCAATAAAGCTTGCACAATCCGGACAAATCTCCCAATCCCCCTCTTTACAGAATTCATTTCCGTTTTTAAACACTACACTGTGTAACACATCTCACTATCATCCTAGACCGACATCTTGTATCATTAAAATGAGTCAGATAGTCAGTTATACACGAGCATTTTACAACATAACGTTTTCAAAGAGCCCCGTCTCTTCTCTTTCACCGTATATTACAAGATGTCAAGGACGGATAAAGCCGCGCTACTCGTCTGTTTGATTCATCCTCATCCTCGTCGTAACATTATTGGAGTGAAATAGTCATATATTGTCTGTCCGTCCACGATCGGTCGGTTCATACACCCTATTGTTGTTTAATAATAATGCGATAGATATGGACTACAATTACAACCCATCATTCATTTAACATATCAAGGTGACGAGTTATACACAACGGGGACAGATGGAAAATAGCCGTCAGCGGCAATATCTTACGTTACGACTGACAGGAATAAATATTTGTGACAGAGGGATTATATATAAAACATTACATGGTGCATCACACACACACAGAGAGAGTGAGAGAGAGAGAGAGAGAGAGAGAGTACGACTGACAGAAATAAATGTGACAAAGGAATTATATAAACATTGCATGGTGCATGAGAGAGAGCCTAATAGAGAGAGTGACTGACAAAATTAAATATATGTGACATATGTATTATATATAAACATTGCATGAGAGAGAGAGAGAGAGAGCAGCGACAACAATTATAATGCGTGGTAATAAATTGTAACACTACTTGTAGATACAGCATTTGGTTGTATTGAACCGATTAAAATTCATGCATGGTTCGACATCGGCATTTCATTAAACAACATGGATGTACAAAAAAATTATATTTAGATTATTTTACATCTGTGGCTAATATAATTTCCTTTTGGTTTGAAGAGAGAGAGAGAGAGATGTTCCACTGTTTCTTTCAGATTCACATCCTTATAACATTCAGAGAGAAAGAGAGAGATGCTCCACTATATTCCTCTGACATTGTCATCACGAGAGAGAGAGAGAGAGAGAGAGAGAGAAAGAGAGATGCTCCACTTTTTCTCCCACACTGTGTCCCCACTTTACACTCTTAAGACATAAGAGAGAGAGAGAGAGAGAGATTCGAAATTTTATGATAATTTAACATGCCCGATGATACGTGTACATGTCTATGTATATACGTGTTATATGAAGTAAATGTTGACTATCGGATTTTTACTTGCACTGATAATGATGCTGCTGCTGATCAATAACTATACAACCACAAACAAATTGACAAATACAACAATTTACTAGTTTATTGAGAAGATCAGATCATTGACAAGGAGAAATAGACGTCGAATCAGAGTTTATTGTCCAGTAAAACCGTTACAGCAAGCTGGTTCGAGATGGATTGGATACAAGCATTATGTTTTGATTTTCTACTACAAAGACAGTCGAGATTTTCTTTATTAAGAAATTTAAAATTGAACCACTATGGGATCTGATCATCAGTGTGAACCCAACATAAACTATTTGACTGTATACGTAATTTCATATTATGATTTGTTCAAAGACTAGCGCTGACGTTATGAGGTTCGTTTGGGCAAAAAAAAAAAAAAAAAAAAAAAAACGTTTTGGCAACAACAAAAAAATACAATACGATTGATATAGAGAATCCTGTCATTGCTGTCAAGTGACCCGTTTGGGCACCAACAAAAACTACATGACTAGATTTATTCAGAGACTCGTGTCAAGTTGCCCGTTTGGGCAACAGCAAAAACTACATGACTAGATTTTCCTATTTATTCAGAGCCTCGTGTCAAGTGACCCGTTTGCGCAGCAACAGAGCTACATGAGTGTAGATCTATATCATTTTGCAGAACCTCGTATGAAGTGGTCCTTTTGGGCACCAGCAAAAACCAAACAACCAAATCTAAATCATCTAACAGACCCAGCACAAACTACTTTATAACGTTTTGCCCACAGACAACAGTTACACACCCGACACAATCTGCTGTATAACATTTTACACATAGCAAACACAACTAACACAAATATATATTGTAACATTTACCCATAGTCGACGGAACGCCGCGGTGGCCTAACGGATAAGACATCAGTCTACAAATCCATGGTCTCTCACCGCTGTTAGTTCGTGGACTGGGGAGTGATACGTCTGTCTGCGGCGTACTGACTTGGTGAACTAGCACCTTAAAGTCGCCCTGAGTGCGCGCGAGTACAAAGCAGACCATACAACACACTCGCACTTCACATGCATACACGAACTTGTTCATAGATTAATCCATAAAGATTAATAAAATAGTTCTCGTTGCGAATAGCTGAAAAATTGCTGATGCGACGTTAAGCAACATTCAACCAACCAAACCAACCATAGTCCACGGTTTAACCGTCAAAAGCAACACCAGCATTTTACTTAGAGCCGTTAGACCACAGAGCCAAGAGTAAACGATGTTGTAAGCAAACGCTTGAACTATATGAATAAATAAGTCTATATTACTCCATTGGGAACGATATGCATATATATGTACCAATATGTCCAACAAAACAAGACCGTTTATATCCTTTAAACACAATATATAGTTATACCCATTTATTCGTTTATAATGCCCTGTCGTGTAGTTATTGGCGGAAGGTTCACATATACACAGACACCAATAGTGCTTAACCTCAAGTCAAATGCTCAATTAGGCCAATATACAGGGCATACCCATTTATTCGTTTATAATACCCTGTCGTGTTGTTGTTGGCTAAATACCCGAAAGGTTCACATGTACACAGACACCAATAGTGCTGCGTTAACCTCAAGTCAAATGTTTGAATAGAAGTCTAGCTCTACAGTGCATACCATGTACATGTTGAAAGTTTAACACAAAGTTAACGAATAAGTACGGAATCAGAAGCTCCTTATTTTCCCTCGTAAGCGAGATCTGGTCGGCAGCTGCTATCTATCTCCCGGCAGCTTTTGAGCTACTTGGTGTCTATATATCAGCCACTCAGCAGCTGCTATCTATCTCCCGGCATTTTTTGAGCTACTTGGTGTCTATATATCAGCCACTCAGCAGCTGCTATCTATCTCCCGGCATTTTTTGAGCTACTTGGTGTCTATATATCAGCCACTCGACAGCTGCTATCTATCTCCCGGCAGCTTTTGAGCTACTTGGTGTCTATATATCAGCCACTCAGCAGCTGCTATCTATCTCCCGGCAGCTTTTGAGCTACTTGGTGTCTATATATCAGCCACTCAGCAGCTGCTATCTATCTCCCGGCAGCTTTTGAGCTACTTGGTGTCTATATATCAGCCACTCAGCAGCTGCTGTCTATCTCCCGGCAGCTTTTGAGCTACTTGGTGTCTATATATCAGCCACTCGGCAGCTGCTATCTATCTCCCGGCAGCTTTTGAGCTACTTGTTGTCTATATATCGGCCACTCGGCAGCCGAGTTTGACCCCCATTACGTTAGCTCCGTGTTAAACTTTCGACAGGTCTGTACTGTACATGTTGAAAGTTTAACACAAATCCGAACTAGCAACTCATCACGGTTCCTAGTTAACCATATTTCGACAGCATGTTGGCAGCTGTTGTCTATGTCTCAGAAGTTTTTCTATCACTAGCTAGTCATATCTCGATCGTTCGACAGACAAACTTCGACTCCTCTCCGTTAGCTGAATGTTAAACTTTCGACAGGCCTTTACTGTAGTACACAGTACACACCTGTCAGAAGTTTAACGCTCGGGTAATAGAAAGAGTCGAAGTTCGGCTACTGACCCATGGATACCTAAAGTAGCTCAAAACGCCGTGAAGACATGGATAGCAGCGATGAAAACATGTTGAGATAGAGCTAAAGAGGGACCGAGATGAGCTGCCTATTCGATATTAATTCGTCAGCCTAGTGTTAAACTTTCGACAAGTCTGTATTGTACAGTCCAACCTGCCTTAAAGGCCACCTCTATATAAGGGTCACCTGCTTATAAAGACCAGTAAAACTGTATCCCAATTCTTCTTTACTCATATTATTTGAACCTGTATATAAAGGCTACCTGTCCATAAACCACTTTTATTGGTTCCCTTGAGTGGCCTTATATATATATACTGTAAATTTGTTTGTAATGCATACTGTTGTTTGTAAAAATAAAAATAAAAACCCCTACGCAGAGACCGAGTTGTCACTGAATTGATAGATCAATACGCCATCGATACGTGGGCAACAGATGGGGAAGACTGATGCTATAATCGATACTGTTTATTATAAACATGTTACAAATCGATACACAGTACAGGCCTGTCGAAAGTTTAACACTACTTACTCACTCACTCACACATACTTACTTACTTACATACTTACATGTACCTACTTACTTATTTACTTACTTACTTTACTCAGTCTGTTTCAATCGCTTGTGGTTGTAAGCGTCCTCTGAAGCGACCACACGTGGCCTACTGTTTTTCGAACTCTACAGAGGTGTCTTTAGCGTGCACTGAGACACGGGACCTCAGTTTTGAATGTCATCCGAAGGACTATTCTAGTAGCTCTAGTATGGGCGCGCAGGAAATGAAAATGAAAATCACTAAGCTAACGGATAAGGTCCGAATTGACAGCTCATCTCAGCCCTTCGTTTGTTCGAATATATAGGTAGCTGTTATCTATCTTTTCTTGACGTTTTAGCCCTCAAAGTGGGTTTTAAAAAAAGTGGCCAGCTGGCAACCAGTTTTAATTTTCAGGTTGCCAGTGGCAATTCTATGTGGCCAGGCAACCTTTTCTTCCAAAATGAAGGAAAATTAAGACATCTTTTAGGTATATGGAGAACAAAAATGCAAACTTTGAAAACTGACTTACAATCACTTGCATACATCAGTGTTATTAATAACAATAATGATAATGTAAAGTGTCCATTATATTGTCTAAAATGACATCAGTATTATGAAAATTTTGTAACAGAGAAACAGTATCTGTTTTCTGGTCACAGGAGTAGACAAGCTGGCCACCATTTACAAATTTTAGATCGCAAGACACAATTCAACTCAAGGTCGATTTGGCCACCATTTTAGTAGACAAAATTGAGGGCTGCGTTTTGGCTACTATGTATTCTTAAACCGACCTTCGACTTTGTTGGCTGAGTGTTAAACTTTAGACAGATCTGTACTGTTTATTTTAACAGATAAACAACAAATAAAACATCAAGGAAACTATAATTATAGGAATTTCCCGGTTATTCTATTTCTGTCTACATTATATTGTTTTTCTTTTATTAATGGTTTTTTTTAAATTTCATTTATGTATTTATCAAAACATAAGCATATCTGTATTATAAAATAGTGCATTCATAAAACAACACATTTATAAAAATTTAAAAACAACACACGACTGAAAGCATTTAAAAATGCGGTATTTTTCCATACCATACAATAACATTATTCAACATTGAACCATATTAACCGAAAAGTCCAGTACCACTACGGTAGTTCAGTTGGTAGAGTGCTCACTCCATAACAGGAAGGTCGTGGATTCTAATCTCGACCGCCGGGATCTGACAGTGACTTGAAAATGGGTGGTGACTCACGGTTCTTTCGCTGAGCACTCGGCGTTACGAAATGAAAGTCGCGGTTCTTTCGAATGGCAACTTAAAATAAACTAGGCCCCGTATGGCTTGGTACGATAAAGAACCCTGCTGTATATAATGTCATAGTGCAACGCACAGGCAAAATGTATGCATCTTCGCCTATAGCTAACGACGCCTCGATATAAGTGAAATATTTTTGACTGGGACGTTAACCACCATTACTCAGCTCAACCCATGATCAACTCCATACCAGACAATATCATTATCCACCACTTAACCATAAAACGAATTTTAATGGTTCGGAATGGACCTTAAAGGCACACAAATAAGAACATGCACAGTCCATTACAATAACCGCATATCAATGAAAATCTGCAGCAGCAGCATCGTCGAGGAATTGGAAGGGAGTTTGGAGCTGAATGTCTGGTTCAACAAAGACCCCAAGACCTTAAAGAGACACAAATGTAAATGTACAATTGCAGCATCATCGGGGGGTGTGGTTTGGGGTTACGGGCTTCTAGGCAAGAGGTTAAATGTTAGCCACCAAGTCGTGTCTAAGCTCGACAGTATACGAAACTGGGTGGTTTGCTACAGTAACCTGCGGCATTTTCTGGTCAAAGATGCATTTGTCTCACTACGACTTTAATAGGTGTCCAGGGGCGTAGCCAGGCGTACGTTTGTACGCAAAAACGTCCACATCGTTTTCGCAAAAAAAAAAAAAAAAAAAAAAAAAAAAACAAGAGAGAGAGAGAATATAATATATTTCTTATACCAAACCGTTGGTCTTCACCGGAAATGTTATATACGAATTCGGTTTATACCTGACTTCGATAGCCTCTGAGGTGCGGTTCCGGTGTTATCTTGACTTTGCCGGCATGGCAAAACAATTGAAACTATCTGATTTTTTCTCGGCTTCAAAAGCCGAAAACTCGAGCGCAGTTAGTCCAGCAGCTCAACAGCAGAATCCAGATACACAAGATAAACCTGAGGGTATAAGTAAACCAACATCATCAGGGGCGTAGCTGGGGTGTTTATGATGTGGACGCCTAAAGAGGGCAGGGGGTTTGGAGGCCGCCCTGATGCGAATTTTCGGCCCTCCAGGGCGCTATTTATCAGAATTTTTCTTATAATTTTATGCTATACTGTGGTAGTTTTTGTCGTTCTTTTGAGGACTGGTTCATTCTTAAACTTGAAGACGAGGTACAAGGGGGTCTGATGTTGTATGGCATAAGCACTACGAAAACAACACACTGAATAATTGAGAAAGTCAAGTTAAAATGGGAGTTCAATTAATATAGTGGCGAGGTTAAACAGAGGAGAGGGAATATATTTGTAAATATATTGCGTTAATACATAATGAAACGTGACGAATGGCTAGTAAAAGTTCTTGAATGTAATCGAATCAGATAGTTTCAATTGCTTTGCCATGCCGGCAAAGTCAAGACAACACCGGAACCGCACCTCAGAGGTATAAACCGAATTCGTATATAACATTTCCGGTGAAGACCAACGGTTTGGTATAAGAAATATATTATACTCTCTCTCTCTCTCTCTCTCTCTCTCTCTCTCTCTCTCTCTCTCGTTTTTTTTTTTTTTTTGCGAAAACGATGTGGACGTTTTTGCGTACAAACGTACGCCTAGCTACGCCCCTGATCATCAACTTCAAATGTCCATAAACCTGGGCCAAAGTATCCCGATCTTTTCGCTTTGAATGATGATGAGTTGAGATGCACCAATACAAAACTCCAGCTTCTCACAGAAACATGGGAAACGGTCCATAAATATCAATTCCCAATAAGGTATATTAACATATTGCACATAATAAAAATGTAGATCTTTATTTCATTTTTTTTTCAGTTCGTCTGTCCGTCGGCGTGACTGTCGCGAATGTATTTATACATATATATATTCTCGCGCATAATCATGATCCAACTCTTATGCCTAGATACGAATGCCTGTTAACAATTACATTAAAGAACTTCTACTAGCCATTCGTCACGTTTCATTATGTATTAACGCAATATGTTTACAAATATATTTCCTCTCCTCCGTTTAACCTCACCACTATATTAATTGAACTCCCATTTTAACTTGACTTTCTCATTTATTGAGTGTGTTGTTTTCGTAATGCTTATGCCATACAACATCAGATCCCCTTGTACCTCGTCTTCAGAATGTACCAGTCCTCAAAAGAACGACAAAAACTACCACAGCATAGCATAAAATTATAAGAATTATAAGAAAAATTCTGATAAATAGCGCCCTGGAGGGCCGAAAATTCGCATCAGGGCGGCCCCAAACCCCCTGCCCTCTTTAGGCGTCCACATCATAAACACCCCAGCTACGCCCCTGGTGTCAGACATGCTGTGTTTAAGCACTCTAAAATCGTCACACACACACACAATCACGCAGCAGAAGACACTAATTTATCCAACTAGCCACAGACTCCACATTAGTTTGCATTGCATACCCGAAGAGCGGTTTCGTCACAAACAGTTGGGTTTTTTTTTAATTATTTAACATACACAAAACAAAAACCAAGAACTATCATCAATTCCATCCAACGTAAATTCTCCCATTTCAAAGTTTAAACATCAAAACATTCAAACACTGTAGCACTTAACAATTTTCCCGCAGAAGTACGCTTCCCGAACCTTAATGCTTTTATAAAATGATTAAAATCAAATGAGAGAATCCCAGAGGAGACATGGTTTTAAATTATGTTATTTCTACATCATACCATTACGCCCCCAGCAGGCCTACAAATCGGATTAATTCATATTTATTTACAATGATACATGTATGTATTGAACATGGATGGATCTATATGAGTTTATCATATTGACGCATAATGGGATGTGGTAGGCTTAGACAACATTCGGTACAGGGATGTCAAAACTTTAACACTAAGCCAGGGATTGAGACAAGCCTATGGTTCATGAAAAATAAGTCTGGGCTTCTAAATTTTAACGTATTTTAGCTTTTATTACAATGATGAATCTCTTTTCTGAAGTGAGCTGGGCTCCAACTCCAAATATTTAAACTTCACTAATGTAAGCTAACAAATTGGCGACGAATCGGTTGCTCATCTCGGCTTTCCTAAACTTGCATCTTGAAAGCTTGCTGACAGCTGCTATCTGCTATCTGTATCTCCATCGGCAGTTATATATATCAACCCCTTTTCGTTATCTCGGTTTTAATAGTTTTACTTGAGCCAGCAACAGGCAGATTTGACCACCTAATACTCAAAATTGGCCGGTTAGAATGCATAAATTTGCATTCAGAAGACACGAAAACCGTTGTTGGCCTGTATGGCCCTCTTGACCCCGGCCTATTGGATTATTCAATGAACCTCCTGCTACAAATAGGGAAATCACTGGTTTCAAACTTTCAACAGGTCTGTACTGTACATTATGTAGTCGTGATCAAATCATTTTACACACTTGCTTGTAACTCTCAGAGCACATAGCCAATATGGACGGGGGGCATTCGCTTTCTGATTTAACTTGATAACCGGTTCTAGTTTGTGTACAGTCCTACCTACCTTAAAGCCCACTTCTATATAAGGGCCACCTGCTTATAAAGGCCAACTGGTAGAATTATATCCCAATTGTTCTTTATTCATATTATTTGAACCTGTATATAAAGGTCATCTACCCATAAATGCCACATTTACTGGTTCCCTTGTGTGGCCTTTATAGACATGTTTGACTGTAGTTTATTCCGTTCCTAGTAGTTTAAACATTTGCAGTTTGTGTATTAGAAAATTCGAAAATTACCAGGTTGCAATAAGGTGGGAAAAATAACAGAAAATTATCTTAACTTGTTATCACCAAGAAGTTATTGTTTTTTCACCAAAAACAGTTATGTGGAATATTTTTCTGCTCAATTATTGAATTAATGTCTTTCACTTTTAAATAATGGGATCCTTAAAGACCACCGAGAACATGCATTTTTAGACTGACGATGGAACTCTGCACGTCACTTTGCAGTAACTGGTCACATCGATAAAAGTAACAACATAAGGACGATTTCGCTCGCCGATGATCATGTTGCTTAGTTTTAAAGAATGTTAGACGCGCTTATGTGATCTTTTGGTGTACATGTGAATAAAATATCCATACCCAAAACCGTTTTCTTTATTTGATTGAACCAGTTGTTCAAAATTGTGAAAATGAAATTGTAAAAGATTGATTGCTTGATTAAAAATTGATTGAATGGGGTTTTACGTCCAAGTCAAGAGTATGTCACTTATATTGAGACCCCCGCCAGCTATATTTTAAGTGGCAGAATTTTTTACCGTTGTAGTGCGCTCATGACGATTCTTTATCAGCAATCTTTAACATTCCATGCTACCATGGGTAGTTTGGGGCGCGCAATCAGCGTCCAATTCTACTACAGTGACACGAAACATCGGTTATATAGGGTCTCTTTTGAAGGATCCTAATTTTTTAAAGAGCAAAACAACATAGAACATAATGTTGATCCATGTACGTTTGGAACGTTCTGGACAATTTTGTTTGTCTGTTTGCCTACATGTCAGATAAAATGGTCGTCTATCGAAAGTATTAATCAAGCCGACGGTTAACACGTTATCTCACAACTTATTATTGCAAAGGGGAAATAGGACTCCGAACTACAACAAGAGAACACAGTTGCTTTTCATAGATTTACAGGATAGTAATTGGCCATTGGGCCGTCTCCATTGGAAACATATCTAAATGGCCCAGACCCCCCCCCCTTCCCTTCCGAAGTCACAGGGCACTCTAAATACAAATCGTATGACTCAACATTATCAGCAATTTTTACTTTTTTGTTAAAACCAAAGATATTACCTGATGTGTGCAAGATACAGTTAAAAATGCTGGTTTCAGAATTTAGATCTGATCATGTGTGCATGTCCAGATGTCGTGATCAAGGACTTGGCCGATTGTGAAAACGAGAATACAGGTGCTCGTTTAAAATCATGTTTCCGTTTTGTTTCAATCCTGAATCAAGCTTGAAAATAAATCTAAAATGTAAAAAGTGCATATATGTAGAAAAACTATGGTACTTACGAATTAACCCTGCATTTTGCTGAGAAATACTTTGTTCATTTCAAGTGTTTGACAGAAGTGCAGACGGTAAAACGTATTAACAGGAAATGTTACCAACCATAGAAAAAATGACATGGAAATGGTACGGCGTTGAGGAAGATCCGGATTCTTGTAATGACCGATTTGAACAACCCAGTTCCAGACCTCGTGTCAATTAAAAAATTTTTTATCCTACTTTACTCAAGAAGAAACTAGACAATTTATCTTACTAAAAGATAATAAGGATGGTTAAAATTAACACTTAACATAACATACTTCTAGAAGTCAATTATAGGCATATTTAAAAGTGACCCACCCAAGTCTGTTATGCCTTTAATATCAATCTAAATGTCATCAAAACACTTAATCCACTTGGTTTTTTAGTCTTATTTATGTATTGTCAGAATTTTCTCACTAAATTAAATGAATGGCCGTTACCATGACTTCACACGAGTGTCACAACCGACTTTTATTAGTTAATTCACCGCCGTCGCATCCTAATTTGACCAGGTTTTAAAGCACATTCGAATTTGAGACCAATGGTTGTAAATTATGTAAAAGTAATGGATGGTATGGAGCTTTTTCAAAGTATTATTTATTATCATTTTTTGAATTTTCTTATTAAAACACTAGTATTCAAAAATTTAAAATACGACAACTGAAAAAAAAAACAAACAAACTTACTAATTCATGTCCGAATCACAATCCTGAAACAAAGAAAAGAAACCGAGGTTAAACACGTGAACTTCCACCAGGGAAGTGAGACCGGGTACTACGGAAGGGTAAGCGCCTGCAGTTTAGCTAGCTACACCCGCCACGTGTGTAATCAAAATAGAGTGAAAGAATAATAGAATTATCGGACTTCAATTATATCCAGGGCAGATACCAAACTGTGGTGACGGTACGCGCGGTGGTAACACTTTGAGCGCCGTAATAGGCCTAAGCTTGCAATATCCCTGGGTCAAGAATTTATTTGTAAGCAGCAGCTTGATTCATTGTATAATGTTTGAATCATAGTTGGAACAAGCTCTACCATAGTTTATAATAAATTGGGAAACTTTGAATTTTTTTTAGAAAAGTTTATGGCTATATATATATGTTGTGTACATGTTATAATTTTGTACAAGTTATAACTTGTACAAAATAAGCATACAAGTTATAACTTGTACGATGAGATCATACAAGTTACAACTTGTACAATTTTTGCCATACAAGTTATAACTTGTACAAATTTTTTAAGCAGAAAATAATAACTTGTACAGTTTTGTTTTTGACATGTCTCCATATGTGTTTGTCTTATTATCTTGTTTTGTCTGATTATTTTTCAATACTTAATTTGTATATTTTGTTCTTTGTTGTATACACTATTGTTAAGTACATGCTATTCAGCTGCAAACTTTGAACTATATTTCAAATAACATTCAACAGCAGACGAATTATTACATAAAATATTGATGCATAGTGAGATGAATAATCCAAATTTTAGAAGGAACAAGACAAGGAAGGGGGCTTGATTGTTCAAGGGTAAAAAACACGCCTCTCGTGATGTTGACACACCCATTCTCAGTAATAAGGCCCAAATAGTGTTATATTACAGTATAATGAATTGGCTTTGGAAAAGACCAAAGAATAAATGTACCAACAGAAACTACACATTATATCTACAATTATCAATCACAGTTTTCTAGTTAATCCATGTATTTGATTATTTTCCAATCTCATAAACCTTCAAAATGATACAAACGTTACTGTTACCGGGTAAGGTTTTTATGTTTTAAATCGCCAAATCTTCAATATTTGGAAAGTAACAAAAATTTAAAGAATTGCTTTTGTTAATGCTGCATTGTTGTCATATCTAAAACTGGTTTCTGATGACAATGCAAGCTATTGGTAAAATCTGGTGCCAAATAAAGATGTGTTACCAGCTGTCGGATACAAACGTTACCACATATAAAACTGTCTCCATGGTTATCATATATTAATGTCATACTTACCACTGACGTGGGCAAATTGAAGCTTATCTTACGCATACTTAACGGAACAATAAAATTTTCAACTTAACAGTCGCTATTGGGCCTGAACAAGCATGACACAAAATTGAATGGAAGGTTTTATTTTCATCAATACTTACGTTACGTCATTCATATGGTTAAATATTTTATCCAAGTCAAAATTAATATATTGTCAAACGAAGTACTTTGATATAATATTTAAAATATATCATCTTTATTCCGCACAAGTTCCTATTATTTAAACCACATATTGTAACAGTTGAAAAAAATACATACGTTACCGATACATACGTGATAACATCATTTGAAAATACACCTAAATCACGTCAAGTGACCACTATAATTTGTATAGTTCTAGATTTAAATTATAGAAGTGTGCATGTGAAGTTTTAACCACATCGATTGTTGTTAAAATAAAAATTCTCAAGCAAAAGTGAAACAGTCGAAGGTGACCTCTTTGGATGGCAAGAATCCATTCAAAAATTTCAATTTGAAATAATACATCTGACTATATAGATAATAAACCTTGTCATTTCCATCAAACCCATGATGGTATGTCTACCCTTGATCCATAGTCTGGAATTCATTTTCCAAAAAATGATATATACGTTACTATAGGTAACGTATGTAATTAACACAAGTAACGTATGTATCAGTACTTTCATTTCAATTACAATGAAATAGTTAAGCAAACTGTCATTAGATACAACAATAAACAAACACTTAAAGTTTCTAGTTTAGTTACGTGTAGAGAAATTAAACAATTTTCAACTTCAAATTGGATTTTGAAACGATAGATGTCACTGGTCTAATTTATTTGGATAATTTTCTCATAGATTTGAATACAACATTGTTCATTTTAATATTTGTTATACATACAAATCAAATACCTGCAATTTCATAAATTCTGATTATGAAAGTGTAAATGCAGCGTAAAACAAAACTTCAATGGTCAAATGGGTGGTCAATATACATCCATATATCTGCAGACCCCCAGGTAACGTAAGTATTGGTATCTACGTTACTGGTCTGAATTACAAACACAGTTGCTGTCTAATGTTTCATGATGGATAAATCATGTCTTGAAATTCAGTCAAATTACAGAGATAAAGAAAATGGGATATGATCGGAGTTCTAAATTGAAGAGAAACTAAGAATTAAACTGAAAAAACAAACCTACTATTCCATGTGTCCGAATCACAAATCCAGAAGCAAAGTGAAAACTTTGAAACTGACAAGTTAAGTTAAACACATGAACTTCCAGAACAGATAGCCGCCAAGGATGTTTCAGATAGTGGTTATGTCTCTTTGGAACCAGTCCCTGTTACGTCATTAACAACAGTGGTCATACTCTTCTTAGTTTTAGGTTACCTTCTATTTAAACTAGGGGTAAAAACTATACAAGTTCTGACAAGAAGCTAAGAGGGAAGCTTAATGTAATGTATCTAAAGACGTTAAAATTTTAAAAGATAAATCATGAGAAAGAAATTTCAGATAGAAAACTTTCATATTAGAAAGGATAAAAGAGTTACATTTTCAAATGAGAAGTTAACATTATGAAAGCAAACAGAAAGTGATGTATCCATTATTGACTTGACACCCAACAAGCGAAGCTCAGCAAGAAAAAGTTCTTCTTGGTAACACCTTATTGACAAATATTAAATACATGTATAGTGATAGAATCAACAACAAAATATGAGTGATTTTGAAAGACACCATATACATGTTATGTTTAGCAATATAATTTTCCAACAATAATCGGTAATGGGCCTAAACTGTGCATCATTGCTGGCTGATTTATTTCATATTGCAGCAGAATTTATGTAAAACCGTTTTTAACTTGAAGGATGACTGTAACAAAACCATTTAACTCCACATATATACAGATACATGATGTCTGGTATAGGATTTTATAATTCTAAATTCGAAGGCTTTTGTGAATGTCATCTATCTTAAGGATATTGAAATAAAAGATACAACTGATCCTTCATGTTCTGCTTCATATTGGGACTTGTACCTCAACTATGGCACCACGTGGACTTTATAAAACGAAGCAAACTGCTTGATTACTAATACCAAAATACAATGGACATTGTTGATTTGTTCTCACTTTCCTGGTGAAAGTTCGTGTTTTAACTTTATTTGCAAATTTTCAACGTTTGTTCTCTGCTTTGGGATTATGAAATTGGCATGGATCGGTATGAGAGACATTTTAAGTCACATGATTGATTAAAAGATAATTAGAAGAAAAAGAGATCGACTTTAAATAAATTGACTGGTATAGACAGTAAATGTTTGTAAAAGGCACATAGCATGTAAGATTTTTCAGTCTATCCTGAATTTAGAAACAGTATAACCAATCGGGTGGAGAAAAAAGTTGTTAGAAATAAAGGATAAGTCCAGATTTCAGGTTTAAAAACTAAATATGAAAAGTACTACTGGAGAGAAAAATACAGACAGTGGTTCCTTTAAAGATATGACATTTTAATCAGCAATTAAGACTTTCTCATTCCATTAGCCTTGTTTTTTAGAATGTAACTCGGGTATATTTTATTGAATTTCTTTAAAGGAGGACATGTCACTGAGTGAAGAAGTTTTAAACCCCAGTATGTAATTGTTACATACGTGACTAAACAGTTACATACGTTACTTACTTAATTATTATTTTTGTCACTAGAAAAGTGAACATTTACATCGTGATAATTGATAATTTTAAAGGCTTTATATCTCTTGTTGTCTTAATAAAGAAATTGAAGACTTCATTGTAAACGATACCATGTACATAATCTTATTATCGGTTAAACTGTTACATACGTTACCGATAAATAGTTTTTGTCATTTCGCTAGAAAAGTGAACATATATACCAATATCATGTGTTCTATTGATAAGTTTTACAATTTTATTATGGAAAACAAGAGTTAATAATTTGTAATATAATATAATTTAGCTGTCTTTATATTGACTCAAAGTCATCTAGAGGTGCTACATACGTTACCGAATACACTGTTTACTTAAGTGAAAATTATCTTGAAGATAATAAGTTTTGTACAGTTCTTTTGGTTAGCAATTTCATCAAGACATATTTGCATTTTGATTTGAGTGTTGATTAATGACTACCTGTTTGAAATTTTTTTCTGTTACCAACTTGAGAATACAGAAATAAATTTATTGTATTTTTGCGTAAAAATACTTTAATTTCTGTAGACTACAATCGTCATTATCATTTCGATATGCCGAAGTGGTCTCAAGGCACATTTTTAAATTAATAACAATGTAACCTAATGTTCAAGCATAATAAACATATAAATACTACTACCTGGTAAGAATATGATGAACTTTAACTACGGTCACGTAAATATCAACTCATTTAAATACAAATGGTATGTATGTAACAATAAAGTGAAATTACAACCAAAATAATCAATTGGTGTTAATAATTTTGTTGTTTCTGAATCTGATATGTCCAGTCTCTGAAAATACCAGAAGTTCATTGCTTGTAAGACTTTTATTTTTCATCATCTTGAAATAGTGAATTGGGCCTTATTACTGAGAATGGGTGGACAGATCCTAGTGCGAGACAGTTTGCCAGTTCGCTTGCCAAAAGCTTTGGTTTTCTCCACTCTTAAAAAACAGACCACCTCGATATAAGCGAAAAAACCTTGACAAGGGATAAAAAGAAAAAAAGGAACAAGGTGAAATGAAATATGATTTTAATTAATATTTGGAAAAATACAAGTCAATAAGTCAGCGAACACATGCAAACATTGATAGAATATAGAATTTTTTGAACTGATACAATTTTCCACTTGTTGTTACTTCCTAGTGAAGCATGACACCTTGAATTACATAATAATCCTGAACGTTTACATTTACACTTAGCAGTTTTACAGCCAGACCTACAGCTACAGTGTAAATGCCCCTGACCACTACTGAATGATAAAATTTGAACGGATTGTCTGATTGAAACATTTCTTCTCATAGGCGTAGGAGGGTTTTTAAAATTGGGGGGGGGGGGGGCAAACCGAAGCTATGTCGCCTATGTCGTGCCGCAGGTACGACCTCGTGCCTATGGCACGAGGCGGGGGAGAGTATGAGAGGGGTGCTAAACCCCTCGCATAGGTGGGGTCCGGGGGGGGCCTCCTTTCAAAACTAAGTCCTGTCTAGACGCATTTTCCAATGTATTGTGCATCGTGATATCAGAGGCTTGAACCAGAAATTTAGTAAGGGTGCGTATAATGTGAGAGTCGATGGCTCGAACCTTCTAGCGCAAAAAGTGGCGCAAAAATCCTGCATTCTGGTGCAATCTGAGCTGAACAATATGTATTATTAGCGACATAAAGGGGGTGCGTATTCCCCCCGCTGAATCCGCCTATGGATATGAGGTACCCCGGAAAATTTTGACGCCCTTTTATAAGTATAATGATGAAATTGATAATTAATTGGTTACCAGATGGACATTTCCTGTCAAAGCTCTTGTTTTTTTCCCCCTTTTTTAGCATGATACAAAATTTCACACAATATATTGCGGGGGCCTGCCTCCCCGCCCCCCCCCTGTTTCTACGCCTATGCTTCTATCAGGAACATCAGTAACTTCCATAGTGTTAATTACATATATCTTTTCAATCTGATTCCTATTTAAAAATCCAGCAAGGACCCCAGCTTTAGTTCCCGCCTTAAATCCTTGCTCAGTTTTATCTTAAATAATCCCTTTTATACTTCGGCAGTCAGTCGGTCCACGGTCTACTCTTGGAATTGGAATAACAATATTATCACCAATATTTAAGTCACAAATCCTTTTCTTGCTGAGGCTTTCCATTTCACTTGCCTGTATTGCTTGTCCAGAAAGTGCCCTTTTCCTGGCACGTACAATATTAGACTTATCAACAACATTTTCTTTTGATTTACTGACTATACTCTTACATTTTCTACGATGTTAGAAGCTGTGTTTAGATCTGCTGTCTGTTCATGTTATGTGTTCATGTAAACGTAACTATTATGTGCTCAGTAAACACTAAATTACTAAGTTGTACAAGTTATTATTTTTTGGCTTAAAAAATTTGTACAAGTTATAACTTGTATAACAAAAATTGTACAAAATTGTAACATGTACACAACATATATATACCAGTCCGCCATAATAGCCTGTGTCAATTTGAATTAATGTTGATTGATTGAATTGGGTTTTTCTTCCCAGTTAAGAGTGTTTAACTTAAATATCCAGACGTCACTCACCAGATATAGGTGAAATGGCAGAAAATTTGAACTCTGCAGTGTGCTCAGATCAGTGTTTAGAATAGGTGAAGTGGAAGAAAATTTGAACTCTGCAGTGTGCTCAGATCAGTGTTTAGAACGGGTTCTCTCAAATACCACGCCTGCCATGACACGAGGTATCGTTTTTAAAGTCTCTTCCGAAGGAGTTACAACTACGGTAGCTCCGTGGTAGAGTGCTTGTTTCTTATGTGGGAGGGCATTGGTTCGAACACCGACCGGGTCTGATCAAGAATTTTAAAACAGGTAGCGACGGTTCTTTCGCCAACAACTCGGTATTTAAAAAATGAAAATCACATGGGTTCTTCGCAAAATAAACTTAAAACCAACCCGTACTGTCACGGTAGGCGTGGCATCTTAAAAAACCATCCATGCACATTGCACTGAGCACACTACGGAGGTAAAAATCTGCCACTTCACCTGAAGCTGGTGACATCTCAATATAAGTGAAATATTCTTGACTGGGCGTAAAACACCATTCAATCAATCTTCCAAGGGACCATATGCTTTTATTTCTAAATACCGAGTGCTAGGCGAAAGAACATTTTCGGAATTTATTTAAGCACTTTCCGGGGTTCGAACCGACGATCTCCAATATACGAAATGAGCAAACTACCGTAGTTGTTAAGTAAATGTTTAATGTGTTACTAGCGATCTCAAAATAAGTTGGAATTGAGGTCCCATGTCACTCAATTTTCATTACACATGTGGTGGGTGTAGCTAGCTAAACATGAGGTGCTTTCCCTTCCGGAGCACCCAGTCTCACTTCCCTTGTGGAAGATTACATGTCAGTTTCAAAGTTTTTATTTCGCTTCTGGATTGTGATTTGGACATGGATTAGTATGTTCGTTCTTTATTTTAGTTAACCGTTTTGTCTTATTGAGAAATATAGTAAACTGGTTTATTATGTCCGAATAAACATTTGGTGTGTGAAGCGTTAAGGATCGGGTTTTTGCATCCGAAGTGGAGAACAATTTGGAATAATTGTTTGTTTTACGCCCCATTCAAAATATATTACACTTATATACGGGGCCCATCAGTTCCGAGATGACAGAGGAAACCAGAGTACCGGGAGAAATACGTCTACCTTCGCCCAGCAAACTGACAAACTTTCTTACACAATAATCCATTGGTCGTCGCATTGGTTTTTTCTTCGTTTTTCTTCTTTGCTTTTTCGGAGTTGTTTTTTATAATTTATTAAATATTTCCAGTCCAACCTGTCTTAAAGGTCACCTCTATAAAAGGACCACCTGCCTATAAAGGCCAGTGATATTTTATCCAAATTTTTCTTTATTCGTGCGATTTGAACCTGTACATAAAGACCGCCTGCCTATACTTGCCGGGCGTATAGTACCTCGCTCGACGATGCTCTTGTTGATTGTTTAAGACTCATTTCCGTTATTCTCGCATGAAAGAATAGAATTGGCTAATGACGTCACGTGTATTCAAATTTTCTCACCATGATTTTTGAGTCGAAATTTTAAACCTAGACCACCCATTTTTAAATTTTTATATTTTTTTTTACATCTAGAGTAAACGTGTAATGTTATTTTGCACAAAAGCTTCAATTATCATTTGTGTCCAGGATTTTTATTGGTCAGACAATTTCTGTTATTTTTGTATGAAAGGATTTACTATTGACGTCATATTATCATGTACACACACAATCATCCGTATTTCTACGTAATAACGGTGTTATTGCATGTTTATTTTCTATAGTTCGTAAAAAGTATTAAAAACGTTGATTTGATGTTAATTTTTTTTATAAATCGAAAAGTAACAAATAAAAATATTTTGTTTTGTTTTGTTATAGTTGAATAATTTTTTTATGCAGTGTGCAAAATATCCAAATCAACAAAAAGATAAATTGCAGTACAGTCCCGTCAAAAGTTTAACACTGAGCTGACGAGAAAGAGTTGAATCTCAGTATTATATTGCCGAGTGTCCGAGATATGGGAAGCTAGGGGCTGAAAAGCTGTCGAGAGATAGATAGTAGCTGTCGAAAAGCTGTCGAGAGATAGATAGTAGCTGTCGAAAAGCTGTCGAGAGATAGATAGTAGCTGTCGAAAAGCTGTCGAGAGATAGATAGTAGCTGTCGAAAAGCTGTCGAGATAGATAGCAGTTGTCGAAAAGCTGTCGAGAGATAGATAGTAGCTGTCGAAAAGCTGTCGAGAGATAGATAGTAGCTGTCGAGAGATAGATAGTAGCTGTCGAAAAGCTGTCGAGAGATAGATAGTAGCTGTCGAGAGATAGATAGTAGCTGTCGAGAGATAGATAGTAGCTGTCGAAAAGCTGTCGAGAGATAGATAGCAGTTGTCGAAAAGCTGTCGAGAGATAGATAGTAGCTGTCGAGAGATAGATAGTAGCTGTCGAAAAGCTGTCGAGAGATAGATAGCAGTTGTCGAAAAGCTGTCGAGAGATAGATAGTAGCTGTCGAAAAGCTGTCGAGAGATAGATAGTAGCTGTCGAAAAGCTGTCGAGAGATAGATAGTAGCTGTCGAAAAGCTGTCGAGATAGATAGCAGTTGTCGAAAAGCTGTCGAGAGATAGATAGTAGTTGTCGAAAAGCTGTCGAGAGATAGATAGCAGTTGTCGAAAAGCTGTCGAGAGATAGATAGTAGCTGTCGAAAAGCTGTCGAGAGATAGATAGTAGCTGTCGAAAAGCTGTCGAGAGATAGATAGTAGCTGTCGAAAAGCTGTCGAGAGATAGATAGTAGCTGTCGAAAAGCTGTCGAGAGATAGATAGCAGTTGTCGAAAAGCTGTCGAGAGATAGATAGTAGCTGTCGAAAAGCTGTCGAGAGATAGATAGTAGCTGTCGAAAAGCTGTCGAGAGATAGATAGTAGCTGTCGAGAGATAGATAGTAGCTGTCGAAAAGCTGTCGAGAGATAGATAGCAGTTGTCGAAAAGCTGTCGAGATAGATAGCAGTTGTCGAAAAGCTGTCGAGAGATAGATAGTAGCTGTCGAAAAGCTGTCGAGAGATAGATAGTAGCTGTCGAAAAGCTGTCGAGATAGATAGCAGTTGTCGAAAAGCTGTCGAGAGATAGATAGTAGTTGTCGAAAAGCTGTCGAGAGATAGATAGCAGTTGTCGAAAAGCTGTCGAGAGATAGATAGTAGCTGTCGAAAAGCTGTCGAGAGATAGATAGTAGCTGTCGAAAAGCTGTCGAGAGATAGATAGTAGCTGTCGAAAAGCTGTCGAGATAGATAGCAGTTGTCGAAAAGCTGTCGAGAGATAGATAGTAGCTGTCGAAAAGCTGTCGAGAGATAGATAGCAGTTGTCGAAAAGCTGTCGAGAGATAGATAGTAGCTGTCGAAAAGCTGTCGAGAGATAGATAGCAGTTGTCGAAAAGCTGTCGAGATAGATAGCAGTTGTCGAAAAGCTGTCGAGAGATAGATAGTAGCTGTCGAAAAGCTGTCGAGAGATAGATAGTAGTTGTCGAAAAGCTGTCGAGAGATGGATAGTAGCTGTCGAAAAGCTGTCGAGAGATAGATAGTAGCTGTCGAAAAGCTGTCGAGAGATAGATAGCAGTTGTCGAAAAGCTGTCGAGAGATAGATAGTAGCTGTCGAAAAGCTGTCGAGAGATGGATAGTAGCTGTCGAAAAGCTGTCGAGAGATAGATAGCAGTTGTCGAAAAGCTGTCGAGAGATAGATAGTAGCTGTCGAAAAGCTGTTGAGATATATACGTGTAGCTAACGAAGGGATGGGAGTTGGTACTAATTCGTCAGCCCATTGTTAAACTACCACTGCGGTAGCTCAGTTGGTAGAGTGCTCGCTCCGTAAGTGGGAGATCGTAGGTTCGAACCCCGACTGGGTCTGACCCAAGACTTAAAATGGGTAGTGACTGTTCTTTCGCCAAGCACTCGGCATTACGAAATGAACGTCACGGTTCTTTCGAATGGGAAATTAAAACATGATAAACAAGGTCCTGTGTCACGGTGGGCTTCGTACGATAAAGAACCCTGCTGTATAATGCCACCAGCGCAACGCACAGGCAATTTTTTTTCTATAATACATGACTTACCTCATAAATCCGGACAAAGATGGGTGGGATTTAATAAAGTATCTAACCTCAATAAAATACCTTATGAAAAATATTTAAAAAAAAACCCCCCAATTTTATAGTGCATTTATCTTACTACAGTAGAGACCTGTCAAAAGTTTAACACCAAGGGCATTTTTTGGGCGCGTTTTTACACTATGACCACTTTCGGTTTTATACTCGGTTATAAAACTTTCCACTTTATCCCCTAACCAGTTTCAAACCCAAAATGAAAGTCACGGTTCTTTCGGATGGGGACTTAAAATAAACGAGGTCCCTTGTCACGGTGGGCTTGGTACGATAAAGAACCCTGCTGTATAATGCAATCAGCGCAACGCACAGAAAAACATTCTGCACCTTCGCCTATGACTGGCAATGTTTCGATATAAGTGACGTTAAACGTCATTACTTAACTCAACTCGACAGCTTTTGAGCCGCTGCTTTCCATCTCTTTGAAGCTTTTTGGACTCCTGTTTGTTAGCTCAGTGTACTGTACTTCTAAAGCGTACACGTACCTCATGCAATGAAATGTGCCTTTATCGATCTCTCAACATCCTTTCTGTCACTCACTAGCTATCCATATCTCGGACACTCGGTAGCAACTCATTTTGTTAGCTCAGTGTTAAACCTTCGACAGGTCTGTACTGTACCTCTAAAGCATACACGTACCTCATACGGCAATAAAATGTGTCTTTATTTAAAAAATCCAATAAAATAAAAAAATTCTGCATGGGGATTAATTATTCTGGAAGTTCAATGTCCATTCAGGGTTGATCTAAAAAAATTACACAGTCAAACCTTTCTATAAAGGCCACCCAAGTGAACCAGTAAAAGTGGTCTTTATGGACAGGAAGCCTTTATATACAGGTTCAAATAATATGAATAAAGAATAATTGGAATACAATTCTACTAGCCTTTATAAGCAGGTGACCCTTATATAGAGGTGACCATTAAGGCTGGTTCGACTTACAGTACAGACCTGTCACAAGTTTAACACCAAACTAACGAACAAGCGCCTACTGAATCGGCAGTTCATCTTGGCTACATCTCGACAACTTTTCCACGGCTACTTTCTATTTCTGGGCGGTTTATTGTCACCGTTACCGAACCGTCATATTCAGCCCGGCTTCTTGTTAACTGCTATCTATCTCTCGATGGCATTTCGACCACTTGTCATCCTTATCTCAACCACTCGACATCGGAGCTTGCACAGTTGCAGGGGACAGTTTCATTATTTCACTCGTCACTGTTAAACTTTGGACAGGTCTGTACTGTATTTTTATTGACTCGATATTATTTATCTTGGCGGTTGCCTGGACGATTATATTGAACACTTTTACATCCTATCAGAAATACTTCAGTTTTTTAATAAAGAGACACAATTTTATTACCCCTTCAAGGTTGTGTCTTTATTTAAATTTAAGTAGTATGTCTCTGCTCTAGTTTATGTGTACCGTACCGCGGATGTGACATTTATAAAAGACCTAGTTTTGTGACACGCAGCTTAGGCCATACCAAATTAATTTTCAGTTCGTCGGACCCGCCCGCCTGCAAAATTTAAAAATAAGAAAAATGCAGTTTCAAAACACTGTGCGCTGGCCATTCAAGACAACCGCATGGCGAGTCATTTTAAGTAATATAACAAGTGGCCTGGTGCGCTCACCTGATAAATTGTTCCTAGCTGATACATTTCAAGAAGAAAACATAAATACTTTAACCCCAATGTCAAAATCTGTCCATACAGTAACTATTTGAGGCCTCTTCAGATAATTAACCATTTCAGTATTCTTTTGCATCTACGACCTTGAAATTTGAATAAATGACCTTCATCTATACATCTAAATGTTCATTGTATAAAGACCTATACTATGCTTAAACAAAAAGTTTAGTTTTCTAGATAATTAACAATTTCGGTATTGCTGTACATCTGTGACCTTGACCTTTGAACCCAGGACATGCCTATACAAAAAGATAAGTTTTCAAGATAGTTCACTATTTCAGTATACATTTCCATCTGTGACTTTGACCTTTGAACCTATGAGCTTCATCTATATATCAAAATGATCGTTATATCAATACTTACAATATTTAAATATACATGTCAGTCAGTACAAAATGTTTATGGTTTTCCAGATAATCAACCATTTTAGTATTTCACATCTGTGACGTTGACCTTTGAACCAATAACCTTCATCTATATATCAAAATGATTTTTGTATCAATACATACAATATTCTAATATACATGCCTATACAAAATGTTTATAGTTTTCCAGATAATTAAACAATTTAGGCAATATATTTGCATGTGTGACCTTGACCTTTCAAACCATGTCCTCTTTCTATATATCAAAATGATCGTTGTTTCATTACCTACAACATTCTAATATACATGCATATACAAAAAGTTAATGGTTTTCAAGATATTTTATCATTTTGGTATTCTTCCTCAACTGTGACCTTGACCTTTAAACCATGGTCTTAATCTATATATCAAAATGATAATTACAACAATACCAACACAATTCTAATATACATGCCTATACAAAAAAGTTAATAGTTTTCAAGATAATTAACATTTTTGGTATTGTTTTACTTATGTGACCTTGACCTATGAACCCATGACCTTTGGTCAGGTGAGCTAGAAATTTTTCAACATTAATAGTCTGTTAGAGACGACAATGGACCTTAATCTTGTTCTTTCGGCAAATTCCAATACCTGGAATGGGAGATTAAATTCGAATTGCCAGAACAGACTATGCTTTTTTGTGAGTTAAGTTTGTATTATTTTTTTCCTTTTTATGCATTTTATTTTTTAGATTGTCTGGTTCACGTGTACACATGTGGGACCCCTATAATTATGTAGTAAAAATATGTTTAATTTTTAAACGTTCACTCACCTTTGTATTCTTCTTATATAAATAAAGAACAAAAAATAATTTGGTGCGACATTACAATTACGGTTGCTGACTTATGATTCAAGGGTCATGGGTTTGAGTCCCAGCTAGGCTGTGTGGTATTTCCTGGAGCAAGAAATTTACTTCCACATTGCCCCAGTCCACCCAGCTGCAAAATGAATGGGTAACAGCAATATGTTTAGGGTTCACCTTGTGATGCAGATGGACTGACTTTGAAGTGCGCTCAGGGTAGGGTCTTTTAAAGTTCCATGCCTGTCATGGCACGGGCCATAGGTTTTCAAGGTTTCATTCGAATGACTGCATTTTTAAATACTGTGTGCTTGGCGAAATAACAATCTCTACCTATTTTCAAGTAGTGATCAGATCTTGCCGGGGGTCGAGTCAAGACCTCCCACATACAGAGCAAGCACTCTACCAACTGAGCTACCGTAGTGGTTTCCAACGGTGTTAGACCCATAAATGTATTATCTTGGGTTTACATTAAAGCCCAATCAAGTTACAAACTGCTTACACGCATTTCTCATATTTAGACTTAAATACCTGAAATCATGACGCCAACGGAAGGCTACATTTGAAACTTTATGACAAACAAAACAATTTTTCTATTGTTATCCAGCAATATAACTGCTTCTCCTGCTTATGGTGTATTTGTTTCCCAATTAATACGCTATGGTAGAGCTTGTTCCTAGCAAGGAGACTGTATACAACAAAGCAGGCTGCTTGCAAATAAATTGTTGACTCGGGGAACTTATCCAAGGCCCTAAAAAGTTTTAAGGTTGTCATTACAGTATTGTTAATAAGTTTGATGTCTCTGTGTCCAGGATTGCCCTGGATATATTTGACGTGTTCCTTTCACACAATTTTGATTACACACGTGATGGGTGTAGCTAGCTAAACAGGAGGCACCCGGCCTCACTTCCCTGGTGGAAATTCACATTTTTACTTTGCTTTTGGATTGTGATTCGGACATGGATTAGTATGTTTGTTTTTGATAATGAACAAACATTAACAATAACAATTAATATGCTAACAAATTAGTGCCTAATTGGCAGCTCATCTTGGCTATATCTCAACAACTTTTTGAAGCAGCTGTTTTCCATCTCTGGGCAGTTTTTACTGACACCTTTTATTCATACCTCCATACCACTAAGCAGCCAAGCTGCGACTCTATATTGTACAGCTCTGGACTGCACTATTCGCGATTTAATTTGTTGAAAGTGATATTTTGTTTTGCTTGAATATGAATATTAAATTTCAAATTTGATTTTTAAATTTGATTCTATCATGTTTTTATCATAGATCTGATCAAAATATTCATTCTGTGCTACTGTTAACCAGGTTTTCCAATCACCAACAAGACCTGAAAGTAGAGATAAAAGTTCTAACCATGAATATTTCCTTTACAAAAACTCAAATTTTATGATTTAGTGGAGTTCTTAAATGCGATATTCAATTTCCACTATCCAAGAATTTTTTGGACAAACAGTCAGACATGTGTAAAAGGCAATCTCTATATAAGGGTCCCCTGCTTATAGAAATAAGTAAAATATTATCATCATATTTTTGAACCACTTTTACTAGTTCCCTTGGGTGGCCTTTGTAGACAGGTTTGACTGTACGCAAATATTAATGTTTAGTCAAGATCTAGAATTGCATAGTTAGCTGAAATTCTTTTATTCTACTCTTCATTTTAAACAAGTCGGAACTGGAGGGGTCATTTCAGTTTAACTCTTGTTAACCTACTACGTATTCTCAGCTGTGTTGCTTCCAGGCGATTGTCATGGTTTTCCAAATTTTAAAACAGATTCCTCCATGTCATGGTAGGTGTATAACCTGTATATAAATGGAGTTGAGTGCTGATTTATACAAACCAATTAAGATTCTTGATCTTGTATCAAGACAGTCACTTCAGGGAGGATTTAGGAAATCGGAGTACCCAGAAAAAATCACCGACAAGAAACATATTCAAGTTTTACGAGTTCTAGAATGACAAAGTTAGCTGAACTTTTTTCCCACTCTTCCTTTTATTAAATTGGGGAAAAACCAGTGATTATTTCAATCTGCAGTGTTGTCCATCCAGCTAGCTAAATCACTGTCCTTTCCTTTCTTTTCTTTTTTTGTTGTTGTTGTTTTTTTGTTATCATTGCAGTAACGCAGTTGGGGAAGTGCTCGATCCGTAAGTGGGAGGTCATGGGTTCAAACCCAGACAGAGTCTGACCAAGACTTGAAAGTGGGTAGTAACTGTTCTTTCGCCAAGCACTCAGCATTACCAAATGAAAGTCGTGGTTATGCAAGGTCCCATATCAAGGTAGGCATGGCATGATAAATAAATCTGCTGTGTAATGCCATCAGCATAGCACACACGCAAAATTTCTGTACATTTTTTACCTCTGTGAAATATTTTTGACTGGGACGTTAAACTTCGTACTACTTCTTTCCTTTTCAATGAGCAGTCATGACCTAGTGGTATATCTTAGTCCATGGCTCTAGTGTTGTTTCATATGTTTTTGGTGGTACAAATAGTGTGGCGTTATACATGTTCTTTCACATTAAAACTTATAACAAGGTAGACAGTTCTAGGAAGATAGAGGAAACCGGAGTACCCAGATAAAATCATTGAACTTCTGTAAGTGAACTGACAAACTTTGTCACACTAGGATATTTCCATGTTGGATTCGGACGTAGACGTTGAGAGATGTTGTGGTCTAATTTAGGCCATTGCTAATATAAGTTTAAAAAAATGAATATAGCTGGCGATATCTGGGTATAAGTATTATTGCATTTAACCCAATATTTCATTACAGTGAACACAATTAATAATAATGATAATAATAATTTATTAATATATATTAATAATTAATAATAATAATTAATAATAATGTGGTACATTAGGTGATAATACAACATACGCAAAATTAACACGACTTGACAAACTACTGTTAAAGTATTTAATTTCGCGTGTATTTATTTTCGCGGTATAGGAAATTTAGACATATCCGAGTAGTTAAATTTTCGCGTTTTTGAAATATGCACTAAAACACAATAGACACAATATAATTGTCGCTCGGTATTAATTTTCACGCAAGACAAACGACCGCAAAATAAGCGAAAATTAGTACACCGCGATTTACAGTTAGGGATTTATCAGGGTCTTTTGGGAAAAGGCCCTAAACTAAAAATTGGGAAAAACTATCAACTTTTTGCTCATTTTGGGAAATTTTTGACATCATTTTTTGATGAATAGGAAATGGGGGTTCTACATCACCATGCTTTATAATGGGGAAACCTCAATGCCTGAGGTTTGTGTGAGGTTTGTATATACACCTATGGGGGATCGCCCGACCGTGAAGTTATCGAGTCTTAACATGCCTGTGTATCGATTGGGGATTTTCAGTAGCTATTTTTAAATAGGTTTTCCATTTTAAATGCTCGCTGATTGGTTCTTATTATTAAGAGCAGCTGTTTATAAATGATTCATATAAGAGTTATAATATCATAATGTTTTTATTTATAAAGTAAAGTAGATAGGGTAAACATGTCAGACTGGAAGGAATTTTTATCGAATGTATATTTTGATCCAAAACAGCCAGCAGGTTTTCGAGGTCCGACCAAACTATATCAGCTGTTGAAATCTAAAAACTATAAAGTGTCCTTATATGAAGTAAAGAAATGGCTTCAAGATCAAGACAGTTATTCCTTACATAGACCTCTGAAAACAAAATTTAAACGATTGAGAGTCATTTCAGACGGGATAGATGCATTATGGGATGCCGATTTAGCCGATGTTAGTAATCTAGCCAAATACAATGATTCCATGCGTTACTGGTTGGTGGTGATTGATACTTTTTCTAGATATCTATGGGTAGTACCTATGAAAAATAAATCTGCATCGTCAACCCTTTCAGCATTCGAAACCATTATATCTGAGGGTAGAAAACCAAAGAAACTGAGATCCGACTACGGCTCAGAATTCAAAAATGCCCTTCTTCAGAAGTACTTAAAACAGAATCATATCACACAGATTATTAGTGGTAGCATATCTAAAGCAGCATATGCAGAAAGAGTCATTCGAACTGTTACTTCTATGATGTATAGATACTTTTCACATAATCAAACCCACCGGTACATAGATATATTACCTAGCCTGGTTTATAACTATAACCACAGCGTACATTCAGCTCTTCATGGACTAAGTCCAGCTACTGTAAATGAAGAAAATGAAGCCCAACTATGGAAATATATGTACATGGATAAGAAACCTAAGACTATAAAAGTAGAGCGAAAATCTAAACCCGTCAAAAGATTCAAGTTTACAGTGGGAGATCTAGTTAGGATCAGTCAGCTACGACATGCTTTCAAGAAGGATTATGAAGAGAAATGGAGTCATGAGGTGTTCCGTATATGGAAACGATTTTGGAGACAAAATATTCCAGTTTATAAGATAACAGACTATGATAATGAGCCTATTGAAGGATCTTTCTTTGAAAGCGAGCTACAGAAAGTACATAAAAACCCGGACGATTTGTGGAAAGTGGAGAAAGTACTTAAGCGACGTACACGCAGGGGAGTACCAGAAGTATATGTAAAGTGGTATCAGTGGCCCAACAAATTCAATTCGTGGATTCCAAAATCAGACCTGAAAGATATATAAAGGACTGTTTTCGTATTGGATTTTCATTTTAGAGTAACCACCATGGAGTCAACATCGTGTTATGTTTGCTGTAAAAAGTTTTCAAGAAAAGATGCCTTACTTAGACATATTCGAAGTGCACACCAGAGAAAAGAATCTCAACATTCTAAAATCAATGAAGCATATCCACCACAAATCAGTCAAGCGTATCCACCACAAATCAGTCAAGCGTATCCACCACCACCACCACCACCACCACCACAGAGAAGTGAAGTATCTCCACCACCACCACCACCACCACTACTACCGAGAAGTGAAGTATCTCCACCACCACCACCACCACCACCACCACCACCACCACCACCACCACCACCACCACCACAGAGAAGTGAAGCATTTGGAAAAGATCAAGAATTAATACTCAAACATCCTTTCACATGCATTACATCAGGTCCAACGGGATGTGGTAAAACCAACCTGATCACCAATTTACTTCAAGATACCAGAATTCAACCTGCTCCGCAAAGAATCATATGGTTGTATAGACGATGGCAACCGTTATATTATGTTATTCGCCAGTCAGTTTATCCTCCTGTCGAATTTATTGAGGGTATTCCATTGGAATTGGATAAAGACAGTTTCATTAATCCAAATGTGAGAAATTTATTGGTGATAGATGATCTGATGTCTGTTAAAGACCCGCGTGTAAATGATGTGTTTACCGAAGGCAGTCATCATAGAAACCTTTCCATTATTGTTATCAATCAGAATTTATATTTTAACAAAGACCCGACTCAGAGAAGGAATTGTCATTATTTGGTGCTGTTTAATAACCCAATAGATAAACAGAGTGTTCAAACGTTAGCTCGACAGATGTATCCGAGAAAGAGTGAATACTTTATGCAGCATTTTGAGAAAGCAATAGAAACCCCTTATGGATATTTAGTTGTAGATTTGAAAACAACAACATCCGAACTTCAAAGGTTAAGAATTAACGGGCTCAATCACATGAATCAGTTGAATGTAACAACAGCTGAAGCCAAAAATCCTATAAATAGGCAGAATAATTCAAATTCATATCAGTTTGAAGAAAGTGGTCAGAGTGAGCAGACGTTAATACAGCAACAAGAAGTAAACATGGAGAAAAATCCATCATGTAATGACTGCGGTATTTCATCTTCATCATGTGGTTCGTCCTGAGTCATAGGACACTTACGTTTTATGTGGCGCTGTAGATCATAGCTGGTTGAAAATAAAATACCGCAGTCATTACATGATGGATTTTTCTCCATGTTTACTTCTTGTTGCTGTATTAACGTCTGCTCACTCTGACCACTTTCTTCAAACTGATATGAATTTGAATTATTCTGCCTATTTATAGGATTTTTGGCTTCAGCTGTTGTTACATTCAACTGATTCATGTGATTGAGCCCGTTAATTCTTAACCTTTGAAGTTCGGATGTTGTTGTTTTCAAATCTACAACTAAATATCCATAAGGGGTTTCTATTGCTTTCTCAAAATGCTGCATAAAGTATTCACTCTTTCTCGGATACATCTGTCGAGCTAACGTTTGAACACTCTGTTTATCTATTGGGTTATTAAACAGCACCAAATAATGACAATTCCTTCTCTGAGTCGGGTCTTTGTTAAAATATAAATTCTGATTGATAACAATAATGGAAAGGTTTCTATGATGACTGCCTTCGGTAAACACATCATTTACACGCGGGTCTTTAACAGACATCAGATCATCTATCACCAATAAATTTCTCACATTTGGATTAATGAAACTGTCTTTATCCAATTCCAATGGAATACCCTCAATAAATTCGACAGGAGGATAAACTGACTGGCGAATAACATAATATAACGGTTGCCATCGTCTATACAACCATATGATTCTTTGCGGAGCAGGTTGAATTCTGGTATCTTGAAGTAAATTGGTGATCAGGTTGGTTTTACCACATCCCGTTGGACCTGATGTAATGCATGTGAAAGGATGTTTGAGTATTAATTCTTGATCTTTTCCAAATGCTTCACTTCTCTGTGGTGGTGGTGGTGGTGGTGGTGGTGGTGGTGGTGGTGGTGGTGGTGGTGGAGATACTTCACTTCTCGGTAGTAGTGGTGGTGGTGGTGGTGGTGGAGATACTTCACTTCTCTGTGGTGGTGGTGGTGGTGGTGGTGGTGGATACGCTTGACTGATTTGTGGTGGATACGCTTGACTGATTTGTGGTGGATATGCTTCATTGATTTTAGAATGTTGAGATTCTTTTCTCTGGTGTGCACTTCGAATATGTCTAAGTAAGGCATCTTTTCTTGAAAACTTTTTACAGCAAACATAACACGATGTTGACTCCATGGTGGTTACTCTAAAATGAAAATCCAATACGAAAACAGTCCTTTATATATCTTTCAGGTCTGATTTTGGAATCCACGAATTGAATTTGTTGGGCCACTGATACCACTTTACATATACTTCTGGTACTCCCCTGCGTGTACGTCGCTTAAGTACTTTCTCCACTTTCCACAAATCGTCCGGGTTTTTATGTACTTTCTGTAGCTCGCTTTCAAAGAAAGATCCTTCAATAGGCTCATTATCATAGTCTGTTATCTTATAAACTGGAATATTTTGTCTCCAAAATCGTTTCCATATACGGAACACCTCATGACTCCATTTCTCTTCATAATCCTTCTTGAAAGCATGTCGTAGCTGACTGATCCTAACTAGATCTCCCACTGTAAACTTGAATCTTTTGACGGGTTTAGATTTTCGCTCTACTTTTATAGTCTTAGGTTTCTTATCCATGTACATATATTTCCATAGTTGGGCTTCATTTTCTTCATTTACAGTAGCTGGACTTAGTCCATGAAGAGCTGAATGTACGCTGTGGTTATAGTTATAAACCAGGCTAGGTAATATATCTATGTACCGGTGGGTTTGATTATGTGAAAAGTATCTATACATCATAGAAGTAACAGTTCGAATGACTCTTTCTGCATATGCTGCTTTAGATATGCTACCACTAATAATCTGTGTGATATGATTCTGTTTTAAGTACTTCTGAAGAAGGGCATTTTTGAATTCTGAGCCGTAGTCGGATCTCAGTTTCTTTGGTTTTCTACCCTCAGATATAATGGTTTCGAATGCTGAAAGGGTTGACGATGCAGATTTATTTTTCATAGGTACTACCCATAGATATCTAGAAAAAGTATCAATCACCACCAACCAGTAACGCATGGAATCATTGTATTTGGCTAGATTACTAACATCGGCTAAATCGGCATCCCATAATGCATCTATCCCGTCTGAAATGACTCTCAATCGTTTAAATTTTGTTTTCAGAGGTCTATGTAAGGAATAACTGTCTTGATCTTGAAGCCATTTCTTTACTTCATATAAGGACACTTTATAGTTTTTAGATTTCAACAGCTGATATAGTTTGGTCGGACCTCGAAAACCTGCTGGCTGTTTTGGATCAAAATATACATTCGATAAAAATTCCTTCCAGTCTGACATGTTTACCCTATCTACTTTACTTTATAAATAAAAACATTATGATATTATAACTCTTATATGAATCATTTATAAACAGCTGCTCTTAATAATAAGAACCAATCAGCGAGCATTTAAAATGGAAAACCTATTTAAAAATAGCTACTGAAAATCCCCAATCGATACACAGGCATGTTAAGACTCGATAACTTCACGGTCGGGCGATCCCCCATAGGTGTATATACAAACCTCACACAAACCTCAGGCATTGAGGTTTCCCCATTATAAAGCATGGTGATGTAGAACCCCCATTTCCTATTCATCAATTTTTGGTGCCATTAATGATTAAATCTAATGCTTTTAGTGTATTGAGTTGATTGAAGATTGAGAAAAGCAGCCACATTTTTGACCAGACTTCAGCTATGTATCTGGTACAATTTTCTAATTGGGAATTTTCTCAGCCCATTTTGGGGAAAAATCAATGTTTTTCCATTGGGAATGGGGCCGAATTTCGGCCCTAAATAGGCCCTTGATAAATACCTGTTGAGTAACACCACTACACATAATGTTACCTTTTCTGTACCAGTCTGGTGTGTTATCCACCCAGCTTTCAGTGGCTCCTTTATTTTTCTCTTCTTTCATTTTGTCAAACTGACATAAAGTGTTGATATCTCTGTATAACTGTTCCTCGCCTTCCTTACCAAAAAATTTTGCCATCTTTTGTATTTCTTCAATACCGTTCTACAATAAAAACATTGAAATTATGGGTTATTATTATTATTATTAATGTGTTTTAATATATTTTGCGTTACCACGCAATGGTATTTTGTGCCAACTCAGTTAAATTTTGTGTATACCCGATAATTCATGTATTATATTGTATCAACGCTACAGTATAGAGTTATTGAACTGATATTGGGAAACATTATCCAGAGTTGACTCAAAATTTGCATACATCGCGAAAAAAGCTAAAACGCGTGATATTTCGAGAGTATATAATTTACACGTACCATTTTCATGTCTTCGTAGTACACTACGTGGATTGGTGCATCTGGATTTTCTTTTATAACCCTCTCCCATCCGTGAACATATTCAAACCAAGAACCATAATCAACTGAAATAAATAAATAAATAAATAAATAAATAAATATATAAATAAATAAATCTTACAGTTCATTTGACACTTGAATAAAACATATTATCTTATATATTATTAATATTACAAAATACATATGGTATACATTGCAAGGTTAAAGCTATACAAAAACTAGAACTGTCTCAGTCTTGAAAGCCAAATACCCCCCCCCCCCCACGCACATTTAAAGTTTTCCTGCCACCTTGACCTTCTTTCTTATACGACCTTGGTTTAAGGTCATGACACACCTTTGGACCATGAAGATTACCCATGTGAAGTTTCATGTGAGTTGTCCAAAGCATTGATGAGATATGGCTCAGACATGATTTTACATGGACAGACAGACATAGTGATTTCTATATACCCCCTCAAACCCTCAAACTAGTTTGCAGGGTGTATAATAACACCTTAAACTTCCGAATACTTGAAGTGAAGGAACATCTACATCTTAGTTAAGAAATTGATTGTGAAATTGGGACCTGTTTCATCACTAAGCAACCATTTCATCACTAAGACTTGCCTTAACTTAAATCTGGTAAAATTCTGATTTTTCCCCTTTTTTGTCTTCGAGATATTCAAGAATTCATAAGATGTCATTTTGAAAAAGATTCTAAACTTACTACATTTTTATTTTAATTTTGTTGAAATGTTGTTGTTGTTGTTTTTTTTTTTTGCATACCATACAATTTTGTCAAAAGTTGCCAGATTTAACATGTTTAAGTTAAGGAAAATCACAATATAGGAATGGATATGACCAATCAAAATACTTGAAACAAAGGAGAATTGAATTATTTAAGGAATGATTGTGAAACTGAGATTATACTTACTCTGTCCCTCCAGAAACATTCTGATATAGTTTTCCCATTTCATTGACATTTTATATAGTTTCAATTTAGTGTGAAGGTTAAACAGGGAAACCATAACGTCCTTAGGATTTCGAATACACAGAATGATTTTACATTTTCTTCTTTTGAAATCCTCTGGTAACTGGTTATAGTATATGTGCGTGTTTAGCACCCGTGGTGATGGTTTGCTATCAAATTCGCGCTCTTCCATAAATTCCATCATCATCTCTTGTTTCACGCCCTGTATCCGCTCCGCTTTTTTAGCCAACACCATGTTTATTATCTCCCACATCCAGTGAGTTCCTAAATCAATGTGAACAAGTAAATTCAGTGAATTAGGATCACACCCCAGCAGGTTCTTTTTTGTGACTTATGTTCAAAGGGCAATAATTCCCAGGAAAATGAGCAAACCAATTCGGGTTAACAATATGTGCATCTCCTATCAATGTTAATGAATTGCACAATCATCATGAAAAAGTGCCTCGTAGTTTTGGAGAATTTTCGCAGGCAAGAATTCCAGACTGACAGAAGGAAACTCGAATTTACTATCCCCCCTATTTTTTTGGAAAGCGGGGGATATAAAAGTAATTGGAGAATGACTTATATTATTATTCCATGTCATTGAATGAGGTGGAGAGGTGTAGTTGTGTCTTATGTCCAAGTTAAGATTCTTTCATTTATATAGAGACGGTGAGTTCAGGGATGGTTGGGGAAACTGGAGTACTGGGGAAAGCCACTGACCTCAGCAAGCAAACTTCTCACACTTTATCATTGAGAAATAATCTGGATGGACACTGTGTACCTTGTGTGAATAGCAAAGTACTCAAAATAAATAAATGTCTCTGGCGTTTGTTACAGTGTGTCATTGTGCTAGATAAAAACTCGCCTGATCTTGAGAAGCAGCACAGTAAAACATCGTCATCTCGGCATTTCCAATTGGGTATGTTTGGGAATTCCCTTTGTACGTATTCGGCTTCAACGGCAGGTAGAAAATATCCGTTATAATCCAGCACCCTCAGTGATCCACCATGTCCATCCTGTAGGTCCCGAAATTCCATCCTGTTGGTCCCAATACTAATTCCCCTAAAACAAAGACAAAAAGATTTGTGATATTGCACTGATATTGTAAAACGTTAATGTAGTACAATATATTATAGGCAAACAATATTGACCTGTCCACTTGACCTTTGATTTAAATATTCATTATGGACGAGTACATTTAGGTAACAGGGATCACAATCACACATTTAGCTGCGAACACTAATCATAGATAGTGTATAATGTATTAACTACGAATCTTAACCCTACCTATGTAATAGGTAAACTCTCCTATTATATGAATATTTCTTATGAAAGGACAAACGGACAGGTCAATGTTGTTTGCCTATAATTATAAATATTTACCTGGATAGATAAAACTTATTTATCTACCTACTGAGATAGGTAAAGTTTTTGTCAATTGATATAGGCAAACAACATTGACCTGTCTGTTTGTGCTTTCATTAGGAATATTCATATAGAAGGACCCACTCAATACATGGGCAGCGTTAGGATTCGCAGTTAATTAATATAAACATTACCCATGGTTTGTGTTCACATCATATAGAAGAAATATACACGCCCTATCCCTATTACTTAAATACTCGTCCACAATGAATATTTAAATCAAAGGTCAAGCGGACAGGTCAATGTTGTTTGCCTATACCTGATATTCAAACACACACACATACAGAACAGTCCTGTCAAAATTTTAACAATTAGCTAACGCAGGAATAAAGCCTATACTATTTTGAGTCAAGAGGCAAGGATTACTTCGTCAAAGAATTTGTAACAGTAATAAATAGCTTAAACGTGTAAACATTAAGGGACCCAGACTGAATTTTAGTAGCCATTGGCCACTGGGCCCCTGCTAATCTTCATGTCTGTAACAAAAAGGATCGTCTACCAAGTGGCCGAAATACTGATACCCTAGTGACCCAAAAAGCTGCCAAAAGATAGACAGTAGCTGACAGTCAAATCTGTCTATAAAGGCCACCCAAAGGAACCCGTAAAAGTGGTCTTTATGGGCGGATGGTCTTCATATACAAGAATGGGGTTTTATATCTTAGTCAAGAATATTTCATTTACAGTCAAACCTGTATATAAAGGCCACCCACGGTAACTATATATAAAGGCCAACCAAGGGAACGAGTAAAGGTGGCCTTTATAGTCGGATGGTCTTTATATACAAATTATAAATATCGTTTTATAAATCTATGATTGATAGAAAGGGGTTTCATATCTTAGTCAAGAATATTTCACTTACAGTCAAACCTGTCTATAAAGGCCAACCAAGGGAACTAGTAAAGGTGGTCTTTATGGTCGGAAGTCTTTATTTACAAATTATAAATATCGTTTTATAAATTGATCGATAGAAAGGGGTTTTATATCATAGTCAAGAATATTTCACTTACAGTCAAACCTGTCTATAAAGGCCAACCAAGGGAACTAGTAAAAGTGGCTTTTATGGTCGGATGGGCTTTATATACAAATTATAAATATCGTTTTATAAATTGATCGATAGAATGGGGTTTTATATCTTAGTCAAGAATATTTCACTTACAGTCAAACCTGTCTATAAAGGCCACCCAAGGGAACTAGTAAAAGTGGCTTTTATGGTCGGATGGGCTTTATATACAAATTATAAATATCGTTTTATAAATTGATTGATAGAATGGGGTTTTATATCTTAGTCAAGAATATTTCACTTACAGTCAAACCTGTCTATAAAGGCCACCCAAGGGAACTAGTAAAAGTGACCTTTATGGTCAAATGGGGTCTATATACAAATTATAAATATTGTTTTATAAATTGATTGATAGTAAAGGGGTTTCATATCATTTCACTTACAGTCAAACTTGTCTATAAAGGTCAACCAAGGGAACCTGTAAAAGTGGTCTTTAAGGGCAGGTGGCCTTTATATACAGGTTTAAACAACATAACAAAAGAACAATTGTGATATAATTCTACTAGTCTTTATAAGCAGATGATCTTTTTATAGAGGTGACCTTTAAGGCAGGTTGGACTGTAGCTAATGATGGACTGAGATGATTTATCGATTGGTAAGATTAGTGTAAAGTTTTGACAGGTCTGGACTGTACACTTATCACAAACCGGGGTTCAGTTGGGGTGGGATTAGACACAATTTCTTTCATTTTAGCAGCTGGATATTTTTTCTGAATTGGTTAAAAGGGAATAACTCCCCAGTCATATCTTACCCTGTCCATGACACACTCATATAACAATAACAAGAATCCATAATATAGGATAGCGAAATCTCATCCGAGGGGTTGAACATTTCAGTCAGAGACGAGGCTTGATGAGATTTCCCTATTCTACATGGATAAATTCTTACAATTTTGTTTTTCTCCCATTTTAATGCCAATATTTGGTTTCAGATTTTATTTACACAGACATCGATGCCATGATGGAAAAAATTAACTTTGATATTCAACATTCTACTCTTAAATAAATATATTCAACATTTTACTTTAAAATAAATATCACCATCGGAAAGAACATACCTGATTTTGGTTTATACATGATGTATAAACTACAAAACAAAGTTGTTTATTATATACTCCCAGAATGAACATTTGAATGTTTCCAATAAACTATCGTTAAAATGAATTTAAAATGCACTGACCTAACCAAATTATATTTTAAAACGAAAACATTGTTACCAAGTATATATATACGGTTCTCCTGTGCATAGAGAAATTTTGGTAAAATTTTGGAAATTAGATCAATTTTTTATACCAATTGGGCTTCATTCAAAGTTACGTCAGGGTATTTAGAGTCAGGCATCATGACTATTCCAATTATGACATAACATTTATAGTTGTTCAGAGTAAGAAGGTACAGAAGAAATAATTTTGACATAGTTATATTTGTTGTTTTATCAAAACGTTCAAAAATTGCGCCATGAACAGAATTTAATTCACTTTTAGATGAATAAAAATATTATTCCTATTCAGAGATGAAGCCTAACTATTTTGAGTAGGGGCCCAGCACACTTATTAAAGAATTTGTAATAAATAGATAAAATGTGTCAACATTGAGGGGTCTAAACTGATTTTTATGGCTACTGGGCCCCTGCTAATCTTCATTCCTGATATTAGGTCGGTATATTTTGCATCAAGTTTTGACAATTTTTTTGTGACTACGACTTTATTTTTGCATTTTTTACATGCTCTCATTTTGTGGAAATACAGTAGTGCCTTACACTGGCACTAAGTCATATCTGAATACTAAATTAACATCACATACAGTGTCCATCTAAAGTACAGAGTTTTACAGACGACAGACATTTCCATTGATTTTAACGTTTGTTTATCTTGTGTCTTGTTTTCTTGATTCGTTCTTATATTAAGACATGTTTGTGTCAGAAATGGCTATTATCGAATTTAATCCATCCAACTACTTATTTCAGGAAGTATCCTACTTGAAACCTACCACTGCTGTACTTAAGTTGGTAGAGTGTTCGCCCCATAAGTGGGAGGTCGTGGGTTTGAACCCCGACCGGGTCAGACCCAAGACTTGAATGTGGGTAGTGACTGTTCTTTCGCCAGGCACTGGGCATTACGAAATGAAAGTCACGGTTCTTTTGAATGGGAACTTAAAATAAACGAGCCCCCCACAGGGGCCAGTTTCATAATAAAATTTTAAAAATACCGATAAGTAGACACTTATCGGTATTTTTAAATTTTATTATGAAACTGGACCCTGTGGCTACTAGTAGCTAACTTTACCCATCTTATACACAACATACAGCACATTGGTTTTTCTCTGTAATGAAAAAAGACAAAACTTCGGGTTATACCTGTTTTGTAATTCAGGTTCAAATCAGCCAACCTCGTAGTAGTACTAAGATAACCGTACCTGATAAATCGACTCATATGTGCATGGTTAAAGGGAGGTAACTCCTCTTAGTCTTATCTTGCCCGCCACATAACACACCTAAAAACTGATGTCCCAGTTGTTGTGCAACAATACCGATATTTAAAGAAGGCAGAGAAATGCACCTACGAGTTTCAACAAAATACAAAAACACGTATGTTTAAACTAAATGTTTATACATTGTGAAGTTTGATATGGGAGAAATTTGGAGAAGCTTATGTGGAAATAAGTCTTTATTGGTGAGTGTTCTGTATTGTCCAACCTGCCTTAAAGACCACCTCTATATAAGGGTCACCAGCTTATAAAGGCCAGTAGAATTGTATCCCATCGTTCTTTATTCATATTATTTGAACCTGTATATAAAGACCAACTGCCCATAAAATCAGAGATCACATAAACGTTGTCTGCTTAAATCTTAAACTTAACTGACTGATTTGGACGTATTTTGCACTTCATATAAACGTGATTATACAAGCAAGCGCGACTCGTAGTGATACGGCCACGAAAAAAGGATTCGACCTGATACTGAGGGTTGTACATACACACTGTGTATATAATACGTATTTATTAAAAATTCCCGTGTGCATGTTTAAGTGCAGTACAGGCCTGCCAATAGCTTAAAAAAACTAACGAATTAGTACCGAATTGGTGGCTGATTTCGGCCCCTCGTTTGTTCGTGTTATTCGACATGTTTTCCGTAGTTGTTGTCTATCTCTTCACGGCGTTTTGGACTACTTCAGATATCCATATCCAGTAGCCGAACCTCGATTTTTGCCGTTAGATGAGTGTTAAACTTTCGACAGGTCTGTACTGCAGTGTTTTGTGTCTTAAAACCCTTATCTGTAAATTTAAATACAGGCCTGTCGAAAGTTTAACATTCGACTTCAGCTATACTGAGTATTGATCAGGCGGAATAACTCTTACATGGAAATTTCACAAACCTCGTTACCACGAGCTATTGATAACTGACCACTTGGTAACAGACAACCTGGCTTTGTCATATTGCGATTAAAATGAGCTGATGACGGTAAAAATGAATTTAAGAGATATTTCAAGCAGAACAGCAAATTAATTTAAATGTATACATGAAGAGGAAAATATACCAGTGGAGAGAAAGAAAAAGTAGATGGTTATTTTAAGGTAGAAAATATACTGCCGCTATCGAATTCGTGCCGAATCGGTAGCTCATCTCGTCTTTGTACAACTATATCTCGACAGCCTTTCTGTAGCTGGTATCTATCTAATAACTCATAATCAGAGGAGTTCAGTTGAGTAATGGTGTAACGTCCCAGTCAAGAATATTGCACTGATTCCGAGACGTCGGCAGCTGTAGGCGAAGATGAGAAATTTTGCCTGTGCGTTTCGCTTACGGCATTATACAGCAGGGTTTTTTAGTGTGACAAGCCCACCGTGACACGGGACCTCGTTTATTTTAAGATCCAATCCGAAAGAACTTGACTTTCATTTCGTAATGCCGAATGCTTGGCGAAAGAACTTTCAAGTCTTGAGTGAGACCCGGCCGGAGATCGAACCCACGACCTCTCACTTACGGTGCGAGCACACTACCAACTGAGCTACCGCAGTACTAGTGGTTCATGATCAGTGGACAAATGATCAGAGGACGGATTTTCTATTACGTACACGCATTAATAGTAATGCATGTGCACATAGTAACTTCTACAAGCGCATGCATTTCAACTAGTAGTTACTACATGCACACAGTACGTTATATACAAAATAAATTGATGTCACTTCTGGGTAGCCGTAATTGTTTGTTTGCATAGTGATTTAGTATTTTGTCGTCGGCTAGTTTCGTTGTTGCACAATTTAATGTAATAAAAAACTCATATGATAGCTCATACTAGAGGTGTAAACGGCATATATTAAAGTACTGCACTAGAATAGTATTTCGGATGAGACTCTAAACCGATGTCCCGTGTCGACACCGCTGTAGAGTTAAAAAAGAGTAGAAGCCGCCACAGAGGACGCTTACAACTAGAAGCGAATAAAAAGGTTTATGAAGTTATGTTTATGACAAATACTTAGAACACACTGGCAAAGGCAATATCTCAGTGTATTGTCTATAGAGTCACAGAAACAGGGAAAAATCTTCGACCGGAGTCACCACTGCGGTAGCTCAGTGGTAAAGTGCTCGCTCCGTAGCTGGGACGTGGTCGATTCGCGATCGAACCCGACCGGGTCAGATCCAAGACTTGAAAGTTGATAGTGACTGTTCTTTCGCCAAGTACCCAGCATTACGAAATGAATGTCGTGGTTATTTCGGATGGGAACTTAAAATAAACGAGGTCCCGTGTCACGGCAGGCATGGTACGATAAGGAACCTTGCTGTATAATGCCATCAACGCACAGACAAATTTCCGCACAGTCGCCTATAGCTGGCGACGTTTCGGTATAAGTGAAATAGGCATTACTGGAACGTCAAAAACTAATACTCATTTCAACTTTTTCGACCGGAAGCGAACCCAAAGACGCGTTGTATATTCTAAACGATTAGTACATATTGTTCGGCTAGCATTGTTGGAATGATTTTATACTTACTATAGATTTCATAAGTGGTCAAGATTTTGTTCCTCTATATTCCTCCTAAATTTAGAGCACCTCGACCACCATATGCATGACCTCTACACATAAAAAATAATATTGTTCGAATGAAAGGAAAAAAATCCGTTTAGTACAGACCTGTCGAAAGTTTAACACACGAAACTAAAAGTTATTGTTGTTGAATGTTGCTTAACGTCGCATCAGCAGTTTTTCAGCTATTCATGACGAGCACTTCTTTATTAATCTCTATGGATTAATTTATGAACAAGTTTGTGCATGTATGTGAAATACGAGTGTGTCTTGTACCAGCGCACATCCAGGGCGACTTTAAGGTGCTAGCTCACAGAGTCAGTACTTCACAAGCGTACACCCCGAAAGTCACATTATACTGACACCGGGTCAACCAGTAAAGGCCATTCACTTTCCTACATGTGGTCTGAGCGGGACTCGAACTCACAGCGCTGAGAGACCATTGATTTGTAGACTGACGTCTTATTATCCATTAGGCCACAGCGGCCTCCATAAAGGTAAGAGATTAGTATCGAATAGGCAGGGTTAATCTTGGTCCCTTGTTAGCAATATTGCGTGAGTTTCTATATATATCTATGCAGCTTTTTTGACACTTGTTATTCGAGCTTCGACTCATTTTCGTTAGCTCAGTGTTAAACTTTCGACAGGGCCGTACTATACAGTGACGTTTTGATAAAACTGATTTATGAACAATCTTTAGACAACTGCTGATATCAAGCTCTCAAATTTGACCTAGCTAGTGATTTTGTTAGGTAATTTTTTGATAATGTTGTTCTATGCATTTATTTGTTTTGTGCAGGTACATCATGTAATATGCATTAATACAATTTAGATAATTTTAGGTGCAGGCGAATAATATACATGTACCTGTATTGTCACTACTTGGTAGTAACAAGTTGAGACGAAATCATGCCACACACACACACACACACACACACACACACATGCAAAGAGAGAAGAGAGAGAGAGAGAGAGAGAGAGAGAGAGAGAGATATGCTCCAGCTGTTTATCTTGGAACAATTTTAGCCCTATCAGCGACAAAATGGGACTGCATTTTGTGTCCCAGATCCAACGTAGATTGGTTAACATTCCATAAAACACCTTTTTTTTACAATACACTAAGGTTAGGATAGGCTGTGGCATTTGACTTCGGGATAATCGTGTGGTTGGAAAAAAATCTTTTTGTAAAGCTATCCCATTCATTATACAACTAGTTTCCCGGACCTAGGTGGTTTAGTGGTCCAAAGCTCTTATCACAATGCCTTTAACCTCTAGGTAAGAATCTCGACGGTGGCAGATCCTAGTGTGAGAAAGTTTTTCAGTTCCCTAACCGAAGGTATTTTCTTATACACTCTGGTTTTCTTCACATCTCGGTCATTGACAAACTTAATACAATTGAAAGAATCTTGACTGGGGCGTAAAGCACCAAGACTTCACTCCATCCCACTCTATAAGCGCATATTTACAAACGTAAAACGGGGAATGTAGAAGTCTGGATATAGGTACATGTACATATTCTTTGGAGTTTTATTTATTTATTTATTTATTTTTATTTATTTATTTATTATTTTATTTATTTATTCATTTATTTATTAAAGCATGTCTTGTAATTATCTGTGTTTATTTTCAGCATGACAATTTCCTCAACAAAACATACCCAGAATTCAGTGAATGTCTCCAAAATACCTTGTTACTATGGATACCAGCTGGATTGTTGTGGGCGTCACTACCCTTCTACGTTTACCACCAGACCGCTAAACGTAATAAAATACCAATACCACATAATTGTCTTAACATATCAAAGACGGTATGTATACTGATTGATAGATCGATGGGGGAAGGGGGGTGTCATCGCTATACCACGTGATACTCTCTAAAGTTTGTGCTGAACACTTATTTCAATTTGATATGCGATAGCATAATATGACGTTTTCCCGTTAAAAACGACGTTATTCCTGGATTTTGTGACGGTAACTTAAAAAAAAAAAAAAAAAAAAAAAAAAAAAACCAGTTCCGAACGAACGTTGAGAGATATTGATCACGTGGGACATCGTTTGATGGAGTTTTACATCCCAGTCAAGAGTATTTAACTGATATCGTAACGTCACCTGATATAAGTGAAGTGTTTGCAGTGCGCCCAGGGCAATGTCGGTTGTCTGGTTGAATGGTGTTATACGTCGAAGTGAAGAATATTTTATTGTATCGTGATGTCACCAGCTATAGGCGAAGTGACAGAAACTTTTACCTTTGCAGTGTGCTCATGGCCATATGAAGAGAAGGATCTTTAACGAGTCACACGTACCATGACACAAAGCATCAGTTTTTAATGTCTCTTCTGAAGGACCCACTGACTTTCATTTTTAAATGCCCTGGTACATAGCATAAGAACAGTCACTACCTATTTTCAGTCAAAAACGAGTGTTGAACACAAATCTAACGGATAAATGCCTAATCGACAGTTCGTATTGGCTACTAATGTTATCTTTTTCGACCACAAACTATTGGTAACCCAACTTTAACTCCGTTTCGTTAGCTCAGTGTTAAACTTTCAACAGGTCTGTACTAAATGTCCTTGTGCCACTGTTTTCGTGTATAATGCCACATTTTTTGTTGTGTTGAATCAGTTTCTCAGTTGTTAATTGCTCTTATTTTCTATTTAGATAATAAGTGTCTTATTGAGTTTTCTGACGATTGAAAATATGGCGAGACTTGGTGTGACAGCAGACGAACCGGAAGAAGAAAGAACGTCTGCATTTATTGGGGATGCTGTTAAGTTGGTTACATTCGTACGTTATTCAGTATATAGAAACACATTGTTCTAAAGCGTTTTGAGGCATTGTGCATGAACAGACCTTTTGTAATTTCTCGCATAACGTTTCAGAATCTGGAAACAAAAATATTATGTTGTAAGATCTCAATATTTCCTTCAACTTTGTTTACATATCATCGTTAATTAATTTGGATAATTTAAGTATGTAAGAAAAGTCAATTAATCTTAATAAACAAAGCCCAAGCATACCTGGTCCGGTTCCACAATCATTCCTTAGCTAAGACTTTCTTTAACTTAAATTTAGCAAATTTTGATATTCTCTTTTTGGAACTATTGATGAGTATTTTTGTCAGAACAAAACGCACTGATAAACATGTATTTGACAACAGTCTGTCCCCAAATCAACAATTTATTTATAAGCGAAAATTTGTTACACTGATAAACATGTATTTGACAACAGTCTGTCCCCAAATCAACAATTTTTTATAAGCGAAAATTTGTTACACTGATAAACATGTATTTGACAACAGTCTGTCCCCAAATCAACAATTTATTTATAAGCGAAAATTTGTTACACTGATAAACATGTATTTGACAACAGTCTGTCCCCAAATCAACAATTTATTTATAAGCGAAAATTTGTTACACCGATAAACATGTATTTGACAACAGTCTGTCCCCAAATCAACAATTTATTTATAAGCGAAAATTTGTTACACTGATAAACATGTATTTGACAACATTCTATACAATAAAGACCACAACGATAGAGAACCTTGTTAAAACTCTGCTTGTCAATGCTCCGACGTCGACAACTTGAAGCAGCTTCCTGCAGTCAGTAAAATTCCTGAACTCAACAAATATTTTTTTGTCTTGTTTCAGTTGATGACAATAGTTTATATACAGTTATTTAGGATCAGAGGCTCTGTGACGTCATGTTTATTGTTTATTCTGGCTGCTGATGTTATTTGTTGGAATCATCAATTCCTACTCTGTAATGATAAAACAGGTATAAATTGATGATCAAACACAAGCATACTGTTTATGTCCAAATTACAATCCGAAAGTTGCACACAAATACAGTCAATCTTGTATTTAAAGGCCACCTAAAGGAACCAGTAAAAGTGGGCTTTATGGGCAGTGGCCTTTATATACAAGTTCGAGTAATAATAAAAAAACATACTAATCCATGTCCGAATCACGATCCAAAAGCAAAGTAGAAACTTTGGAACTGACAAGTAAGGTTAGACACGTGAACTTCACCAAGGAAGTGAGGCCGGGTGCTCCGGAAGGGTAAGCTAGCTACACGTGTGTTATCAAAATTGTGTGAAAGGAACATGGAACTATGATTGGTTGGTTGGTTGAATGTTGCTTAACGTCGCATCAGCAATTTTTTCAGCTATTCGCGACGAGAACGATTTAATCTCTATGGATTAATCTATGAACAATTTTGTGTATGCATGTGAAGTGCGAGTGTGTTGTATGATCTGCCTTGTACTAGCGCGCACTCGGGGCGACTTTACCGTGCTAGCTCACAGAGTCAGTACGCTGCAGACAAGCGTACCACTCCCCCAGTCCATTATACTGATACCAAGTGAATCAGTAAAAGCCAACGGCAAGGAAAATTCACTTTCCCACATGTGGTCCGAGCGGGACTCGAACTCACAGCGGTGAGAGACCCTGGATTTGAAGACTGACGTCTTATCCATTAGGCCACCGCGCCCATACATGGAACTATGAGACGTCAAATATATCCAGGGCAATCCTGGACACAGAGACATCAAACTCGTCAACAATACTGTGATGACAGCCATAAAACATTTTTAGAAAAATAAATAACAATTGGGAAGCAATTCGGTTGACCTTAATGAGCAAGTGACCCTCATATAGAGGTGACCTTAAAGACTGGTTGGACTGTATTTCGGTCCATTTCTGAATATCAATCCCAAAAGTCAAATACAAACATACCATATCCGAATTATAATTACAGAATTCAAAACACAAACTTCTTTCACTACACGAACCCTCAAAATTGCGAAAATAATTGGATTTACACAATTTTGTTTCGAGCACTACGAATAAAGACATTTTTTTCCGAAATGACAGTCTAGTGTTGCAAAATAAAAACTGGTTTATTAATACTTACTTTGCAGAAGCTGTTTTGGTTTCGATACTTTTGCTCAAGGATATCGCATACTCGAGAAAACAATCATTTTGTATTGTCAGAAAAATTCTAATGTCCAACTTTGCTATTCAAAATCTGAAACTCCTCAAAGACTAAGGTATACTCCCTCATGCTCAGTATTTCCTTATCTAAATTAGAAAATATATTTTGGCTCTTTTGATATTTTTGACATCTTGAAAAATAAATGGTTTCACAATGGGTTTCGCCGCTGTACCACGTGATACCCTCTAACGTTTGAATATTGAATCGCATAAGATGAAGTTTCCCGTGAAAACGACGTCATTCCGGGAATTTGTGACGTTGACGTTAAAAAAAATCAGCGCAAACGTTAAGAGGTATTGATTACGCGATACAGCGGCGAACCCCATTTGGTCCAAGTACTACTGTACTACTGATAAGGGATTGTATTCACAAACGGCCATCTAGTGCTGTAAAATTTAAACTGCTAAAATGTAATTATAATATACTTATATTTTTTTTAGGTTTACAAGACTGACATTTTTACAGCTATATCTACGTGTATATGCAGTCTTTTGGTGCTGTTGCAATTTATACTACATTGTTTCGCAGAGAAACCAATAGTATCCAATATAGGTGATTTGAAGGTAAGACACAGAAACATATGTTCAATATATTTTTGCTAGGAATAGATTGCGGTTAATGGTGTTTTAGACCCTAGTCAAAATTGTTATTAAACTGCTTTAATTTTGCAGCAATTGGCGGACCTTTCGGAATTAAATTTTTCATCAGCATCATTAGTGCAGTCTTTTCATTATATCGAGGTGACCAATTTAGTAATGAACCAGAATGCTCGGAGCAAACCTCTAAACTGACATACTTACTCAAAGTAAGATATAGCTCGAGTTGTAGTCAAGACATTGAAAGGGGCTTCTATCAGTATGTCGGTCGGACACAGCTGTCAAAAAATAGATTTACCAAAAATCTGTATACATTTCTGTTTGACACGACAAATTAGTTATCGGACGTGAGGTACTTCCGGAACAGCTGGTTGAAATCAGAAACAAACACACCAGTCCATGTGTCCAAATCACAATTCTAAATCAATATAAATCAATATAAAAACGCTTGAACTGGGAAAGTAAAAAAAAAACGCGTGAACTTCTACCACAGAAATGAGACCAAATGCTCCGGAAGTGTAAGCGCTTTCTGTTAATTGAGCTACTCTCGCCACGTGAGAAATCAAAATAGAGAATGAATAGAACACCTTATACTATGGGACGTGAAATATATCCAGGGTAATTTGGATACAGAGACATCAAACTTGTCAAAAATACTGTGATGACGGCCATAAACTTTTTGAGAGCCTTGGTAAGTCAAGGCTTGCAATATCCTTGCGTTAACAATTAATTAGCATGCAGCTTGCTTCGTTGTACATGTGTAAAGTAGACAGGGTAAGTTGTTTGGATCTTTTTGTTTATTGGCGGTTGCAGTAGTAAGACCAAAATGCAAGTTATCAGTTATCAATTTCTATCAAATTGCATATTATACCATTATTATTTTAACAATTTCATAAATTTTATGTTTTAATTGCAGAAACCATGCCCGGAGCCATATTCGTCATTTCCATCTAGATTGACTTTTTGGTGGGCAAACAGGTATAGATTAAATGATTTGGTAACAACAGACTCTCAAATGTCTTTGTTTATGCCTTTCCTATTAGCATTAACGTGTTTTATGACACTAAAAAGCCCGGTCGTTTGTTTTGCGCGAAAATTAATGCAAGTCGAAAATTAAATTATGCCTATTGTGTTATAGTGCGTATTAAAAAACGGCAAGAATTTACTACACGGAAATGTCTAAATATCATATACCTAAAATACATACACACGAAATTAAATATGTTTAGAGTATCTCAAAAAGCTATCATCTAATTAGAATTGTCACGGATTAATATGATCAAACAGAAACATGAATGACCATAAGTCAAAATCACACTTCCAAAAGCTACGTAAATACTTGCAAATTATTTTAAACATATTTTTTCCCCGAGGTTTTTGCGCAAAAATTATATTATGCCTATTGTGTTATAGCGCATATTTAAAAAAAAACGCGACAATTTAACTACGCGAATGTCTAAATTTCCTATACCGCAAAAATAAATACACGCGAAATTAAATGAAGTCAAATTCAGAATACTGGGACGTCAAATATTTTCATGGTAGTGGTTAGAGAATCCTTTAACTTCAAAGTTAATTAATGAAGCAACTCAGTTTACAACTACAGCAGATGTGTTAGCAGAGTGAACGCTTTCTACGTGGAAGATCTTGGGTTCGAACCCCGACCGCGGTCTGCCCTAATAGTGATTATTTTTGCACCAAACATTAGGCATTTAAAAAGGCAAGGAGTCATCGAAAGAGACCTTGAAATTTTATACTCTGTTTTATGGCAGGCGTGGTACTTTAAAGAGGTCTGTCTGTATATTTTCCTGAGCCCACTGCAAAGGTTAAAAGTTCTGCAACTTCACCTATAGCGAGTGACATCTTGATTTAAGTTAAATATTCCTGACTTGAACGTATAACTCCATTCAATGAAGCATTCCAAAATTAGGTTCAACATACAACAAACAAACATTTGTACAAGTAGTACCTTTTATAACAGAACTTGTTACATGCTTTCAGAATGCTAGAATACAGTGTAAATGACTATATTTTACAATTGTATGTTAATGTATTGAGATTATTTTCAGTCTTATTCTGAGAGGATTTAAGAAAAGTTTGGAGGAGGAAGATATTTGGGATTTACGGCCACAAGAGAAATCAGAATCAACAGCATCAGAGTTTGAGAAAACACTGAAACACGAAATTACAATATGTGAAAGGTAAACGTTTTAAATATTCTAGAATTATGTAAAATAATAAGTATTTCGTTGTTTTGGTTTTTCAGTTGATGCAACGAAGCCAACTATAGGCAAACAACTTTGACCTGTCCGCTTGACCTTTCATTTAAATATTTATCACGGACCATGTATATCTATGTATAAGAATCACGGGAGTTAATTTTGTATATATCTTAAAATATACTCACCTCGTGTAGCATACCTGTGCAGTAAGTATGTATTAACTTTGGATCTTAACACTACCCATGTATTGGATGGACCCTCCTATATGAATATTCCTAATGAAAGGTCAAGCGGACAGGTCAATGCTGTTTACCTATACTTACAAATTAATTTGTGATTCTGTCGTATTTCGAGCATAGGCATTTCAATTCCAACAAAACATTTTTAGCCGTCATCACAATATTGTTGATCGCATGATGCTTCACAAAAATTCATAATTCTTGTTCAACACCAAACATTTTTATATCAAAATTGCGTTTTGGTTTTATCAATTTATAAAATATTATTATTTACACTATGTTGTATTCTAAATAAGTTTTTAATTAAAGTCAGATAATTTTTTGTTCAGAATCCTTGTAAATTTCTTTTTATAAAATTTAATCACATGCTGTAAACGTATTTAATTTCGATTAAATTTTTTTGCGATATAGGAAATTTGAACATAATCGCGAAGTTAAATTTTCGCATAATATAGTTTCCGATTGGTATTTATTTTCGAGGAAAACAGACGAACGCGAAATAAGCGAAAATTAGTACTCCGCTAAAAATAAATACATTTATAGTAGATGTGTTTTTTCAGGCACTGGTTGTTGCACACACGAACTCATCCAACGCATTCTTTTTTATTTTTTATATCTGAATTTATAGTTTACACTTTATTGCACATAAGTAATTATTTGTATTTTATTTAGATATAACAAACAACACTTTATCTGTTCGAAAGTACACCGAGAAAAATCCCTAGAAATAAATGATAGACAGGTCACAGAAATATCGCCATTAAATCAACAAGAAAGTATAGAACAGGAAACGGAAATGTCGCCGTTAAATCAAGAAGAAAGTATACACCAGGAAACGGAAATGTCGCCGTTAAATCAAGAAGAAAGTATAGAACAGGAAACGGAAATGTCGCCGTTAAATCAAGAAGAAAGTATAGAACAGGAAACGGAAATGTCGCCGTTAAATCAACCAGAAAGTAAAGAAAGATATGAAAACAATAATGGCGAAGATAAAAGAAAAATTCCATCACTTTTAAAAATAATACTGAAGACGTATTACATAGATATGTTTAAAGGATTATGTTCACTCACACTTTTTGACATTTCGGAATTTGTAAATCCTATTTTACTAGGGTATGTTTAATATATGTTTACTTACACTCTTTAACATTTGAGAATTTGCAAATCTTTTTTACTGGGGTACATGTATGTTAAGTAAATGTAACTATTTCCAAACCATTCGGACCTCCAATGTCCGCCCATAGTCAGAAGTTCTAACACTAATATGATTTTTTCTTACTCGTTAAGTTTTGCTTGTTTGATTCTTGAATTGCGTTTTTTTTGGATGTTAGAAAGTGGAAATGTTTATCCCTCTCCTTTGAAGGAAAAGGCTGTATTAAATTAAAAGTTCCATCCGTTCGTCTGTCATTCCGTTCATCTTGAATATGGTAATTCTCCAAAACTATGAAGCACTATTTCACAAAACTTGATGCACACAATTGAACATTGATGATAAAAGCGCGTACCATTAACCCTATTTGTTTTGCTCATTTTCCTGGTAGTTATTGTCCTTTAAAAAATGAAAATGCGCATAACTGAGGTTTAAAATGTTATTGATTGGTTATTCATCAAGTACTCTCCATTTAGAAATTTAAGTCAAAAGACACATGTCTTCAATACACCTGAACTCCGTTCCCCGTAGCACAATATGCATGGCGCGCCAAAACGCTCGATTGCTCTGAGAACTCTGCAAAGGCAAATACTGCCACTTCTACTATAGCTGGTGACGTTCCAATATAAGTGAAATATTTTGGACGCACACTAGCAAGTTTAGTTGATATAAGAAAACGCATTGCAAAGTATTTAAACGCATGATAAAAAAATGACATCATTATGCTAATAATTTTATTTGTTGCAGATTGTTAATATCCTACATAGAGAACAAAGATTCGGAGCCAAGATGGAAAGGTTATTGTCTAGCTAGTTTATTTTATGTAAATGCCATCTTTTTACATGCTGTATCATGCTATAATGACACTACTATGAGAGTGAACGGACTGAAACTCAAAAGTTCGTTAATATCTGCAGTGTATAAAAAGGTATATGCTTAATATATATATATATATATATATATATATATATATATATATATATATATATATATGGTTTATTTGGTAGTGAACAATCGGTAAGCAAATGGGCAAAAACTGTGTACCATCAATTGTTTCTTGATTCTTATAAAGCAGAGTTAATACAGAACCTGAAGAGAAGACTGTCGTCAAACTATGCAAATCCATGTACAGATATATCATTGTAAGGCGATAAAACGAGATTATTCTGTATTTTGAAGGAGGATTAAAGACAAATTGGCTGAAAATATGTATTAAACATATAAAACAAGTTTACCTTATATGGTTCGTTAATATCTGCAGTGTATTAAAGTTCAAAGTTTTTACTTTTTTCTGGTTTTTATTACTGATTTGGATTTGTATGCTTATTTTTGATTAAAATTGTGATTAATAACAGTAACTGAACTTTTTATGTAAAATTATGAAATTAGATTTTATGTCGAAATATTATAAACATAATAATTACAATGTTTTTGAAAATAATGTATTGGACAGTATTGTATTTGGCAGCATTTGCAATTGAAGCGCGCGTCCCTCCAAATACCACATACTAGTTTGATATAAACTGTTTATGCCCACAGCAAAAGACGTTTGATCTTTGACGCATGCTTTTAATACAACTTGACTTCACCATGTATAGGAAAATAACATTGCCGTGTCCGCTTGACCTTTATTTTAATAAAGTACTTAAGTAAATTAAATTTAATATTTATTATTGACCAGTGCATTTATGTGTAGGGAACACAGGTGCAAGCCAATGCTTATCAGGACCCTTTAGAAAGTTTTATGGCCGTCATCACAGTATTGTTGATTAGTTTGATGTCTCTGTGTCCAAAATTACCCGTCCGATAATTACATGTTACTTGCATTCGCAATTTTGATAACACGTGGCGGATGTAGCTACTAAAAAGGAAGCACTTACACTTTCGGAGCGCCCGGTCTCACTTCCCTAGTGGAAGTTCAGTGTGTAACCTAACTTGTAAGTTTCAAAGTTTTCATTTTCCTTCTGGATTGTGATTAGGGCATTGATTAATGTTTTGTTTTGATACATTTTTGTTTTAAAGGCCTTGATAATGGACAATGAAGCAAAGAAGAAATCGACAGTTGGTGAAATAGTTAATTTAATATCTGTTGATTGTGACCGCATGGAGGAATTAACTTATAATCTGTTATATTGTTTATCAGTGCCATTCAGGATAACCATAGGTTTGATTCTTCTTTGGGATATATTTGGAACGACAGTACTTGCAGGTAAGTGAAGTATGGATGAAATTCTGTAAACGTATTTTTTTTAGGAATACTTATTTCCGTTTATTTCGCGTACGTTTGTTTTGCGTAAAAATTAACAATGAGCGAAAATTATATTATGGTTATTGTGTTAAAGTGCATATTAATCAACGCGAAAATTGAACTACGTGGATATATCTAAATTTGATATACCTCGAAAATAAATACTCGCGAAATTAAATACTTTACAGTATTAGTTTTGGCGTAAAATACTAATTTAGTATGTTTGTTGTTGAATTGTAAGTTCCTAGTTGCTTTTTATTTATTGCACTAAGATATATTGAAGATTCCATAGTTATCAAAAAGATGCTTTTTTATCTCAATTTCTGTTTATCTTGTTTCGCGTTTCAGTTTTATGCTCTATGTTTTACAAATTCCATGTTATTCAACAGCAGATATTAAAGTATTTGATAACTCACATTCTTTAGATTAATCTGTCATGAATATGGTGTGAATCATGACCTCTGGTTACGTTACACTTTGCTATTCCTGACTCTCATTTATAATTTATAAACTAATATAAAAAGTTATTTCATAACGCAAGCATATCTCAAACCTAGGCTAATCAAGGCCCTCAAAAAGTTTCATGGCCGTCAACACAATAGTTTTGGTATGATGTTTCTATGGCCAAAATCACCCTGAATATATCTGGTGTCCGATATTCCAATGTTCCTTTCATTGGTAGTTTTGATAATAGTGGCGGGTATGATTAGCTAAACCGGAGGTGCTTGGTCTTTCTTAGCAAAGCGGTTTCAATTCCCTAGTGAAAGTTCACATGTTTTACCTAAATTGCCAGTTTCAAAGATTTGATTGTGATTTTATTGAAATTTTTACAGTAAGTGCATTATTTTTAGGCGTATCGGTTATAGTGGTGCTTTTTCCGTTGAACATGTTTTTGTTCCATTATAATCGAAAGCTGCATAGAGAACTGATGGAGCATAGGGACAAACGCTGTAAAATTATTGGAGAGGCTATAAATGGAATCAAGGTAACGAAATTCTTAGATGATTCCCCGAGGAAATAATTCTGTGTTATTGTCAGAAATATACATTTTTTTCTAAATTTGCTGCTTGTTAAAAAATTGAACCTCCTCAGAACTAAGGCACACTCTCTCATGCATGTTATTTTTTAAGCTAAATTTGACAAATATATATATATATTTGGTTCTTTGAGTATCTTTTGAAAAAAATTAATTTGGTTTCACAATCTTGGTGCAAGCACTACTGATTCGGAATCGTATATCGTATTGCGAAACTGTCGTCTAGTGCTGTAAAATAGGTAAGTAATATGTAATTAATATGAGTTTTTGGTCCTTTGGATAGCTTTTCAACATCTTCAAAATAATTTTGGTTTCATAATTTTGGTCCAAGCACTACTGATGAGGAATTGTATTTCAAAACGGCCGTTAAGTGCTATAAAATTAAAACTGGTATGTAATATTTAATTTATATGAGTTGAGCTAGCAAAGCAGAAGGCGCTTACCCTTCCGGAGAATCCAGCCTAAATTTCCCGGAGGAAGTTCACGTGTTTAACTTAATTTGTCAGCTTTTAAAGTTTTTACTTTACTTTAGAATTGTGCTTCGGACATGGAAAACATTTCTGAGAGAAGCAAGAAGTAGTATTAAATTTAATTTTTATTATCAATTTGTAAACAATTTTAGTGTTTAACACTTCGCTAATATGATTTCAATATTTGTTTTACGAATTTATGATTTGTGCTTTTACTACAGTCTAAATGTGTAAATATGTACATTACATCATTTCCATCATTATTCCTATTGATATATTTGACATCCAATAGTTTCATGTTTCTTTCATGGTCACTTGATTAAATACATGGCGGGCGCAGCTATCTAAATAGGATATGCTTACTCTTTCGGAGCACCAGGCCTAACTTCCCTGTGCAAAATTAAATCTAATTTGCCAGTTTCAAGGTTTTTACTCTGATTTAGGATTGATATGTTTGTTTTTTCTCCTTTATTGTTTTTTTTTACTTTATTATCTGTTACATATACAGATTTATAAATAAATTGTTTGGTTTTTATTATTAGGTAATAAAATCATATGCATGGGAACCATCTTTTAAGAAGAAAATAAGCGAAATTAGAAACAAGGAGCTGAGTGTAGGACGAAAAAGTTTGATAATTGATGCTTGCTATGCGTTTTCATATGGGCTAGTGCCGTTCCTGGTAAGTAGATATAACTATTTTGTTTTTTAGGTTTATTCATCATTGTATATGTATTTCAGATACTGTGAAAGTATTCAATTTCGCGTGTAGTTATTTTCGTGGTACATGAAATTTCGACATATCCGCGTAGTTTCATTTTTGACGCTTTTTAAATATGCACTTCAACACAATATATAATAAACTTTCGCGCAAAACAAACGATCGCAATATAAGCGAATATTGGTACACCGCGAAAATATATACGTTAACAGTATACAACTAGATCGCTGATCCTAGATGTTTAGTACGTTTGTACCCGTCTACTTCCCCTGATGGAATTTCATGTATTTAACTTAAATTGCTAGTTTTAATTTTTTTACTTTGCTTTGGTATTGTGATTAGGGTTACTGATTTGTCTGTTTGATATTTTAAAAGTAAATTAGAACTAAACCATCACAGAGTATTTTGTCTGTTTGTTAGTATTTAATTTGCGGTTCGGGTTTTTTGGGTAACATATATATGCATGGATATTGCCCAAGCTTATCAAAGTAATCAAAAGGTTTATGGTACTGATCATAATATCATTAAGAGGTATTTTCTCTCTGTACTCAAAATTAACCTGGATATATTCTTATTTTCGAGTTGACACGTGGTGGACGTATCTAGCTTAACGAGAGGTGCTTACTGGCCTCACTTCCATAATGGAAGTTAACGTTTGGATTGCCGGTTTGAAAATATACGCATTGCTTTTAGATTGAGATTTAGATATGGATTGGTATATTTATTTTTAATACTTGCAGGGGGTTGTTGATTCGTTGTTAAGATATTTTTGACTTACAAAGCTTTATTTCCACTTTCTGTTTAATTTTATTTTAATTTTTGCCAATACGCCAATTTAATCATGCTCAATCGCATTTTTTGAATTTTTATAATGTATACATTATGGATATGAAGTAACATGGAATACACATTGTTTAATCACACCTAATAAATTTATAATCTTTTTTTATTCCTTTTTGTCTAAAACCTCTTACTCTTTTAATCAAATATCTTCCTTAATGTTTCATGTAATAGTTTTGATACTGATGTTTTAAAACCATTGTCTTTTTTTGTCTCTTGTTTAAACTTGAACCTTAAATTATAACTATTTTTGTTGTTTTCATGTACGGCGGTCTCCAAAATCTTGATTTTGCATACCTAGTTTAAATTGTCTTTTAGCTATGACTATATTTAAGTGCATGACTGTGAATGATAGTTTTTTTATACGAAGGGACAAGTGCCAAGGGGCTGTCAACCTGTTCGTCTAGCTACTCCTCCCAATATCGTGTCCGTTTTATAGTTTGCATGTTTATGGATGTATTTTGATCAAACTTGATACATATGTATACCAACATGATACGCTTTGCAGTTTTGCCATTAAGGAATGGCTAATTTTGTTTCAGGGACTGCATTTGTTTGTTTTAAATTGAATGTTTTTAAATTTTTTATAAGAAATGCAAAACGTTTTGTTCCTCCTTTCCTATATTAACGTGTCAGTACATGTATGAAAAATATCTTTCAAATCTCTATAGGTTGGTCTGATGTCGTTTGTTATTTACATTTTCACGGAAGATGGTAATTCCCTTACACCAGAAAAGGCGTTTGTAGCATTATCATTGATTGAAAATCTCCAACTGCAAATGTTTGCATTGCCGTATATAATTACATATATAACACAGGTAATATTATCATTCATTTTTAATCAAAACGTAATAAAATTTTTAAAAATATGGATTGGCCCGCATTACAAGTAATAATGTTAAACATTGGAGTGACACGCACCAAAACTAATAATTATTAGTTGGTAAATTGTGCTTAAAGTCTCACCAGCAATTTTTCAGTTATTGGCGACGAGAACTATTTTATTGATCTCTATGGATTAATCTATGAACAAGTTCTTGTATGCGTGTGAAGTGGGAGTATGTTGCATGGTCTACCTTGTTCCAGTGCGCACTCAGGGCGACTTTAAGGTGCTAGCTCACCGAGTCAATACGCCCAGACAAACGTACCACATCTCAAGTCACATTATACTGACACCGAGTGAACGAGTTAAGGGCAACGACAAGGAAAATTCACTTTCCCCACATGTGGTCTGAGCGGAACACGAACTTACAGCGATGACAGACCCTTGATTTGTAGATTGATGTCTTAACCATAAGGCTACTGCGGCCTCAAAACGAATAGTGAGAGAAATGTTTATTCGTAAATTCTCTGTTTTATTCGAGTGTTTCTTAATCAAAAGCAGGAGCAATGCAAATTTTATGCATAATAAGCTGTTATGAGAAAATTCTGAGAAATATGGGAAGATTTGATAGTAAACAAATGATGTCATTGTTTTGAGTTTTAAACAACGAAGGAAGTTGCTTATAAAAATGTTGACCGAGGAATATTGCAAGCCTAGGCTTATCAGGACCCTCAAAAAGTTTTATGACTGTCATCAAAGTATTGTTGATAAGTTTGTTGTCTCGGTGTCCAGGATTGCTCTGGATATATTAGACGTCCCATAGTTCCATGTTCCTAACACGTGGCAGTGTAGCTAGCTAAACAGTAGTTGCTTATTCTTCCGAAGCACCCAGCCTCACTTCCCTTTTGGAAGTTCACATGTTTGGTCTAAGTCGTCAGTTTCAAAGTTTTTATTTTGCTTCTGAATTGTGATTCGGACATGGATTAGTATATTTATTTGTTCTGATGTCTGAATTGAAACAGATAATTAACAGCCATAATTGAGTCACCTCTTTTATTATGACCGAATGTCACTTCAAAATCTATCAACAAAAACAACAAATTGTAGTAGATACGCAATAGAATAGTTAAATATAAGCAAAGTTACCAATGGACATTATTCTGAGTTTTTATTTTGAGCTTTAACGCTTTTCTCATTTAAGTTCAGTACCACAACAATAGCGCAGATGTTAGAGCGCTCACTTCGTATGTGGGGGTTCGTGGATTCCAACCCCAGACGGGTCTGACCTAGATTTCAAAATAAGTTAAGACTTTTTCGTCAAGCAATCGTCATTTATGAAACTTCAGAAGAGACCTTAAAAATATATGTCCGATGTTATCCTTCTTGAACATTGCCCTTAGCGCACTGCAAAGGTAAAAATTTCTGCCACATTAATAATAGCTGATGACGACTAGATTTATGTAAAATATTATTGACTGGGACATAAAAGCCCATCTATTCAATCAATCAATCAATTAATCAATCAGGTTTAGATTAGATTGATCATGTGTCAACAGTGTTAAATTTTCACTTTCATTTTAAACATTACCATACAGGCAAGCGTGTCCATGAAAAGAGTGTCAAAGTTTTTAGCAGGTGGAGAAATAGATCCAGAGAGAGTTAAACAAAAAGATAATGCAGGTAAATTATAACGATTTGAATAAACATATTTTAGTTTAATTTCGAAAAAAAATTATTGATGATAATTGTAAAACGTTTATTTGTTTAAATTATATTTTATACTAAAATTTTGTTTATCTATGGTTATTCTAGCTTACAGTATTGTTGATGTCTCTGTGTCCAGGATTGCTTTGGATATATTTGACGTCTCGTAGTTCCATGTTCCTTTCACACAATTTTGATTACACACGTGGCAGGTGTAGCTAGCTAAACAGAAGGTGCTTACCCTTCCGGAGCACCCGGTCTCACTTCCCTGGTGGAAGTTCACGTGTCTAACCTAACTTGTCAGTTCCAAAGTTTTACTTTGCTTCTGGATTGTGATTCGGAAATGGATTAGTATGTTTGTTTTTGATTACTATTTTTGTTTGGTTGAAAATATCAGCATTATTAATCAATAACACACATACAAATCAATCATAAAGGAAAGTATAAACTTGAAAACTGGAAAATCCATGTACAGTAAAACATGTGAACCAGGGAAGTTCTCCAGAAAGGTAAGCACCCGCTACGTGAGGAATCGAAGCTGTGAATTAAGTATTGTTATGTCATACAAGGAAAGGTTAATGTTGTTTCCCTATAATTCACTTTCATTGATAATTACCTCTCACAATTTAATTTTTATAAAAAGGAATTGCAGTAAGCGTGAAGAACGGAACATTTGCTTGGGGAAACACACTACCACCAACACTTAAAAAGTATGTATTGAAACATAATTTGATATTCTAAAATTAATTCTGAGCCTGTTTTAATGTTGCAGCATTAGATGGTCCTTTCGTAACAAAATTCCTTATCAGTAGTGATTGGGCCAAATTGTGAAAGTCAAAATAAAATATAAGGACAAAGATTTATTTAATTTTTATAATTGAAAAATTAAAGCTTAAATTAATTGTTTTAAAATGTACGTATTTTTGGACCATTGAACTGATAGTACCATGTAGGAACCATAAGAAAAATAGTTTTCTTAAAAAACGGTTTCACATAATTTTGAAAAGAATTAAGGTAGCGACGAACAGCGGTCACGTGATTTATAAACAATATGGTGATTAAAAGATCAAAGTCGGGAAACGGAGCGAACTTGATTAGGATAACGATCACGCGACTTGTAACTAATCAATGTTTGTAGTTCACTGACTTAAAAAGAACAAAAACAAGAGATGGGAATACTACTCATGTGAATGTTTTTCCAAATAAATAGCGGGTTATAAATAAAAAAAATTAAATAAATCCAGATATCCTCGACCGTCCGTGATTCGAGACTCTAATAGAAAACGAACTAAATTTGCTAACGCAACAAGAATTTGAGAGCTGAAAAATAGACGACTGACTTTTCTGGATAGTTTCACAGTAAATACCTAAATTTTGTCTTTAATGCGTGAAATCGTCACTGCAGAGACGATACTCGCGTATAATAACTGAAAACAAAAATGGCCTCGAATCTTAGGACGCTCTCGATTTTAGGACGGTCGATTGGGGCGTACATTATCCTACTTCTAACATCGTCGGAGAGAAAAGAACCTTCACTCTGTCTCCGACATTGTAGTCTTACTACGGTATCCTAGTAACTACCGGTATGCAATTGAAGAAAAATAAATTTCCATGTGGAAACATCGTCGTCAGCTACTGCAGTTTTATGGCAGGTCTTCCGGCTTGCCATGAGTGAATGAAATTAAAGTTCTTGATATGTCAATCGGCAAGAGTGTTCAGAAGGATCTTGCAACTGCAATGTTTTTGGAGCAAATATACATGGTATTTAACAATAAACTTTTCTTTCAAAACATCTTTTTTGACATCACATCTGTCACGTCACCGTCAATCCAAAAGAATCTCTCAAATATCTGACTGCAAGGCGATCACTGTTTTGAATAAGCCGTGTTGACAACTTCAGAGTGACGTAACGAAATGTATACATTTGTGAAGTACTTGGCGGGGGCGCATTTGGGGAGCTTGACTGATTCAATAATATTTAAAATACTTTATGTAATGTTTCAAAGTTAAATTTGATACTGCTATTATTGAACTGATTAAATACATTATGTCATGCTATTTTATCTTTTTTGTGTTATATTTACATAGATATTTATAGGCTTTTTGTGATATTATTGATACTACATCAGGCCTCCTTGCAGTGTTCATTCATTAAAATCCCGACAATTTAAAACAAGTGATCGTGTATTTATTTATTTATTCAAACTAATCAATGCGTCAGGTCTGAGTTGTCCGATGTATGATAAAGATGTACAAGAACTGATAATTATAAAATGAATGAAATGCGGTAATTTTAATAAACAAACCCATAAGAATGTAGGCGAGCTCACGTTGCCCAAGTAAAAAAATATTACGTTTCAAATAGGTAAACGATTCAAATACTATCCATCCAGGATTTCCCGATTTTTGCACGTTTTCCGTCACAATAACGACATTTACCCAAAAGTTAGTCCACAAAAGTATCTTCATTTTCAGATATGATATGCACCTCTATGTGTTTCTTAAAATACATCTTTTTAAAAAATATATAGTCAAAAAAAATTTTAATGCACATTTTAGAGGGTATAATTGCATTGAAATTTTGCAATTTGTTATGAAACTTTTCTATTCAATTGCCATTTAATTCTGTTACAGGCATCAAATCATTATAATTGATGCGTTTATTTAAAACCCACTCCATCAGACTTAATTTAAGCAAAACTTACATATTTTATCAACTATTTGCATAAAGTTATAAGTGTTTATATCGAGTGGCTGCACATTCGTTAAACCAAGACAGGGGAGACAACTTTCAAGGGGAATAACTCTTTTTTAACTCACAAAGTAGACTTGAATTTTTGATATATGATACAGGATATTATTATCTAAATGTATGCAAAAAATTATAAACATCTGTAGTTGAATTATTTTCCATGGCTCTCTCTGTAGCCTTCTTAAAACAGCTTTTATTTATTTATTTATTTATTTATTTTTATTTTATTTAGTATCAACATTGAAATCCCAAAAGGATATTTAACAGTAGTTGTAGGACGAGTTGGTGCAGGTAAATCATCACTTTTGTCTGCTCTTCTTGGCGACATGGATGCACTAGATGGAGAGGTCATAGTAAATGTAAGTTATTACTAAACCTGTTTTAATTTTGAATCTGTAGTACTACTGTAATTCCACATATTCAGTGCACATGGAAAATGTCAAAATATTTTTTAACAAACTTACAAAAAATTGTCAAAACTTAATACAAAATATACTGACCTAATAGTAAAAAATATTTTTCGTTCATGAAAAAGTGAACTTAATTTTGTATATAGAGCAATTTGTGAACTTTTTAACAAAACAAATATGACTAAGTCAAAATTATCCCTTCTGTACCTTCTTACTTGGAACAACTATAAACGTTATGTCATAATTGGAATATTCATGGTGATCACACCTGGAAAACCCCGAACAACAATGACCTACCTGATCCTAAATGCCCTGATGTAACTTTGAATGAGGCCCAATTGGTGTATAAACTTGATCAAATTTCCAAAAATTTCGCAAAATTTCTCTTTGTACAAGAGAACTAATGTTTTTATTAAAGATATAATTTAGTTAGGTCAGTGCATTTTAAATGCATTTTATTGATAGTTTAATGGAAACATTTTCAATTAAAAGAAATAAATAATAAAAACCATGTGCACTCAATGTATGGAAATACAGTAGACGACTGTTCGTATTCATTTTTCACCAGAAGTTCGCAGGTAGAAATTCAAATTTTTAATGATGTTGAAATGAAAAAATAGAAGTACCGAAATGTATTTTACAAAATCCACCTATGCCATTAAGCTTAGCTTTGTTTTTGTTGAGTGATTTAAAATTTAAGAAGCAGATAATGTTCAATACTAAGTATTGTCACCTGGGTTAACGATATTCTCGGATGCTTAGTGTACCGTCAGAAATACTAGACTATTTTAGAACTTGTATTTTCAATTACAGGTAAATCTTGCTTTTAAAAACCAGTAACATGTTTCCCAATTGACGTATCGCTGACCACGCCCACAATGTTCTGACAAAACCTGGCATGGTTGAACTACACGCAAAAAGAATGAAAACTCGGCCTGAATTGCGCCATTTGATGACGTCACTGACACTAGTACGTCATTAGTTGCCCTGACGCTGCTTTGGTACCGTGATGGTTGCCTTTGTCGGAACATTGTGGGCGTGGCCGGCGATCCGTCAATTGCATTGTTTTCATGTTATTTGAACCTGTACATTGGGGTCAACTTTTAGACTGTATTTCTTTGTAAAGCTAAGAAATTGCGAATATGAAAACATTTTTAACTTATTTATGAAAGCCCAAAACTTAAGTTGTTTTTAATTGAGAGCTTGTCAGAACTATGGGAACTTCATACAACGAAGCAAGCTGATTACAAATTACATGTACATATTATACCAGTTTTAATTTTTACAGCACTAGACACCAAAATTATTTTGAAGATGTTGAAAACTTACCCAAAGGACCAAAATATATTTTACCAAATTAAGCTCAGGAAATACTTTGCATGAGGGAGTATACCTTAGTTTTTGAGAAATTTCAAATTTTAACTTTCAGGAAATTTAGACAATTATAGTATATTTCTGACAATAATACAAAATTATTGCCTACTGAGTTGGTGATATCCTCGGGGCACCAGCCACCAGCAGAGATATCGGCTCAGGGGTTTAAATTACATATTATACCAGTTTTAATTTTTACAGCACTAGACGGCCGTTTCTTCTTTCTTGATTCAGGGATATGGCAAGCCAAGGCTTATCAATGCCTGAACAAATTTCACGATTGCCATTAATATATTGTTGATAAGAATGATGTTTTTTGTAACTGGAATTATCCTGGATATGTTTTGCGTCCCATATTTTCCTTAAACTCTTGAATTTAATTTGATACGTGTTTTATACGTAATAGGATAGGGGTAGCTAAAAAAAAAGGACTTACCATTTCGTAGCAGTCGAGCTCACCTCCTTGCCTGCTGGAAATTCATTTGAAAAATTTAATTGGCAAGTTTTTTTTATTTTTTACTTTCGTATTGCAGTCATTATTTGAACACGGAATGTTTATTTACAGGGATCAGTTGGTTATGTACCTCAAATAGCATGGATTCAAAACGAAAGTGTTCGAGAAAATATATTGTTTGGAAAAGAGTTTAAACCTAGTTATTACCAAACAGTGGTTAAATCGTGCTGTTTAGAACCAGACTTAGCAATGTTTCCAGCCGGAGACTTGACAGAAATAGGAGAAAAGGTAATGTCAACCAGTAAACAAACCAATTTTATACAATTTATAGGTCGTTCAAAATGACAATGATTTTACATGATCTTTTTTATATTAGGGCGGTTACTACAAATAAAGCGTGAGAAGGCGTGAATATTTTTATACAGTTATAGGCAACATTGACCTGTCACCTTGGTCTTAAAATATATAATGAACTATTGCATTGATATATAGAAAATACAAGACTGTGTAAGTAATAGGAAAGACTGCTAGAACCAATAGTTGTGTTTTTAAGACAGAAAGAAATATATTAGCCGCAGATGTTATTGGTGCAAGTTCGTACATTGTCTTGATATCAGCTATACGTTCTACTACTGCACATGTATTGTGTAAATTCTCCTATGTGAAAATTCTAAATAAAGGTTTTGCAGACAGGTCATTTTCGAACATGCTGTTTTGGGGTAGTGTAGACTGAACCGTGTTTTGTAAATACTGTACCATCAGTGTGTGAACGATCGTTTGTTATGATTAAATGGTTTCGGTCATTTGAAATAACGCCCCAGGTGCACTCGTTTTTCAATAAGTAATTCTAAAAACGCGCAAATCTTAAACATTTTATAAAAACATTTGCATGCGTAAATCTATATCGAATACATAGAAAAATAACAATATAACTGAAAACAAGTATATACTTTTCAAAATCGTTTATGTGAATGTATGTGGTATATTTTATCAATGCATGTCGTCATGGTCAGTTTATTCATATAAAAAAGGAAGATAGCAACTCCTCTTTTCCAAATCACATTCCAAAAACTAAGTAAAAAACTGGAAAATGAAGTTAAACACTAGCACATTTACGAAGGATGTTAAGCTGGGTTTCCAAAAAGGCAAACAACTCCTCTTTAGCTAGCTATTCCAGCCACGTGTGTGATCAAACCTGAGAATAGAAGGAACATTAAAAAAATAATTTTGTATTTTTGTTAAAAAGTTCCTTAGACAAAAACTTTTCTGTTTTATTTTAGGGCATAAATTTGAGTGGTGGTCAGAAACAGAGAGTAAATTTAGCCAGAGCTGTGTATCACAACGCCGATATTTATCTTCTTGATGATCCCCTGAGCGCTGTAGATTCACATGTCGGTAAAAGTATCTTCAATGACGTTATCGGGGAGAATGGATTGCTTCAAAATAAGGTCAGATTACAGTATGTGGTTTAGTGCCCTCGGCTGTATGTTTTAATACAATGCAAAAAAAAAAAAAAAAAAAAAAAAAAAAACAAATAATTTGTATTTTTGTATTTTAAATTATTCCTTATTTCCTTTAGGGAAAAGATGATTTTTCAAATGACTTAAGAAACATAATTATAGTACATGATTTGTGTTTATGTAAGAACACGTCTGCCCTTAGAAAAATACGAATAACTGCGCTATAGACTTTTAGCTATCTGATGGCACTGTATACGGTTGATTTTTATATCATGGTTTGAAACCGTGATAACAGTTTTAGACGTATAAATGACTTCAAATCATGAAAAGCGTATAGACAAACAACATTGATTTGTCCACTTGACATAAGGAACAGTCATATACTATTGTCCAATTCATGGGTAATGTTAGCATTCGCAGGTACTATATACAGTAAATGTACACAATAAACATGTTCCCCATTTTGTACACGAAATTAACCCTTTTCGTATTTCCCCTTTAAATAAATGCACCCGTTTCATAATTAATTATTGTTTGCCTTTATCAATGAAATAATGTTCTGTTTTTTTTTTAAAAAAAAAAAAAAAAAGACATGAAGACAAAGAAATTATCAAAAAGTAAATGTTACTTTACCACTTATTGAAACATTGGAATCAAGACGTTACCTTTATTGATATAAACGTTTTAAAATATAACGAAGGCGGTTAGCTTTTTTTGTGCACAGTTTAGCTATAATTCCTTTTCCGGAGCAGCCGGTCTCATTCCCCTATTGGTAGATCAAGTGTTTAACTTTATTTGTCATTTTCAAAATGTTTACTAGGCTTTGGGATTGTGTTTTTGATTTTCAGTTTTGATCAATCTTTTATGTTTTCTATTTTTAATAGACCAGGATTTTTGTGACGCATGGAGTAAGATGGCTTCCGAAGGCAGATTTTATAATAGTTATGACCGATGGAGCAGTTTCTGAGATGGGAACATATAATGAATTATTGAGCCATAATGGTCCATTTTCTGAATTTATTAGAACATACTTATTAGAGCATACGGATGAAGTTGATAAAGACTGCAACGAAGAAGGTAGATAATCAAAAACAAAAAGACTCCATGTTCGAATTACAATCCAGATGGAACTGACAAGTTAGGTTAGACACGTGAATTTCCACTAGGGAAGTAAGGCCGGGTGTTCCGGAAGGGTAAGCACCTCCTGTTTAGCTAGCTACACCCGCCACGTGTGTAAACTGCAATATAATGTTTCATGCTATACATAATGATGTTGAGAAATATCAAAGTGGACTAAAATCAAGAGTTTGCGATGCGGACTAAATTGTACCGCAGAGTAAGGAATAGCGAAACTGACGTAATGATTTCGCGAAAGTGATGCGGATTAAAGTATATAGCGGAAGTGAGAAATAACGATACGGATCAAATGATCTCGCAGAAGTGATAAAAACGACACGGAATGAAATCGTGAAAGTAAGGAATAGCGATGCAGACTGAAATATATTGCGACAGTGAAGAATACCGATGCGAACGAAATGATATCGCGGAAGTGAGAAGTAGCGATACAGACTGAATGATATTTATCATCTCTTATATCAGAACTACTACAATGTATATGAGGATCTATTTATTGAATAATATTCGTTCGAGTATTAAACATTTGTACATATTAAACAAAAACAAACATACTAATCCATGTCCGAATCACAATCCAGAAGCAAAGTAAAAACTTTGGTACTGACAAGTTAGGTTAGACACTTAAGTTACTTATAACTTGAATAATTGCCATGATTTTTGTGACCAAAATCTCTATTTGTAAATTTTCTAATTAGAAATATCAGGGGGTCAAAATTATGTTTTGTAATGGAAGGTCCAGGACTTTTTGCCTTTATTTTTGGCAGGTCCCACATAAAGTTTTGAAAGTCCAATATCAACATTGAAAGATCCATGTGCAATTATGTAATTATATTGAAAAAGTAAAATTATTCTGGTAAAAATGTCAGGTTCAGCGGACTTTTACAATTTAAATATTAATGGTCCCCAGGTAAAATTAATAGGTCCCGGACCTCGGACCCAGGGAATTTTGAACCCCTGGAAATATATAAAACAAGTTTATTAAAGTACCAAGTTCTTCGATGTAAAAGGTAAAACCATTACGGTAGCTCAGTTGGTAAAGTGTGGGAAGTCGTGGGTTAGAACCCACTGGGTATGATAAGACTGTTTTCTTTGCCAAGCACTCGGCATTAAGACATGAAAGTCTTGGGGTGGTTCTTTAGAGACTTCTAAAACCGCAGCCTCCTTTCACGGCAAGCGTTACACGTTAATGGACCCTCCCTGTATATTGAACTTAGCGCATCGCAAAGGCTAATTTTTCTGCCAAGAGAAATAGTCTTGACTGAGACGTGAAATCCCATTCAGCCAATCAATTGTTATTAAAGTCATCGAAATATTAGTTATAGTGCTGTCTATGTCCTTAATTTCGTAATTCTCTTTTTGCATTTTAGCTCTAACTATGAAAACGACACTTATTCAAAGGCTTAACTCTTTCTCGTCTGGTGAAGTCAACGAAACAGTTAAAATCAAAGATTACGGGTATATAGTAAAATGAAATTAAGGTTCATTTTTTTAAGAATAATTGCAAAACCTGTTGCAACAATAGAATATGGTTTCAGAATAATATTCCTCACCAGTAGTGTTCAGATTAAAATAGTGGAATTCTGTGAAATCATTGCCACAAGTTCATTTTGTGGACATTTTGACCTACATATATGTCGATAGTATTAACAAGTTTGTATTAAATGGTGACCGCGGAGAACTATGCAACTCTCAAACTATTTTATTGAGAATCAAAATCAAACGAACAAATCCATGTCCGAATAACAACCCCGAAGTACAGAACAGACTGACAATTAAGTTGAACTTCCACTAGGAAATTGATGCCGTGTGTTCCCTAATTGTAAACACTTTCTGTTAAGCTAGCTACACCAGCGACATTTGAAATCAAAATTGAGAAAGGAGCATGGAAATACGAGATATCATAAGTATTTACTTTGCTTCGGGGTTGTGATTTGGACATTGATTTAAATATTTGATTTTGGTTATGAATACTATTCTTATTATTCTTATAATAGTTTTAAAGCACCGCCTAAAATTACAAACTGCAATTTAAAAGAGAGAAAAAGAGGAAATTCGTTATGTGATAACAACTCTGTGGTGGCTGTAAAAGAAATTTCACCTTCGGTCCAGTCGTCAAAATGTGATGAGAAAAATGGGAAAATTACACAGGAAGAGGAGATTGAAGACGGAAAGGTAATTGTTATAAGAATATTTAGCTGTCGATAGCTATTCGGGAGATGTTTACCTTTCCGGAGCACCCAGCCTTCCTGGTGTTGTAGAGCACGATTTTAACACAATCCACTCTGGTTCAGTTTATAAAAGCAATAACTATAACAGTCAAATAAGTTCAGAATATCATATATTTATTCCATGGAATACTTGTAACATATAATCCAGTTGCAACTGGGAGAACACATAATTAAGCACTGTATATATAGTTCTGAAAATACATTAAATAAGCAAATCTTTTAAACAAATACTAGTATCATAGAGTATTTATAATAGCATTTCATAAAATACAAAAAGATGTAACAAAATACAGAAAAATACACTTGTGCATAAATTCGAAAATATTTCGTTATATCCGAAGTTAGTTAATTATAGACTTGTTACTTAAATATGAAAAAAAAGCAAAATATGCATTATGCACATTATACTTGGTATTGCAATATACAATACACTATATAGCAATATAGCTTTGCACAGAAAATAATTACTGACTAGATTTACAGTAGAAAGAGAAAAGAATAAAAGATAAAAATCAATACCTGATTTGTGATATCAAAACCCTTTGACATCACTGATCCATTAAAACATGATATCTTGTAACCTATATAAAACAATGAGTAAAATCAATCAGGTGTGAAACATTGCACCTGTCTACAAATGTGATAATTTACAATGCACATACAATATAACACCATATAAAACTATACAATTGACAAAAATAACATATTTAACATTCAGTCATGGAATAAAATCAAAGATTTATAGATAAGGAATAATATTTTCCCAGTTACAATTATATTATTTCAAACATAATCACCATTACTTTTAACACACCCTGTACCTTAATCAAAAATATGAAACACATAGAAAAATACTGACTGGCAATATAATAAAATGAGTGACTAAAAGTAAATAAATTGAACTAACCTTTAAATAAATACAGCTGTCTCAGATTATTTGGAAATGAACAAAATCAAATCACAACAGTCCTGAAGAAAAAATCTTGATAGGAATGAAACAAAGAAAATAAGTTTTAACTTTACCTCCAAAAATTAACCAACCATATTGCGAGTAACAGACAAAAAACCAATTTAAACAATTTGATTGGCCTGCTAAAAATGAATAAAAAGGATTAAGGTAAGTTTAGTAGTCAGTGAGTATACTGAACACTTTTTATCAGGTAAAACAATACACCTGATATTACACCTGTTATTTACACAAACACTAATCAAAACATACATACTATTTAAAACACATTCATTCTTTCTTTCACTCTACCACACTGGTGGTAGTTAATATGTTTTAGTTTTATCTGTCGCTAGCTAAACAGATGATTCTGTGTATAGCTGTGTTTTAAATCTGATGTATTTAATACACATAATAATTTAACGGTCCTTAGAAAAACATGTACTTTGGAGACAGTCCATGCGATCAAGAACAAGGAGCAGTGAGTAAATAGTTAAAGGCATACAGATATTGGAATCATTGAATATTTAACTGCAGACTTTGAATGAGCAACTTATTAAATACCCAGTGGCGTGGCTGTAATGCTACAGTGAAGAATATCCATCCAAGAATTTTGACCTATTATAGCATTGCAAGTTGATCAAACTTAAAACGAAATATATAAATCGTATTAGGCGTCCTGTTGCTTGTTACCTGCAACTTACAATTAATTTTTATTTAGAGACAGATATTAGCATGTATCTGTACCTTTACATATATTTATATGAAATATGAAAAATATAAAAAATAAAAACAAAATATAAAAAATATGCAAACAATACTTATGATTACAGTCCAACCAGCCTTAAAAGCCATCTCTATGTAAGGACCACCTGCTTATAAAGACCAGTAGAATTGTATCCAGATTGTGTAAAGGTCAGCTGCCTATAAAGATCACTTTTACTAGTTCACTTTGGTGGTCTTTATAGACATGTTTGACTATGTATTCAAACAAAAAAAACGTAATGTAATTCATTTTTATTTTCAGGTGCATATAAGCATTTATCTCAAATATCTTCGAAAGTTTGGAATTTTCGGATTCATCGTCAGTTTAATATTTTTGCTGTTAGAAGAATCATCGAGCGCGGGTGGGTGTATTTTGTTGAGTAAATGGACGGAAGATCCAACCCTAATTGATATTCAACGTCATAATACAACAGAATACAGATCGAAAAACACATTTTACATTGGATTATACACAGGGTTCGGAATTTTGAAAAGTAAATAGTTCTTTTTTTTACTTCATCAGCTGTCCTTCAAAAACGTGATATAATTTCAGTTACATCAGAGTTAACATTTCTGTGTTTTACTAGATGGCTTTTGTCTTTTTCTTTGTTAGGGTTTTGAATATTGAAAAAATGTTACTTTTTTCTCTCTTAACGACTCTGCTGCAAAAAAGTGATATAACTTCCATTGATATAGAAGTTTTAGTTGCTCATTGATATTGAAAATGTTGAACACATAAGAGTTCACATTTCTGTGTTTTTACCTAAATGGTCTCTGTCTTTTTCTATGGCATCAATTATTATACAGAAACGTCTGGAAAACATTGAACATTTAAAATTAATTTCATTTGATTCTTTTGATACTTCTGAAGCCTTCATCTTGACTGACTAGATGAACATCCCACCAGAGATCCATACATTTGAGTTCGCATTATTGTCGATTCCGAATGATGTGCAATGAAATACAAAATACCGTTCCATATTAAAATCACAATTCCAAAAATAAAGTAAAATCTTTGATGACAGAAATTAAAATGTCACTTCCACCAAACAAGTGAAGCCGAGTATAGAAAATGGTGACCTCGGTACAATTTACAGAGAGTTCTTAACTCGAGAATACTACCGTGAAACGGGGTACTGGTTGTAGGTCTCTTCCGGAGGACACCTTGACTTTCATAAAAAGAGAAAGATAAAAATAGCACTTAGTACTTATGTAACAAAAAACTTTGTTTGGATTATACTTGATAATATGTGAATCATTAATAATAAAATACGTAAATATTTTTTATTTTAGCAACATTGGACATGCTGAATGCATTCGCTATATACCGCGGTACTTTGAAAGTCTCATCATCCTTACATGGCGAAATGGTCGATACGGTTCTTCGACTTCCCATGTCATTTTTTGATATCACGCCTTCTGGTCGTATTTTAAACAGATTTTCTTCAGACGTTGATAAAATGGACAAGAAATTTCCGACGATTTTGCGAATGGCAACCTATCGAATAGTACAGTTGATAATGACAAGTTTAATTATCTGTATATATACACCCATATTTTTAGCAGTTATCATACCAGTTGCTGTGTTCTACATACTGATTCAGGTAATGTTTTCATTTATTTATAACTGCAGTCAAATCTATCTATAAAGTCCGCCCAAGGGAATATGTGAAAGTGGCCTTCATGGGCAGGTGGTCCATATATACAGGTTAAAAAAACAAGAACAATTAGTATAAACATTTGCTGGTCTTTAAAAGCAGATGACTCATATAGATATGGTTTTTAATACAGGTTGGAGTATGTTGTAATTTTTTTATTTGAACACTGCTGAATTAGCTATTTTTAGTTGCTTGCCGCCTTACAATCAACTCTCGTGTATTGATGGTTCATAATGACAGGCTATACAGTAAATACAAACATACTGATCAATGTCCAAACGAAACCCTGAATAGAATGTAAAACCTTTAAAAACTGGCAAATTAAGTTAAACATATGAACTTTCGTTAGGAAAGTAAGGACGAATGCTTCAGTTGTGTAACTAGTTTCACCCGCCTCGTGTGTAATCAAAAACATCAAAAACAAACATACTAATCCATGTCCGAATCACAATCCAAAACCAAAGTAAAAACTTTGGAACTGACAAGTTAGGTTAGACACGTGAACTTCCACCAGGGAAGTGAGACCGGGTGCTCCGGAAGGGTAAGCACCTCCTGTTTAGCTAGCTACACCCGCCACGTGTGTAATCAAAATTGTGTAATAGGAACATGGAACTATGAGACGTCAAATATGAGCTTCCAACAAGGAAGTGGGGCCCGCTGCTCTAGAAGGACAAGTACCTCCTGTTTAGCTAGCTAAATCAGCCACATTTAAAACCAAAATTAAGAATAAAAGGAACATGGAACTATGGAACGTAAAATATATCCAGTATAATTATTGGAAAAAAGAAACATCATACAATGACACCCATAAAACGTAAGCATAGATTTGCAATATCCCAGATATTAAAGAGTGTTAGTATGGTTCTTTTAGTCAATTTAGAACGTTTTCAAATCTTTTTCCTGAAAGTATACTTTTGAACAAAATACGATGACATCCAAAACACGAAAGCATAGATTTGCAATATCCCAGATATTGAAGAGTGTTAGTATGGTTCTTTTAAAACGTTTTCAAACCTTTTTCCTGAAAGTATTTTATACATTTATTGCCTTTGAGTGAGGGAGATATGAACATTTGTTCAGAGGGATACATGATGTGTTCTCCACCCTGATCACATGATCGAACGATCCAATCAAATTACAGTTAGTATTGTATCGTATTTTAGCGTTATTATATACCGACCTCTACACAATTGGAAAGACTTGAATCTAAGACGTTGTCACCTGTATACAGCTATTTGGGAGAAACTATTCAGGGTTCTTCTACCATACGAGCATATAGGCAACAGAAACGTTTCATAGAGGAATCACAGAGAAGAACAGACGCAAACATAGCTTTAAAATACTATGTCTTAATAGCTGAAGAGTAAGAAAATGTTTTTATCTTTCTTTTCCATATTAACAACACTATAAATACACTTCAAATATCATACTCATGACATTAAATGAAATGTGATTATAATGTCAACAAACACTATTTTGCATAAAACTATGTATTTATCAATTGTATCGGTTAATTAAAAAAAATATTTAAAATCATTACATTTTTTTTTAAATTTTCTGATTTCAACATCTTAAAAATATTTAGATTTTAACAAAATGATAAGGAATTCCATTTTGAAACAGCCGTCTAGTGCTGCATCTCATTCACTTGGTTGTTTCTTCACAACCGGATTGGAAGTCATTCTGCTCTATGTTCTGTTGTCAGATGGGTCTTGATACGTCTGGAGTATATTGGTGCGATTTTCGTGTTGGCAGCTGCATTGTTTGCTGTAATGTATGATGATATAAGCGGAGGAGTCGCTGGACTATGTGTGACCTTTGCAATTCAGGTATTCATCTTGTCATGATACTATGTTACTGAAGGAACCACAGCGGGTGTAGCTAGCTAAACAGGAGGTGCTTACCCTTCCGGAGCACTCAGTCTTCAATCTTGCTGGTGGAAGTTTCCGTATTTAACTGCATTGGCTATATTCAAGTTTTACGTTGCTTTAATACTGTGATTTGGACATGGATTGGTATGTTTTGTTATGATTTACTGTAGGAACCACTCTGTTTCTGACAGTGAAATTTTCTTCATATCCATAGAAAAACAAATAAATTTGAATAAAGATTGATATTTTCACTTACTTGTACCTAGTCGTAGCGTAGCAGGAAATCTGTATGCGCATCCGCGATTAGCTTAGAATGTAACTGTACAGGGTAAAACGTTGGCGCTATGAGGATTTAACCTGTTGAAACACCAGACAAATGGCGGATTCTGTTGCGCATATGACGTAAAACGTTACCAAGGACATCACTTTCGGTGTAAACATCGCCATTTTCGTCATGTAAAATCCCCATAACGCCAATATTTCCTTTATACAGACATTCCTCATGACATTGCGGATGTGTATACAGATTTCCTGTTACGACTAGGTACAAGTAAGTGAAAAATATCAATTTTTATTCAAATTTTATTTGATTTTATATTGATATAAAGAAAATTTCACTGTCACACAGTGGTTCCTACAGAAAATCATAAAGTAACATATCAATATATATGTCCAAATCACAATACAAAAGCAACGTAAATCTCTGGGCAATTCAGTCAAATACGTAAACTTCCACCAAATAAGTGAGGCCGGGTGCTCCAGGTTGGTAAGCGCCTCCTGCTTAGCCAGCATGACCCACCACGCATGAAATCTAAATTGAGAATAAAAGAAACGCGGAAATTAAAGTCAACACCATATTGTCGTTAAGTATGATGACTCTGTATTCAGGATTGTCCTGGATATATTAAATGTTTACGTCCTATTGTTTCACTCTCAATTTTGATAACACTGATGGCGGGTGTAGATATGTTATCTAAATTAGAGGTCATCACCTCTCAGGACCGGCTCTATATCCAAATTTATCATGGATACTTTTGACGTTTTGTACTTTGTCAGCATTATTGCTCGTCAATGTCATTTGCCAATTGCCTACTGTAAATTACTTTTTATCGCGAGGGATTTATTAGCGCGTAATTTCGCGATTACTCTCTGTCGCCTTTTCATATATAACTCGAATATTCCCATAATCGCAAAAATTAAAAAGCCAAATTAAAAACGTGCTGGCAATCGACTATGGTTGTTGAAATTATATATAACATGACAAAACTTTCTATGAAAGGGGAATAATTACATATCATTCGCGAATTTTAATAATCGCAAATTTTCCTGTTCACGGAATGACCCTTAAGGACAGGACACAAAATGTGATACTACTCAATTTGGTAGAAGTAATCTACAGTATTCTGTTAAATTGATTGCCTATTTAATTGTGTGTGTATCATCTGACCTTTCTGTTCTCGGGTTGCGTGTGTTTTGTATTTACTTATTTCTTGTGGTTAATAGCTTTTTGTATACAATAGCCACAAACAAGTTGTTTCTTTATTTTATAGTATACATCATTTTTTAATTTAAAATTTTAAATGTTCTAGTTAACAATTGCCTTGCGAGACTTGGTAAAATACATTAGTATGTTGGAAACAAGTGCTGTTTCAATTGAAAGAATAACAGCATACATAGGACTAAAAACAGAGGTAAATACATGATAAATGTTAACGTTGGTTGGTTGGTTAGTTGGTTGATTTATTGTTTGATTAATTGATTGGTTGATTAGCTGAATGGGGTGACAGAAGTATTAGCCTTAGTATAATGTACAGGGCATCTTTATAGTACAACATCTTGGTGTAAATGTCTTTTTAAAGGACCAAGTAACTTTCATTACTAAATGCAAAGTGCTTTGTAAAAGAACAGTGACTTCCTATTTTGAGGCTTTGGTTATACGCGGACAGGATTCGAATCCCCACCCTCTAACCACAGAGCTACCGCGTGGTCTTAAACTAATTGTGTAGAATTGTTACTTTTTTTAATTTCAGTTGCAAATTTTACATTTTACTACTGTAAGTGTAATTTTATTCGCGTGTACTTATTTTCGCTAATTTTGCGGTCGGACATTTTCAGCTAAAATTTGTACCACAATTGAAATAAATATATATATATGTGGAATTGTATTCCGAAAAAGCCGCTTTGTGCTGAAAATAACCTCTGGTATAATATATATTCTCGATTTTACAGTCAGTTTCATAAATTCGCGGTAATTACGCTCCACAAAAAGGTCGGATATTACAAAACCGCGAAGATTTGAACCCGTAAAATTCAATAAATGTTTTGTATATATATTAATTTTAGGCAAGCTGGATTAACGATTCCAATCGACCTGACAAAGAATGGCCAGACAAAGGCAATATATCTATCCAGAATTACAAAACAAAATATCGACAGAAATTGGATTTAGTTCTCAAAGGAATTACATGTGATATTAAAGGTGGTGAGAAGGTTAGTTATCCCCCAACACACCCACATACGCAGCGCGCCTATCGAAGAAAGGGGAACATCAAATTTGAACTTCCATCCATCCGAACCACCTCCTGCCTTTCCAAACACTTCTTGGCTTTAGTACCAACCATGTCTGGAGAATTTCTCCAAAACAATGAAACACTATTTTACGAAACTCGGTTCAAAGCTTCAACATTGATTGGAGAATTTAAATCATTAACCCGAGTTTGTTTTCTTACTTTCCTGCGTTAAGGTCTTTGGAGTATAAGTCCAAAAATCATAAAAAGTACCTATTTGCGGGGGGTGGGGGATGGGGTGTCATAATTCACTGAATTTGTTTCATCTTGAAATCTACTTACCATAAGAGGCGCCCTCAGTGGCGGAGTGGCGCGCAATACGAATCACAACGTATCTTACCGCCCAGGTTTGAGTCCCACACGGAAAGGCCCATGTGTGTTAAAGTTTTCCAGCTCGTTTGATGAAGGTCCATTATTTTCTTCGCCATTCTTGCCAACAATATTCATTGCAAAAAAGCATAAACCCCTCCTCTTCTTATAAGTTCAGTAGACCATTTATTTCTTCAGAAAACTACTTATAATGAGTTTCTCCTGTTTCAAACAGTTTGATTGGTGAGATATTTTCTGTTATTTTTGTATGAATGAATTCACTGGCAATGACGTCATCTTTTATGGACGACGTACGCCATAGCATCATATTGATGATATTATTTTACTTTCAATGGCTATATTTTAACGTTTAAATGTATTGTTTAAAACTTTATAAATTGGATTATTTAAAGTGATATTTATTTTGCTATAGAAAGGTAAAAGAATTGGACATTTTGCACACAAAACATAATTCGTGTATTAGAAATTAATTAAATTAAATAATATAAAGTGGAAAATTTCGAGGATATATGTAAATAATATGTTTATAAAATATATATATATATTTATATGTCAATATTATTTTTTTATATATTAAATATGGTGCATACTGTTTGAAGCCACTCGTGTCACTAATAAATAAATGTATATATGATGTTTGTATTGTTTCAAAATGAAAAGTAGAATTTAGCGTAATGTAAGGTTTTTGCTTCGGGAGGTATTGATTGATGTTGTGTTAATTATCTTTTGTGCTGATAATCAGTTTCTCATCGAGTTATCAATATTGTATATATTTTTCGTATTATCATTTAAATATGTTGTAAAGAACACCTGTACATAGACACCCGTTTTTCTAATACCTGATTAAAATGCACATATTTTTAACTGTCCAAAATCTAAACATTTTAATGATGTGATGTACTTATGACTAGTCTTTATGTACAGGTGGTCTTAGTGTATTTATACAGTACAGTCCTGTCGAATTTAACACTGAACCAGCGAGTTAGTGTCGAATTGTCGACTTACCTCGGTTTTTCGTTAATGATATATCGACAACTGATATTATATCATTCGACAGCTATTCGTCAACTACATATCCGTATCTAAATGGCTCGGCTGCTTAGTTTTGACTCCTTTTCGTCGGCTCAATGTTTTAACTTTCGACAGGTCTGTACTGTATATGTGTAAATAATCTATAGAATATTTATTTAATTGGGTAATATAATGTTTATGTGTAATATACGACGATGTTAATGGTGATTGCGATGATGAAGAATACGATTGAAATGATGTTACGATGATGATGATGATGATGATGATGATGATGATGATGATGATGATGATCAAATCTAATGGTGTTAATTATCGTCATTATAATTACTGTGATTATAATCGTCGACATCACCAGACTCCTGTATCGGGATCGTTTCTTAACCAACATTTCCCTTGGCTTAAATCTGACAATTTTGATACTTTGATAATTGTGTTAATTGTCAAGATATCCAGGAATTTAAGGTATCATTTTGACGATCAGTCAAATCTTATTACATCTATAACTTAATTTTATTGATACTTTTATATGTAATAACATAAAAGATTGTCAAAATTTGCCAGATTTGAGTTAGGGGAAGTCTGGGTTGATGAATGATTGTGAAGATGGGACTTGCATTATTATTATTAGTATTATTTTTATTATTATATGGCCCTATAAAATCGTTAATCTAATATACATGTGCAGGTTAATAGTAGGTCAAATTCAGGCTGCTTAAAAACCATTTGAATGCATGAAAACAGCTGTCTTTTTTCCAAATTTATGGCTCCACTCTATTTAATTAAAGTCCCTTTAGTCCTCTTTCACTTTCTCTACACCCTTATTTTTCTTCTCTTCTGCCCTTTCTACTTTTTCTCATTTTTGTTCTTATTATACCTCTCTAAAATGACATAGATACACACAAAACCAAATCTATATCCAAAGACAAATACTGCCAATGTAAGCAATTATTAGCCACATAACACTTAAACAACATGACTGATAACCAGTTTCTGAAAATACTATCTTATAATTGCAGAGGAATTGGTGATTTACATAAAAGAAGAGATGTTTTTAATTTTCTAAATGCTAAAGATATTAATATCTACTGTTTACAAGACGTACATTTCGGTCCAAATGATGAAAATTTTATTTCAGCCCAATGGGGTGGTAAAGTAGTATCATGTTCATACAATACTGCTGCTAGAGGAGTATGTATACTATTTAAAGATAATTTTGAATACAAAATAAATTCACAATATAAACAGGATGATGGTAACCTCCTAGCTTAAATATAACAGTAGAAAACCAATCATTTACAATAACAATATATGGTCCAAATACTGATACCCCTTCTTTTTATAGTAAACTTAAGAGAAATTGTATGTAATAAGTTTGATAACAAAAATATTATAATATGCGGTGATTTTAATCTTGTTCTTAAACCAGAATTGGACACAAATAATTATAAAAACATTAATAACCCAAAAGCAAGATGTAAATTATTAGAAATAATTGATGAGACTAGTATAGTAGACCCCTTCAGATACTTGTACCCAAATTTACGGAGATATACATGGCGCAGAAAAAACCCTTTTAAACAAGCTAGATTAGACTTCTTTTTAATAAGCAACTCTCTTATCAATAGAATTTCAAAAATAGACATTGACCCTAGCTATAGATCAGACCATTCAATGGTAATATTATCAATGGAATTAAACGAATTTTCTGTAGGCAGAGGTTTATGGAAATTTAACATTTTACTTGAAGATAAAAAATATCTAGAAAAAATTAAAACTACCATTTCAACAGTTAAACTCCAATATAGCGTACCAATTTATAACTTGAAAAACATAGATACCATTGACAATAAATCAATTCAATTTACAATTTCAGATCAACTGTTCTTAGAAACCTTACTTATGGAAATTAGGGGGCAAACAATTTCTTACAGTAGTTACAGAAAAAAACAATAAATAAAAAGGAAAAACAACTAATAGATGAAATAAATAAACTTGAAATAGATATTGATAACATTCAAACAAACTACGACATTATCGAAAAAAAGAAATCTGACTTAGAAAACATAAGAAAAGAAAAACTTAAAGGTCATTTAATAAGGTCAAGAGCACAATGGATTTTAGAGGGAGAAAAACCGTCTCACTTTTTTTGTAATCTTGAAAATAAAAATTATATATCAAAGACGATAACTAAAATAAAAAAGAAAGATGGCACAGAACTAAATGATCAAAAAGAAATTCTCGAAGAAGTAAAATTATTTTATAAAAGTTTATATTCAGAAAAACCAATAGAACCAGTAAATCTTGAAGAACAGTTTAAAAATTTAAACATACCTAAATTATCAGACAAGGAAGCAAAATCTATAGAAGGAGAAATTACTTATACTGAAGCTCTTAATACGTTAAAACATATGAAAAATAATAAAAGTCCAGGGTCTGATGGGTTTACAACAGAATTTTTTAAAGTCTTTTGGAAAGATTTAGGAGACTTTGTCGTACGTTCAATAAATTACGGGTATTCATTAGGCCAATTATCTATAACTCAAAGAGCAGGGATCATAACATGTATACCAAAGGGGGATAAAGATAGACAATTTTTAAATAACTGGAGGCCCATATCTCTCTTAAACGTGGTATATAAAATAGCATCTGGCTGTATAGCTAATAGGTTAAAACTGGTGCTAAGTAACTTAATTTCAGAAAACCAAACCGGATTTATAAGCGGGCGATATATTGGAGAAAATATAAGATTAATATACGATATAATGGAATATACAGAACGAAAAGATCTCCCTGGGATGTTGTTTTTGATCGATTTTCAAAAAGCATATGATAGTGTAGCCTGGCCGTTTTTATTTGAAGTTTTAAATTTCTTTAATTTTGGGGAAAGTATAAAAAAATGGATTAAAGTTTTCTACACAAATATCACTGCAGCAGTAATACAGAATAATTATTTATCTGATTTTTTTCCAATATCACGAGGGGTTAGACAAGGAGATCCAATTTCAAGCTATATCTTTTTACTATGTGCAGAAATATTATGTATTCTAGTCGAAAATAATAAGAGTATAAAGGGAATCACAATCGGTACCGAAGAATACAAAATATCTCAATTTGCAGATGATACCACTTTTATTTTAGACGGATCAAAGTCTTCTCTGGAAGAAACTTTAAAAGTTCTAGATTATTTTGCAAAAATTTCTGGTCTAGATATTAACGAATCTAAATGTAAATCTGTTTGGATAGGTTGTAAAAAGTTTTGTGGGGAAACTTTTAATCATAGGTATAAATTTGAATGTAACGCTGAATATTTTTCTTTGTTAGGTATAAATTTTTCAATAAACTTAGACGAAATAATAAATTTGAATTATGACAAAAGAATTAAGGAAATAGAATCAATCCTGAAAGTATGGTCTTCTAGGAATCTTACACCACTTGGAAGAATAACAATTATAAAAACACTTGTAATATCTAAACTTAATTATTTATTTTTGTCTCTCCCTAACCCCTGAAAAGACTATAAAGTATCTACACAGCTTATTTTTCAATTTTATATGGAATTCAAAGCCAGACAAAATTAAACGTTCAGTAATTATTCAAAACTATTTAAACGGGGGACTGAAAATGATTGACCTTGAAAGTTTCATAAAGGCAATAAAGTTAACATGGATTCGCAGAATAATATCACAAAAGTCTAAATTAATTAAATTAAAAAAACATGGGGATCACATCGAATAGTCTTATAACAAATACAATACCCAGTAAAGAAATCAACAATTTTTGGCAACAAGTTTTACAAATGTTCACTGAGCTAAATGAGATAAACGTTGTAAAACATGGTTTCAATATTTAAAATCTAGTATTTGGAATAATTCTGAGTTTACAATTGACAAGAAAATAGTATCTTCAAAACACTGGATACAACAAGGCGTTATATTTATAAGCGATCTAATGAAGAATAGTGATGAGTTTTATACTTTTGAGGAATTACAAAAAACGCATCATTTAAAATCTAATTTTTTAGAATATTTAGGAGTAATAAATAAAGTAAAATCAAATTCAAGAAAATTTCAAAAGCAAAATAATAAACTAATACGACCATTTATTCCACATGTCTTTGAAATTATTAAAAAATCAGAAAAAGGTAGCAAAGATATGTATAGTGTATTTCTCAAATCTAAAAGATGTAAAACAGAAGAATTAAATGGACAAGTGAATTTTATTTGACGAAAAAGAATGGAATAATACTAATTGTCTCCCTTTTTATACAACAAAAAACACGTATTTACAATGGTTTCAATACAGAATAAACAATAAATTACTCGCCACAAACAATTATTTGAAAAAGTTACAAATAAGATTAGATGACAAATGTACCTTCTGTAAAATATTTTGTGAAACAACTACTCATTTATTCTGGGAATGCCAAATTGTAAACGATTTTTGGATGAAATTAACAAAATTAATAAAAGCAAAATGTCAAATAGACCTATACATCAATGGAAAAGAAGCGATATTTGGAATTTTGAATTTTAACAAGGAAACAAAACCTATAATTTTTTGTATATTTTAATTAGAAATTATATTTTTAGAATAGCAATCGAAACAAATGAAATCGAAGAGTTTGAACAATTTTGGAGACCTTTTGGACAGCTGTTCTAGTTTTTTGTTTTTTACACCTCAACCCTGTCTTCTGTCAGCATCAATTACGTTATGTGCTACTTTTGAATTTTTATAAAATAATGCACTCAAATGTGCTACTTTTGAATGCATTGCTTTATAAAAAAAAGTCAGAGGTAGCAATGACAATTATACTACAATTATTACAAAAAAGTTTAATATTAAATTTCATATTAGAATAAATATTATTCGTTTATATTTGTATTATTTATTTCTGCATTATTGGCTATGTTGATATATCTATTGTTTTTGTATTTTGTGTTAAATAACAATATTGATTGTGATTGTTCTATGTCAATAAAAATATACATTACAAAAAAATATGTTTATAAAATAAAGATTGTTTTTATCAAAAGGTTGGTATTGTTGGGAGAACAGGAGCCGGGAAATCTTCACTAATGTCATCATTGTTCCGGTTGATTGAATCCGTTAACGGAGGAATATTTATTGATGAGATAAATATTTCGGAAATTGGATTGCATGATCTCAGATCCAAATTGACAATATTACCTCAGGTAAGTGCAAGATGTGTTCATTGGCGTCATCACTGTACCAGTTGACAGCCTGATAGATAGTTATTCATTATATAATATTCCAGTTTGCAAAATTTTGACAAGTAGTTTTTCGCAATTGTTATTGCAACGACCCATAATTGCAAAGAGGCCTTTTTCGTCTGTCAAAGTGTGTAAAAATGGAGAGGTCTACAAATCTAGAGTCACCAAAATAAATGCTCATCTTTTTGAGATTTTCAAAACGCTCTGGTTTGCATTCTTAGAACTATTTATCTAAAAAAAAGTTGAAATTAATTTCTCTTTGTCTTAGAACTTTGGGAAATCACAGTTTTTAACAATTTTTCTTCATTAATTAGACCGAGAAAAACAACAAATTGGTTAAAATTTATTATATTAACCCTAACATATAGTTATTTTGCTCCATTTCTATCTTTGAGAAAACTATAAGAAAAGTTTAATTATGGAACTGTGACATGTTATTTAAGAAAATATCCACAAAAAAACGAGTTAATAGGGTGAAAATGAGAACATTGTCAAAATAACTTTAAAGAAATAAAATTAATGCAGGAAATTCTGACCTCATCAGAAAATTACATATTATACCAGTTTTAATTTTACAGCACTAGACGGCCGTTTCGGAATACATTTCTTCATCAGTAGTACTTCAATCAACATTGTGAAACCAAATTGTTTTTCAAAATATTGAAAAGATACCCAAAGAGCCAAAATATTGTTTACCAGTTTAGCTAAGGAAATACTTTACATGAGGGAATTTACCTTAGTTTTGAGAAATTTCAAATTTTAACTAGCAGCAAATTTAGACAATAGTATATTTCTTATGTCATGTGCTGATTTTGAATGCATTATTTTGATAAAATTTCAAAATCAGCCCATGACACTTACAATAATACATAATTATTGCCTTCTGAGCTTGTGATATTGGAGTACATCCTCCATTTTGCTATATTAAGCAATTTTGCATGGCTTTCTGTATTGTTTTATCTAGGACCCTGTGTTATTTTCTGGATCACTGAGAAGTAATCTTGATCCATTTGATTCATATACAGACGGTGAAATATGGACAGCTCTGTCTCACGCACATCTAAAATCATTCATCAGTTGTGCAAAAGAAGACTTGCAGTTCGAATGTGGTGAAGGTGGAGAAAATCTGAGGTATTTTATCTAAAAAAGCAACATACTAATCCCTGTCCGAATCACAATCCAGAAGAAAAGTAAAATTTTTGGAACTGACAAGTTAGGTTAGACACGTGAACTTCCACTTCTACTAATATTAAATTGTTGCTAATTTATTTCAATTTTATCAATGCCCTCAAAAAGTTTTATGGGCGCTATTAAACATCGTTGATAAGTATGATGCCTAACTCTGAGCATCCGTTCACACTTTCCTCAGTCAAAAGCAAAAAAAAATTGAAATCTCTAACAAGGTTAGTCCTGCTTTTCGCAAAAATAGCTAAAAAATTTTGAGAGACCGAGCTAACCATAAGAAAAGATTGTAAAACTGGAATTTGGAACTTTAATTTTAATTTCAGTGTAGGACAAAGACAGTTGGTTTGTTTAGCAAGAGCATAAAACAAAGATTTTGATATTGGACGAAGCCACGGCAGCGGTTGACATGGAAACGGATGATCTGATACAAGAAACTATCCGTAGAGAATTTAAAGATTGCACAGTACTGACAGTCGCTCATAGAATTAATACAGTTCTAGATTATGACAAGTATGTGTATAAAATTATTGGGTTTTAAAGTGCCAAGGGTTCAAACTCTAGCAGAGTTGTGTGGATACAGACTCTTCATCAAAGGGTCATAGGTTCAACATCCAGTAGAGCTGCGTATGTCCTTTTAAAAAGAGATAAATGAGTTTTACTTTCCAGTAAAGAGTGTTTCACTTATAATGTCGAGACTTCATCGGTTATAGGTGAAGTAGCAGAAGTTACCTTTGCAGTTTGCTCAGGGCATCGGGTATTGAGAGTTAACTTTAACGTTCCATGCCTATCGTGATACGGTATATCGGTTTTAATGTGTCTTCGGAAGGGCTCCGTGGCTTTCATTTCTAAATGCCAAATCCTTTGGAAAGAACAGTCACTACTTGGTCAGACCTCGATCGCGATTCGAATCGACGATCTCTCACACACGATATACAATCTCATTACCAACTGAGCTGCTGTAGTGGTCAGTATGTGTACAGAGGTGTCAAAATATTTCTACCAGAACCGTCTTATTTTTGGTAGGTGCATCAGTGACCAAGTGGTCTTAAGCACACACTCAGTGACTCTCGTTGCCTACTATTTATTTAGCCTATTTCGGAGAACGCAAGATCGCAAATTATTTTATGAATTTTAATATGACATGTACAAATCAATGACTCTTTTACTTAAATGAGCCGATTCGTTACTAAAAATACCTGTTTCGGCTCCATCCTTGCTTCGTATATCATTTTATGCGACAAAATATAACTTGGGTGGGTGTTTACAATGGTAATTTGTTTTATGAAATGGCGGGGTTCTTTATGTTACGTAGTCATGACGAAAGAGTTGACTATTTACGTAGGTTAGTGCAGCTCAAGAACGGATTGATTTTTGCGTAACTGGGATGACCAAAATTGATTTAATAAAGAAATAAAGTGAACTACTTTTCTGCATTTTCAAACTTTTAAAAATCGACATAAATTCAAACTTTTAAACTCAACTCGACCTTTGTGCTACCCTTTATTGTACCCCTTGCGAACCTACGTAAATAATAAATTCTTCCGTCATTACGTCACACGAAAGACACCGCCATTTTGTCAAAATTTTTACCATTGTAAACACCCATCCAAAATACGTTTTGGTGTATTAAAGGAGTTATAATGCATGGATTAAATCGAAATTAGGATTGTTAGCAACGACTCGTCTTATGTAAGTAAATGATTAATTGATTTTTAACTGAGTCATTATAATCTTTGAAATATTTGCGTTGTTCCTTTATCTCCAGCAGAGTAAACGGACATTAGGTTAGAATCACTTTTGGACATTTAGTTTAAGTTTGAATATTTCATATATATATATATATATATATATATATATATATATATTGTATCGAAAGATAATCGCACAAAATGCTGATAATGTATCAAAAGTTATTCGTGTACCTGGAGTTCCGCGATGTACGAGATACTTCCCCTTTTCCGCCAAACGCCGCTTGCGTACGCGTTATGTACCCCTGCAGATTTACGAACACAGCTCTATGTACCTTCCTGCAAAACAAATCGTTACCTAATAAATTTATTTTACGACAATAGTTTTTAATTTTGTTTTAATGATTTTAATATTATCAATGTGTCTTTTTTCTTATTTGTAGAATAATGGTTTTGGATCAAGGATTGCTGGTGGAATTCGACAGTCCGAAAACACTATTAAGCGACCAACAGTCTATGTTTTACAAGATGGCTAAAGCTGCCAGTGCTGTATAATCAGATGCAGTACAGACCTATCGAAACTTTATCACTGGGCTAACGAAAAGGAGTCTAAATTTGGTTGCCTTTACCCTGTGGTCGAAAAGCTGACAAGAGAAATTGGCAGCTGCTGCTGAAAAGGTGTCAAAAAGGGCTAACGAAGGAACGAGATGGGCTGCTGATTCGGCAATAATTCTTTGGGTTTGGTGTTAAACTTTCGACAGGTCTGTACTGTACCTCATCGCCATTAGGTTTACAAATTATAAAATGTAAAAGCTTCCTTTGATACTAGCTTTGTAAGTCTGCGAAATGTTCTGACGAGGACTGAACGAAACAACTCTAGTCTGAAGTAAGAAAGAATTAGTGTTCTTGTTGGTAGTATAAAATACAGATATGTCGAAGGTTTGACACTCAGCTAACGAAAAGAAGTCAGAGCTCGGCTTTCAGCACTATGGTGGACCATGTGTCGAAAGTGAAAATGTTTTGTGACTTTATATATGACGTTAACTTCGAATGTTGTCCAGTTTTAATACAAATTGTACAAAACGTTTATATTTATGCAATGTATTTGAGATATTTACATGTATTTTACATTATGTTTCACAAAGTGAGAGTCGGCAATATTAAATGTAACTGTTGAAAGTTTATATGCTTTTTCTTCTTTGTTTTTTGTTATGGATTTTTTAATTTTTCGGAGGTAGGAGGTGTATGTTGATCTACGGTCCACTGTCTCATGAACCACAGCGTTTATCACTGCCTAGGTTCGAGAAACATTCTGTCGAATCCTATTGTGGGAAAAATTTGTGGGTTCGCAAGATCTGCGTTGTACTAGTCTTATACCCGCTTGCCAAAAGTCGCTTGTTTTTTTCCCTCTTTCAACATTTTGACGTTAAGTTCTTCGATGTTTTAAAAACAGGCTAATGGCCAATATTTCTGTAAATCTAATTAACCCTTTGACTGCCATGGTATTTAGACGAAGCACACTCAGAGTGACACTGCGATTTAAAAGCTATGCCGATGACGTCGACAAAATGACGAGTGACAATCCCTTTCTTAGGCGTCACGAGATTATTGTGTTAATTGGAATTCAGGTGCCCACTCCATACCGTAACAAGAGGCCCATGGGCCTGATACGCTCACCTGACAACTAATGGCTAGCTGATAGATTTAAAGAAAACATAAATACTAAACCCCAATGACTTTTTTCTTTAAATCATGATAACTGTTGTATCAATACCTACAACATTCTAATATACATGCCTATACAAAAAGTTTATAGTTTTCGAGATAATTAACCATTTCGGTATTGTTTCGCATATGTGACCTTGACCTTTAAACCCATAACCTTTTTCTATACATCAAAATGATTGTTGTATCAATATCTACAACATTCTAATATACATGCATATACAAAAAGTTTATAGTTTTCGAGATAATTAACCATTACGGTATTGTTTCGCATATGTGACCTTGACCTTTAAACCCATAACCTTTTTCTATACATCAAAATGATTGTTGTATCAATATCTACAACATTCTAATATACATGCATATACAAAAAGTTTATAGTTTTCGAGATAATTAACCATTACGGTATTGTTTCGCATCTGTGACCTTGACCTTTGAACCCATGACCTTTTTCTATACATCAAAATGATCGTTGTATCAATACTTACAACATTCTAATATACATGCCTATACAAAAAGTTTAGTTTTTGAGATAATTAACCATTTCGGTATTGTTTCGCATCTGTGACCTTGACCTTTGAACCTATGACCTTTTTCTATACATCAAAATGATTGTTGTATCAATACCTACAACATTCTAGTATACATGCCTATACAAAAAATTTATAGTTTTCGAGATAATTAACCATTTCGGTATTGTTTTACATCTGTGACCTTGACCTTTGAACCCATGACCTTTTTCTATACATCAAAATGATTGTGTATCAATACCTACAACATTCTAATATACATGCCTATACAAAAAGTTTATAGTTTTCGAGATAATTAACCATTTCAGTATTGTTTCGCATATGTGACCTTGACCTTTGAACCTATGACCTTTTTCTATACATCAAAATCATTGTTGTATCAATACCTACAACATTCTAATATACATGCCTATACAAAAATTTATAGTTTTCGAGATAATTAACCATTTTGGTATTGTTTCACATCTGTGACCTTGACCTTTGAACCCATGACCTTTTTCTATACATCAAAATGATCATTGTATCAATACCTACAACATTCTAATATACATGCCTATACAAAATGTTAATAGTTTTCGAGATAATTAACAATTTCTGTATTGTTTCGCATCTGTGACCTTGACCTTTGAACCCATGACCTTTTTCTATACATCAAAATGATCGTTGTATCAATACCTACAACATTCTAATATACATGCCTATACAAAAAGTTTATAGTTTTCGAGATAATTAACCATTTTGGTATTGTTTCGCATCTGTGACCTTGACCTTTGAACCCATGACCTTTTTCTATACATCAAAATGATCGTTGTATCAATACCTACAACATTCTAATATACATGCCTATACAAAATGTTTATAGTTTTCGAGATAATTAACCATTTGGGTATTGTTTCGCATCTGTGACCTTGACCTTTAAACCCATGACCTTAATCTATACATCAAATGATCGTTGTATCAATACCTACAACATTCTAATATACATGCCTATACAAAAGTTTATAGTTTTCAAGATAATTAACCATTTCGGTATTGTTTCACATCTGTGACCTTGACCTTTGAACCCATGACCTTTTTCTATACATCAAAATGATCGTTGTATCAATACCTACAACATTCTAATATACATGCCTATACAAAAAGTTTATAGTTTTCGAGATAATAATTATAATCAGAGGTAAAAAAAATTAGGTCACGACCTTCACAATTGACCTTGACCTCACTAACAAGAAGATGTCAAAACTGAAAACCCCATGTCATTATCTGGTCAAATAGTCAAGTTATAACAATTTGAAGCTATTTTACGATTTTTTCAAAATTAAACGCAAAAACGCGTAACCTATTTTTTATCCGAATTTCACAAAATGAACAAACTATAGGCTTAAGACCCTAGAGAAGCCAAATATCACATCAGATTTTTTCTCCAATCAGTACTTTCGGAGAAGAAGATTTTTAAGATTTTTGCAACCCCTAGGTCACCTTGACCTAGTTATGGTAGCCATGGCAACGCCACGAACAAATCTGAATTGCACCGGCCCATATATACTTCTGACAAAGTTTCATTAAAAACTGTCCAGTAGTTTCAGAGGAGAAGTCGAAAATAGGTGTTAACGACGCACACACGCACACACGCACACACGCACATACACACGCTGCGCTATGCCATAAGCTCACATGACCTTCGGTCAGGTGAGCTAAAAACGATACTGTTTTGTCATAATGTATTGGATTTTTGTTTAGTAATATATCTAAATTATCAATTGTAAATAAATACCTTATTCAACAAATGAATAAATAATAAAATAAAATGAATAAAATATAACCCTATGATTATTTTATAATTTATTGGTTATCTATTTATTTTTACCCATTCAAGTTGTTGAAAATCGAGTTACAACTTGTCGAAAGAAATTTTCTGGGAAAATGAAAATGAACGTAAATATGACGTTCGAACACGTCATGTCATTCTCATTCTCAAAACGGAACACATACTATCGTAACGCTATTTTTCATCATGCATTCGGCATCTGATGGAAGCTGAAAGCGACAATGACACGGAATTTTAGTCTGAGTTTACCACTGACAAGGAAGACGATGGTTCACATGAAGCAATGTTTTGGTTCCGGGTTCTTCCTCCAAAACAAGAACGTTTATCACACTTTGAAAAGAAACAGGACCAAGACATACACCGCCGAAGAAAGCCAAACAGGACCCAAGACATACACCGCCGAGGAAAGCCAAACAGGACCAAGACATACACCGCCGAAGAAAGCCAAACATGACCAAGACATACACCGCCAAGGGAAGCGAAACAGGACCAAGACATACACCGCCGAAGAAAGCCAAACATGACCAAGGCATACACCGCCGAGAAAAGCCAAACAGGAACAAGGCATACACCGCCAAGGGAAGCCAAACAGGACCAAGACATACACCGCCGAGGAAGCCATACATGACCAAGGCATGCACTGCAGAGGAAGGCCAAACAGGACCAAGACATACACCGCCAAGGAAACCCAAACAGGACCAAGACATACACCGCCGAGGGGGTTCAAACAGGACCAAGACATACACCACCGAGGAAAGCCAAACATGACCAAGACATACACCGCCGAGGGGTTCAAACAGGACCAAGACATACACCGCCGAGGGAAGCCAAACAGGACCAAGACATACACCGCTGAGGAAGGCCAAACAGGACCAAGACATACACCGCCGAGGGGGGTCAAACAGGACTAAGACATACACCGCCGAGGGAAGCCAAACAGGACCAAGACATACACCGCTGAGGAAGGCCAAACAGGACCAAGACATACACCGCAGAGGAAGGCCAAACAGGACCAAAACATACACCGCCGAGGAAGGCCAAACAGGACCAAGACATACACCGCAGAGGAAGGCCAAACAGGACCAAAACATACACCGCCGAGGGAAGCCAAATAGGACCAAGACATACACCGCTGAGGAAGGCCAAACAGGACCAAGACATACACCGCCGAGGAAGGCCAAACAGGACCAAGACATACACCGCCATACGAAGCCAGGCCCATTATGTATTTTTTATCTTTTCATGTCCTTAGAATTTCTACATAGAATTGTTTTCGAAACTAATAAGTAAGTAATTGTCCAAATAATTACAGTTAATTCCTATCCTTAGTCTATACTCCTTCAAAAGTTACCTTTTCCCCTAAATCTCAAAGAACTACCAGTATTTATGTTTTTAGCTTATGTTGGGGGGGGGGGGGGTATTATTGCCAATTGTAGCTGCTATCGATAACACGGTTTTACTCGCAAGACATTGTACAATCTTTAACTTTGTACATACATAAACATTTCTTTGCATAAAATGAAGCGTATGGTATAGGAAAACGTATAAGATCAAACATGACCCAAAATGAATGAAGTGATCAAGTGTTTAACAGACCTGCATTGTATCAGTCTAATGCCCGCACCCAAAATGAATGAAGTGTTTAAAGTGTTTAACAGATCTGCGTTGTACTAGTCTTATACCCACCCATGGCGATTTTTTTTAAATGTAGGTACATTTGAACTTATCAGAACTTTAAAGCGGCAGTGAAGTTTAGCGGTCAAGTTATTAACAGCTTTAAGGTTTCTGCAGGACTTCTACAAGGAGAACCTCTATCACCATTTCCATTTAGTTTGAACATTTACGATTTTGATTTTTTTTTATATGAAAATGGTTTCAAAGCCTTGGAGATTGGACCGCTTCAAATATTCCTGTTACTATACGCGGATGATAGAGTAATTTCCTCGGATTCTATCGAAGGTCTCCAAAAGCAGCTCAACACATTGTCATTATATTGCAGTAATTGAAATTTAAATGTGAATGTTAACAAAACGAAAGTTATGATATTTAGAAGTAAGGGTGGTTGAAGGCTCATTGAAAAGTGGTTTTAACAAGGTGAAGAGATTCAAACTGTTGATAGTTTTAGCTATTAAGGTTCAATGTCTTGTTGGCCATTTTAACATGAAAGCGATATACATGTATCACCTTACGCCCGAACAAAACATAATCATTGATGAAAGTTGATAGCTACACGTGGCCATTCCAGTATGATTCAATATATTCCTTCTGAATGCCCGTGGTTCCACTCTCCGAATTCAGATTCAGTTTATTCGGTTTTTGTATTGAAGACTTAGCGAAGGAACATCTTGCGACAAAAAACCAAACAATATTCCACATGTTGTACGAAATAGGGTCCAGCTACAAAAAAGTGCCTATCTGTTTCACGGTGACAGTGAAGTTGCGATTTTTTCCATAAAAAGTCATATTCTTTTTGCCTTATAAGGTCGAGACTTGTAAATAAAATACACTTGTATAAAAGAAATGATTCCTGCCTCGCCATTTGACAAGAAAAGGCGTGATTAAAGACTTCGTCAAATGACGTCAACAAACATTGCTCATTTGGCGTAAACGAGGGTAACGTCTGTTGCCTGGCGTAATATTCCAGGGAACACCGACTTTTTACATCCGGGTTCATTGTCAGATTTCAAAAGAGACTTACAGATCCAACTTGTCAACGTGGTCTTGTTGTAGAATAAACCCACAAAGCACAACAGCGCAACTAGACCATGAAAAATTTCCGAGACTTACAGATCCAACTTGTCAACGTGGTCTTGTTGTAGAATAAACCCACAAAGCACAACAGCGCAACTAGACCATGAAAAATTTCCGTTCGACATTGACAATAACGCTTGGAAATGATACAGGTTACAGACCTGTCCAAAGTTTAACACTGAGAAAGGGTCGAAGCTCGGCTGGTGAGTGGCCGAAAACTGCCAAGTGTTCGAAAAGAGACCGAAAGATTTATAAAAGATGCCGAAAGATTTATAAAAGATACCGAAAGATTTATAAAAGATGCCGAAAATGACACAACTAACGAGGGGCAACTGAGATGAGCTTCCGACTCAACACGAATGATTATTTCATTGTTAAACTTTCATCTGGTCTTCACTGTACTTTGCTAACTAATTATGCGATGACACAGTTCAAATACTTAAAAATAGAACTTGAGATAAATTTGAAAGATGGAGAGGCAAAATATGTAACCCATAAGTTGAAAATATGTGCACAGTGTATATCGTATACTATTGTTTTAATTCATCCAATTTTTTAAATGAATTTTATCTTTACGGTTTGTTTGTATTGTGATTTTGACATGGATTAGTACAGTGAAATCTGTCTATAAAGGCCATCCAAGGGAACCATTAAAAGTGGCCTTTATTTACAGGTGGCCTTTATATAAAGGTTCAAATAATATGAATAAAGAACAATTGGGATACAATTCTACTGGTCTTTATAAGCAGGTGATCCTTAAATAGTGGTGGCCTTTATACACATATTCAAATAATATGAATAAAGAACAATCGGGATACAATTCTACTGGTCTTTATAAGCAGGTGATCCTTAAATAGCGGTGGCCTTTAAGGACAGGTGGCCTTTATACACATATTCAAATAATATGAATAAAGAACAATTGGGATACAATTCTACTGGTCTTTATAAGCAGGTGATCCTTAAATAGAGGTGGCCTTCAGGGCAGGTTGAACTGTAAATTAAAAATATGTTATGTGACATGTATATATAAACACGATAAAATTATTTAGCCTTGTTCGCTAGTACAGACCAGTTGAAAGTTTAACACGAGTTCTGGCTTTTTTAAAAGTGGTCAAGGTAATTGCTAGAATCAATGCAAATTTTGGGAATTTCAAATATAAATATCGAGCTTCTTCTTGTAAAGAAATGCAAATTTATATAATCCAGATTGTAAATAATTTAAAAAGTCATGTAAATATTGTGTATATGCTAATCAATCAAAAACAAACATACTAATTCAAATCCTAATCACAATCCAGAAGCAAAGTAAAAACTTTGTAACTGACAAGTAAGGTTAAACACGTGAACTTCCACCAGGGAAGTGAGACCGGGTGCTCTGGGGGTAGGCACCTCCTGTTTAGTTAGCTACATCCTCCACGTGTGTAATAAAAATATTGTGGAAAGGAACATGGAAACATAGGACGTCAAATATACTAGTATCCAGGGTATTACTGGACACAGAGACATCAAACTTGTCAACAATACTGTGATGACGGCCATAAAACTTTTTGAGGGCCTTGATAAGCCTAGGCTTGCAATATTCCCAAGTCAACAATTTATTTGCAATTAGCCTACTTCGTTGTACAAAGTCCCTGTAGTGGGAACAAGCTCTACCATAGCGTATTAATTGGGAAACAAATACATCATAAGAAGGAGAAACAGGTATATTGCTGCATAGAAAAGGAAAGTCGACAATAGAAATTTTGAAGTCATCACGTTTGTCATAAAGTTTCAAATGTAGCCTTTCGTGGGCGTCATAATTGAGGTATAAGTCTAAATATGAAGCAGAACTTGAGGAATCAGTCGTGTCTTTTATTTTAAGCTCGCTAGGACAGATGACATTTACATAGTCTCCAAATTTTGGATTGTTAAGAGAAAGAACATCATCTATATATCTGTGTGTGGACAGTCTTCTTTCCAGATTTAACTACATGTAGGTTCTGCATAAATTCTGCTTGATAAGAATAAAGAAACAAAACAGCAAGCAATGGTGCAGTTTGTACCCATTGGTATACCGATTGTTTGCTGGAAAACACAACAAGTATGTTATCTATCAAAAACTACAACATTCTGTTGATGGTGTCTTCAGCATATTTTTGTTTGGAATCCGTATGATGCTTGACATAATAACCAGAATCCCTGTTCAACACCAGATATTTGTATCTTGGCTTACTGTTTTTGTGTAATGAAATATATTCTTACATTCAGTCATTTAGGATTCGGTAAAAAATTTATTAAATGTACCATGCGAACTTAGTTGTAATTAGTAATGATTCATAAAATGACATCTTCGTTGTCAAATCCTGTAAACATTGGTAATAAACAATTTTAACAGGATGAATATGATGTTATATTCTGTTGGTCATCTCCAGGTTGTTGGTAAACAAGCCAGATATATAAACCCTGGCACTACACACAACACACACACACACACACACACACACACACACACACTCTCTCTCTCTCTCTCTCTCTCTCTGACACACATATTTACTCAGACACACAGACAACAGGACTGAATACAGTTATTGAACCCGCAGTCCGAAGTTGTTGGAATACCACGACGGGGCACACACATCACTGAGCACACATCACAACATCAACATCTGTTCCAGGTTCTAATAAAGCTGGTATTTTTATAACCATCACGTCTTGGGTTGTTCACTGTTGTTTCGTTACATTTGTAAAAGAATGAAAGTGGTTATAATTTCTTTAAGAAGTTCTTTCAATTTTGAATGAGTGATAATGGTGTATAGTGTAGAAAAATCAAATACCTTTATACTTTTTACACGAGATAAAGTATTAGAACGTTAACTCGTATATGAAGCCCCCGTGTTAGCTATATTTCGACAACTGCTACCCCTCGACAGCTGTTCGGCAACTATAGGTCTCTGTATATCTGCCACTCTCGGAACAGTCGATCTCCCACTCATTTCGTTAATTCGGTGTTAAACTTTCGACAGGTCTGCACTCTTTATCGTGCTAAAATTAACATGATCAAGAAGAGAATCTTGACTGTATAAAACAGGTGGGTTGTATCGGGCGATACTGTACGCTTCATTTTATCTATTAGATTTTTTGCTTTTTTCTTCTTTTTTTTTTTGCTTTTAATTTTTAATACACTGTACATATTAGCTTAAATCAATCGGCAATCATTTCTGTAGATAATGTATAAATTAATTAATTTAAGCTAACATGTACATAAAAATCTTCTCAGTGACTAAATAAAATGCCACTATGGTCTTAAAATGGGCAATGTATCGATCTTAATATAATTATAAATGTAATTATGGAACATGCAAAGGTTTATGTCATTTGATAACCTGTTCTGCTTGTTATTCAACGAATTTTAAAATAAAATGAATAACCAAGTAAAAAAAACCAGACATGTTGCAATTACATAAGTTTTAAATGCTGCGTTCTAATTTATGACCTCTCTAAATTGAAAGTAATGTACGACATTTTGTCACGTGTTTCATGAGTTCCATTCGGGACTTCTCAGATTTTTCCATAGTACGTCCGAAAACACATTGTCCTTTCGGTTGTTTTGGAGATCTTGTCGGGGTGCAAAAATTATGACATGAGAAGGCAGTATTGGAACTTTATGCTGAAGTTAAAAGTACTGCAATAATGATGTCTGAACTTTGAGCCAAAATTTAATGAAATAGAAACAAAAATTGAAAGCTTAAAATGTCGTGGGAAGATTTTTGTGGAAACACATCTATTTGGGTAGGTATTTTTAGATTTTGCTTTATTTTACATTTTTTATACCCGGGCCAAGCTGGAGTTTGAGCACAGGTTTTGCAAAACAAGTATAAGATATCATTTGCCATAAATAGTCCCAATTTTACAATTTATGTAATGCTCTTTTGTTATTTTTTTTCTAACCCAATTTACCTCACCCCCACTCCCATCCCACCCATTTTCAACTGCATAGTGTGCAAAAGTTTTTAACTGGTCTAAATTTAGGACAAATTTAATGAATGCAATGTCAGTGAGGTACTAGTATTAATTAAAAAGAACAGCTTGTATGATGTCTCATAACCATAAATCATTTCGACTCGGACCAGGAACATTCAAATTTGTCTTAAAAAAATCCAGTAGCTTATTCAAATGTAACTTTTCTGGTGTTGCACAATTTTTCTTCTAAACTGATTATTTTTCTGATTGAAAAATCTTTATCCCTTATATTGACAGCTTTTATCCCTTACTTTGGCCTCTCAAATGTTCTAGATTTTCACCCCACATACTTATGTTGTAATGTGTACATTGTATACATATTTAAGTCAAATATTTCTTTTTCTGATAAAAGTATAAATTTGTAAATAAAAAGTTAAACATTTTACTTTATTTGTATAATTTTGTACACAACTGACACACTTTTTAAATAAAACTTGGTCACTTGAAAAACAAGGTACATTGACATAGTTAAACATACAGTTCATGTACATATTGGCCACTATTTTAATCATCAAAACCCATGACAGGGTTTGACACTAGTAGCCCATAGTGCTAGTACAGGGCTCTTTGCCACCCTTTTGTGAATTGGACTGGGGGGCTCTTGAAATTATGAAATGGCATCATACTGACCAAAATTGTGAAAAAGAAAAATACAATTAAATTGATAGAAAACTCAGATACTGTAATAAAGCAAAAATTTCCAAGATTGTGAAAACTGGCAAAGCGATTATGAAAACTGGCATAGTGATTGTGAAAACTGGCAAAGTGATGTGAAAACTGGCATAGTGATTGTGAAAACTGGCATAGTGATTGTGAAAACTGGCAAAGTGATGTGAAAACTGGCATAGTGATTGTGAAAACTGGCAAAGTGATTGTGAAAACTGGCAAAGTGATTGTGAAAACTACTGACAAAGTGATTGTGAAAACTGGCAAAGTGATTGTGAAAACTACTGACAAAGTGATTGTGAAAACTGGCAAAGTGATTGTGAAAACTGGCACAGTGATTGTGAAAACTGGCACAGTGATTGTGAAAACTGGCAAAGTGATTGTGAAAACTGGCAAAGTGATTGTGAAAACTGGCACAGTGATTGTGAAAAACCATAAAATTTTGAATTGTGAATGGGACAGAATATCAGCTCCAAAAAAACAACCCAGTGAGAGAGAGCCCTTTAGTAGTTGTTTGAATCACTAGCCCTGCTTTTGGGCCAGTGGTACGACTGGCAAAGCCCAAGATATTAAGGTTATCCTCCTCATATATTCTCTGAAGAACTATATAAATATAATACATTTATGTTATATGGGGAAATACTTGTCTGTAGCATTGTGACTCTATGAGCTATAGTACCTTAAAGTAACCCTGAGTGCACACTAGTACAAGGCATGAACCTGTTCTTGGATTAATCCTTAATAAACTTGATATTGTCACAGTGTGAATGGGGGTGGGGTATACATGTCTGCATCATTGTGACTCTGTGAGCTAGAACCTTAATTGCTCTGAGTGCACACTAATACAAGGCAACATTACGATTTCGGGAAAATTAACCATGTTTACAGTAGGTAATAATGCTGATGCCATGTTAAATAACATTACAAAAACATCATAGCCTTCTTTTTGCTATTTTTCAGGACGATATTTTACTGTTTAACAACACGTACCCACAGTTTACAGAATGCTTTATGAACACTCTACTGGTATGGGTACCTTGTGGAATTTTGTGGTTGTCATTACCAGTCTACCTCGGGTACCTTATCTGTAAAGATGGCGACATTCCATTACCCCTCAGCTGTCTCAATATATCTAAAACAGTGAGTATACAGATGGAACATTTTGTTACATGCTAAAGGGATTCCTTTTTATATGCCCATTTCTAGAAATGAAACATATATGGTAAGGGGTTGTCAATCCATCTCTCCATCTAGGGCTAGAACGATACACCTCTTTACGATACAATACGATACAATATGATAGGTATCACAATACATGATTCACAATACAATTGCTTTCAATACGATGCATGACTTTAAACATGATAATTTGTGACAGTTAAGAATCGCTAGGAATATCTAGGATGGTATAGAGTTATTGAATTTAGGAAACATTCATTTGTAATGTAGAAATTAAATGAGGTAAATGACAATGAACCTTATTTCTGTAAAGCATATTTCACAAAGCTCTTTATTTTTGTCATTGTCTTTAAAACAAAAGTTATATCTGTACAAACTGAACAAACTGGAGAACAGTAGCTTTTTTAGCTTGAACGGCAAGTCGATGTTGGTGTCCATTATATTTTTTTCTCGAGAATAAAAGACAAATTGGACTGAAACAAACCAAAATTCGGGAAACGTGATTGATAAACTGAATCAAACAAATAAATCCCAGTGAATTGTATTTTTGATGAATCATTCTAGCCCTGGTATTTCCATTCATAACAGTTTGTCTGGCCTACTCCCCTAGCATTGTTGAAGATATATTTGCTTAACGTGGTACACATGATTAACAAGATATGACATTTGTGTGCACCAGAAGAGGAGATAATTCTGCAAACTTCTTAAGAGTTGTGTCCCTTTGAATTTTTAATTATGTTTTTTTCTTCTCCAGTCTTAACTCTTCCCCCTCTGCTGATCAGAACAGGACATATAATAGACTAGAGCCTTTAGTTTAAAAAAATATTTTATTCACAAAAAACAATACAATGGTACAATAACATACATATACATGAAGAAAAGGATTCCAGAACAAGACCAAGGTCTTAACTAGACTAGAGCCTTTGTTATATGGTCTCCCTTTCACACAATATAATAGTTGAATATTTTGATAATTGTTTTACTTTGCCATCATTGCCATCTTTACTAACAGTTTTAATGGCAAAAATGTAAATGGGGGTGTCTTGCTGTACATAGTAGCATTTTTGTTTTGAAATGTGTAAGAATTTCAATGAAAAATGGAGTCTGTCAGGGATATGGTCAAGGAATTTTGAATGAGGTCAAGCATGAGAACAACGTCTGAAATAATTCAAAGTAAACAGCAGGGATTTACAGCCATTTTTAAGTGTGGGGGTCCCATATATACCTAATTTAGGAGAGCTCAAGGGGCACCTTTTGGGAAAAGGCCCTAAACTAAAAATTAGAAAAAAGTATCAACTTTTTTGCTCATTTTGGGGAAATTTCGACATCATGTCAGAAGTTGGTTTACTCATGACCTCGGGAAGCCTTTGATGTAGAAGCAGTATTTTCATCTTGCTTTGCAGATGTTGTTTTCAAATAATCTAGAAGCTTTTATTTGATTTTGCTGATCGGAGGGCTTTCACAACACTTACTTTCATTTTCATTTAAAAACAACACAATTTTTTAATCAGGGAATTTCCTCAGCCGATTTTGGGAAAAAATTAACGTTTTTTTCATTGGGAATGGGCCCGAATTTCGGCCCTAAATAGGCCGTTGATGAATTCCTGTCTTTACAATTCTTTTAAGTAATAATGATTACCAGTAGATAACATTGACTTTCTTTGTTTACTCACTTGTTGTTTTTTTTTTCAGTTTTTGAGTTTAGTTTTGTTTTTCCTGGCTGCTGTTGACCTAATTAAGTCAGTCAGTGACAAACAAGAAGGAGAAAATGCACAGACATTGACACCAGCATACTTCTCTGCTGTCTCAATTAAAGGTGCCAGCTTTGTAAGTATATTATAATATCCCCCAGTCCCCCCATTTCCTCATCATGTCCACAGTGGACTAATGAATAAGATATCAGTCTACAAATCCAGGGTCTCTCACTGCTGTGAGTTCGAGTCCCGCTCAGACCACATGTGGAAAAGTGAATTTTCCTTCTTGTTGGCCTTTACTGGTTCACCTGGTGTCGGTATAATGTAACTGGGGGAGTGGTACGCTTTTCTGCGGCATACTGACTTGGTGAGCTAGCACCTTAAAGTCTCTCTGAGTGCGCTCTGGTAAAAGGCAGACCATAAAAAAACACTCATACTTCACATGCATACAGGAACTTGTTCATAGAATAATCCATAGATATTAATAAATAGTTCTTGTCATGAATAGCTGAAAAATTGCTGAGGCGACTTTAAGCAACATTCAACCAACCAACCCATCCCTCATCTGCCAATGGAAAAGTCACTAACATGAGGTAATAAAATATGTTACAATCCAAGTATGAAGTTTATAGCGGCTAAGGTGGTCATGGCTTTGAAGAAAAATAGAAGCCATGTTGAAAGAACCAGAATCAACACTTTATTAGAAATTTACCAATTTAGTTTGAAATATAATTGTAGGTAGTTCATTTAATCTTACCATTACTCTTTATGATTTGATACATGTGACGTGTCCTTTCTATGCCAGTCTAAAATAAAACCAAGAAGTAAAACAACGGGATATTTTTGTACTTTGCTATCGCTTTCTTCCAAGATATCGAGCTTCTTTGCTATGAAATTATAAGATATGAGTACACCTGGAAATAGTGCGCCTGGTAAATGAGCGTGAAAGAAGTATATCTGTTTTATCGTGAGATATGTATTCTGAGACGGGTAATGCATTTGGTTATATATGCACATTTGGAATAAATTTTCGGAATACATTTCGGAATCTAGTAAACTATTGCGACGGGATGCATCTAATAATTTCTGCAATTTGGCGAACTGACCTCATGTTTACAATAAAAGTAGTTCGAGAAGTTTGCGTCCTACGATGTAAAATCATAACTTTTTATGAAATGAGCAGCAACGGCAGGTTGTTTAATTAATTCTTCGATCTACGGAAATTTAAATTTATTTTGAAGGTTATGATAACGTATTTTGATGTTGAGGCAATTGTGTCATATTTTAAAACTGTTTATCGATTAGATTTTACTTTCGTGAAAGGGAGATAATTCGTACAGTGTTGTGTGCAAATTTTAAATACAGTCGTTTTACCAGTTCCGAACAGGGTTTCATATAAGCGCTGCTGCAGACGTCATCCACAAGCAGAGGAAAAAAATTTATGTGGTGTAATTAATACAAATGTTTACTGATTCCAAAATATCGACACCTGTCCTCAAAAACACGTGGTAGTATGTTTTCTTGAAAAAAAGCATTTCCGTGATCACGATTTGTTTACATCATTAACTAGGGTCACCAACAATTTGCCGACCTGTCCTGCACATACATTTAGGAAGCGGTTGAAGTTTATATTATTTAAACAATTAATGCCCATACATTCAAGTAGAAGCAAATTGAGAAAGTTATTTTGCGATTTTTTTCCTTTAAATTGAACTGGATTGAAATTTTAGATTATTCGGTAGTAAAAATTCGGAACTGGTAAAACAACTGTACTTCACCATTAACATGAAACGGGAATATTGTGAGTGATAATCAGCAGTTAATTAAAACCCAGATTAACAGCAAATGATCCAGTTACATACAACCGCTAGAATGTACCCCCTCATAGTGACGGTAGGATCTGGAAAACTCTACTTTCTCTCTATCCGAAATGACAAAACGATCGGACACAACTTTTTTAAAATTTAATTACCGATTGTCTTGTTCATATATTTATGAAATTATTATTTTCTACCATTTAATTCAGCAATACATGGTTTGGTACATTGTTTATTTTTCCAAAAAAAAAAAAAAAAACCATCCGTTGGACTATGCATAGATCGACCCCCCCCCCCCCCCCCCCCCCCCCCCCCCCCAAATTTTCGGTTATATTCTGTCTTGGCAAGACAACACCATTTTCCCAACTACGCTGTACAACAGCACAGCAGTGCTATGTTTATTTTTTGTGTGTTATTTTTGTTATTTTTCATGTTTTTCCATGTTTTGTTGTGTTATTTTTCATGTTTTTCCATGTTTTGTTGTGTTATTTTGCATGTTTTTTGTTGTGATATTTTTCACGTTTTTTGGTGATATTTTTCACGTTTTTTGGTGATATTTTTCATGTTTTTGTGTGTGATATTTTCAGCTTCTGACAGCCATACTGATACAGTTAGAGAGGAAGGCAGGTTATATCACCTCTGGTATATTGTTTATATTTTATCTACTGTCCTTTGTGGCTTCCATTATACCATTGTATACCGACATTAAAAAAAATGTAAGTCAACTTTTTATGTAATCCTATCTTCTTGTCTTATCTCACTTGGTATGTTTCAATCGCTTGTAGTTGTAAGTGTCCTCTGTAGTGACTACAGGTGCCCCTTTTCAAACTCTATAGAGGTGTCTTTAGCCATACATGCCATATCTCACGCCGTGAGACAAAACCTCACAGATTTTTGTTTATATTTTTGAAACTCGGCGTTAGATCGATTTTTCACTGGAAATTGCTATATCGCCCTTTATTTTTTGCCAAACAAGCTACGCTCCAAACCGAGCTCCCGTGCGCCAAGACACGGGAGCTCGGTTTTGAGTCTTATACAAAAAGCTAGTATATACATTATATTATATGTATAAATTGTATATGGATAATTGTAGGTTGGAAAAATTTTCATTTGAACCCATGCACGGTATTGTTTGACATCCATGATTTAAAGCTAAAAAATTTTGAACATGGCTATAGATAACATTAATTTGTGTTTGCCATTTGCCATTTTGGTTGATGTTTTCATTAGTGACAGGGGATGCAACTCTAAATCCCTTTGGTATGAACTTCACAGACCCGGTATATTTGCCCATGCGTCTATGTACGGAATGGTACTGAGTTCATGTGATTAATTTTATTTCACTTTCATAGAAATTAGTCAGGTACAAGTCATATCTTATGAAGTTAACTTAGTAGACAGGGGACGCAACTCTATAATCCATCCGGTATGAGCCTCACAAACCCAGTATTTTTGTGTGTAGGGCTATGTACCGAATGATACTTGGTTGGTCATGCCATTTACTTTCATAGATTTTAGTCAGAGATAGAGTTATAGTAAGTTCTACAGTCAAAGCTGTTTATAAAGGCCACCCAAGGGATTGAGTAAAAGTGGCCTTTATGTGCAGGTGGCCTTTATATACAGGTTCAAATAATATGTATAAAGAACAATTGGCATACAATTCTACTGGTCTTTATAAGCAGGTGGCCCTTATATAGAGGTGGCCTTTAAGGCAAGTTGGACTGTATTTTATATGAAGTTTTTCACTATTTTATATTGTAGGTTTACGATGATGATATATTTAAGTTCAGTATTACCGTCATGTACTTTGGACTACTGTTTGTGCAGTTCATCTTACACTGCATTGCGGAATCACGATCCAGAAGAGGTTACTATGAAATGGGAAAGGTGAGTGCGTCAAAATAATTGTATTTGATATGTTTGAAAGACCACCACTGGGACCTGAGAATTAAGGCCTTTATAGACAGATAGTCTTTATGTAGAGATTTTTTTGGTCGAAATATCAAGCAAGTTTTAATGCACAGGTGATCTTTATATAGAGGTGCTTGTTAGAGCAGGGTTTAATGCATTCAGTGATTAGTGATGGATGGAATTGTTAAAATGGCAGTTGGTACAGTGCTTGCTTAGTATGTGGGAGGTTGTGGGTGTGTATCCCGTACTGGTCTGACCTAGACCTAATAGTATAGGAAGTGACTTTTCTTTCGCCAAACACTAGGTAGGGAAACTCACACAGTCTATCAGAAGAGAGGCCTTAAAACTTGATGTCCTGTGTCATGGCAGGTGTGATTTACCCTGCACATTAATTGCCCTAGGCACACTGCAAAGGTAAATAATTTATGCTGCTTACCTAAATCTGGTGATGTGAAATAATTTTGACTGGGATGTTAAGAAAAAGACGAGCTATTTTTAGCTCACCTGGCCAAAGGCCATGTGAGCTTATGGCATGGCGAGGCGTGCGTCCGTGCATGCGTCCGTGCGTGCGTGCGTGCGTCCGTGCGTCAGTAAACTTTAATCTTCTCCTCCAAAACTACTGGGCCAACTGAAACCAAATTTGCCATGGAAGGTCCTTGACAGAGTCTAACTATAGTTTGTTCAAATCATGGTGATCGAATATCCATGATGGCCACTGTTACTAAAAATAGACAAAACCTAAAAAAATCTTCTTCTCTTGAACCACTCATTGGAGGCAAAAACTGATGTGATATTTGGATTCTACATAGTCTTAACCTGTAAGTTTGTTCATTTCATAAAATTTGGTGTAAAAATAGGTTACGCATTTTTGCGTTTAATTTTGAAAAAATCGTAAAATATTTTTAAATTGCTATAACTTGACTATATGACCAGATAATGACATGGGGTTTTCAGTTTTGACATATTCTTGTAATTACCTTCAAAATGGAGTCAAGGTCAATTATGAAGGTCATGACCTAATTTTTTACTTTTCTAATATTATTTATTATCTCGAAAACTATAAACTTTTTGTATAGTCATGTATATTGGAATATTGTTGGTATTGATGTAACGATCATTTTGATATATAGATTAAGGTCATTGGTTCAAAGGACAAGGTCACAGATGCGAAAGAATACTGAAATGGTTCATTATCTTGAAAACTATGAACTTTTTGTTTAGGCATGTATATTAGAATGTTGTAGGTATTGATACTACAATCATTTTGATGTATAGAAAAAGGTCATGGGTTCAAAGGTCAAGGTCACAGTAGCAAAACAATACCAAAATCATTAATTATCTCGAAAACTATAAACTTTTTGTATAGGCATGTATATTGGAATGTTGTTGGTATTGATGTAACGATCATTTTGATATATAGATTAAGGTCATTGGTTCAAAGGTCAAGGTCACAGATGCGAAAGAAAACTTAAATGGTTCATTATCTTGAAAACTATGAACTTTTTGTATAAGAATATATATGAGAATATTGTAGGCATTAATACAACGATCATTTTGATATATAGAAAAAGGTCATGGGTCCAAAGGTCAAGGTCACAGTAGCAAATCAATACCAAAATGGTTCATTATCTTGAAAACTATAAACTTTTTGTATAGGCATGTATATTGGAATATTGTTAGTATTGATGTAAAGATCATTTTGATATTTCGATTAAGGTCATTGGTTCAAAGGTCAAGGTCACAGATGCGAAAGAATACTGAAATGTTTCATTATCTTGATAACTATGAACTTTTTGTATAGGCATGTATATTAGAATGTTGTAGGTATTGATACAACGATCATTTTGATGTATAGAAAAAGGTCATGGGTTCAAAGGTCAAGGTCAGAGATGCGAACAATACCAAAATGGTTCATTATCTTGAAAACTATAAACTTTTTGTATAGGCATGTATATTGGAATGTTGTTGGTATTGATGTAACGATCATTTTGATATATAGATTAAGGTCATTGGTTCAAAGGTCAAGGTCACGGATTCGAAAGAAAACTGAAATGGTTCATTATCTTGAAAACTATGAACTTTTTGTATAGGCATATATATTAGTATGTTGTAGGTATTTATGTAAAGATCATTTTGATATATAGATTAAGGTCATTGGTTCAAAGGTCAAGGTCACAGATGCGAAAGAATACTGAAATGTTTCATTATCTTGAAACTATGAACTTTTTGTATAGGCATGTATATTAGAATGTTGTAGGTATTGATACAACGATAATTTTCATGTATAGAAAAAGGTCATGGGTCTAAAGGTCAAGGTCACAGTAGCAAATCAATACTAAAATGGTTCATTATCGTGAAAACTATAAACTTTTTGTATAGGCATGTATATTGGAATATTGTAAGTATTGATGTAACGATCATTTTGATATATAGATTAAGGTCATTGGTTCAAAGTTCAAGGTCACAGATGCGAAAGAATACTGAAATGGTTCATTATCTTGAAAACTATGAACTTTTTGTATAGGCATGTATATTAGAATGTTGTAGGTATTGAGACTACGATCATTTTGATGTATAGAAAAAGATCATGGGTCAAAAGGTCAAGGTCACATTTGCAAATCAATACCAAAATGGTTCATTATCTCGAAAACTGAACTTTTTGTATGGGCATGTATATTAGAATATTGTTGGTATTGGTGCAATGATCATTTTAATATATAGATTATGGTCATTGGTTCGAAGGTCAAGGTCACAGAAGCAAGTAGCAAGTTTCACAAATATCTAAATATCCACATCAGAGTTATTGCTCCTTAAATGTAGTATTTATTGTGTTTTTGTGCTGTAAACAGCCCAGGTGAGCGGTACAGGCCCTATTGGGCCTCTTGTTTCCAATTATCTTTAGGTACCTTACCTTTTACAGTTTATTTAGCTCACCCACAGTACTGCAGAAGTATAAGTTCATAAACATATTAATTACATGATCTTTTAAATTACACAATTTTATTTATAATTTGGCTTATATAAATTTGCATTTCTGTAGATATGTTGAAGAAAATAGCTTGATTTTTAAGTTTGAAATTTTCATGGTCTTAAGTGGGTTAAATTCCCTAATTCTTGTCACTTTTTAAAAAAGTCAGAAAAAGACTTGTTAATTTATACTACCTATTGTACAAATATTTAATTTCGCGTGCATTTATTTTCATAATATAGCAAATTTAAACATCCGCTAGTTAAATTTTTCTGTTTTTTCGAAATATGCACTTTAACACAATAAGCATAATATAATTTTTGATTTTTATTAGCTCACCTGACCGAAGGTCATGTGAGCTTATGGCATAGCGCAGCGTGTGTATGTGCGTGCGTGCGTGTGTGCGTGCGTGTGCGTGCATGCGTGTGTGCGTCGTTAACACCTATTTTCGACTTCTCCTCTGAAACTAGTGGACAGTTTTTAATGAAACTTTGTCAGAAGTATATATGGGCCGGTGCAATTCAGATTTGTTTGTGGTATTGCTATGGCTACCATAACTAGGTCAAGGTGACTTAGGGGTTCAAAAATCTTAAAAAATCTTCTTCTCCGAAAGTACTGATTGGAGAAAAAATCTGATGTGATATTTGGCTTCTCTAGGGTCTTAAGCCTATAGTTTGTTCATTTTGTGAAATTCGGATAAAAAATAGGTTACGCGTTTTTGCGTTTAATTTTAAAAAAATCGTAAAATAGCTTCAAATTGTTATAACTTGACTATTTGACCAGATAATGACATGGGGTTTTCAGTTTTGACATCTTCTTGTTAGTATCTTCAAAATGAGGTCAAGGTTAATTGTGAAGGTTGTGACCTAATTTTTTTTACCTCTGATTATAATTATTATCTCGAAAACTATAAACTTTTTGTATAGGCATGTATATTAGAATGTTGTAGGTATCGATACAACGATCATTTTGATGTATAGAAAAAGGTCATGGGTTCAAAGGTCAAGGTCACAGATGCGAAACAATACGGAAATGGTTAATTATCTCGAAAACTATAAACATTTTGTATAGGCTTGTATATTTGAATGTTGTAGGTATTGATACAACGATCATTTTGATGTATAGAAAAAGGTCATGGGTTCAAAGGTCAAGGTCACAGATGCGAAACAATACCGAAATGGTTAATTATTTCGAAAACTCTAAACATTTTGTATAGGCTTGTATATTAGAATGTTGTAGGTATTGATACAACAATCATTTTGATGTATAGAAAAAGGTCATGGGTTCAAAGGTCAAGGTCACAGATGTGAAACAATACTGAAATGGTTAATTATCTCGAAATCTATAAACTTTTTGTATAGGCATGTATATTAGAATGTTGTAGGTATTGATACAATGATCAATTTGATGTATAGAAAAAGGGCATTGGTTGAAAGGTCAAGGTCACAGATGTGAAACAATACAGAAATGGTTAATTATCTCGAAAACTATAAACTTTTTGTATGGGCATGTATATTAAAATGTTGTAGGTATCGATACAACGATCATTTTGATGTATAGAAAAAGGTCATGGGTTCAAAGGTCAAGGTCACAGATGCGAAACAATACCGAAATTGTTAATTATCTCAAAAACTATAAACTTTTTGTATAGGCATGTATATTAGAATGTTGTAGGTATTGATACAACAATCACTTTGATATATAGAAAAACGTCATGGGTTCAAAGGTCAAGGTCACAGATGTGAAACAATACTGAAATGGTTAATTATCTTGAAAACTATAAACTTTTTGTATAGGCTTGTATATTAGAATGTTGAAGGTATTAATACAACGATCATTTTGATGTATAGAAAAAGGTCATGGGTTCAAAGGTCAAGGTCACAGATGCAAAACAATATGGAAATGGTTAATTATCTCGAAAACTATAAACTTTTTGTATAGGCATGTATATTAGAATGTTGTAGGTATCGATACAACGATCATTTTGATTATAGAAAAAGGTCATGGGTTCAAAGGTGAAAGTCACAGATGTGAAACAATACCGAAATGGTTAATTATCTCGAAAACTATAAACTTTTTGTATAGGCTTGTATATTAGAATGTTGTAGGTATTGATACAACAATCATTTTGATGTATAGAAAAAGGTCATGGGTTCAAAGGTCAAGGTCACAGATACAAAACAATACTGAAATGGTTAATTATCTCGAAAACTATAAACTTTTTGTATAGGCATGTATATTAGAATGTTGTAGGTATTGATACAATGGTCATTTAAATGTATAAAAAACGGTCATGGGTTCAAAGGTCAATGTCACAGATGTGAAACAATACTGAAAAGATCTTGAAAACTATAAACTTTTTGTATAGACATGTATATTAGAATGTTGTAGGTATTGATACAATGGTTATCATGATGTAAAGAAAAAAGTCATTGGGGTTTAGTATTTATGTTTTCTTTAAATCTATCAGCTAGCCATTAGTTATCAGGTGAGCGTATCAGGCCCATGGGCCTCTTGTTAAATTTCTCGCAAAACCAACGACAGCGAAATAAGCGAAAATTAGTATACAGCGAAAAATAAATATGTTTACAGTATTTCGTAGACGTACATTTGTGGGTTAGGGTATCCATGGAAACAAGAAAAATAAGGACACCACAGAATTTATTGGTTTCATACTAAAATACTTTGTTACGTATTGCAGGAACCATGTCCGGAAATTAAAGCCTCATTTTTATCAAGATTGACATTTTGGTGGATAAATGGGTATGTTCTTTATTACTAACAAAAAAGGATAAATTCAAATTTATTGTTATTTTTCACCTCTTTCTCTCTCTGTATCTCTGTCTCTCTCTTTCTTTCTCACTCTCTCATAGAATGCTTTATTAACATTTTTTCACGTTTCTTTCACTTGTCTCTCGCAGTCTTTCCTTCTCTCTCTCTCTCTCTCTCTCTCTCTCTATCTCTATCTCTCATAGAATGATTTATTGACATTTTTTCACTTGTCTCTCACATTCTCTCTCTCTCTCTCTCTCTCTCTCTCTCTCTCTCTCTCTCTCTCTCTCTCTCTCTCTCTCTCAAAGAATGCTTTGAAATTTGTATCCACTTTTTGGACAAGCTTGGTATTAAGTTATTGTTAATGTACATGATGTATTTACATTAAATTTAATCTAATGAACTGTCATATTTTTCAACAAAATATTCATTTCTGCAATAGAAATGTCTTCAAATCGAGATATTGTTTACACATTATCTGGTATTATCAGGGTTAGCAGAACATTTAAAAGAGGTGTTGTATGCCTGTCTAGAGGAATTGAAAACACACAAAATCAGCTAAATGCTTTATTACCATTTACATAGATTATTACTTACTTACTGCCCATTTCTCCCTCTGGCATGTGGGGCAGCAACGAAGTCTTTTTGTGAATCCTTTATTTCTGCTTCCACAGTGCACCTCCATGTAATCTTTGGTCTTGCTCTACACTTTTTACCCTCAGATGTCCAGTGTAAGGCAGATAGAAGATTATGTAATAATATATCTTGTTAAATATTGTTTTGTGATATTTTTTAGATTGGTGATCCAAGGGTATAAGAAGGATTTAGAAGAAGAAGACATTTGGGCGTTGAATCCAAGAGATAACAGTGACACTGTTGTGCCAAAATTCGAAGAAGCTTGGACAAAGGAAGTTAAGAAACATAAACAAATCGCGTAAGTTAGAAATAATACAGTAAAACCTCATTGTAATGGTCCTTGATAACTTTGCCACCTCGCTTATCACCACACTATTTTGAAGTCCCTAAATCCATTTTGTTTATGTTTTTCTTTATGAATCTCCCTCAATTTATTGCCGAACCCCTTTATAATGCCAAAATTTGACTGAACAAATGTGGTGGCAATGAATCGAGGTGTTACTGTAATGTCCCTTCAGTTTTCATTCTAGGACATGCCATTGTGACATTTATCAGAAACGGTTACAAACTATCCTTGTCTCAGTTTTCTCTTACTATATCTGTTGTCCCTTGAAAACAACGCCCCCACTTTTTGTCTGGTAGGGGCCCTTTTGGCCACACTTGATTAATTTCTAGAATGAGCACTGGTCCCTTGCCGCATATTACCGCTATCATTGTTGTCATGTTCATCATGGGGAATTTTTTGATGGTGTGGTTTATGTCCCAGTTATGCTTATTTCAAAGTGGTCAGTTCTAGAAAGCTTAAGAACTTGTGCCCCATGCTATAGTGATTATGACTTATTAATAAATCTCCTTACACATTGAACCACTGCGGTAGCTCAGTTTATAGAATGCTCGCTCAGTAAGTGGGAGGTCGTGGGTTCGATCCCCGGCCAGGTCTGACCCAAGACTTGAAAGTGGGTAGTGACTGTTCTTTCGCCGAACACTCTGCATTACAAAATGAAAGTCACAGTTCTTTCAGATGGGAACTTAAATTAAATGAGGTCTTGTGTCACGATGGGCTTGGCATGCTAAAGAACCCAGTTGTGTAATGCCATCAGCCCAACACACAGGCAAAGTTTCTGCACCTTTGCCTATAGCTGATGACATCTCAATTTAAGTGAAATATTTTTTACTGGAGTGTTAAACACCATTACTCAACTCAACCCCTTACATATTTACCTGAGCTCACTGAAATTTTCAATACACATGTATTTGTAGTTCCTTCCACCATACCTATAGCTGGTGACATCTTTATTTATGTAAAATACAGTTAAAAAGCCTGTATTTGGAACTTGGGTCTGTGCTTGTGGTCCACTCTTTGTTGTTATTGCTCATTCTACCATCCAGTTTGACCTTGGTGCTCTCGACGGAGTGCCTCAGGTGGCAGGAATGTGTAATTAAGTTTTAAAATTTCTACTAAACAAGAAACAGTATTGATATTATAGTATAATGCTAGTAATTCTCATTTAATATCGTAGAGAAATGGAAGCCCTTTATCACAAGAAAACAACCATAAGGAGAACGCATGTTCAGGATACAGAAAAAACGCCTTTACTACGACAGTCACCAATCACAGGAGATCAAATCGCATTCAAGGGAGGTAAATCTAGTGCCAAGGACCAGAAGAGTAAAGCATCATTATTCAGAGTACTGAATAAGGTCTATGGTCCAGTTATACTAAAGGCCTGGGGCTGTAAATTTTTCTATGACTTGCTACAGTTTGTGAGTCCAACGTTACTCAAGTGAGTACCAATATTAGATACACAGCAGTATTCATTCGCGAGAGGGTACCATGGGACCAATCATCATTTTTGTCCCAAATTAACCCGTTGTTGAGGCCGTATTGGGCTGTAAATAACGTTATATGAATGCAAAAATATTAATGTTATGGTGCTTTAGAAGAAAGTTTTTGAAAATGCAGGGATTTTTCTGGGTATCCACAGGGTCCTGTAAAGGGACCCATTCCCAATGCAAAAAACATACATTTTTCCCAATTCTGTAGTGAAAAATTCCCAATTAGCTATGTTTATCAATTTTTTAAGAGAAATAATTTCACAAGATCATCAACATCATATTTGGAGGATATCTCGTTCTGATATCGATTTCAATCTATATTAACCCACATTTTGCTGGATGATTTATATAGAGACAAAAGAGACAGCACTATTTTGCTGTGAACACCGATATAATTTGTTCAATTACCAGTATTCTAGTGGTCTAGAATTTCTAATATGTTGTTGTAATTTTTTCCCAAAATTACATTGTTGTGGAGAATTTTCCCAATTTCATCCCAAGGTCCTTTTCCCAAAAGGTCAGAAAAATCCCTGAAATGATCCCTTCTGAGTAATCCTAGATTGAACACTGTATAGTAAAAACACACACACACACACACACACACACACACACACACACACACACACACACACACACACATATATATATATATATATATTCATACATATAAAGGCTTCTAATGGCACCTAAGAAATAAAATCAAACCTGTCTATAAAGCTATAAAGGCCACCCAAGGGAACCAGTAAAAATGGCCTTTATGGGCAGGTGGCTTTTATATACAGGTTCAAATAATATGAATAAAAACAATTTGGATGCAATTTTACTGGCCTTTAAAAGCAGGTGGTCCTCATATAGAGGTAGCCTTTAAGGCAGGTTGGACTGTAAAGCTCTTATATAGACAGTGGACTTCAGGGATGCAAAATTATGTTGTGTAATGGAAGGTCAAGGATCTTTTACCTTTATTTTTTGCAGGTCCAACCTAAAGTTTTTAAAGCCCAATATCAAAATTAAAAGATCTATGTGCAATTATGTTATCATATAAAAATGTAGGATTATCTTAGTGAAAAACAACAAGTGCATTGTACTTTTAGAGTTTAAATATCAAGGATTCCAATGTAAAATCAGTAGGTCATAGTCCTGGGACCAAGGAATTTTGAACCCCTGGTCTCTCTGCAGAGATACAGTAAAATCTGTATAAAAAGACCACTAATAGGACCAAGAACAAACACCAGAATAATTCAAATGACAGGGTTAGCTTTGCTGTTTGCCAATTTAGCCCTTTGCATTGCTAATTTTTATAATTTCTGGTTCCAAAAATTAGCTTTTGGTTAATATTTTGCTCCAAAATTTTTATCAATTTCATTATTAAGTAGACGGAAATCACTCATTATGATTTCTTATTTTTTAAACAAGTGTTACAAAATGTCAATCAAGAACAATCTATACAGCAGATCAGACATTTATGGCTCCTAAATTACAAAATTAAATAATTTTTTTAATCCAACTTTTTGAAAGCTAACCTTAAACCTGAATGAAAGTGTTATGTATATTCCAGTGCGTTTTTATTGTGGTCTTGCTTCAGATTACATTAATACAATTTCTGATTGCTTCCAGCACGTAAGGAACTTTGATTATTTTAATTCATTTAGTGTACCAGAAGAGTTTAAATGGGAGGGTTATGTATATGCCAATGCATGGTCTTGCTTCAGATTACATTAATACAATTTCTGATTGCTTCCAGCACGTAAGGAACTTTGATTATTTTAATTCATTTAGTGTACCAGAAGAGTTTAAATGGGAGGGTTATGTATATGCCAATGCATGGTCTTGCTTCAGATTACATTAATACAATTTCTGATTGCTTCCAGCACGTAAGGAACTTTGATTATTTTAATTCATTTAGTGTACCAGAAGAGTTTAAATGGGAGGGTTATGTATATGCCAATCAGGGCTTCGGAAATTTCGGTCCGGCCCGTCGGATATTTTGGACAAGCAAAAAAAAAAAAAAAAAAGGCCGTCGGCACAGGGCTGTCTGTCTATGCGTGCAGTGCATGTTGTGGATTATTTTATTTTGACAAACAAACCAACCTATTTTTTTGAGCTACCGCGATTGCCATTTTTAATCCATGTGCGTTGTTACAAGACTAAGACGTTTACTGCTTTTCTAAGCTTCCGCGATGCTGTTATTATCAGTATTCGTTACTGTCCACGATGCTTGATATTGCACGTCTGCCATATTGTTTTCTAACAATCGAGAAATTTCGTATTCCGAAGATACGCTAATTGTAATTAGAACATTATCGCGAGAGGTAAATTAGGAATTCAGGTATCACGAATCACGATATAACGGGAACTGCTTGACGAGGTTCCAATATATTTATGTGAATGAAAGATATTAATGCCGAAACTTTTATTAAAATAAAATTTAATCGCGTTTCTTTATTTATTAATAAAGAAACAGTCACAAAGCGCGTAGTAGGTAATTTTCAACACCCCGCGTGGAACCTCTTTGATGACAAACCGTCACCCTTGACCGACACTCGTTATGGCTTCCGTAATAAACACAGTTACGACCATGCACTTATTTTTAAACAAACACACGTTTAAAGAAAGTTATAATGATTCGGACTGGGAAACAAAAGAAAAAGACACGCGGCACGCGACTACTTAAGTCCACAGGTATTTACAGATTAATAAACAATCACCTGATTATTAGATCTTACTGTTGTTGACAGGTAAACGCGTGGTAAGGACAATACACTTAGTGAAGTCAGGTAGAGTTAAAAAGACCGACAGACAGACTAGCGGTAGTTTACTTTTGTCGGACCGAAACTGATTTGTCCGTTTAATATTTCTGTTGTAAAATTGAAAATGTCCGAAAACAAAAAATGTCCGACTGGCGATTTTTCACGTCGGTCAAAATAATTTTTTGTCGGACATGTCCGGCAAATATGACCATTTCCGGACCTCTGATGCCAATGCATGGTCTTACTTTAGATGACTTTACAATCGCTTTCAGCACTTTCAGGACTTTGATTATTTTTTTTCTTAGTTTGTTATATTTTTAAAATTCATTTAGTGTGCTGATTGGATATGTAGAGGCTAAGAAAAATGAACCAGAAGAGTTTAAATGGAAAGGTTACGTATATGCCAGTGCCTTCTTCGTTGTGGCTTTACTTCAGTCAACATTCATGCACCAAAACTTTCACATTGGTATGACCTTGGGAATGAGGATTAGGTCTGCTCTTATTTCAGCTGTGTACAATAAGGTAGATTTTTATATTGGTCTTTTCAAAGGCTTTTGAGCAATAATTGATTGGGCTGAGATTTTTTTAAGATGTCCCATACCCATAGACGACCCCAGCCTGAGATTATTTCAAGTTGCCCCATAGACGAAGCTCACCTGAGATTTTTTTATTAAGTGATCTAACTGATTTGTATGCTAGTTTATGGAAAACCTAAAAGATATGATGCTATTAAATGAAGTTGTTTAAAATTACTTGGATAAGACAAAATTGAACATTATTCCAAAATTTTGAAAAACATAGATACATTTATTTAATTTAAAAAAGTTCCTGGGTTAGTTTTATAAATTGACTACATTACATGCATTAATGTTTTCCTGGAGAAACAGTATTATTGCAGAAATTTGCGATATAAATGTTTTCCAAAACGTTCCACACACACACAAACATTAAAAAGGTCTTGATCAAGTGGTGCACTGGCAAAATTCAATGAAGATGCATTGGTAACCATAGTTTTTGGATTGAATGTTGCTTAACGTCCCATCAGCAATTTTTTTCAGTTATCCGCCACTAGAACTACTTTATTTATCTCTATGGATTAATCTAGGAACAAGTTCCTGTTTGCATGTGAAGTGTTAGTGTGTTTTATGGTCTGCTTTGTACCAGCACACACTAAGGTCGACTTTAAAGTGCTAGCTCACCGACAAGCATACCACTTCCCCAGTCACATTATACTGACACCAGATTAACCAGTACTTTTGCCTGCCATAGAATCATGTTATAATTTTCATTATAATACAGGCACTGACAATGAACAGTGAAGCCAGAAAAACGTCTACCGTCGGGGAGATCGTAAATCTGATGTCTGTGGATTGTCAGCGTATGCAGGATGTTACCGGATATTTCTGGATGTTGTGGTCTGCTCCACTACAGATTGGTCTAGCTACCTGGTTGCTATGGAATCAGTTAGGAGCTTCTGTCTTAGCAGGTAATAATAGCCTCACTTTCAATTTTGAGCTTTTTATTGATAGATGTTTGACCCTCATGAAGTTTATTTGCAACATTCAACAAAAAGTATTTACCGTAATCATTCTATGTGTTGGGCCCCCTCTATATTTCATACCGTAATCATTCTATGTGTTGGGCCCCATCTATATTTCATACCGTAATCATTCTATGTGTTGGGCCCCCTCTATATTTCATACCGTAATCATTCTATGTCTTGGGCCTCCTCTATATTTCATACCGTAATCATTCTATGTGTTGGGCCCTCTCTATATTTCATACCGTAATCATTCTATGTGTTGGGCCCCCTCTATATTTCCAGACACTCTTATTTTGAAATCTCAATAATTTTCAAATTTTCTCTAATTTGGACAGACATTTTTTGTCTCTAAATTTGGACACAGTTTTGATGAAATCCACCCAGTACATGTGATTTTTCTCTAATTTTGGACAACAATTTTTCTTCTTCTAAATTTAGACATGATTTTGATGAAATTCACTCAAAACATGTGATAAATATTGCTTATAATAAATGTTGAACAAAAACAAGAAGTGTTGTTGTTTTGTTGTGATGATATACATGTACATTAATGTTGTCCATTTGTTCTTCGCGTCTGACCCAAGACTTAAAAGTGGGTAGTGACTGTTCTTTCACCAAGCACTCGGCATTACGAAATGAAAGTCACGGTTCTTTTGGATGGGAACTTAAAATAAACGAGATCCCGTGTCTTGGTAGGCTTAGCACGATAAAGATACCTGCTGTAAAATGCCATCAGCGCAACGCACAGGCAAAATTTCTGCACCTTCCCCTATAGCTGGCGACGTCTCGATATAAGTGAAATATTCTTGACTGGGACGTTAAACACCATTACTCACTCACTCACTCATTTGTTCTTCCTTTGGTACATTTGAAGTGGTTATATTAGTATTACTGGCATGTTCGACATGTTCCATTAATAATTAATGAAGCTACTGCAGCATAATGATGATGTTTTATGCCCAAGTCAAAAGTATTTCACTTATATCATACCTAAAAGTCAGTTCAGATATAGTGGTGAAAATTGTCTGCTTTCAGCAAGTCAAGTGTAAGTGCTTGCTTTAGATTGCTTCAGTCACCGAAGCCCCTTAATTACCCAGAGATTGTTGACAACATAGATAAATAAAAACGATAATTACTGTCCCACTCTTACTGAAAGCTTCATATCTCTTTATTTCTGTAATAAGTGTTAAGTGTTACTGTTTTAATGAATTTCTTTTAATCATTTCAAGACAGTAAAAAGGGATAAGCTGATGTTGATATGTTCAGTACTTTCAGTACTTTGATTTATAAATTTTTTTGTTCACAGGTCTTGGTGTGATGATATTGCTTATCCCTTTAAATGCATTCATCTCAATTAGACAGAGAAAACTACAGGTGGCTTTGATGAGGTTAAAAGATTCTAGAATGAAGTTGATCAGTGAAGTCCTTAATGGCATAAAGGTAACAACAACTGTAACAGATAAGGGATAAAAATGAATTCTTGTAATTGTAGTGGGGAGTAATGTTGCTTTACATCCTAGTATAGAGTCTTTCACTTGTATTTGCATATTGAGATGCCCAGTTGTCCGATGGTAGAGAAAAAAAGTTCCTCAAAATAACCACTGACATTTGGCAAGTGAATTGGCTACTTTCTTATATAATAATCTGCCTAAGTGGAATTCAGACCTAGAGGCACTGAAACCTGCAAGCAAATGGACCATTTGGTTACCGTGGTGTTTATATAAAAATCTAAAGAATGTAATGGACAATGGAGTTAAATGTTGTTTTGCATCCCAGAGAAGAGTTTTCAATGATACTGATATGGCAACATCAGGAATGGTTAAGAAAAGCCAAATTTCCCTAAGGCATCCTTCAGCTTTTGGCAAATGAACTGACAAACTTTCTCACACTAGGAGCTTCCTTAGTGGGATTCAAAACTAGACTGTGGTGGGCACTTAGCAACCCAAGCCCTGTATAATGCAGATAGTATTTAGCACCTAACTACTAATCAGAACAATTCATTCACAAGGCATTTACTTGGGGTGGGGGGTAGGGTGTGTGGGTGTGGGAGGGCAATTTAAAGACATTTGCTTTCTCATTTTATATCTAGTGTTAATTTTGGGATGTGCTATGCCTCCATGTACAGAAGCACTTTCACTGGGGGAAAAGCAATCAAGGCTCAAACCTGGGATGTTTTTAATGCTAGCGGGATGCTCTAACGACTGACCTACCCGCCACCTATGGAGCTCAGTCCACCACACAATATAGATGAATAAATTGAACAGGTGAGCTACAATGGAAATTGTATGGCCTTTTATGACATGTTTAATTTCAATATTATGTATGTTACATGGGAGATGTCTATTTTATTTTTCAGGTTTTGAAACTTTATGCCTGGGAACCATCATTCCAGAAAAAGATCACAGCGATCAGAAATAAAGAACTTAATATTCTCAAGAAATATGCCTACCTTGGAGCTTTTAGTTCTTTCTCATTTACATGTGCTCCATTTCTAGTAAGTACATTAAATTTTACAGGGTGTTTTCAAAACCATGACCTCAATTTCATTGCTTATAACTTGTCTTTAAGATTTCACAGTTTCATTAAAAACTATGTATTGGCAATGTGACTGAAATTTCTTGTAATTGCAGACACTACTTTTAGGAGGGTTGAAGGGTGGATTTTTGGTTTTTGAGCAAATATTGTTTTCTAAAACGTCCAACACAAACATTAAGGGGTATTGATCACATGATAAGGCGGGGAACCCCATCATATTGTAATTTTAAGATACTGTAAAAATATCAACATATAGAATTTTAAATTTTTAAAATTCTTTTTGTAAGATATTAGACTATTTTAAACTACAGTTAAACCTGCCTTAAAGACCAACTCTATATAAGGACCACCTGCTCATAAAGGCCAGTAGAATTGTGTACTAATTGTTCTTTATTCATATTATTTGAACCTGTATATAAAAACAATCTGGCCATAGTAGCCACTTTTGCTGGTTCCATTCAATGGCCTTTATAGACAGGTTTGACTATACTGTTATGAAATATTTTCAGTGATGTTGTTTATATTTTCAGGTAACCTTGGCAACGTTTGCTACATATGTGTTAGTGTCTACCAGCCATTATTTAGATGCACAGAAAGCGTTTGTTTCACTATCACTCTTCAATATTTTACGATTCCCGATCAACCTGTTGCCAATGATAATATCTTATGTCATACAGGTAAAATCAAATACATGTGGCTCATGAACTTTGGTGGTTTATCAAGCCGCCACTTCATTAACTTACTAGGTAGTGTTTTAAAATTTAGTTTCCACCATATACAGTATAACTTCGATGGCACAGGCCAATAGCTATGAAGCATTATTTCACGAAACTTGGTACAAAAAAAAAACAACATTGATAGATGGGCATATCGTTAACCTGTGTTGGTTTGTTTATTTTCCTTGGAGTTATTGCCCTTTGAACATAAGTGCAAACACAAAAAAACACATAAACACAAAAAGCACCCGCTGGTGGTGGATCCTTATTCACCAAAATTGCTTGTTTTTTCATATATTCAATCAAATATATAGAAACATTTTACAAAACAATACTATAATTTGTAGTTGGGCAAGACAAAATTTCACTCACACACAACCACACCCACCAACATCTACAGGTCCAGATAATACCTTGCACAGCTCTTTCAGTAAATTTTGAAGTAGAAGACAAACTTTCTAAAGTAGGCAGTAATACCTACAGTCCAGCCTGCCTTAAAAGCCACCTCTATGTAAGTGACACCTGCTTATAAAGGCCAGTAGAATATAACCCATTACAGTCAGCTTTTGCTTTTGTTTATAGGCTCAAGTCTCGATAACAAGAATTTCCAAATTTTTAAAGAATGGTGATCTAGATGTCAACAATGTTCAGCATGATGAGGACACAGATAGTGCCCTTGTTATAAAGAACGGTGTATTCAGCTGGGATGACAATTTACAACCAGCTTTAAGGGAGTATGTTAATTATAATTTTCATCCAAAAGATTCTTTAGTTTCGTTGTCTAAAATATGCCAAGGGACATAGAGCACATCTAAGTTTGGGGGGGGGGGGGGGGGGGGGGGGGGGGGGGCAGACTATTTTAGTGCCAAAGTCATGGAAAATCGAGGGGGGGGGGAGAGGAGGTTTGAGGTATGTTTCCATAAAATTGTTTTATATAAATATAGAAAATTATGGCTGGTCAGGAGGTTTATAAAGTTTAATTTCATGTATGTAAACAGTTTGCTTGTATGCCAATACAGCATGTGCGAGACATTTCTAGTCTTCACTTTTCAAGGTCAGATTAAGAGCTGTTAGTATTTTTTACCCCAGGAAAACTACGTTTATTCGGTAACAGGGGTTTCTCTCTCCCTGATATGAATGGGGCCTGGACACTTGCAATTGTGAAAAAGCAACATAATGGCCAAAATTGTGAAAAAGTAAACTATAAATAGACTGGTTTTAAAGCTGACATTTCGAAGATTGTGAATATTGGCAAAGTAATTGTAAAATAAAAACCATACGATTTTGAAATGTAAATGGGTCAGAATATCTGCCCTAAGAGCCCTGGGTAATAATTTGAGGTAAATAAAACTGTTGTACATAATGGATTTGAGTAGACTGTTGGTAAATTGGTGCAGTCTAAAGAGTAAATTAGTTAGCTAACTAAATATTTGGTATATTTCAGCATTAATTTGGACATTCCGCAGGGAAAGTTGATAGCTGTAGTTGGACAGGTAGGATCAGGAAAATCGTCTTTGATCTCAGCATTTCTGGGTGAGATGGACAAACTACAGGGAAAAGTCAATGTAAAGGTATGTATCAGGCTATGGATAAGGTCTCAGGTGAGCAGTTAACCTTGTAGGGCCCTTGTTTCAGAAAGGTAGAAGTTAATGGTTTGGAATATCTAAAGTCGTGTGCAATGTACCGTGGATAACCCTCTAATTGGCAAGTGGACACGCCTTGTCACCTTCATGGTGTACTTGGCCATATGATTTAAGATACACGTGTATGGAGTGTCATTTCTTCATTACTAATGACATGTATCTTATACATGTACAATAAAAACTAATAATTGTACTTGTCATTGATAACTTTGTCGGTTTGCATCTTAGTACACTATTTTGCAGTTCTTAAATCTATTGCTGCCGATCGGACCAACTTTATAGACAGATGGTAGACATGATACATGTTGATGTTCTCTTTGGTTGTCATGACGTCAAGGTCAAAAGTCAGGATTATTACCTGAAAGCTTTTAGAAAGGTCCTATAATGGTTGACATCACAATATCGTTGATAAGTATGATGTCTCTGTTTCTAAAATTACCCTGAATATACATGTATTATACGTTCCATAGTTCTATGTTCCTTTCACTCTGGGTTTGAAGGTCTTTGTTCAATATGTAGCTTTCTAATTTAGTTTAACAAACATTATAAAATTTTTGTGTAAATTATTCAATAAATGTTCCCCACAAATGTTAGGAGTTACCATGTAGGGGTATGCAGTATTACCGGTACACCGATAAATTGCGGTATGAAAGGAGCAATACAGTATACCAGTGCTCAAAATAAAAATTGATACACCACACAGAAAAAAATCACTTGTAGCTTTGTAGTTTGTTCACTGTCGTCCCTTTGTTTACCTATCATCTTTAACTCTTCTGTAATTCTCAAAATTTTTTCAATGAAGCACACCCAAGACACAGATTACACCTGTGTATAGTCACAGTATTGCAGACAATGCTCCTCAAATGAACTAGTGCAGAATATAGAGGATCTTAGACGAGTGGGGGTTTAATATGAAATTTATTAAACGAGTTTAATAATTAAATATGCCACGAGCCTTGGCAAGTGGCATATTTAATTATTGAACGAGTTTAATAAATTTCATATTAAACCCTCACGAGTCTAAGATTCTATATATCACATAACTCAAAATACTGAGACACATGACATGTACCGGTACATATTATTTGATGCCATATAGAAACAGCTGATTTCTATCTAGGTCAGACAAATCACTTTCAAATTAACAGCGCAAGTAAGAAATTCAATATAGTTCTATTTAGTTATAGTAAAAGTAAATTAATCACCTAAAATAAAAAAGACAAAAACAGTATGTAAGTTTAAATTATGTTAAATTTTTTCGAATGCATCAAAATTATTTTTCAAAGAATCAGAAAGTCTTTAAAAGTCTAAAAATAAACAACAGACAGACACAGTTTTCAAATGACTTCATTAGGCGCGATCAGAAGCGTGAGAACTTACTACGTCACAATCAAGTGATATTACATAGGTACCTGTGTAATATGAAAAATATTACACCGTTTTATTCCATCAATAAACAGGAGGGTTATGTGATATAAACAAGTACATACACCACAGCAACATTGTTATATCAGAAATACACATGGTTTTAAGGCTTGTGTAGTTTTGCAATATATTGCAATGCGTTTTGCAATATTTTCTGAAATATTGCAATATATTAATATTTCAGTACAATTTTCTTCCCAGTACCCACCCCTACTATTGTGTGTCTCAACAGCAAAAACTCATTACTCAGTTAAATGTGATTTAATGTTCTCTATTGCAGGGCAGTATTGCGTATGTACCTCAACAAGCATGGATTCAGAATGCAACTGTTCGGGACAATATCCTGTTTGGTAAAACAATGGACCAGTGTAAATATGACAAAGTGATTGAAGCGTGCGCTCTAGGACCCGACATGGAAATATTATCTGGTGGTGATATGACAGAAATCGGAGAAAAGGTACACATAAAAATTGTAAAATTAAAAGGCAGTGTTAATTCTAGGATTTTCAGAGTGGGCTATTTTCAAAAACATTACTCTAAAACTCTATAACATTAATATTTTTGTATTCATGTAATGTTAAATGTTCCCATCTCAGACCTTAACAACGGGGGCATTTGGTGAAATAACGGATTAATGGCCCCATGATCCCCTTCTAGAATGAACACGGAAAGGTTCTGTAAAACCGATGGACATTTAATCAGGGATTTATCAGGGTCTTTTGGGAAAAGGCCCTAAATTAAAAATTGGGAAAACTATCAACTTTTTGCTCATTTTGGGAAAACTTTGACATCATGTAAGAAGTTGGTTTACTCATGACCTTGGAAGCCTTTGATATAGAAGCGGTATCTTCATCTTCCTTTGCAGATGTTGTTTTAAAGTATCTAGATTTTTTACATGATTTTGCTGATTTGGGGGGTTTCACAAAATTTACTTCGTTTTCGTTTAAAAACAACACAATTTTCTAATTGGGAATTTTCTCAGCCGTTTTTGGGAAAAAGACAATATTTTTTTCATTGGGAATGGGGCCGAATTTCGGTCCCAAATAGGCCCTTGATAATTCCCTGTTAATGGACTGGAGTTGAGTGTAGTATTAGAACTTTATGTCCCTTATCAAGATTTTTCAATTGGTGTCAATTCAGGAATTGTGGAGAACATTTCAGTGCACGGAGAATTTTGATATGAAAATATTCTGAAAGTGCAGTAGACTTCAAAATATTTATTGGTGTCAGCAGCTGAAGTAGCAGAAATTTTTATGTTTTCAGTGTGCTCTGGGAAATGTCTACAGAGGGTTCTTTAATGTGTCATGTCTGGGGGGATCAGTTTTTAAGGTCTCTTTCCAAAGGACCCTGTGACTTTCATTTATTTTCTAAATGCTGAGTACGGTACTCCGCGAAAGAACAAAAAAACATTCACTACCTGTTTTCAAATCCAGCACCTCCCATGTATGAAGCAAACGTCTCTATCAGCTGAACTACCATAGTGGTTAAGGTAGTGTTTTGCCTCATGTATTGTTATAAATTACAGGGTATAAATTTGAGCGGTGGACAGAAGCAGAGAGTGAGCTTAGCCAGGGCCGTATATAACAATGCTGACATATACCTGATGGACGATCCACTTAGCGCTGTTGATTCTCACGTAGGAAAACATATCTTCCAGAAGGTTGTCGGAGAAAAGGGACTGCTGAGAAATAAAGTAAGTTAAATTAAAGGCCCTTCTTTATATATTACAAACCTGGCGAAAGTTTAACACTGAGGTAAGGCATTAGAGTTGAGTAAAGGTGTTTAACGTTCCAGTCAAGAATATTTCACTTATATTGAGATCAGCAGTATTATTTAGATATACATGTACATGTATCTTAGAAAACATCAAAATTTCAAGAATTTTTGATAAAACTGATTATATAATTTCTGATCAAATTGTGGATCCAAACTGGCTGGGATAAAATAGAGTGCAGCAGATAAAAGAAAAAATGCAGCTTGTTGCAAACCATGATTCGAACCTAGGACCTTTTCAATACCAGTGGGAAACTACCCACTGAGCTACCCGGCCACACATCGAGTCCAGCCTGCCAAATTCCTCCTTCCTTCCTTTTTTTGATTCAACTCCCTTGAATGGAAACCACCAGGTTCCACCCTGTGACCATCCTGTTGGTTGGCCACTCCCCAGGGTCAGACAAGCCCCCAAATGTAATAGGAAAGGGGAAAATGCAGCAGCCAAACAGGACTCGAACCCGAGACGTCAATAGTAGTGGGACACTGTACCCACTAAGCTATCCAGTCACCTTTTGAGTCTGTCCCACCACATGAGTTACAAGTTTAAAATTAACTCAATTTACATTAAAGGTTAACTGCAAATAGCACTAAATGCAGTTTTCTCTTTTAATAGACAAGAGTCCTAGTGACCCATGGTGTCCATTGGTTACCAATGGTAGATACAATCGTGGTATTAGTGGATGGTAAGATAACAGAGTTGGGTTCCTATGACGAACTGCTGAGTCATGATGGAGCGTTTGCTCAGTTCTTGAAGACGTATCTGACACAGGAAGATCATGGCGAGGATGATGATGACCCTGAAAGTAAGTGAACAAGAGTGGCGAAAATTGAGTTTCCAAGTGCAGAAAAAAACAATGTACATGTAGGTTCCTTCAGAAAATGGCAAAAATGTACGTTTTAATTTACAAGCACATCAAGCAGACAATCTTCCTTCTTTCTCCATCCCCATTTTCTGACCTATTTTAGGCACCAGTGCCCTTACTGGGCCATATTTGGGGTCAAGATTGGACCCAATTCACAATATAAGATCTAATTATTTTTTAACGAGAACCTCAAGGTAATTTTCACAATTTAAAAAAAACAAATCTAGGAATGTTTTCACTTGTCAATTTTAAGAGTTTTGTATAAATAAGTGTATATTTACAATTTTGGTTATTTGATTGCTATTTTCACAACTACAAGGGTCCTGGTCTCATTCACAAATGATTGAGAGACAGCTCTCAGGGATTTTTCTGACCTTTTTGGGAAAAGGACCTTGGGATGTAATTGGGAAAATGCTCAACAAAAATGTAGTTTTGGGAAAAATCACAACAACATATTAGAAATTCTAGACCACTAGAATACTGGTAATTGAACAAATTATATCGGTGTTCACAGCAAAATAGCGCTGTCTCTTTTGTCTCTATATAAATCATCCAGCAAAATGTGGGTTAATATAGATTGAAATCGTTATCACAACGAGATATACTCCGAATATGATGTTGATGATCTTGTGAAATTTTTTCTCTGAAAAAATTGATAAACATAGCTAATTGGGAATTTTTTACTAAAGAATTGGGAAAAATGTATGTTTTTTGCATTGGGAATGGGTCCCTTTACCGGACCCTGTGGATACCCAGAAAAATCCCTGGCCCTGTCAGTATTTATGTCATATCCTGCTGGCCCGAACATATGTTTGTAACAGGACTAGATTTTCAGGTAAGCGTTACACCGTCATACAGGCAGGTTATGTTTCACTGTAGGCAAGTTATTTATGATGCAGTTGTCTAGGGTTTTTTCATTTGATTGGATAGCAAAAATTATTTTGAAAAACTTTTTTAACTTCTGATAAAATACTTATAGATTAAAGTTATGTAAACTTTTCAGATTTTAGATTACCAGTGTAATATTTGTACAAACTTCTTTTCCAGTTCAGCAGATTAGAAGTAAGATTCTGGAAAGAGTGGAGTCGGTCACGTCAGATACAGCCGCTTCTGGAGATGATGTTGAAAGTAAATTGAGGCAGAGGTACCACATTTAGTTAATACTTGTTTGATAGAAGGGCATTCCTACAAATCCTGTTCAAATACAGTCAAACCTGTCTATAAAGACCACCCAAGGGAACCAGTAAAAGTGGACTTTATCAACAGGTGGCCTTTATATATAGGTTCAAATAATATGAATAAAGAAAAATTGGATTTAGATACAATTCTACTGGTCTTTATAAGCAGGTGGCCCTTATATAGAGGTGGCCTTTATGGCAGGTTGGACTGTATACAGATTTATTATGTAATCTCCTCAATATTCCATACAATAAAGCCATGTAAGAAAAATCATATTACACACATGTATAATATCGTTTGTGACTTTGGTAACCAGCATCATGTAACATTCCAATGTGCCACTTTGACGTCCACTGTTGTTTGTGTCAGACATACTTCATTTAGTTATTTCAATTAAACATGTACATGCAGCCAATGAGTACTGCTAAATTTTTATGGGTATAATTATGACAAATATATAATGCTGGCTTTTCTATTGATCAATAAAAATGGGGAGAAATAAATCAAATAATGGAGGAGAGAAATGTGGCAGAACGGGCTTGATGGCTGGCCAGGTAGCTCACTCAGTAGAGCGTCCCATTAGTATTGGGAAATTGCCTGTGTTGGAGTTCATTTGGCTGTTGCATTTGTCCCTTGTTCTGTTATATTTTTCCCCAGCAGGGGGATAATAAATTCCAATTTCCATCCATCCATACAACTCTTGTCTTCAGTAATTCTCTAAATCCATGAAGCAGTATTTCACAAAACTTGGTGCAAAGCATTACCATAGATAGGAGATGTACTATCATTAACCTAAGTTGGTTTGCTAATTTTTTTGGGAGTTATTGCCCTTTGAATATATATAAAATTAAAGTACCAACTGGTGGGGATTCTAATTCACTGAATTTGCTTGTTAATTGTAGAAGAACATCCCAGGATCAGAAACCCAAGATGGCTAGATCTATATCCGTGTGGGATAAAAGTGAAGGTGAATGTAAACCAGATAAAGATGGTGGCAAAGGAGAAAAGAAACCGGATAGAGCAGAAGATAAACTGATAGAAGCTGAAAAACGAGAATCTGGAAAGGTAGGTGTAGAGGATTAAATAAGAAGCCAAAAAACGAGAATCTGGAAAGGTAGGTCTAGAGGATTGAGTAAGAATCCGAAAAACGAGAATCTGGAAAGGTAGGTGTAGAGGATTGAGTAAGAAGCTGAAAAACGAGAATCTGGAAAGGTAGGTGTAGATGTACATGAGAAAAACGAGAATCTGGAAAGGTAGGTGTAGAGGATTGAGTAAGAAGCTGAAAAACGAGAATCTGGAAAGGTAGGTCTAGATGTACATGAGAAAAACGAGAATCTGGAAAGGTAGGTGTAGAGGATTGAGTGAGAAGCTGAAAAACAAGAATCTGGAAAGGTAGGTCTAGATGTACATGAGAAAAACGAGAATCTAGAAAGGTAGGTTTAGAGGATTGAGTAAGAAGCTGAAAAACGAGAATCTGGAAAGGTAGGTCTAGATGTACATGAGAAAAACGAGAATCTGGAAAGGTAGGTGTAGAGGATTGAGTAAGAATCCGAAAAACGAGAATCTGGAAAGGTAGGTGTAGATGAACATGAGAAAAATGAGAATCTGGAAAGGTAGGTGTAGAGGATTGAGTAAGAATCCGAAAAACGAGAATCTGGAAAGGTAGGTGTAGAGGATTGAATTAGAAGCCGAAAAACGAGAATCTGGAAAGGTAGGTCTAGTTGTACATGAGAAAAACGAGAATCTGGAAAGGTAGGTGTAGAGGATTGAGTAAGAAGCAGAAAAATGAGAATCTGGAAAGGTAGGTGTAGAGGATTGAATTAGAAGCCGAAAAACGAGAATCTGGAAAGGTAGGTCTAGTTGTACATGAGAAAAACGAGAATCTGGAAAGGTAGGTGTAGAGGATTAAGTAAGAAGCAGAAAATGAGAATCTGGAAAGGTAGGTCTAGATGTACATGAGAAAAACGAGAATCTGGAAAGGTAGGTGTAGAGGATTGAGTAAGAAGCTGAAAAACGAGAATCTGGAAAGGTAGGGCTAGATGTACAAGAGAAAAACGAGAATCTGGAAAGGTAGGTGTAGAGGATTGAGTAAGAAGCTGAAAAACAAGAATCTGGAAAGGTAGGTCTAGATGTACATGAGAAAAACGAGAATCTGGAAAGGTAGGTCTAGTTGTACATGAGAAAAACGAGAATCTGGAAAGGTAGGTGTAGAGGATTGATTAGAATCCGAAAAACGAGAATCTGGAAAGGTAGGTCTAGATGTACATGAGAAAAACGAGAATCTGGAAAGGTAGGTGTAGAGGATTGAGTAAGAAGCTGAAAAACGAGAATCTGGAAAGGTAGGTCTAGATGTACATGAGAAAAACGAGAATCTGGAAAGGTAGGTGCAGAGGATTGATTAGAATCCGAAAAACAAGAATCAGGAAAGGTAGGTGTAGTGGATTGAGTAAGAAGCTGAAAAACGAGAATCTGGAAAGGTAGGTCTAGATGTACATGAGAAAAACGAGAATCTGGAAAGGTAGGTGTAGAGGATTGAGTAAGAAGCTGAAAAACGAGAATCTGGAAAGGTAGGTCTAGATGTACATGAGAAAAACGAGAATCTGAAAAGGTAGGTGTAGAGGATTGAGTAAAAAGCTGAAAAACGAGAATCTGGAAAGGTAGGTGTAGAGGATTGAGTAAGAAGCTGAAAAACGAGAATCTGGAAAGGTAGGTCTAGATGTACATGAGAAAAACGAAAATCTGGAAAGGTAGGTGTAGAGGATTGAGTAAGAATCCGAAAAACGAGAATCTGGAAAGGTAGGTGTAGAGGATTGAGTAAGAATCCGAAAAACGAGAATCTGGAAAGGTAGGTGTAGAGGATTGAGTAAGAAGCTGAATAACGAGAATCTGGAAAGGTAAGTCTAGATGTTCATGAGAAAAACGAGAATCTGGAAAGGTAGGTGTAGAGGATTGAGTAAGAAGCTGAAAAACAAGAATCTGGAAAGGTAGGTCTAGATGTACATGAGAAAAACGAGAATCTGGAAAGGTAGGTGTAGAGGATTGAGTAAGAAGCTGAAAAACAAGAATCTGGAAAGGTAGGTCTAGATGTACATGAGAAAAACGAGAATCTGGAAAGGTAGGTCTAGTTGTACATGATAAACATGAAAAAGGCTAACCATAGCAGTCTGCAGTGGCATAGGAAGAAAAGGGTGAATGTTCAAGCCTGACGCCACTGGCACCACATGCTCTTGATTTTTAGAACCCTTTATCATGTTTATTATGTTTAATAGCAACGACATCCAGGTGTCAAATTTGCAACGCCTAACAAAGTCCGGACTTCATTAGATGTTGGATTTCATAAGAAGTTGTTGCAAACCTTTCTAATTTTCAAATATACATACTACAAAATCTCAACATTTTATGAAAAAATTCTGCAAGCATAGGATTATCGGTTTTTTTTGCATGCTACGCCACTGGTCTGTAGCAAGCAACTATGAGTGGAGTGGAATACTGGTGTGTTATGTCTAAGTCAAGATTTATTCATTTATATTAAGTTCGTCTAGTTTTGGAATAATAGAGGTAACTGGAGTGCCCAGAATTTTTTTTCATGTCCCAACCATGAATGAAGTGGCAACAACTGTAAAATTTTTCACAAATTTGCTAAATGAAATAAGTTACTTTTTGAATGAACTTTTCAAAATTAGTAGCCAATGATGATTTTGGCTGTCAGGGATGGAAATAAAATAAAAATATTAAGTAAAAATTATTAAAAGGTACCAGTATTAACAAATTAAATTATTCTAAATAGAATTGAAATTTAACATAAAATTTTGTTTAAAGAATTTGTTAAACAGGTTTTGCAGATTTTGTGGTGATCATTGTTACTGTCATTGTTGTTATAATTGATGTATCACCGGCCATGTCCATTATGTTCCAACACTTGCCGCCATCATGGTACTAAAGCAACCAATGACGTACTAGTGTCTGTGACATCATGAAATGGCACATTTCAGGCAGAGTTTTTTTCTTTTTGCCTGTAAATCAAGCTTGCCATTCATTTGTCGGAACATTGTTAGCATGGCTGGAGATCCGTCAATTGTGAGTAAAAAATTGATTTTTCCACTTTTATATTTTAGGTTAAGAAGACAGTATACCTCAAGTACATCCGAGCTGTTGGTGTACTAGCTACTGTAATGATATTTCTGCTGTATGTTGTCAACCAAGGTGCGAGTGTCGGTGCTAATATATGGCTTAGTATGTGGACTGACGACAATGTACTAAAGAATCAGAGTTTAAGTGGTACATCTGACTACACAGACCGTAACAATATGTATCTTGGTGTATACGGAGGTCTAGGGCTTGCTCAGGGTAGGTCTCATATTGTCATCTTACTGTAAACAAGTTTTATTTGTGTTCCATGTTCCTTTCACACAATTTTGATTACACCTGGCGGGTGTAGCTAGCTAAACAGGAGGTGCTTACCCTTCAGGAGCACCCGGCCTCACTTCCCTGGTGGTAAGTCACATGTCTAACCTAACTTGTCAGTTCCAAAGTTTTTTACTGTGCTTCTGGATTGTGATTCGGACATGGATTAGTATGTTTGTTTTTTATTGTAAAGTATTAATAATGATGTTTTTAGCTCACCTGAGCCAAAGGCTCAGATGAGCTATTGCAATCTATCACCGTCCGTCGTGCGTCGTGTGTCGTGTGTAAACTTTACATTTTAATCTTCTCCTCCAAAACTACTGGGCCATATTTGATGAAACTTGGTGATTATCATGCCTAGGTAACAGCCTTTCAAAATTGTGTTCGGGGTTTGGCCACGCCCAACAAGATGGCCGCTGTTACTAAAAATAGCAAAAAGACAAAAAAATCTTCTTCTCTGAAACCAAAAGGTGCAGGCAAATTTTGATTGGATATTTGGATTCAGCATACCTGGGAACATTAAAATTGTGTTTTTCATGAAAATTAGACGAAAAATGGGTTACGCGTTTTTTGCGTAAAATTACGTAATTTTTAAAATGAGACATTTATTGTTATAACTTCATAACAGCTGAAGATAATTGTATGGAGATTTCACTGTTGATCTTGTCTTGCAATTTTCTTCCAATTGATGTCAAGGTCGAAGGTCAAGGTCATGTCCCAGTTTTTGACCTTTGATAAAAAATGCTTTTTTTTTAACATTTCTTGTGATAATGATGTAGGATTTTCAGTTATTTGTAGGTATTGACATGACGATCATTTTGATACATAGATCAGGGTCATGGGTTCAAAGGTCAAGGTCACAGATGTCCAAGAATACCAAAATAGTTAATTATCTGCAAAACTATGAATTTTTTGTATAGGCATGTATATCAGAATATTGTAGGTAATGGCACAATGGTCATTTTGATATATAAATAAAGGTCATGGGTTCAAAGGTCAAGGTCACAGATGTAAACAAGTACTGAAATGGTTTATTATCTCAAAAACTATAAACTTTTTGTATAGGCATGTATACAGGGCTCCAAGTAGCGAGTAAATTACTCGCATATGCGACTAAAAATCAGATATGGCTAGTAAATTTCTGATGCACTCGCCAAACGGCGATCAATAAATACAGAGGCTGCGACCCAAAATTTATTTTTTGTACTGAAAAGATTGTTTTATAACCAGGAGATGATCATGTAAACATCGTTTTTAGCCAAAAGATGATCATGTAAACAATGTAATTTGGTACACCTCGGCTGCTAGTGTTGTATACAGTTTGTTTATAGCCCCTGCTCATATACACAGGAACCCCGTCTGTGTTATGCAGGTCACACAAACGCTTGTAACTTATGATAATCCTTGCTAATATACAAACGTACAACGGATTGCACATTGCTATAGAAAACAACATGGCCAAACGAGCCAGCAGAACATAAGGGAAATTGTCCTCATTCGGTTTCGGCACACCATCCATTCCGAAATCAAAATGTGTTGCCGATAATGAACAACAAATGCCCACTGCCGCATCAAGCGAGCCAAAGTTTTTAGCAAAATGGTGTAATGAATTTTCTCGGTTGTATGTATAGAATGCGCAATTGTTGTCAACAAAAATGAAGGTGGCCTACAAAGAATGGCCAGAAGACTTTGTTATGATCTGGATCTTGATGACAGTGATAATATGCGACTTCCGCTGGCACACAGTTATTTGTCAGATTTTATTATGCTTTCAATTTGAATTAAAAGTTTTACAAATTCAGCTTTTTTGTATCATTGCATGATCACGGGGAACTTTTGTTTTGGCGACCAAAATATTTAACCCTGGCTAGTAAATTTTGGCCTTGGCTAGTAAAAATAAAACATGGTAGCCAGAAGGCTAGTGAAAACCAAATCCTACTTGGAGCCCTGGTATATTAGAATATTGTAGGTATTGGCCTAACGATCATTTTTATATATGAATGAAGGTCATAGGTTCAAAGGTCAAGGTCAAAGATGCGAACGAATACTTAAATGGTTAATTATCTCAAAAACTATAACTTTTCGTATAGGCATGTATATTGGAATATTGTAGGTATTGGCCTAATGATCATTTTGATATATGAATGAAGGTCATAGGTTCAAAGGTCAAGGTCATAGATGCAAATGAATACTTAAATGGTTAATTATCTCAAAAACTATTAACTTTTTGTATAGGCATGTATATTGGAATATTGTAGGTATTGGCCTAATGATCATTTTGATATATGAATGAAGGTCATAGGTTCAAAGGTCAAGGTCATAGCTGCGAACGAATATTTAAATGGTTATTTATCTCAAAAACTATAAACTTTTTATATAGGCATGTATATTAGAATATTTTAGGCATTTGCACAAGATCATTTTGATATATGAATGAAGGTCATAGGTTCAAAGGTCAAGGTCATAGATGCAAACTACTACTTAAATGGTTAATTATCTCAAAAACTATAAACTTTTTGTATAGGCATGTATATTGGAATATTGTAGGCATTTGCACAACAATCATTTTGATATATGAATGAAGATCATAGGTTCAAAGGTCAAGGTCATGGATGCAAACGAATACTTAAATGATTAATTATCTCAAAAACTATAAACTCTTTGTATAGGCATGTATATTGGAATATTGTAGGTATTGGTCTAATGCACATTTTAATATACAGATGTTTTAGCTGTTTATATTATATATTGTAGCTAGACTTTAAATATGTTATATATAGCATCCTTATATAATAATTATTATAATTATTTTGCAAAAATACTTGCATATTATTGGCCCTTACTGCTGAAAATTTTGATATTCTCTTTTATTAATGTCATTGACCATTGAACCTCTGCATAAGATATGTACTCTTCCTCAGGTGAGCGTTAAGGCCCATGGGCCTCTTGTTGTATTGTTGAGTCTCAACCATTGGTTTATGTTAGGATTTGAACCTGATGGACCAAAAATGAAAATCATATTTGTCTTTGCACTTTTTCTGGTTGATCATTACCAGTAGAGTAAATGATCAAGTATTTGTTTCTTTTCCGAGTTGAGAGTTTAGCTTGGATGTATAAAAGTGTCGGTATCTACTGTTTAAAGATTTTGATTAATTTTTGTTGATGGGCTAGAGTTGAGTTGAATAATGGTGTTTAATGTCTCAGTCAAGAATATTTCACTTATATCAAGATGTCACCAGCTATAGGCGAAGGTGCAAAAAATTTGCATATGTGCTTTGCGCTGATGGCTTTATACATGTTATACAGCAGGGTTCTTTATAGTACGCCTACTGAGACACAGAACCTCATTTATTTTAATTCCCCTTTTGAAAGAACCTGACTTACATATCATAATGCAGAGTGGTTGGCGAAAGAACAGGCCCTACCCAGTCTTGGGCCAGACACAGTCAGGGTTTGAACCCATGACCTCCCACTTACAGAGTGAACACTCTACCAACTGAACTTCTGCAATGGTTTAATGGACTAGAGTGAGTTGAGTTGAGTAGTGGAGTTCTGGTGTTATAAATCTGAGTTGAGATTCTTTCACTTATATTGAGGTGGAAGTGTCTAGAGAAATTGAACGGTTTCAGCACTGAAACTGACAAACTTACACTGTCCACTGTTGGATTTGAACTTAGGCAGATAGAGGTGCTGTTATTGTAAGAAAGTGCTGTAGGCTTTAGACCATTTGGCCACCAAGGACCCTTTTTAGACTAGAGATGGTCAAGCATATCTTGTTTACTCATTCACAAATTCATTTAATGTCTTGATATATTGCTTTTACTTACGATTGTATTATTTGTGTGTTGCAGCCATTGTGGTGTTAGTGAATGCCCTCTTGTCCTCTTTGACCCAAGTCAAAGCATCAGGAAGGTTACACGAGAAAATGTTGATAAACATTTTACGTTGTCCAATGGCATTCTTTGATACAACTCCAGTTGGACGGATTGTGAACAGGTTCTCACGTGATGTGGAGGTCATGGACAGTATCCTACCTGGAACTTTCCGCATGTGGATTAATATCGTATTTTCTACGTTGTCAACAGTGGTTGTCATTAGTTACAGTACTCCGATATTCTTATCTGTGATTATACCAATTGGAATATTTTATTATTTTGTTCAGGTAATGATTATAAATGGGGTTTGCCACTGTACCATGTGTTCAATATTCCTTAACGTTTGTGCAGAACATTTTGGGAAACATTTTTGTCTAAAACTTCCAGAATAATGTCTTTTTATTGGAAAATGTTAAATGATATGATTCCATATTCCAATGGAAATTTTTATAGTTACCGGTACACACAAACGTTTGGGAGTATCAAGTGAAACAGTGGGGAAAACCATTATCACTAGTTCTAAATTATGTTTTGTAATAGAAGGTCCAAGACCTATTGTTTTTATTTTTGGCAGGTCCCATATCAAGTGTCAAAAGTCCATTATCATCATTGATAGGTTCATGTGCAATTATGTTATTTTGAAGATAAAATGGTATTTTCTTGGTGAAAAAAAATTACAGGTCCATCAGACTTTACAGTTTAATTTCAGGGGTCCCAATGTAAAAGCAATAGGTTTTGGACCTTGGAATTTGGTAAATTTGAACCCCTGATTACTCTGTCTTCAATTGTCTGTATTTTATATATATATCGCCACACATATAGGGACCATGTATTATGTAATAGACCTATATTTTTAAAGCATCAGCCATGCTGAATGCTTTATAGCGATCGTTGGATTTTTTCGTATTTAGCGCCGCTCTCATTTCACCTTGACAGCCAATCAAATCCTTCGTTTCGACTGAAATTACGGGAATTTCATATACGGTATCCCAGGTATGTATAAACTCTAATCTGAGTGATTGGGTCTCCCGGAAAGTTACGAAAACAATGTTTTCATCATGTACACATGTGCCGATCTGAAATGTATTCATACGCGTATTAGTCCGTAATTGTTTTTGCTGGATATATATTTTAATTCTTCACTGATTTGTATAAAAACCATAAAATCCATGAAGTATACGCCCCTCGGAAACCCAACAAAAATGACGATCTTGTCAGTTCGCGCCGACGTTCTTCTTTTTGACCTACAGTGCTGTATGTGGTTGTTTTACAGTCGCCGCCATATTGGATTTTTTTAATTTACGCAAAGTGACATAGATAAATAAACAAAGTATGCTCATTAAACAGTTTTTAAGTTAAATAACTTTAAACATGGATCACATTTGATGATAAATTATATATTTTTTAAAAATTGATTGTCAATAATATTTCGTGTTTGGGATATCCCGACCTGGTTCATTAATATTCATCATAACGTCACGAGGATTTTCCCGCTTTCATTGGGTATTAAAATTCATTCCTGTCAGTTTGCCGGTAGCGAAATTATGCATAACAAAAAAGTAGAAATCAAAGATTATTCCCAAAAATGTGATACGAAACTGAAAGAAGAAGTTTATTTACAAGTTATTGGCTATGTTGATAAATCGTTTGTGACTCGTGAAGTTGTGTAGGATATCGATACCGTAGTTCGTATGCAAATTAGCCATGTGTTTGGGGGCATGGCATTTGACACCCGATGCCCCTGCTAAATGTATTCACATAGCGTAGTGACTGACCTTTTTAGTCCAGTACACCCTTGCCCCTTTTAAAATGATCATGACACCCTGTCCTTTTCAGTTATCAGTTTAATATAAAACGACATGCTTTATTCTCGAATCTCTGCTACATACTTCCGATCTTCCGCACACACTCCACTTCTCACCATATGTCTCCGAAGACAGACAATTTCATCATCAATGTTCATTTAAATACCTTTCCAGTTGTTTATTTTGAAACAACAAATAAATCGACAAGAAGAACAACTTGAAATCAAAATCTAAACAAAACTGAAAAAAAACGATGTTTTAAAATTTTCAGATAAAATTTATTTACCTTGTTACAAGTCCTTATTAGATCGTTTTACAGTGGATATCCGATTAAAGTTGTTGTCAGTAGTTTAATCCATGGTTTTTACAACCTTTAATTTCTTTAATGAAGCCATATTACTTTATTTCACATAAAATGTGGCAGGACATGGAGGAAACTGAAACAAAACTATTGTGCTTTCTTAAGTTCTTCCGATTTCTAGAGCACCGTTGGTGAAGTAGAACAGAAACTAAGGGCGGGGAAAATATGGTACCAATCTTGTGAACTCAACTCCTCTTACAGTTTTCAACCAAAAACCTTGAAACTTCACAGAATGTTTCTATATATATTGAGATGTGCACCTGACTTTATGGAAATATTTCAAGATTTTTTCCCCATTTTTCAAGACTTTGAAACTTAGTCACTTTTTAGCAAGTATTTGAATGGGGGTACCTACTTTGTGAACTCAACTCTCTTACAGATTTCAACCAAAAACCTTGAAACTTCACAGAATGTTAATATATATATTGAGGATGTGACCTGACTTTATGGAAATATTTCAAGATTTTTTCCCCATTTTTCCAGACTTTGAAACTTAGTCACTTTTTAGCAAGTATTTGAATGGGGGTACCTACTTTGTGAACTCAACTCCTCTTACAGTTTTCAACCAAAAGCCTTGAAACTTCACAGAATGTTTATATATATATATTGAAGATGTGCACCTGACTTTATGGAAATATTTCAAGATTTTTTCCCCATTTTTCCAGACTTTGAAACTTAGTCACTTTTTAGCAAGTATTTGAATGGGGGTACCTACTTTGTGAACTCAACTCCTCTTACAGATTTCAACCAAAAACCTTGAAACTTCACAGAATGTTAATATATATATTGAGGATGTGACCTGACTTTATGGAAATATTTCAAGATTTTTTCCCCATTTTTCCAGACTTTGAAACTTAGTCACTTTTTAGCAAGTATTTGAATGGGGGTACCTACTTTGTGAACTCAACTCCTCTTACAGTTTTCAACCAAAAGCCTTGAAACTTCACAGAATGTTTATATATATATTGAAGATGTGCACCTGACTTTATGGAAATATTTCAAGATTTTTTCCCATTTTTCCAGACTTTGAAACTTAGTCACTTTTTAGCAAGTATTAGAATGGGGGTACCTACTTTGTGAACTCAACTCCTCTTACAGTTTCTCTTAAATTCAAAGTAATTTTATTGTAACATTTTAGTTGTCTAAATAATAATCAATTAATTTTCAATTAATCCTATTCAGAAATATTTCCCCTTTTGTACTCAATTCTTGTCAACGAACTTTTTTTGAAAGAGACAGTTGCCTGGACAACTTCTGTAATTGGGAGGTACAGATTATTAGCTTATTGTGTCAGGATGGTTTATACCAATTCAGGCTTTTGAAGCTCACTTGGACAATTTATATATTCAACAATAATTTTAAATACATTTAAATTATTTCTAAAACAAAGGTTTTATTTTTTTTTATTTTTTTTTCAAATTAATTGTGAATTCAATGAATAAAATTAATGACTTCAACAATGGTTAATCTGTCATTGCAAGTCAAGGAAATAGCTGGTCATGGTGAAAGTTTTTTTTGTGATGACACTATGGCGATGATGATGTGGCATGATGATCTGGTGAAGATGATGACAATAATAATGATGATGATGACATTCAGTTCTGCTGCTGCCGTGATGATGATGATGTCACCATGATGATGATGATATGACATGAGGAGATATAATGATGATGATGATGTGACATGATGAGATATGATGATGATGTGACACGAGGAGATATGATAATGATGTTGATGATGGTGATGACATGAGTTCTGTTGATGCCGATGATGATAATGATTATCGTGATGAAGAAGATGATAGTGATGGTGGTGATGAAAATAAGCTCTGTTGCTATGAATGATGATGGTGATGATGACGATTTGACTTGACGAACTATGATGATGATTATGATGGTGACATGAGTTCTGTTGCTACCGATGATGATGATGGTGGCAATGATGACATTCAGTACTGCTGAGCACTGCCGATAGTATGATGATGATGATGATGAAGATGGTGGTGATGATGATGATGGTGGTGATGACATTCAGTTCTGCTGCTGTCGATGATGATGATGATGATGACAAAGCCAATGTCTTCATGCTGATGATGTGACATGATGATGACATTCAGTACTGCTGCTGCTGATAATGATGATGATTATGTGACACGAAGAGCTATGATGATGGTGATGTGACCATATTAATGATGTAACATGAGGATTTCTGAAAATGATTAATATAATAGTGGTGGTGATTGTCATGGCATGGGTTCTACTGCTGCTGCTAATGACGACGATGATGATGAAATCTTCATGTTGATGATCAAAATGTGATATGAGGAGTGATAATGATGATGATGGTGGTGATTATAGATCCAGTTTGGGTTTTCTTCCAGTCAACTGCGTTTTAGTGGAGTTATGCCCCTTTACTTTGTGAATTTTATCAAAATGATGGTTTCTCTGGACTTTTTTCGTTACGCTTGAGATATTTCACTCAGATTTGGGGTGGGTCTTTAGTAGCCTCTCTTGGTTTTTGAAAAATTGAAAATTTATATTTATGCGAATTACTTAGTTTACTCAATTGATAAACATTGCGTGCATGTCCATTTTGACCATTGTAACATATTTATACGTTAGAACCTAACAACTTGCATAAAAAGCAGACTTGTTGTTAGAAGCTTCCCGATCACAGTATCTATTATTTGCATGATTTTCATTTGTTACTGATTCATTAGACAAATCTCAGTTTCAAGTGCACATTTTTTTTATCAAATTGCTCAGTTTAGCTGATGCTTCAGTACCTTCAGTACTTTGATTATTGACAGGTGTGTGACTGTCTGTCTGTCTGTCTGTTCCTAGGTGGTTTCCAGATTGTGACTTTAAGAACGGACCAAAGGAATTTTTCTACACACCCCCAATTCCAAACACCTGTACCACCTGTACACCTGTACCACCACTCCCTACAAACTTAGTTTGTCTCTTTGAGAGAAATATCTTAATTTTGCTTTACTTTAAAATAGGTGTGAATTGACTTTAAGTTTTGTACCCTGTAGTACGGCTTGGAATTAACATATCACCGGCCATGCCTTTTTTTGTCTGACACTGGCTGCCATCACAGTAACAAAGCAGTGTCACGGCAAGTACTGATGTTTTAGTGTCAGTGATGTCATTTAATGGCACAATTCAGGGCAAGTTTTCATTCTTTTTTGTGTGTTATTTAAGCATATCTGGCCTTTGTTGGAAAACATTTTGGGCCTGGCCAGTGATTACTTAATAACATTGCTGTCACTTACATTTGGCTAAAAGACCATCTTACCATAAAATAAGTGTGCATCATAAACAGTGCACCCTGGAAATGAACATGAATATAATATATATGTTCTGTAGTAAAATGTGAATCATCAGACCTGTGATGGATCTGTTGACATAATTACTGCGGGATCCATATATCGCAAGATAAACCAACTTAACCTTTACAATCTGGTGCAATAATATTTAACACAATAAAAAGTAGTACTTCCAAAGTCACATAGATCTATCATGCATACGTTTCAAATCTCCTGCCAGCCTCATGTTTTACACTGTCTATGACCCATGGCAGGTCTGTAAAATCTACTGCAAACACTAGTGTTACACTGACAGAAAGGATCTGAATCATGGGACTTACTTTTTACTTAGTAACACCGAAAAGAATTGTTAATTTATTTTGAAATTTATGGTTTTTATTTTGACAGAAATTTTATATACCTACGTCAAGACAATTGCAGCGACTGGAATCTACGACACGATCTCCGATTTATAACCACTTCAGCGAAACGTTAACTGGAGCATCAACAATCCGAGCTTACAAACAACAAGAGAGGTTTACACAGGAATCCAAGGACAGAGTGGATAAAAATATCTCCTTCTATTTCTGTAGGATAGCTTCTAACAGGTAATATTTGTCCCCCCACCTTTCCAAGAAAGAGGGCCTATTAAATTTGAGTTTCCATCCATCATTCTTTTGTCCATCTAAAATTCTTATCTGCACCAATTCTCAAAAACTATAAAGCAATGTTTCACCAAACTTAGTGCGTGCAAAGTATCAACATAGATTAGAGATGTGCATATTGTTAATCCGAGTTGGTTTGCTGATTTTCCTTGGGAGTTATAGCCCTTTGAACATAAGTACAAATCACAAAAAAAAAGAACCTGCTGACTGGGGATTCCAATGCACTGAATTTGCATGTTCAACATGCAACTTGCAATGACAAAACATAGATTGAGGGATTTTTTTTGCATCCCAGATCAAGATTATTTAGACTTATATCGAGGCAGTCAGTTTTATAGTGGCTAAAAGAAATAGAACCATCAGAGCACTTGTTGAGCCATATATAAGCTCATATTGAGTCCATTTATAATTGAAAATTTTTATTCCCTGCCTTTCAAAGAAAGAGGGTAATAGTGAATTCAAGTTTCCATCTGTCCTTCCTTCTGTCTTTCCAACCATTTTTCCTTCTGTCTTCTGTCTGTCTGTCCATCCAGAAATTCCTGTCTGCGGTAATTCTCCAAAGGTGTCAAGTATTAACAATGATAGGAGATGAGCATATTATTAACCAAAGTTGATTTGAATTATTTCCTGAGAGTTATGGCCCTTGGAACACAAGTGCAAACCACAAAAAGTGCCTACCAGCAGGGGATTCTAATTGAATTGATTGTTTTGTGTTAAATCTGAGTTTGATTGAACCGTTTTACATTATGTTTTAGGTGGTTGGGATTTAGATTGGAGATGGTTGGTAACCTAGTAGTGTTTGCAGCAGCCATGTTTGCTGTTCTATCAACAGACATATCAGGGGGAATTGTTGGATTGTCTGTCTCGTATGCTTTACAGGTAAGGATTGACTGAGAAAAATAATATCTTTTCACATTTTTCAGTGTATTTGAATTAATTTTTACGAACAGGGAAGGTACTTTCCTGGAAGTATTGGCATAGGGGTTGAAAAATCTTAAGAGTGATTCACCGAACAACTACTCTGTCTTTTATCCGTTCTAAAAATGAAATAGTTCGTTAGATGCTTTAATGTCAAGATGTAATAATAGTGAATTGTGTTGACTGCAAGGAGTATTTTTGATTGCTTAATGGCCAGAGATTAATAGAATCTACCTTGTTTTGTAGTGGAGACATAGAAATCTCAACCTGAGGAATGAAATTCTTTATTTTCCAAACAAACACTTGCTGAGGTCTGAAAAATAAAATCGCATCCCGAAGGTTGATATTTCGATTTCTTCACTACAAAAACAGAAGTTGATGCTCTTTCTCTATCCAACACATAAATTCTTTTTTGTAAAGCTTTTATGCTAAAATTTGGCCTAAACGTAAAAATACATTGTATGCATTTGGAACCAATGACGTCACAATCAAAGTAAAATTGTGATGTCATAGTGCATATAGAAATCAATGATATGCTATTCTTACACCCCAGATAGAAAAAAAATCCATAAAAAGAGAGGTGCAAGATATCTCCATCTTGTACCCCCCTGTGCTAGATTGCCTACACACTGATTTTCCTGCTAAATTTTATCAATAAAATTAGAGGTGTATCGATAAGTTGCAATTGATTTTAAATTAAAAAATTGTACTTTCTGATGCAAGAAATAGAATCAGTCACTACTTGTAGTGCCAGATAAGGAAATCTCAACCCTTGTTCTTATATATTAAAACCCGGGTTGAAATTTCCCTAACTGGCACCACAAGTTGTAATAGATTCTATTAATCATTCCATACAAGAACATCAACAAAAATCAATTACATTTTAAGAAAACACATACAATGGCAGTTAGAGTATTTGGTGGAAATATGTTTTTATGGTGTGAATGAGTAAGAAAAAAGATTTCCACACAAGAATAGTGTAACACATCCAGTAGATAGACAGAGCTCCAGATAAGAGGAGTATCTGTGTAAATACCCTTTAATCTTTTTAAAATACTCTTTAAATTGTAAATGTAAGGGTATCAAAACTCTTTGAAAATCCTCATTACCCTTTACAGTTCTTATAACAGTAGAGCCTGCTATGGGGGTTGAAACTCCTGACCCAAGTACCTGTAAAATGCCATTGTCACAATGAAGATGATATTATTGTATTATTGTTAGAAGTTATACTTATTTGAATAAATGGTTTTAAAAATTGAAAATACTCTTCACATTTTTATGGATCAGTGTTGATACTCTTTCCATTTTACAAGATACCCTTTAGAAAAAAAGTAGGGGATAATGACTGTTCATGTCAAATTCTTATGTGGAGCTCTGGATAGATTGGAGATCTTAAACTGATGAATATTTTCAATGTCTAGAACTTGATTAAGTTCAATTTGGACAGGAAAATATTCATTCTTGTCTTAGATATCTTTGTCTTATACTGTCACTGGTGTAAGGAGTCTAAATATTAGTCACAA